>OZ017739.1:221310042-221910042 GCA_963969285.1 Odontomyia ornata
ATGAATTGATTTGCTCGCCTATTTTTCAAAATATATGACTGCAACTATGTGGATAATTTTTGTTTTATCGCTTTGCATCGAACATATCCTGAATAATCTTTCACACTATTGAATCCAATGCCATCATTACATTTGGCTTGAGGGGCGTAGCAAATTAAATGTCGATGATTTTTGTTTTGCTTCGTATCTTCCACCCTCGAGCTAATCCAGGTACAGATTGATCAAAGAAGTGAGAAGAAATTAACGAAATACCCTTTTGCCTTTAAAGGAAATCAATGGAAAATTTCTATAAATTATGCACATCAAACATACCGATCAAACAGAATAGTGAATTCAAATTTGTATAACAAGACCAATCCCCATAGTATGTTATCATTAACAGTTAGAATTAGGACCAGCAGTTTGTCCCTTTTGTGTGACACGTCTAGACGGCTCCCCTGGATATATTAAATTGAATTTCCAAGATCATTTAGATTAAAGCAACTGAAGGTAGAGCAGGTATAATTTCTACGGAGTGGAGTCACGGGAAACGAGGTGCAGGGTAGGTATGCCGTCGCGAGGGTAGGGTTCGAGAAAATCCGCTGAGGTCGGTTTCGCGTTGCGCGCGGTACGCGGTACCTTAGTTGATTTTGGTTTTTCTTTAGCGTAGCTTTTTTCGGAATTACGTTAACGTAGTATATTTTTCGGTACGTAGACATAAAATCATTACAGAGCTTGGAATAGAATAAACGGCACATCAACAAAGGAACAACTGGAAGCCGAAAACCAAAGTAAACACCAACAAGAGCAAACAATAGCTGCCGTTGATGAACAGAAACACGGTCTGTCCATGGTCGAATTGGTTGACATTGCCAAGGAAATGACGGGCTGTTCAGAATGCGATGTTGATGATGTGGAGGAATGGCTTCAATGTGATAAAGACGACCAAGCATTTCCTATTTTGATATATGATGAAATTGCAGAGAGTGTCATGAAAGAAAAATTAGATGATACCAACGACAACGATGAAATCGGGGAAGAAACCAAGCATGAAAATGTTCCTACCCACGGAGAAGCGTTTATTTGTTTTGAAAACACTTTAAAGTGGATGGAGTGATAACCGGAATGTGACACAGTACAACTTTAAGCCGCCAATCGCCTGCGGGACCTCGCCCCTCGGAAACGTTCTACTACGTCAAGGCAACGTACTCTCCACGAAATGTTCAAAAAATAAAATCCTGTGACCACAGTATATTTTCAAGAGAACTACATATTAAAGTATGTATATATGTATGTAACACTTATCATTTAACATTTTATGTACTCTAGCGTTCATAATATATTCTATAGATTGTTTGCAAAGTAGGTACACTAGAGTAATTAATCATAATGCAACAGTACCGAAAACAAGCCCTTTTTCATTAAAATATACCCTTTTTTATCCGAATTTCTGGTTGTCCGAATGGGGACCGGTCCCAATTGATTCGGATAATTGGATATATATGTATATATATATATATATATATATATATATATATATATATATATATATATATATATATGTATATCTTATATTCTATATACAAGTTCATATATATTTATAACCATACACATATTTAAGTATATATATATATATATATATATATATATATATATATATATATATATATAATTATATATAAAATTATATATATATATATATATATATATATATATATATATATATATATATATACATATATATATACATATATATATATATATATATATATATATATATATATATATATATATATGTACATATATATATATATATATATAGATATATATATATATATATATATATATATATATATATATATATATATATATATATATATATATTTATTTATATATAGATATATACATATATGTATATATACAATATATATAGTATAAATATATATATATATATATATATATATATATATATATATATATATATATATATATATATATATATATATATACATATATATATACATATATGTACATATCTATATATATATATATATATATATATATATATATATATATATATATATGAATATGCATATATATATATATATATATATATATATATATATATATATATATATATATATATATATATATCTATATATATATATATATACATATAAATATGCATATATATATATATATATATATATATATATATATATATATATGTATATATACATATTTATATATAAATATATATATATATATATATATATATATATATATATATGTATATATACATATTTATATATAAATATATATATATATATATATATATATATATATATATATATGTATATATACATATACTCGTATATATATATATATATATATATATATATATATATATATATATATCTATATATATATATTTATATATATATATATATAGATATATATATATATATATATATATATATATATATATATATATATATATATATATATATATATATATATATATATATATATATATATATATATATATATATATTGTTTTGATGTTCCGGGAAAGTAAAAATGCAATGTCTTTTAAATTAAATTAAAAGAGTTTATTTATTCACTAAAAATGCACAATCAGTCATGTAACTATTTCACAATTTTAGTTTTCACTTTGTCTATAAATTTATCTAACAACTGTCTTCACTTAACGAAAATCACTACTATTACTCGATCAATATCGCCTTTCAATTCGTTATCGCAGTTTTTACTATATCGCGGTTCTAATGAATGATCCCCCATTCATCCAGCTCGCCTTTATATAGGGTCTCTACCCATTCAACCCATTTCTCGTACATTGGTGTATGTTCTGCCGAGAGGTACCTGGTATATTCGAGCAGCTTAATGAATGAAGTGACGTCACTTTCAGATGTTGATCATGCTTGGTGGGTTCTCGTGGTTTCGAGTAAATTCACTTTGTTGATCATGAGGTTCTCAATGGTTGTGAAAACAATTGCAACAGTAGCTCACAAAATTATTTGGGCATGTAACACTGTCTCCACCTCAGTTCTTTTCGCCCCGAAAAGATGTGTCGCCAGTTGAAGTCAATTCTCCCTGGATGTAATATGGGTCAAGACTGTCCAGGTGCACGTTTTAATTTTGGCTCTGGGCTTACGATGCTCCTGTATTCGGTATACAACGTCGTTGATTCGCTTTGCAACTCGGTATGGTCCCTCCCAATTATGTTGCAACTTTGGAGACCTACCCTTTCGCCGTTGCGGGTTATATAGCCACACTAAGTCATCTTGCTGGAAGCCAGTAGAATTTGCCTTAAAATCGTACCTGGTCTACATGTGGTCAGTAGCCGATTCGAGGTGTTTTCGCACTGTCCGATGTATCCGGTTCAACCGTTGCCTTAGCTCACTTGCGTACTCCGAGATGGTTTGGGGTTTCTCGGGGGATATTTTGAACTTTATATCAGCTGGCAGACGAATAGTCTATGGTCCGTGGAAATTCGAAACGCGAGAGAACAATATGGAAAACTATTTATTGTTTACTGATCTAACAAAATTGCTACTGACTATATCAACACTCACTAAGATAAACTGATTTAAATCTATCTGTTGTTTAGATGTTGACTCTTCTATCGTTCGAGGTGAAGTGGTTAGCGTCTCGTCGACGCGATAACAAAATTCTCAACTGAGTGCTTGCATTCATATCATATTCACTGAGCATGCACACGCGCAACTCGTTGACGCGATACAATCTCCAACAGAGCGTTCCCAATCACAGCATAACCGCTGACCATGCACACGCGCAACCAGCAGACATGCTGAGTGGAGCTCTGGTCATGTAACCTGATATCGCATGATTATCGCGGTGGCTGAAACATCAGGACAATGTTGCACCGCATACAAGGTTGCGTGCCAGTGTGAAGCTTTGGGCAATGTTGCAATGCATGCGTTGTGTCGTCGCCACACTACTCCTCTTGCAGTGGCTTGGCCACGATACTTTATTCGAAGCGTACGGGTGGCTGGATCTTACGTCCACTGCGTGTGGTTGTTGTTGGTTCGCTAATGAGGGGCCTCGCCTTCGAAGTAGGTTCTGGCGTGAGGAATGCGGGCTTGAGCCTGTCGATCGAAATCGAGGCGGGGTGTCCATTAATGTTGATGCGGAAATACTTGTCGTTTCTGCTCAGGACCGGGTATGGGCCGTCGTATGGTGGTGCGAGCGATGATTTTACTTTGTCGTTGCGTACAAAGACGTGTGGGCTGCTGTCTAACGTTCGGTGTATGAAAGTTTGGGTGGTGGTGTGGTGTGCCGTGTCTCGAGGTCGCAGTTTGGTCATGCGTGACCTGAGATCACGCAAGAAGTCCGTTTCGTTGATTTTGGGCTGCGATGCGGTGAAGAACTCCCCCGGAAGCCGTAGGCTGGTGCTGTGAACCATGTCTGCGGGTGTAGCGTTAATATCCTCCTTCAATGTGGCGCGCAGTCCTTGGAGCACAAGAGGAAGCACCTTCGTCCATTCGGCTGTATCGTAGCAGCGGATGGCGGCCTTGACTGTGCGATGCCATCTCTCAATGATTCCGTTGGCGGCAGGATGGTATGGGGTCGTCCGCAGGTGGTTGATTCCCAGAATACGGGTCAGCTCGGCGAAGATTTGGCTCTCGAACTGGCGTCCCAGGTCGGTAGTTACTCTTGCCGGCACTCCGAAACGGCTTATCCATGCATTGATAAGCGCCTCGGCGACTGTTGTTGCGGTGATATTCTGGAGCGGAACGGCTTCTGGCCAACGTGTGAACCTGTCAATGATGGTTAGGCAATAACGGTAACCATCGTTCGGGGATAGTGGTCCAATGAGGTCGATGTTGATATGCTCGAACCTGGTGTCCGGCGGGGTGTATCGTTGGAGCGGTGACTTGACGTGACGTCCGACCTTGTTGCGCTGGCAGGCCATGCAGCCTCGCACGAAGTCATTGATCTCCTTATTCATGGCCGGCCAGAAGAAGCGGTCGGTGATGAGTCGTCTAGTCGCTCGTATGCCTGGGTGTGCTAGGCCATGCATCGTCTGCATGATTGTTTGCCTAAGCTGCTGCGGTACGTAGGGTCGAACCTTATTTTCGGTGACTATGCAGTGCAGTGGCGTGTCGGAAGTAGCAAGCTCCTGCTTCTTCCACTTGAGTTTGTCTGTCTGGTCCTCCAACAAAGCCTGGAGCTCTGGATCGGTTTGTTGAGCTGAAGCGAGAGAAAGGATGTCGGTCTTTAAAATTGTACTCACCCGAGACAAGTAATCTGCGATGGAGTTATTCCGGCCCGGAATGTGGCGGATGTCAACTGTGAATTGGGAGATAAAAGGGTGATGCTTTCTCCGGTCGTTGCTGGAACGCAAACTGTAATGGCTTGTGGTCGGAGAAGACTGTAAAGACTCTGCCCTCCAACATGTACCGGAAGTGCTTGATGGCTTCGTGAATCGCTAGCAACTCTCGGTCGTAGGTGCTGTAGCGTCGCTGGGTGTCGTTCAGCTTGCGTGAGAAAAATCCCAGAGGCTCTGTTCCAGTGCTCGTTGTCTGGTACAGGACAGCTCCGAGCCCATCATCCGATGCGTCCACAGTTAGGGACCATGTAGCTGTTGGATCGGGATGCGCAAGTGACGGAACCTTGGTTAGTTCCGACTTGCACCTCTCGAATGCTGCTGATGCCTCGTCGGTCCACTGAAGCTCCGTTTTATCGCGCTTTTTGTTTCCCTCTATCAGCTGTTGGAGCGGGCGTTGGGTCTGAGCGGCATGCGGTAGGAACCTTCTGTAGAAGTTAATCATTCCTAAGAATGACTTTAGCTGCAGTGCTGTCCTGGGCTTCGAAGTCGCGGATATGCCTTGCATCTTCTCAGGCAAAGGTTTCAATCCGTCAGATGAAATCGTGTGCCCCAAAAATCGAACCTCGTCCAGTCCAAATTGGCACTTCTCTTTGTTGATTGCAAGTCCGTATTGGCGTAGACGGCTCAGCACCTCCGACACATGCTGTTGGTGTATCTGCGGGTCCAGTGAAAACACCAATATGTCGTCTATGTAGACAAATACATTACTGAGTCCCCTTAGCACCTCGTGCATGAAGCGTTGGAAGGTCTGGCCCACGTTGCATAGGCCAAAGGTCATGTAGATGAACTCAAACAATCCAAATGGTGTGATAATCACCGTCTTCGGGACATCACTCGGCTCGACTGGAATCTGATGAATCGCCTTTTGTAGATCGATTACAGTAAAGACCTTCATCCCGTGTAAAGCAGCAGTGCAGTTTTGCAGGAATCCGATTGGATATCGATCCGGAACGGTGCATGCGTTGAGGGCTCGG
Source organism: Odontomyia ornata (assembly GCA_963969285.1). Taxonomy (NCBI): domain Eukaryota; kingdom Metazoa; phylum Arthropoda; class Insecta; order Diptera; family Stratiomyidae; genus Odontomyia; species Odontomyia ornata. The sequence continues at coordinate 221,316,370 of OZ017739.1, forward strand.
TAGTCTCCGCATGGACGCCAGTCTCCGTTGGCTTTACGTACCATATGAAGAGGACTGCTCCATGCACTCTTGGATGGTCGATAGATTCCCAGTTGTATCATGTTGTCGAACTCGGCTTTTGTAGTGGCGAGTTTGTCAGGAGGAAGTCGGCGTGCCTTCGCGTTGACAGGAGGGCCTTTTGTCACAATGTGATGCGTCGTCGTGCACTTAACGTTGCGACGAGGTGCTGTTGATGTGATTTCGGGATACTCTGCCAGAATTGCAGCGTATTCACTAGCGATTGTTGCGGATGTCGATGATTGTACCAGTGGTTGGTTCTTTGATGTGGCCTTCACCTCAGCTGCGGTCGCAATTTGTCGCTCGATAAGTTTTCGTCCTCTGATGTCCACGAGTAGTCCATGATGCTCGAGCAGATCAGCTCCGATGATTGGGGAGCTGACGTCCGCTATGATAAAAGTCCAAGTAACAGGCCTCGGAAGGCCGAGATTTAAAGTCAGCTTCCTCTTCCCGTAGGTGCGAATAACAGAACCGTTAGCAGCTAACAAGCGGGTGCCAGATTCTGGGTTACTTCGATCTCAGATGGTAGGTAGGATCACGGATACGTTTGCGCCGGTGCCATTGTTGTCGCGAATGTATAAGCGATGCACTGATCGCGCGCCGGCCAGTTTTTGCGGAGAGGACGGTTTTAGTTTTTTTGCTGTTTGCCGAACTTGCATGGCGGTCGGCATTTCGTGGCGTCTGATCCATAATGGGTGTGGTACCAGCAAGCTTCGGTTGGAGGTTTGGGCGACTGTGGGCGTGATTGCGATGATAATCGTGGTTTCCCTGAATTACCGGCACATGGGCACGTGCACTCGGTCCTTTGTGCTATGCTCCTGTGGTCTTCGTCGATTCGGCGTGCCAGCCTCATAACCTCTGCCGTCAGTTTGGAGAGCTCTGACAGGATTCTCGTTGTTGGCAGAGTGGCTTCCGCAGAGTCGTGATGCGAGACTGATCCGATGGTGTAAGGTTTGGACCCTTTCGTCACCTCATGGACCCTATCGGCAATCGTTGCCAGATTCTGCAGTGAGGCGTCGTTTGCTGACAGAATGCTGCGTAACGTGATGTCCAGTCTGTTAAGCCACATCTGTTTTAGCGTCTCCTCCGAAATGCTGTCAGCGGCGAGTGTTCGCATTTGGTTCAGCAGCTGTGACGGTCGCTGATCGCCCAATTCGACCTCCGACAACAGTTTCTGGATACGCTGCTGGGCGGACTCCGCAAAGGCTTTAATGATTTCTCGCTTGAGGTTGTCATATTTTCCTTCCGCTGGTGGCTTGGACACGGCACTACGCACTTGCTTCACGACTCTAATGTCTAGGCTGGCGACGATCAGTTGGAAACGCGTTGTGTCTCCTGTTATGCGGCTCGCTCCAAATTAAGCCTCGATTTGCTCGAACCACAGTTCGACGTCCTCCTCCCAGAATGGCGGAATCCGGAAGGTGGCATTTTTCACACCGCTTATCTCTCCGGCTTCGGGGTCCGCCCTATCGTGCGTGGCTGCCGGGATGTTGTTTTTGTCTTCGTCTGACATTTTAATTGTTACGGTCGAGCTTGGGGGGTATCCGCTTGCGAGCGCCGCTTTACGCCGCGGACGTGGTCCCTGTACAATGTGTACACTAGGGACGCGATATTTACGATGAGCACGCACAATAATGTCCCCACAATAGTGTCACCTCAAGACGGTCACTTTGCATCGCGAGCGCCGAATTTATCACTAAGGTGTTCGTTACTTCACCCGTCACCTCTTTCACCGGCTTATTTCCCATTCACGCTGACGTGGGAAAACGAGCACTACACACGTGAGATTGGCAGTTATGTAACGCCGGGCGCTATGTTCCGCTTGCGGGAGGCAGGATCGCTAGTTATGGTCCGTGGAAATTCGAAACGCGAGAGAACAATATGGAAAACTATTTATTGTTTACTGATCCAACAAAATTGCTACTGACTATATCAACACTCACTAAGATAAACTGATTTAAATCTATCTGTTGTTTAGATGTTGACTCTTCTATCGTTCGAGGTGAAGTGGTTAGCGTCTCGTCGACGCGATAACAAAATTCCCAACTGAGTGCTTGCATTCATATCATATTCGCTGAGCATGCACACGCGCAACTCGTCGACGCGATACAATCTCCAACAGAGCGTTCCCAATCACAGCATAACAGCTGGCCATACACACGCGCAACCAGCAGACATGCTGAGTGGAGCTCTGGTCATGTAACCTGATATCGCATGATTATCGCGGTGGCTGAAACATCAGGACAATGTTGCACCGCATACAAGGTTGCGTGCCAGTGTGAAGCTTTGGGTAATGTTGCAATGCATGCGTTGTGTTGTCGCCACAAGTCTTTCCAAAAATTACTTTGGCTGGGGCTTGGCAGGTCGATGCATGTTCAGCAGCTCTGTACGCCATCAAAAATAGTGGGATATGTCGGTCCCAGTCCCTTTGGTTCTCGTTAACCATCTTGGCCAGGTTTTTATTGACAGTGCCGTTGAAGCGTTCGACCATTCCATCTGATTGGGGATGCAGTGGTGTTGTCCTCGTTTTCCGTATTCCCAGCAGCTCGCTCATTACGCCAAAAATTAGTGACTCAAAGTCTCGGCCTTGTTCCGAATGTAGTTCACAAGGTACGCCGCACCTACTGACCCAATTTAACACTAGCTATTCGGCTACAGTAGTTGCTTCCTGGTTGGGAATGGGGTAGACCTCAAGCCACTTGCTGAAATAATTGGCTAAAACCAGCGTGTATCGATTTCCCCATTCAGATTAAGGAAAGGGTCCTGCGATGTCAACATAAATCCTTTCAAATGGTACCCCCACGTTATAGGTTTGCATTTGTCCTCTCAGTCGTCGCTTTGGAGCTTTGACGGAAGCGCAAATTGTGCACCTGCGACACTAACCCTTTACGTCTTCTCAAGCATGGAGCAAGTAGAACCTATCCCACAATTTCGCTGTCTTGTTAACACCAAGGTGGCCTCCCGAGGATCCTTCATGCATTTCCTTAACCAAATCGTGGGTTCGGCTTTTGGAAAGTATTGTTTGCATCCTATAGGAGCTGCCATCTGCCATTTCCCATTTCCGCTTGAGTACGCCACCCTCTACCTGAAGGGAGTTCCATTGTGCCCAATAGCTTTTCAGGGATGCACCATGTATTGAAACGTCTTTCCACTCAGGTTGCCCAGTCGTCTCCTTCCATACGAGCAATGGTCCGATGTCTTCATCGGCTAAATGGGCATTTCGAATCTCCTCCGATGACCAACCCTCATCAAATTCGGCCGTTATCAATCGCAGATCAACGGGCGGTTCCTTTCCTCAATCCGTCGGCAATGCTTGCAGTTAGCTGGACATGGACGGCGGGATAGGGCGTCAGCATTTCCACGAACTCCGCCCTTCCAATGAACAATTTCGTAGTCGTAAGATTGCAATCTTTCGATCCATCTCGCAACTTGTCCCTCGGGGTTTTTGAAGCTAAGTAGCCATCTCAGCGATGCATGGTCCGTTCGAAGAACAAATTTCTGTCCATATAGGTACTTGTGGAACTGCTTGGTGGCCTCTATTATAGCCAATAGCTCCTTCCTGGTCACGCAGTAGTTCCTCTCACTTTTCGAGAGAACTCGACTGTAATGCAAGAGAACTCATTCTTCGCCATTGATCTGCTGGGAGAGTACAGCTCCAATACCACCGTTGCTCGCATCCGTGTCAACCACAAACATTTTTCCGCGCTTCAGATATGCCAGCACGGGTGATTCACATAGCTTCTCCTCCAAGGTCTCAAAGGCTGTCTGGCATTGTTCATTCCTGACATACGGACGATTTTTTTCGGTTAGCTGATGGAGACACTTAGCTATTTCGGCAAAGTCTTTGACGAATCTTCGATAGTAGGTTGCCAGACCCAGAAAACTTCGTAGTTGGCGCTTGTTGTTTGGTGTTGGCCAGCTTTCCACGGCTTCAATTTTCTCAGGGTCTGTTTTGACCCCTTTTGCTGGTACGACGTGTTCCAGGTACTTCACTTTAGCTGCAAAAAGTTTACACTTGTCGGGACTAAGTTCCAAATTCGCCAGTTGCAATCGGGAGAAAACCTCTTCCAAGTTCTGCACATGCTCTTCGAACGTTCTGCCGATGACTATGATGTCATCTAGGTACACCAAGCAGGTTTTCTAGGTTCGGCCTCATAGCACGTATTCCATCAGGCGTTCGAAAGTGCCTGGAGCATTCCAAAGCCCAAATGGCATCACCACAAATCGCCACAATCCGGTCCCAACTGAAAATGCGGTATTCTCTCGGTCCTTCTTGTCGATTTCTACCTGCCAGTAGCCACTCTTAAGATAGAGTGTAGAAAACCATTTTGCGTCGGCTAAAGTGTCCATGATGTCATCGATGCGTGGGATCGGGTAACTATCTTTCTTAGTGACGTCGTTAAGCTGCCTATAGTCGACACAAAAACGAGTGCTACCATCCTTTTTCTTTACTAGAACTACAGGCGCGGCCCATGGACTGTCAGAAGTTTCGATAACGCCTTGGTTTTCCATGTCTGAGATCAGTGTGCTCACTTCTCCTTGTTTGGCTATAGGAAGACGTCTCGGTGCTTGTTGAATTGGCTTGGCTCCCTGTGTATCTATGACGTGAGTTAACATACTCGTTCGGCCTTGGTCATCCGGGCTTGTTGAGAAGATGTCACTGTACTTGGTGACCAGATCAGAGGCTCGCTTGAATAGCTGCACTGGCAATTTGACCTGCTTCAAAATTACAGACGTGCATTCCCGGGCTTTGTCTGTGTCTTGCCTCCTTTTCCAATGATGGTCGTGAGGAGCTTCCAAAGAGGTGATGGTGGAAACAGGCTGGCAGCTGCCGATGACTTCTCCCACTTTGATGCTCGTGGTTGAGTCTGTGGTGTTAAGGACTCTAACCGGCACTTATCCGTTCCTTATAGATCTTACAAGGCTTCGTCCTACAATTAAACTGCGCAATGCGGACGCCTTCGTTAGCTCTATCAGATAAGATCGATGGTCTCCAGAATCACCATCAAGCTTGGCCCATACAATGCTCTCGAAAGATTTTGGTACATCAGTGTCGGTACATACCACCACATTAGTCTTGGGAATTTGGACGCTGGGATCCTCCATCAATACTTTGACATTCTGCCATTTCAATACCCGTTTGCCCAAGTCCAACGTGATTCCATGTGGTCACAGAAAATCCATTCCGAGAATGCAGTCATCCATAATGTTTGCAACCAGAAAATTATGTCGGAACGCAAGGTCTCCCAACTATATTTGGAGGTTGATCTCTCCATGGACAGGTACAGTTTCTCCCGTTGCTGTCCCTAGTGAGAAAATTTTGCCCTTGTGAAGTAGTTGTTGCCTCACATGGTCTGGTCGGATAATCGATCAGGTTGCACCAGTGTCGATTGTTATGGTGCAATGTTCTCCGTCAACTTGACCCGGAAGGCATAAGTATGCTTCTCCACGATGTAGTCTTAACACGGTGATGGTGGTGCTGGGGGCGTCGATCCTCCTAGCCAACCTCTGCCCCACGAAGTTGGCTCTTACATGTTTCCCGACCCATCTGTTTGAAGGGCTTCCATTCTGGACTCCTGACTCGGTCTGGACCTCCTCCTAGCTGCACACCCTGGACAATAGCTCGGTTTTCTTCGCTTCTTGCAGTCCCTTTGCAGGTGCCCCTTCTCTCCGCAATTCCAGCATCTAGGCACACCATTTACATGCGGGTCTCGCTCAATTTTCACGCGCTCACACCTGCACTCATCTGTCAGTACCTCGCAAACCCAGGCAGTGGTACGGCTCACATTTTTCGCTGCCTCAAAGTTCAGACTATAAGCCAATGCGTCCTTAACCGTTTGTTTTTGAGCTAAACGCACGGCTTTTTGCAATTCCTGGTCCTTCAATGCGCTGAGGAATGCTTCTGTCGCTGCGTCATCTCGATGTTCTGGGTCATACGCTGGGTAAGCCAAAAGTGCCAGTCGCTCAATGTCTTGGGCTAGTTGCTGTAAGGTTTCACTGGACTTCTGCATCCGATGCCGTAGCTGTGACCGATAAATCTGCTTTAGATGATTGTCTCCATAACGCATGTCGCGTGCATTCATTATAGCAGATGGATTTGGGTGCAACTCAACGGGAATCGTCTGCAAAAGCTCGGCAGCTGGGCCTCTTAGAGCAAGAATTAATACAGTTGCTCGTTCCTGCTCATCCCAGTGATTTGTCCTAGCGGCGGCTTCAAACTGGGTTTTGTAAATGCTCTAGACCTTTTGCCAGTCGAATATTGGTGCTTGCGCATTTCTCAATGAGCTTTGTGCTGTGGTTGTAAGCGGGGCTGGTGAGGTGGTTATTACTACCTTCGCTGCTTCCAATTCCTTTTTCATGTTTTCCATCTCATGGTTTATTCTCTCCTCGACCTGGGTGACCTTTTCCTCGACCTTGTAAACGTTTTCCTCAACCTAGTCAACCTTTTCTCGACGCCTTTAATTTGTTCGTTCTGACTACCGAGCTCCGCTTTTATTTCAGTTGACTTTTTCTCTAGCTTTTGTGTGATGTCGAATGCTTGTTGGTCGAGCTTCTGGTCTAGCTTCGCAGTTATATTGGATGACAGTTGTCGCTGCTCTTGCTGCATCAGCATTAACATTTGCATCAGTGCATTTTCTGGCTCCTTTGATTTTGGTGTTTCTACTTCTCCACCTTCTGCACCTTTTTCCGCATCTGAGGGCTCACCCGAATCCAGATTCACGCCTTCTGACTCGATCGCGTCACGCAAGCGTGCAATCAGTATGACGTTTGTACCTTGTGTGGCCAGATTTCGCTGTTTCAACTCCTCCTTGAGCTCCGATATGGTCAACTCATTAATTTTTAGATGCAAGTTTCCTGGCATTTTTATTGTTTCAGCTATTTTTCCACCAGTTTCCACGTTAGATTTCACTATTGTGCACTTTAAAAGTGTTTAAAAGTTTTCCATTTTCAAAATTTTCTTTCTCACTTCTTGACACCACTGTCGCGTGTTATGGTTCGCGGCCAATAATTTTAATGTTCCGGGTAAGCAAAAATGCAATGTCTTTTAAATTAAATTAAAAGAGTTTATTTATTTACTAAAAATGCACAATCACTCATTTAACTATTTCACAATTTTAGTTTTCACTTTGTCTATAAATTTATCTAACAACTGTCTTCACTTAACGGAAATCACTACTATTACTCGATCAATATCGCCTTTCAATTCGTTATCGCAGTTTTTACTATATCGCAGTTCAGCTCGCCTTTATATAGGGTCTCTACCCATTCAACCCATTTCTCCTACATTGGAGAATGTTCTGCCGAGAGGTACCTGGTATATTCGAGCAGCTCAATGAATGGAGTGACGTCACTTACAGATGTTGATCATGCTTGGTGGGTTCTCATGGTTTCGAGTAAATTCACTTTGTTGATCATGAGGTTCTCAATGGTTGTGAAAACAATTGCAACAATAGCTCGCAGAATTATTCGTGCATGTAACAATATATATATATATATATATATATATATATATATATATATATATATATATATATATACATATATATATATATATATATATATATATATATATATATATATATATATATATATATATATATATATATATATATATATTTATTTATTTTTTTATTTTTATTTATTTCTATTTATTGCTCAAAAAAATACAAACATAATACATGTGTTATCTTATTTAAGAAAAAGAAGTAACAATTATTCAAAAATATAATTCAAAAACTTTTATATCTATAGTCTTTATATGAGCACATTCCTCATTGAGCACTGCTCGTGTCGAGGAAATGGCTTACTTATGTCAGCATCACTGCTTACAATTTTTATCAGCCTATTTAATTTTCATGTGTATTATTTTACAATAACTTTTTTCAGAAATAAAAGAAGAACAAGTAAACAGAGGATAAATTACTTCTGTATTCTATTCGTGAACATTTATGCACTATCCCGTTAGATAGTTAATTAGTTTAGATCTGAATAAGTTGATGTTATTTAAGTTAGAAATGCTTTTGGGGAGTAGGTTAAAAAGACGTGGTCCGTAATAATAAGGGTATAATGAGGCTGCAGTTGTATTATAACGAGGTTCGTAAAGAATCTGGCTCACCTGGCAACGAGTTGCATGCACTGAATGGGTTACAAATGGAGAAACTTTACGATTTAAATGTACAAATTTTAGTAAATTTAGATGGTATAAATCATGCAGACTCATTACTTTAAATTCTTTATATATTAGATCAGTTGGATATCTTTTCGGTTTCTTTAAGCAAATCTTAATAATTTTCTTTTGAATTATTTTCAATGGCGAAACGAGGGTAATCGCTACACCTCCCCAGACAATCAATCCATATTCCAATAAGGATTGTGCTAAAGCAAAGTAAACACGCCTAAGCTCATCTTTGTATAATATATCTCTCAATTGAACAAATTTGAAGATCATTTTCCTTATTTTGGAAGCTAAATAAGAGACATGTTGGCTCTAGCGAAGGTGAGAATCTATAATGATACCGAGGTACTTGGTACTGTGACACACTGGGAGAACCGGGCAGACACAATCTCCGTTTCTCTTGTAAGAGCAGTCGGGGATGTGTAATACTACCTTCAGTTCATTTCTAGGTAGCCCAATAGAAGTAAGTGCGAAAGGAATCATCACCGTCTTATTTACATTCAAACTCACTAAGTTGCTTACAAGCCAATTTTGTATTTGTTTCATCCCTTCATTTGCCTTTACAACCACTTCGTTCCATGTATCACCCCAGAAAAGTGCGACAGTGTCGTCAGCAAAAGAGCAAAGAGAGCAGTTAGGTAATATCAATTTATGAACATCGTTTATGTAAATTAGAAATAAAATTGGCCCCAGGACTGTACCTTGCGGGACACCTGTATCAACTGTAAGGGCTTTACTTATTTTATTGTTATAACGCACCGCCTGGGTCCGGTCTTTTAGATATCTCGAAAAAAGATCCAGAGCAACTCCTCGTATTCCCACTCTATGCATCTTTTCTTTTTAAATTTCGTGATTCACCGTATCAAAAGCCTTCTGAAAGTCTAGGAATATGCCTAGACATTTATTACTTTTATCAAGATTTTGAATGATTGTTTTGGTTACTGAGTAAAGAGCATTTTCAGTACTGACACCTTTACGAAAACCATACTGACATTTCGATAATATTTCCTTCGATTCCAGGTAATCTACTAATCTTTGTTTAATTAATTTTTCAATAATCTTTGATAGGCATGACAAAAGAGAAATAGGTCTATAGTTGTTCATATCTCTTTTATCATTTGCTTTATGTAAGGGTATCACCAGGGCATGTTTCAGTTCCTTTGGAAAGTATCCTTGTGAAAAACATAGATTAATGGCATGAGAAAGTGGGCCAGCTAGTGCTTCCGCATTTTCTTTAATACATTTAGATGGAATACCATCTATACCAGGAGAAACATTTGGCTTTAATTTTGAAATTTGTTGTTTCACTTTTTCTTGGGTAATTGGTACTAAAAATAAGGAGTCTTTAATATTGTAACTGCTGTTTGAAGACTTTCGAATATGATTTACTGAAACATTTGATTGAATATTGTTTGAGATATGTTTTCCAATATTTACAAAATGTTTATTGAAATACTCAGCAATATTTTGAGGATCACTATGAGACACTTTTACTCCCTCTGTGGTGAAAATATCAGTGGTTGTAACATTAGACTTCGAATTTCTACAACCCACTGACTCATTGATTAGCATCCAAATCTTTTTATTATCATTGCCGCATTCTCTTAATTTATTTCTATAATAATTACTTTTTGCTCTCCTTATTAAAGATTTTAAAATATTTTTGTAGTTTTTGTAAAAAGTTTGTAAGTTTACGTTAAACGGTTCTTTAGACATTCTTCTCGCAATATTATCCCGTTTTCTTATAGCCTTAATCAAACTATTAGTTATCCACGGCTTCAACCTTTTCAGTCTACTAGAAGGTTTTACGGCAATCTTTAAGCTGCAGTTTAATACATAAACTACTCTACTATAAAATAAAGAGAAAGCTTTCTCGGCATTTGTCTCCATAAATACATCTTCCCAATTATCTTGCGACAAAATTTCTTTGATCATTGAATAATCTATGATTTTAATATCTTTATTTTGATTCTCACTTAAAGCTTTATTTCTATTTTCTTCTTTGAACCATTTAATATGACCCATAATAGCAAAATGATCAGTTACGCATGTTGTATAAATTGCTGTCTGAAAAATATTATCTGATTTTGACTTTAAGAAAAGGTGATCTATGCAGGACTCTCGAGTAATTGATTTTCGAGTGCAACCATACAACGACCTTATAAACCCGTATTGTTCTAGTGTCGCCAAATATTCATGGCCAATTTGATTTAGATTTTCTTCCTTTATATCTATATTCATATCTCCTATCAAGATTTGGTTTCCAATGTCTTTAAAGTTCCCCAAAAACATTTCTAAGTCATCTACAAAACATTCTGCATCTGTATCATTTGGGGATCGGTATATACAAGATATAAGTAATTTTTCCTTCAACATATCAAAAACAATATTAAGTGAATTGCAATTGCCGATTTCTTCATTTAAAACTTGAAAATTTAAATTAGTTTTTATATACACTATAATGCCATCACATTTATTGTTTTTTATGGGTTTGATTATTTTATTGTAGCCACTAAGTTCAAAACTATCAGAGGCATCAAGCCACGTTTCAGTTAAAACTATGACATCAAAAACAATATCAAAAGAAGAAAGAAGCATACATAATTCGTCAAAATTTTTAGCAATGCTTCGAATATTTAGATGAAATATTTTTAGGCTTTGAAAATCGGAAATAAAATATTTACTAAGCTTTGGATCGTTTAAATACATAGGGTTGCTTGTTTCTAATTCATTAATAATATCAAACATTTTGGAAAGAGAAAAAAGTGTTATTCAAATAGGATCAATTTGCTTAAAATTCATTGGAGTAGATTTAAATTCAAGTCTTCGTCAAAGTTAATCCTATAAATTTTTCCCTGCTCTGATTTTCTAATAAATACATTTTCATCTTTAATCCATACATACTTGTAACTATTTTCTCTTGCGAATTTTTTGGTTGTGTAAAGAAGCCGTCTATAGTGTTGACTTAAGTGAAAATTCACATAAAACCTGTCTGCTTTAAAGCTTCCGTGAATGTTTGAACATATGAGTTGCTCACGCTTCGCTTTAGCTGCTGCCATCCACGCAGCCCTCGCTTCATCCGTAGCAAATCGTACTACAATTGATGGGGATGCGTTAGTTTGATGTCGTTTAATCATTTTTCGCATTGAAAAGATTGGTTGATTTTTGTTAGTATCAATATGGAGCAGCTCGCCTACTTTGTGAACAACAGCGGTTGTATTTTCGTTTGGAGTCAATGGAATCCCATTTATTTCCAATTCCGTTGCCAGCTTCGACTGTTGTAACTGGTTTACTTGCAGTGTGAGGCTTTTAATTTGCACGTAATATTTTTCATTTTCGTTCGATAACTTATTGCACAGCGCCTCCAGCCCCTCAATTTTTTTATTGTAACTCATCATTTTTGCATTAAAATCATCAATTTTGTTGGAACAGTAGTCCAATGATTTTTTATATTCTGCCAGTTCTTGTTTGAAAAATTTTTTTAGTTCAGTGAATTCCGTATTTTGAAATTGGAGCTCACTTTTCATCGCCCGCAAATTTTCAATTATCTCCTTATTGAACTCATTTGAACTTTTAGCAGCAGGATCATTAGCGATTCTGCAATTTCTACAAAGCCAATTTCGTTTTTTATCCCAAGTGAGTTTTCTGAAGCTGCTTTCACTGTATCCAACACAGAAGAAATGGCACAGTTTTTTACAGACAATACAGTCTAGTGAGTCACTGTTTTCTGCAATGGGTTCATTGCACTCTAGGCACTCTAATATGGAGCTCATTTTATTTAATATTAGTTTACTTCACGAAGATTACAAATTGTTTATGTGTTGATAAAAGGAATGAGTTTCTGATCCACTAACACTTCTCACGACGTTAATAACAAATTTTTAATTTTTAGAAGCTTGACTAGCTAAAATTCAAAATATTTAGAGCAAGTAACTACCGATTGCGATGCTGACACGAGCTTTGACATTGTGAAATATATATATATATATACAGTATATATCGTTTATAACGACATCGGATATAACGACATATCGGCTTTTACGACGAATTTCAAAAGTCCCGGCCGGGAAAAGCACTTTTGTATGTAAAAACTGTCGTTTATAACGACATCGGATATAACGACGAAACTAATATAGCGACGGGAAATTGAAAGATGAACTGGTTAAATTTGAGCCTTATAACGACGGACTCACGAATACAGTAAGATTACTCAAAGGAATTATCGAATAAGGGGAATCACCGGGGTATGAAAACAAACGCGACAGAACATAAACAGTCAGTTCAGTGTTTTGTTTAGTGGAAGTTGATTTCTTAGTTTCCTATAAAAGGTCCAATATTTAAACAGCTTAACGAAGGTCGACATGGCAAAAAGAAAGGCGTTCACAATCGCTGAAAAAGCAGCAATTATTTGGCGTCTGGAAGCTGGAGAGTCAAATTTCTGCATTGCCAAAGAATTTGATGTAAGTTCTAAATAAATATGCAGTTAGTAAAAACACTGTATATGCATGTTATTTCATCTTAGGTGGCACATTCAACAATTTCCACGATGTGGAAAAATCGCGATAAAATACAGAGTGTATATGAAAATAGCTCTAAATCATTAAAATTAAAAAAGGTTAGGTCTTGTAAACAATCTAGAGTAAACGACGCTTTATTTGAATGGTTCAAAATTCAAAGAAGTCGCAATATTCCCATCAGCGGTCCTATTTTGCAAGCAAAAGCGGACGATTTTGCAAGAAAACTTGGATTAAAAGATTTTAAATGCACAGTGGGATGGATCCAAAGGTTTAGAAAAAGGCACAACATTATTTTTGGCAAAATAAGTGGAGAAGCGGCAGATGTACCGGAAGGGATGTGTAACGATTGGTTAACAACAGTATGGCCAAATTTAAGAAAAGGATATAAAGACGAAGAAATATTCAACACAGATGAAACCGGTTTGTTTTTTAGAATGATGCCTGATAAAACAATGAAGTTTAAAGGAGAAAAGTGTGTCGGAGGTAAACTTTCTAAAGAAAGAGTGACTGTTCTTGTAACAGCAAATATGACTGGCTCGGAAAAATTAAAACTAGTGGTTATTGGCAAAGCTAAACGGCCTCGATGTTTTAAAAATGTTAAATCACTACCTGTCGAATATGAAAATAACCCAAGAGCCTGGATGACATCAGCCTTATTTGAAAAAATTATTTTGCGATGGGACAGTAAGCTGATTCGACAAAAAAAGAAAATTTTATTGCTCTTAGACAACTGTCCCGCTCACCCGAATATTCAAAACTTAAAAGCAATAAAATTAGTCTTTCTTCCTCCAAATACTACGGCAGTTCTCCAACCATTGGATCAAGGCGTAATCAAGTCACTGAAAACACATTTTAGAAAAGTTCAAATTATGAAACTTTTAAAAGACATCGACGAAAATGGTGTGCCTAAAAAAATGCATATCCTTGAAGCCATTTTTCTGATTTCAAAAGCTTGGGATCGTGTTTCTCAACGCACAATAACCAATTGTTTTGCACATGCAGGATTTTATTTAAACGCAACAGAAAACTCTTTTGATCAAGATGATTCCCTACCCTTAGCGGAATGGCGACGGCTACAAAACGATCAAAATGAAGTTGAGGATAATCTATCTTTGGCTCAATGGGTCTGCGCTTTGGCTGTAGATGACTTGGCATCACAAGAATGTTGGGAACATTTTCCAAGCATTGATGAAGAACTTGAAACGGTGGAGGACATGACGGTAGAGGAAATTTTAGCTATCTCAAATCAAGATTTGGAGTCGGGTATAAATAACGACGAAGAGGAAATGAATCCAACTATCGATTTCCAACCACCTACCTCTAAAGATGCTTTTTCAGCGATTCAAACGGTACAACATTTTTTTACATTTAATGAGGATTTAAAAGAGGCTAAAACAGATTTCGCTTTACTACATTTGGAGAAAGTAATTGAACAACACTTTTTAGAAAACCGAAAATCACAAAAACAAACAATGATCACCGATTTTTTTTCTTAAAATTAAATCTGGCTAAGTTAAGTTGTTGTGTCCATTCTTTAGTATGTATCATTTCTGTTGTATTCAATTAACTTTCTCATTTCTATCATAAATAAAGAGTATATTTGAGTATTATTATTATGTTTGGATATAGCGACCTACGGTTATAACGACGGAATTTCACTGGTCCCTTCAACGTCGTTATAAGAAATATATACTGTATATATATATATATATATATATATTGTTTAGATATAACAAATAAAGAGATTAATTTCTCCTTAGTATTCCTCACGCTAATTTTAAATCTAAATAATTTTGCCCCTCCTTAAAATAACTTTATTCCTTATTGCACTGATGGACCAATCTTATGAACATGTTTTACTAACACTTAAAAAAATTCTACTACGCGTGAAGGCGAATACTTCCTGTAGTACTTATTCCTAGTATTGAATCTAGTTGATCCGTCAAAAATAAGTCAAGTTGAAATTTCAAAATGCTCTTTGATTCTATTTTTAATTTGATTGTGTTTAAAGTAATAAAATTCTTCAAATTTTTAAAAAATTGTTTGCCGGCTAATTCTATTATATTTGACTGTGAAATTAAATGCGAATTTAAATAATCAATATTTAAATTGATATCTGTTAATTCCAAATTCGTTTTTTGTAATTTTCAAATATAAAATTTTTAACGATCTATTACAATTTTACCATGAAAAAATAATTTCGAAATTTTATTAATTAGGCTAGGATAAACATTACGGTGTTTTTAAATCGTAAAACACCTGTTTTTGCCTGTGAATTGGCCAGATCCTTCTTCGGTTTAACCCATTTGTGTATATCTTCCTTAGTATCATGACTGAATACCTTTAAGATGAGATTTAAAACAGTGCATACGATTATCCATTTTTTGATGAGATAGTGCGACTCAATCTGCGGGCATTATTAGGAGGTTGTTCCTATTGAGTATTCATTTCATACAGCATATATCAATTCTGATGCTTATTGTGCATCAATATATGGAATACCTGCAAATTAATTTTTAATAGACATATTTTTAGAGGGTATTTTATTCTCAATGTATGCAAACCGGATGTCTTTGTTTCCTCCAAACGTAACGCATATGCAACTGAATGTCACTGGAAGATATATGAAGCATTTATCCTGCAAATCCATCAACACCTTGATATGATTAATCGGTCAAGGTCAAATATTCACTACATCCACTTCAAAACAAGTACGATATGAATTAAATCTAGATAATTGCTATTAAGGGTTGATTGCACCCATTTCCATAGTGCCCTAATTATTCAATAAAAATAGACCATCGTTTAAATGAATACAATTACTCTCAATCCTGGCAGTTCTGAAAAACAGTCACTATTCAAACATAACTTTTCACCCTGGTGTTTGTAACTTTGCGGGAAGGAAATCGGTCTTCACTATCACTTGTTCCACATAACTCTTTTTGTTCTCACAAGAACAAAGTAATTTAGGTCGACATTTTCAACTTGTGATTCACACATTTCAAAAATACCCTAACTATTTAATGCTAATAGGACATAACGGAAATAAATACGGTTACTCGAGATTCCTGAAACACAATAATTAAATACGACTTTTCACACCACAACTTTGCGGAAAGTCAATCGGTCAAGGTTAAACATTCACTAAATCCACTTCAAAACAAGTATGATATGAATTAAACTAGATGTTTACTGTAATTAAGAGTTAATTGCACACATTTCCATAATATCCTAACTATTCAATACAAAATAAATACGATTACTCCCAATTTCATTCCTGAATTTAATTTAATTGAAACAAACTTTTCAACCCAGCGTTTGTAAATTTGCGAAGAGGAAATCGATCCTCGCTCTCACTTTTGCCACATAATTCGTATTGTTCTTACTAGTATTCAGTAAATTCACTACACGCAACTTATTTTCACAATTATAAGTAAAGATTTAACCCGATATATGCTGGACTAGAAAATTTATTCAAGATTCCCACCTGTGTAAGAAATTTTGATACAACTGATATCTCCCAAACTGTCAAAAAAATTGTCAAAATGTTCGTGAGTAATTTTGATGTTCATTAAGTTGGGAGGAGCCAATCATCATCAAGGATAATCTTTCATCTCGAGAACACCCTTAGAAATTTCAAAAATTTTGTCATGCTATAATATTCTATCGTGTTCTCAGTAAATTTTCAACTACATATATTTTACTGCGTATACATAAATTTAACTCTCACAAATACATTTAATATTTTTTATTGTGGGTTGTGAATGGTTAGAATGGAAAATTATTCACAATACCGGTGCTGTTTAGTGTTTATACTCTGACCTAGGTTAACACACACAATTTATACCCACAAAGAGATCGAGCGTATTATCTTCGCAAGGTAAAGCAATACGATAAAACCCCAAGTGGTGACCATCTGTGTGATTCATCCATGACCTCGCTTAACACACACACAGTGTATATACACAAACAGATTGTGTGTATGATAATCTTATTAGCCGACGAGCCCACAAAGCCAAATCGTCAACCGGTATACGATCGTGTTAAGATGGCTCGACATGAACCATCATCTTCATATCAAGATGTAGTTAAAAACAACTTCATACACACAGTTCCTACACTCATCCATCCACCTGAAGACTCTGATTCATTCCTTAAGCTCCAAAGACGATATGAAAATGCATGATGTAGATTATTAACCTTAGCAATGGTTTAACTACTGGCGAAGGAAATTACAAAGAAGAATCGCAGAGAAGAGATGCAAATATTATCATATGCGTAAATTTTTGCTCATTCAACTGGCGAAATTATATCTTAATTTGAAGTTATTTCCAATTTAGGAGACCATGATCTTCATATATTAAATACATATCTTACATCAAGTTCATAGGCTGTATACAAACAATATCAAGCATATGACTATAAACAAATTTCAGCTGTTCAAAACTAGTTCTTTAATCTTCTCTGTTTCCAAAACAGACAAAAAACTAGTTACTTAATTAAAGCTAAAAATTCATTCGCCATTATGAAAACAATATCATACTCTACTCCTGCCTTTAAAGATTCATTCAATTAAAAAATGGAAAAAATACATGCATAATGACCTCGCTAATAAAATACGAATGTTTACCGGAAAATACCGCAATATCAGCTGAACGCCCAGTTAAGCTACAGATCTAACCAATATTAGTAAAATGATCTCATATCATACCTCTCTCAATTATAAGTAGGCGGAACGAACCCATAGAAACCACTTTAATTAAAGCCATCCTAACGCCCGAAGCAGACATATCGACACAGAAATTATTCGCCCCTCATACTCTCACACAACACCCAAAAACGAAAAACAAACTTAACTGAGAGCCATGAAGGTTCACCATAGAAACACACAGGAGGTGTGTCAAAAACCCCATGACGGTTTAGGCTATATTTGGTCTTCATTAACATCTCATATCATCATATAAAAACCGATTGAAATCCCCATCATTACTACTGAAATAAATATCTTACATTTTTAAGTTTTCTTGCGATTGTAAGCTATTTCAAATGAATGTTGTGGCTTTGCATCATGTGATAGTTGCACCCTTTCATTTCGATGAATCATGTCATCATCCTTGAATCGATTCTCGGAAACCTAGGAACGGCCTGAATTTATTTCAAGAATTCGGCACAATTCCAATCCTGTATTTATGTCATTTAGAGCTCTAAAATAGAAAAAGGTACAATAAAGAATAACCTCTTTAAAAAAGGCCAAGAGTTTGTGCTGCTTCCGATTTTTTCCTCTTATTCGTAGAATCACAACCCCTTTTAGGCCTCCGCTTCCTGAAATACTACCTACAGCTGTCTTAGTCCATTGGCCCCATCCTCCAGTTTCGAAATCCAAGCAACAATCCTCATCGACTGAGTCAGATTAACGTTTTCTCAGTTTCCCGACTGGTCTGTACCTTATCTATTGGTCGTGCGTACGATTCACGTGGTCCACCAATTGCAGCCTCCACAGTCTAAAAATCTTTGAGACCTCCCGCTCGTCAAAAATTTCAAACAGCTCATGGTTGTATGAAATTTTCCGTTGATCTCCATCTAGCTGCGCTCCGATTATTCGCCTCAGGACCCATCCCTGGAAGACGTTCAGTACATTTACGGATGCTTGAGTTAGGATCCATGTGTCACAACCATATTATAGCACCGGATTTATCACAGATTTATATACTTGGAGCCTTGTTGTCCTGTGCATGCAGCTGGTCTTCAAGATTGTCAAAACTGAATAAAATATTGTCGCATGTTATGGTTCGTGGCCGATAAGTTCAATGTCTCGGGAAAGCGAAAACGCACTGTCTTTTAAATTAAGGTAAAAGAGTTTATTTACTAGGAATGCACAATAATTGATTTCACTCTATCTTACAAATCGCATTTTAATTTACATTTCACTTGTCTATCAATTTATGTATCAACGTTTTTCAAATGTATCACGAAAATCTTTTACTTCACTATCAATCAACATCGCCTTTAATTCGCGCTCCACTCTTATCGCAGTTTTACTATCGTAGTTTTACAATTACTATATTCATTCGGCTCGGCTTTATATAGGGTCTCTAGTCATTCAATGAATTCCTCGTATATTGGCAAATATTCTGACGAAAACTACGTGGGATATTCGAGAAACTCTGAATACATGCAGTGACGTTACTTTCAGATATTGACCATTGATCTACTCGGTCTATTCTTCTGCTTTCGAGTACACACTTTTGACGTCATTCGTTTATATTTCTCGGTCGGTTCTTTCCAATCAATGTTGATCATGATGTTATTATCAGTTGGGACAAAATTGTGACAGTAGTTCGTAGAATTGTGTGGACATGTAACACTGCCCCACATTAGTTCTTTTCGCTACAAACAGATGTGTCGCCAGTTGTAGTTAAGTCTCCCTGGATTTAATATGGGACAAGACAGTCTCGGTGCACGGTTTTCATTTTTGCCCTTGGCTTACGATGTTTCTGTATGCCATATACGACGTCATTGATTCGCTTTATAACTGAGTATGGTCCCTCCCAATTACGCTGCGACTTCGGAGACCTACCCTTCCACCAGTAGAATTTGCATTTAGATCATACCTGGTCTTCTTGCGGTCAGCAGCTGATTCGAGGCATTTTCGCAGTGTCCGATGTATCTGGTTCAACTGTTGTCTTAGGTCACTTGCGTACTCCGAGATCATTTGGGGTTCACCAGGAGGTGTTCCGAACTTTATATCAGCTGGCAGACGAATAATCTTTCCAAAAATGACTTTGGCTAACTGGGCATTTCGAATCTCCTCCAATGACCAACCTTCGTCGAGTTTGGCCGTTATCTCTTGCCGATCAACTGTTGGCTCCTTTGTTCTCAATCCGTCAGCAATGCTTGCAGTTCGCTGGACATGGATGACGTGATAGCGTGTCAGCATTTCCATCAACTCCACCCTTCCGATGTATAATTTTATCCCTCGGGGTTTTTGAAGTTAAGCAGCCATCTCAGCGATGCATGGTCCATTCGAAGAACAAATTTCTGGCCATAAAGGTACTTCTGAAACTCTTTCTCCGCCATCGATCTGCTGGAAGAGTACAGCTCCAATCCCGCCATTGCTTGCATCGGTGTCAACTACAAACGTTTTTCCGGGTTTTGAAGATGCCAGCACGGGTGATTCACACAGCTTCTCCTACAAGGCCTGAAAGGCTGCCCAGACATACGGACGATTTTTCTCGGATAGCTGATGGTAACACATAGCTATTTTGGCAAAGTCTTTGACGAATCTTCGATAGTAGGTCGCCAGACCCAGAAAACTTCGTAGTTGGCGCTTGTTGTTTTGTGTTGGCCAGCTTTTCACTGCTTCAATTTTCTCAGGGTCTATTTTGACCACTTTTGCTGATATAACATGTCCCAGGTATTTTACTTTAGCTGCAAAAAGGGGTCCACTTGTCGGGACTAAGTTTCAGATTCGCCAGTCTCAATCGGGAGAAAACCTCTTCTAATCCTGCACATGATCTTCGAACGTTCTCCCGATAACAATGATGTCATTCAGGTACAGGTCTTCCAGGTAAGGCCTCGTAGCACGTATTCCATCAGGCATTTGAAGGTGGCTGGAGCATTGCAAAGCCCAAATGGCATCACCACAAATTGCCACAATCCGGTCCCAACTGAAAATACGGTCTGCTCTCGGTCCTTCTTGTCGATTTGTACCTGCCAGTAGCCACTCTTGAGATCGAGTGTAGAAAATCATTTTTCATCGGCCACAGTGTCCACGATGTCATCGATGCGTGGAAGTGGGTAACTCTTAGTGACGTCATTCAGCTGCCTATAGTCGACACAAAAACGAGTGCTACCATCCTTTTTCTTTACTAGAAATACTGGTGTGGTCCATGGACTGGCAGAACGCTCGGTAACACCTTGCTTTTCCATGTCCGAGATCAGTGCGCTCACTTCTCCTTGTTTGACTATAGGAAGACGTCTCCGTGCTTGTCAAATTGGCTTGGCTCCCTGTGTATCTATGACGTGAGTTAACATACTCGTTCGGCCTTGGTCATCCGGGCTTGTTGAGAAGATGTCACTGTACTTGGTGACCAGATCAGAGGCTCGCTTGAATAGCTGCACTGACAATTTGACCTGCTTCAATATTGCAGACGTGGATTCCCGGGCTTTGTCTGCGTCTTGCCTCTTTTTTCCAATGATGGTCGTGGGTAGCTTCCAAAGAGGTGATGGGGGAAGTGAGCTGGCAGCTGCCGATCACTTCTCCCGCTTTGATGCTCGTGGTTGAGTCTGTGGTGTTAAGGACTCTAACCAGCACGTATCCGTTCCTTATAGATCTTACAAGGCTTCGTCCTTCAATGAAACTGTGCAATGCGGACGTCTTCGTTGGCTCTATCAGATAAGATCGGTGGTCTCCAGAATCACCATCAAGCTTGGCCCATACAATGCTCTTGAAAGATTTCGGCACATCAGTGTCAGTACAGACTACCACATTCATCGTGGAAATTTGAGAACTGGGATCCTCCATCAATACTTCGACATTCTGCCATTTCAATATCCAACGTGATTCCATGATGTAGCAGAAAATCCATTCCAAGAATGCCGTAATCCATAATGTTCACGACCAGAAGATTATGTTGGAACGCAAAGCCTCCCAACTTTATCTGGAGTTTAGCCTCTCCATGAACAGGTGCAGTTCCTCCCGTAGCTATCCGTAGTGAGAAAATCCTGCCCTTGTGAAGTTGTTGTCGCCTCACTAGGTCTGGTCGGATGATCAATTGGGTTGCACCAGTGTCGGTTGTTATGGTGCAATGTTCTCCGTCAACTTGACCTGGTAGGCATAAGTCTGCTTCTCCACAATGTAGTCTTGATGCGGTGATGGTGGTGCTGGGGATATTGATCCTCCTAGCCACTTTCTGCCCCACGAAGTTGGCTGCTACATTTCCCCTACCTCTCAGTTTGAAGGGCTTCCATTTTGGGCTCCTGACTCGGCTTGGATCTGGATTCTCTCCGCAATTCCAGCATCTAGGCGCACCATTTCTCTCTCGCTCAATTTCCACGCACCATACCTGCACTCATCTGTCACTACCTCGCGAACCCAGGCAGTGGTATGAGTTACATTTTTCGTTGCCTCAAAGTTCAGACTATAAGCCAATGCGTCCATAACTGTTTACTTTTGACCTAAATGCATGGCTTGTTGCGATTTCTGGTCCTTTAGTGCGCTGATGAATGCTTCTGTTTCTGCGTCATCTCGATGTTCTGGGTCGTAGGCTGGGTAAGCCAAAAGTTCCAGTCGCTCAATGTCTTGGGCTAGCTGCTGTAGGGTTTTGCCATGCTTCTGCATCCGATGCCGTAGCTATGGCCAATAAATCTGCTTCAGATTATGGTCTCCATAACGCATGTCAAGCGCATTTATTATAACAGCTAAGTTTGAGTGCAACTCAACGGGAATAGTCTGCAAAAGCTCGACAGCTGGGCCTCTTAGAACAAGAATTAATACAGATGCTGCTTATTCCTGTGATTTGTCCTAGCAGCGGCTTCAAACTGGGTTTTGTAAATACTCTAGACCGTTTCTGGGACTCGAACCTATGATCTGAGACCGTTCCGTCACGCGAACCCCATTCGAACATTATTTTGCCCTCTGTTAGTTCTTGAAGGCAATCGTTGTGGAGTGTTCACTTCTGGCTAGTAAAGAATGTTTAACGGTACAAGTTCACAGTGCATGGGATGCACCGCGACCAAAAGTTGTCTTGACGCGTAACTGGAAACCTGCTACTATTGCAAGTGAAAAACTGTGAAGCAGCGCGAAGTGTGTTAAAGAACGCAGAAAATAGCTGTCAACGAGAATGCACGCGCACAATTACATCAGGCACGGAACATTTGCAATGCAACAGCAGTAAAAAAAACAACAGTAGTTGTAGCTGACAGAGGTTAGCTTCCTGTGTTTGTCAAGTTTGGAAGATTTTAAGGGATGAATGAAATGCAATTGTTTACGGTTTGAAGCACACTTGTTTTTGGACGTGGTTGCATTTTGGTGAAGTAAAAAAAAGTTCGGGGCATACAAGTGCAACAAGCTATACACGAAAGGTGTTCTCGAGGAGCCTTTGCAGGCAGCTTTATATGAACACGCGTTTTGTTGAGCTTTCATAACAAATGGCTTTCTCGTCAGCCGATTTGTCCTGTTGATCGTAACGCATTAACAACAGTGAATCTCAGAGCAGTTCCTCGCATTTTACGTAATTTACTTTCCCGGTAAGATTTGAATTCGAACCTGTATTGATCCTTGCTACAATTGATGAATTCTATAGGAATCAAGGCGAAGCCCGCAAGGGTGTTGCTAAAAAGCATCCAGCTTCCGTGGTGATAATGCAGTGGCCCTTACGGTGCCAGGAACGGCAACAGTGGCGGCCTAGGCTACTCATCCAATAATACCAGCCAATTTGATACTGGAAGCGTTTATTCAAGCAATTTCGGCAGATCCAGCGTAGCACCCTTATTGGGCGGTGGTGACTTATCGAAAAAATCATTTTCACTATCGAGCAACAGAAACACATCTTTCGGTTTTGACAGTCCTGGTGGAAATCTACGCAGATATTAAGTTCTGCTACGAGATAAGTAGATGCATATTCATAGTTTTGTCCAATGAACGAAGGAAAATTGCTGCATGCATGTATTTAATATAATTTAAATGTAAAATGTCCTTTTGTCAAAGGCTTTCATTATCGCTTACTGGCAGTATCACCCCTGAAAACAAACATCTCGCAAGAAAGCGGGCCAACATTTTTATCAGTTTGAAATAATTCATGTCTGACTGTCTTCATTTCCAGATGGATAGATGTGGGTCTCATTAAATTATTCCACATCGTCTGGAAGCTACTTTTAATATAACAGTTTCTCCATAATTTACTCCTATCTCGAATAGCAAAACGTTATTTTAGGATTAGAAATGAGAGCGAAAATAAGGAATGCGACAAAAATTATTACTCTTTAAAGCAAGTATCCTAATGTCCATTTTATTTTCTGAGGAGGAAATTTTAGAGAAATCAATTTGCAAAAGTTACAATAAACAACTGTGAAACCATTAATATTATAAAGTTCAAATGAATAAACAATATTGACACTTCCTGTGTTCGATGCAAAATATTCCAATTAGTAAAAAATCATGCATTTTGTCACGCAAACAATTAAAGAATAGTCATGTTTATAGATATTTATTTATGTGATTTTAGATATTATTCCAACATCAAAAACAAAAATTTACTAAGCGTTCTTCCAAATTTGTTTTTACGAGCATCAAGTGAAATGTAGTTTAATTTCACTTTTACCTTAATTTTGTAATGAAATTATACGCGCAACAATTCCTAAAACTTTATATAGTAAATACGTTTACAATAATTCAATTAGAGAGAGTTAAATAATTTAATTTTATTCAATTTTAGAATATTAAAAATATGAATAAATAAAAACAATTATTCATAAAACTATGTATACGATTTAAAAGTACACTTGGCATTCGATTTTTTAGAATAGTAATGAAAAAGATGCATACGGAATATGTGAATTGAAATTCATTAAATTGAGCGATATGTGAATAGAAATAATGAAGATGATTATTCAATAGTAAATATGTAATTGTTGAATAATTAGTATTTATATTTTTACTTTAAACTTAAATTTTGATGTAAGCAAGTGAATGGAAAAAAAAAGAAAAATACCTACTTTCATTACGTACCACCAGCACATATTTATATGCCGTAAACCCGCTGATACCTGCCACTACCATCAGTTCAAAGTACATAAACAAACCTAATTATTTCCCATAGCAAAACAAATTGATATACTGGCTCTCGAAGTTTCAACATACAAAATTTAGTTGTTGTTAGTTGTATCCCGGTGATCAAGATTTCAATTAAATCCCAGGTTTATTTTACTGTTCAATTTAAACCCACCTTAAAACGAACCGAACTATTCATAAGCACTCCTATCACAAATGTCGAAAAACACGAGCCCGTTTGATCAAAGCTGACGTAAGATTGGAAGCCATATTGCTGCAGTGCTTATTACTCCACATATGACCACTAGCGGGCTGACTTTGTTCGGCAACTTACATGGTGATAAACAAGTATGAAGAATTTAGGAGGCGCCAACAAAACACAGAGGTTTTGTACGGTTTCCAGATGGATTTGTACAATGAAATCCAGATGGTCCACGAAAAACACAGCAGCGCTCGTAGTGACGTAAAAATGATTTCAGTTCTTGTACCCGTTTAATTTTTATCGTCTCCAAAGTGATTGAAAAGGAGTTTGTTTACTTCTCAAAGCTTAGCTATCAGTGGATGGTGCAAACAGGTGTTTGATTTGCTTGTCTTGAAAAGTGTAGGAGTACAGTGGACAGTGCAAGGTGAACTTTAAGCATGCACGGAATGCGTTTCATACGTTTTCATTCGGAAAAAAGTTTATATATTATACGATATAAGCATTTGCTTAAGCTGCAGTTGGCCGACAGCTCACGAAAGCTTGTCCAATAACAGGCCGACTAATTTATATGCCAATTGCTACCATATGGCTTTCTGTCTTACCTGAGCCTTGCGTCTGATGCGATGAGCCCCCATGTTCAAAGACACTATATCACTGCTCACGTAAGATAGGAAGCCATATGGCAACAGCGCTTACTACCGCACTCATAACCATGAGTAGGCCAACTTTGCTCGCTAGCTTACATGGTGGTATATGAAAAACTGTGGAGGTGCCAATGAAAATTCCAGATTTTATACGGTTTCGAAACGGACTGCTTCAGTGAAATCTAGATAGTCCGCGGACAAGACAATAGCGCTCCTAGTGAAATGAAAATGATTTCAGTTCTTATACCTGTCTAATTTTTATTGCCTTCCAAAGTGAATAAAAAGGAGTTTGTTTACTTCTCAAAGCTTAGCTATCAGTGCAGTCTGCAAAACATGTTCTTTATTTGCTCGTCCTAAAACACGTAGGAACACAGTGGACAGTGCAAGGTGGATTTTAAGCATACACGGAGCTCGGTTTGTTCGTTTTCATTCGGAAAATAGTATATATTTGGTGTAGGCCCTCTCGTGCGGCCCTGATGAGGACTCCTCGTAAGTGGGCCTTCACTCTTAGCGTTCAGTCCTAATAAGGACTTTACTCTTTGTAATGCCAGCGTTTAGTCCTGATAAGGACTCTTGGCTTAAGTTCCTGCGTCGAGGTAATGAAACTCAGGATTTTTATTTAATAACAATTTATTTCGGCGGAAACAAGAACGTAGAGTTTATTTGGACGGCTTCGTAGCTTAATTGAAGCGAAGAGACAGTTTGCGTTCAGCTCGTGCCGTCATATCAGATTATGAGAATCGAGAAGAACGGACCGAGCTATTTTGTATTTTCTGGCGGCGATTTTGTAGCTGCCGCGGGAGCAGGATCTGCTTGCGGCGAGAAGGAGCTGTTAAGGGTGGGGCGTTCCGTGCCACCACAGTCACTCCCTCCCCAGTGAGCTTCACGTTAGTTGAAGGGAATGAGAACGTGACGCTCTTCTTCGTGGAAGTGGACGGTAGCTGCGGCGATGCTGGTGATGGAGTTGAAGGCTGGACATGGCAGTGCTCCAAGTACGCTGGTTTGAGACGGTCGGTAGAAAGGGTCTTGGCAACACCGTTTACATCCACGACGTAGGTGCGCTCGTTGATCCTTTCAATCACTCGATGGGGCCCGGAGTATGGTTGGTCGAGCGGCCTCTTGATTGCGTAAATGCGGCGGAACACATATTTGCAGCTGTTCAGGTCTTTGAAGACGAAGGGGTGGTGAGCTGTGTGCCTAGCTGGCGGAACCGGGCGAATTCCCCTGAACAGGTGGCATAAATCGGTGACGAAGTCATGTGGATCGCTGGCTGAGGCCATCTGTGGCGCGAAAAATTTACCTGGAATTCGCGGTGACGTTCCGAAAACCATCTCTGCTGGAGAAGCTTGCAGGTCTTCCTTGAATGTGGTGCGCATGCCCAACAAAATAGCTGGTAGAGCCTGCAACCACGGCGTCTCGGGGACACATTTTAACGCCGTCTTAAGCGTACGGTGCATTCGTTCCACCATGCCGTTTGCCTGAGGGTGATATGGTGTGGTGTGAACGTGATTGATGCCTAGGACTCGGCTGAGTTGGTGAAGAGGTCGGCTTCAAACTGGCGGCCTTGACCCGACGTTAGCTGGAGTGGCGTGCCGAATATGGTTATCCAGTCATCGAATAGAGCTCTGGCAATGGTACTGGCCTTGCAATCGCGCACTGGTATTGCTTGAGGCCAGCGGGTATAGCGGTTGATTATGGCTAGGCAGTTCTCATTGCCTTCGTGTTCGCTTACGACAGCGAAAGTATTAAAATCTAAGTAAATTACTTGCCTGATAAGTTAAATTGTAATGCATTTATACTCAACAATAAAATAACGATTAGGTAAATTCATATTAAATTCATTAATGCATCAATATAAATAAATAAATATGCATGACCCGCTTTAAACCTAGAAACTACATCAAACTCTATCATATGTACTTCTTCCCATATGAACCCATTTTCTTACGTGTGGAATAATCCTCACTCATATGGTTTCATATGTACAACACTACAAATTTACAACAAGCGAAGACAGTTGTGCATCATATTTCAAAACATAAATTAATTGCCTTGAATGCTTTCGTTTTTTTCTCGATGAACTTGACATTGTTCATATGTGGGGTCTAAGAACTCCACATATGATATCTTGTTTCCTTTTTTGCGGGAAATTAACATAGAGTATGTATGAATACATTCACGTCATGCAGAGCTAATGTTTTTTTTTTTGTGATAGCATTCTATGGGAAACCCAACGTGTAGAATTGCATTGAGGAAGTAAATTTGTTTTGTATAGAGTTTGAAGTAGAAAATTTAGAGTAAGGAATTTTCTTGCTAAGTATTTTTGCTGAAGCAAACAATATTTTGTTAGAGTTAAATATGTATTTGTGATAGAAAATTGTATAAATAGAATAGGTCGATATAGGAAAATACACTTTTTGGTCAAACGTTAAACTGGCGACTTCGCCTCTGTTTCACTTATTTATTCCGGCGTTAACCACCTAATCTACATGCGTGCCTAGACGCTTTATAATCACTAGGTAAATATAAATATATTATGGAGTTAGAGTATTTCTAGTACTGCACTAGAAATATATCCTTGCTTCCTGCACATTTAGTAAAGTACTAAATTGTGAATTGGGCGGTAAGAAAAATATCTTATCGCGGTACAAAAACATTGGTGACCCCGACGTGATTCAGAACAAAGCCGATCGCTTAAATCAATCGTAGCATTTGAACAAGCCCTACAATGGAGAAGTTAACGGCGACACAATCCGAGCTGGGGAGCAAACTGGAACAGCTGCTGACAAACTTCAGGAAGGATTCAGTGTCCAGGAAAACCAAGGAGTACCTTGACAAGAGACTGGGCTTGTCACAAGAGTACTGGTCCGAGTTTGATTAAGTTCACGAAAAATTGAAACCATTTGAAGTGACCTCACCAGATCATCCGTACTTTGCCAACAATTACTACAACAAAATTCGCAAGGTGTACGAGAAGCTCATTTATGCACTAGATGATACGAGGAGAAACCTGGAGGGAACTTCTTCTAGCGACAACCTTACGGCATCATCACCTGCAACCAAATCTGGGGATATATCTGCCACAAGAAAACTAGAACGCCATGCAGATTCCAAATTCAAAGGCGATGACGAAGAGGAAAAGGATGTTCTTCCAAGAATGATCCGGAAGCAAAAGGCCTTGATGAGGACCCTCACCTACTTCATTCAAGACATTGAACAAAGGGCTAGTAGTGAACATTCTACTGAGTACTACACACTTAAGGTCAACTTATTACAAAGATACGTGGATGAACTGGCAGAGAACGATCAGGCAATATGGGAACAAACCACTGATAGGAGCCCTTTTGAGTACAGTCCTGAAATCTGCCAAGAACTTCATTGCTGAACTCAAGAAATAATAATCTCCACTGCTACAATCAAAGGATACCGGTGTTCAATTGCCAAAAATCGTACTACCAACCTTTGACGGTGATTACTTGCAGTGGACTCAATTTCGTGATTTGTAGCTCCAACTGATCCACAACCGCGCAATCGGAAATGCGCAAAAAATGTATTATCTGCTTAGCAATTTATCAGGCGAAGCAAAACAATTAGTGCAGCATTTGCCAGTTTCCAGCGAGAATTATTTAGATGCATGGAATATAGTTAAAGAGAGATATGACAACAAAAGGTTGCTAGTGACACATCTTCTCAACAAACTTCTTTCTCAACCATCGAGCTCTGTTGAATCTGCATCATCAGTTAGAAATCTACATGACGTAACCAATGAATGTCTACTGGGACTCAAGAATTTGGGCATTTTAATTGACGCCTGGGATCCGATACTACTGCATGTACTGGTGAAAAGGTTGGATCATACAACACATACGTTGTATGAGCAATCGTTGGCAGAGCCCCGGCAGCTAAGCACCGTGAAGCATTTTCTATCATTTCTGGAGAATCGTTTTCAAAGCCTGGAAACCCTCGGCAAAGGGTGCTCGCCATCTCTAAAGCAAAAACAAACTAAGCCTGCCTCGCTAGTGACGTCATCCAAAGGAAGCCGATGCAAAGTGTGCCAAGGAACGCATCCAGTGTATTCTTGCAAATTTTTCCTAAACCGAACCCCAAAAGTTCGTCTCCAGACTGTAAAACAAAATAATCTGTGCTACAACTGTTTGAGGGCGGACCATAATAGTCAACAGTGTTCGCTCCGAGGCTGCAAGAAGTGTTCGCAACGGCATAATACATTATTGCACATCGACACTCAGGGTATCAAGTCAAGTTCTGCTTTACCTCCAGCACAAGCAGAAACATCGACAATGCCATCAAACTTAACAACCCTAGCAGCGAAGACCAACAACACACGGAGAAACAACATCTTGCTGAGCACAATACCACTCAAGATATTGACTGTGGATGGTCGAGAACTTGAATGTCGGGCTGTTCTTGACTCCGGATCTCAATTAAATTTCATCACGAAAGATCTGGTTAGACGGCTTGGTTTGAAGGAAGTTCCCAAAGCATGGTGTATTCAAGGGATTGGACAAGGAATTCAAAAGGCTCAATCTAGAGTAAACTTTTCGATACGGTCCAGGACAACAGGATTCTCAGCCAGAATTGAAGCCTTTGTTCTACCGCAAATTACAACTTATCAACCGTCAGAATTCATTGACATCGTATCATGGCCTATTCCCCAAAATGTGTCATTTGCGGATCCTGAATTCAATCACCCTAGTCAAATTGATATTCTCATTGGAGCAGAAAACTTTTTGCCGATACTTTCGGTTGGGCAAATAAGATTGGGGAAGAAATTACCAAGCCTACAGAATACCGCGTTCGGATGGATCGTCTCCGGTCGAGTGGCAAATTCGGACACCCACACATTTAGCTGCGGCATCTGCAGTCATGATTGCGGCGAGCTTCAAGAAAGGATGCAAGAGTTCTGGAAACTGGACGAAGTGGAGCCGAGCTCGAACCTTACGCAGCAAGAAAAAGGTTGTGAAGAACACTTCACTGCTAATACCAAGCGAGGACAAGATGGACGATTTGTTGTAAAATTACCATTCATGACAGACCCTAAGTTGTTGGATGACTCCAAAGAGACAGCATATAAACGTTTTCTGGCTTTGGAACGAAAATTGAACAAGAACGAATCGCTGAAACAACAGTACACCGACTTCATGAAGGAATACCGTCAGTTGGGACACATGGAAGAGGTCGATATTCAGCAGGTACCTACACCCCATTACTTCTTGCCGCACCACTGTGTCATAAGACCAGAAAGTACCACAACTAAACTGCGAGTAGTATTTGATGCTTCAGCAAAAACGTCTACAAATATCTCCTTGAATGAAGTTCTGCACACTGGACCGTTTCTTCAAGACGATGTTTTTACCGTTCTGTTACGCTTCCGGCTTCCGATGTTTGTATTTACGGCAGACATCGAGAAAATGTACCGCCAAATAAGAGTGAAGGAAGAAAATAGGAAATTTCAATTAATATTTTGGAGAGACCATTCAAATGAACCAGTTAAGTGTTACCAACCAACTACGGTGACATACGGCATTACAACGGCTCCATATTTCAGACAAACAGCAGCACAAGCTGAAACGTCAGCTCCATTTGGTTCGCAAACGATAAGGAACAACATTTACATTGATGACGTCATGGCAGGAGCTAACAGTCTAACGGAAGCCCTCGTCGTACAAAGGCAACTGAAGGAATTGCTTCAATCAGGAGGGTTCAAATTGCGGAAGTGGTGCGCAAACCATATTCGGCTACTTCAAGGCATTCTCGAAGAGGACCAAGCAGTTCAATTCAACAAAAACGGCAAAGACAGCTACCATGTGAAGACGTTGGGCATAATCTGGCTTCCCGAAGATGACAACTTCTGCGTAAAAACAATTCAGGCCAGCTACGGTTAAGTGACCAAAAGAACAGTGTCCTCTGACATTGCGCATCTCTTTGACCCATTAGGAGTAATGAGCCCAGTGGTGACCAAGGCCAAAATATTTCTACAAGCATTATGGAATCTAAAGATAGATTGGGACGCAGCTGTACCAATGGAGATGCACTCTTATTGGGTCAAATTTCGTAAAGAACTGCAATGCCTTGAAGATATCAAATTTCCAAGGCATGCATTTTCGGTCAAAAACCCGCGAAGCGTTGAATTACATGCTTTCAGCGACGCATCAGAGAGGGCATACGGCGCAGCTATATACGTGCGATCACAGCAAATTGACGGTATCGTGGTCGTCAGACTGCTATGTGCCAAGTCAAAGGTAGCCCCAATCAAGGCTACAACGATTCCGCGTTTGGAGCTTCAAGCTGCAACACTCACTACCAAGCTCGCTA
This sequence comes from Odontomyia ornata, assembly GCA_963969285.1. Lineage (NCBI taxonomy): Eukaryota > Metazoa > Arthropoda > Insecta > Diptera > Stratiomyidae > Odontomyia > Odontomyia ornata. The sequence continues at coordinate 221,348,069 of OZ017739.1, forward strand.
CTCGCGTCAAAAGGGAACTACAATGGAATGATGTTCCATGCACATTTTGGATGGACTCAGAGGTAGTTCTTGCCTGGCTGAGGAACCCATCATCATCATACGTCACCTTCGTTGCAAACCGAGTAGCAGCTATACAGGAGCTTACCACGGCTGAACAATGGCGACACGTACCATCCCAGAAAAATCCTGCCGATTTGGTTTCCCGCGGAGTCTCACCCAACAAATTAAAGAATGATATTTTTTGATTTTACGGGCCGAGGTTTCTACATGGCGACGAAAGCGTGTGGCCGAGGAATCAAAAATTTGAAACAAACCTAGAAACGAAGCCAGCAAAGGTAGCACTGTCAGTTACAAACGAAGGAGATATACTGTCTACAATCGACCATCGGAATTCCTTTCAACATTTGCAACGGATTTTCGCTTATGTTCTTCGGTTTGTAAATAACATCAGAAACAAAGGGTTCAAACGTTCATTACACCTTACTGTTGAAGAATTGGATGCAGCCACGGCCCAACTTATCAAGGAAGCTCAACGCCGAAACTTTTCACAAGAGTTAGCCTCCCTTAAAAAAACGGCCATAGTAGACAAGCAAAGCAACTTAAGCTCACTCGCCCCATTCTTGGACAAGAATGGCGTTATCAGGGTCGGAGGATGATTACAAGAAGCTGACATCGTATATGATGCAGAACATCCAATGTTGTTGCCATACAATGACATACTTACTCGGCTGGTAATGACAGACATTCACATTAAAAATTTTCACGTTGGATCGCAAGGATTACTCGCTACCACGCGCCAAAAATTTTGGCCTATCAAAGGGAAGACAATTGCGCGGTCAATTGTATTGAATTGCGTTCACTGTAGCAAAGCAAAGCCAAAACTTTTATCCCCAATGATGGGTAATTTGCCTAAGAGAAAAATCAAACCTGATAAGCCATTCCGAACAACAGGAGTTGATTTTTGCGGTCCATTTTGGGTTCATTACAAAGCTAGAGGAAAGAAGCCTCAGAAGTGTTACGTAGCGTTATTCGTTTGTTTTGCAACCAACGCAGTGCATTTAGAAGTGGCAAGTGACTTGACGACTAACGCATTCATCGGCGCGCTGAAACGCTTTGTGGGCAGACGTGGAAATTGCCAACATTTGTATTGCGACAACGCAACGAACTTTGTAGGAGCTCGAAACCAACTGGAAGAACTTCGACCAGCGATATATTCAAAAGAAGCGGAAGAACAAATCAACAAATTCTGCACACTTAGAGGAACTGAATTCCATTTCATCCCACCAAGAGCTCCACATTTTGGTGGACTGTGGGAGGCAGCCGTCAAGTCTGCTAAAAACTTGCTTCCTTGCAGCCTAAACAACAATTCGCTGACATATGAGGAGTTGGAGACGGTTATAGTGCAAGTAGAAGCGATACTCAATTTACGACCTATCACGCCAATGTCTTCGGATCCAAACGACCTGACTGCGCTGACCCCAGGATATTTTTTAATAGGCGAACCGTTAACCAGCACTGCCGAATCTACTGGAAACCCTCAGCGAGTAGATCTACTTCAACACTGGAAGCGCACTCTTCATCTCAAGAATCAATTCTGGCAGCGATGGTTAAAACAATATTTAACCGAGCTGCAGTACCGAACAAAATGGAAGCAACAATGCCAGAACGCCCAGCCAGGCATGATGATTATAATAAAGGACAGCAATCTTCCGGCCATGCAATGGCCTCTTGGTCGCATACTGGAGACTATAAAGGGAAATGATGGTTTAGTGCGAGGTGCAATTGTAAAAACGGCTACAGGTGTTCTAAAATGGGCAATCCACAATCTCGCTCCGCCACCAGTAAAGGTCGACGCAGAAGCGAAGGATGAAACCAACGAAGAAAACTTCACCAGTACAACATCCTCACACTCTATAACGCAAACGAATGCAGATGAAACAAACAGGCCACCGCCAACCGAAGGTCCACCTGCTTCCAAAAAACCACGCCAAAGTCAGCTCCCAATCAGCCTATTATTATTCACTTGCCTTGTCTTGCCGGTGCTAGGAAACAATCAGGCAACAATAAAACCGTTCAAATCATCACCTGGCTTGTATTTTGAACGAATGGGTTTCACTCACTTGTCATCCGACGAGTGGGATTTAGTTATTTACTACAACATGACAAACTACTGGAAGGAGCTGGCCACTATAAATAAAGGAATTGAAAACCTAGATCATCTCTGTAGTAGAATAGTAAATAAGCATGCCTGTGCACCAACGCTAGCTCAATTTACAACCACGGTTACGGAATTAACAGAGAACAACGAATTACTGCGTCAACAAGCCCATGGTCGAGGGGAACGATCCCCTCTCAATATATTCGGTAACATCGCTCATTCGCTATTCGGCATTTTGGATGATGAGTATGCGGAAAAAATGTCAGAGACAATAAACAACCTTCAACAAAATGACAGATACTTGCTAGAACTACTGAAGAATCAAACATCCATAATCGATTGCACCACAAATATCATGAAAGAGTCGCATAAAGCAGTTGAAAGACGGGTGAATGAACTAGAAGAATATCTCAACCAGACGCTCAACACCATTAAAGGAATTAACCACGAGTTTCATCAAGAAAAACTAATGGAATACTTCAACACTCTAGCAATTCGGTTAATACTGATGATATCACATTATCAAAGAGCACAATCGACACTTCTAGAAGTGATAACAAGGGCTCATCACGGCAAAGTCAATCCGCAAGTAATAACTCCTAGACAGCCACAAGACCAGCTAATTATGATTAAAGAGCACCTCTCACCCACATTGCGAGTACCTGGAGATCATGGACACTTAGCAAAATTATATGAAATGATGTCTATAGAAGGCAGAATGTTAAGCGAGCAAATGATTTTCCGAATAAAGCTTCCACTTCTATCACAGGAAATATTCGAAACCTTACGAATCGTTCCAGTACCTATATTAGTTAATGAGACATTTTTCACCGTTATTCCATCAACACAAATTCTGCTCGTAAATCTTCATCGAGATCAATTTTACCCAATGTCCAAACTGGAAATCTCAAAATGTCTCCTTGTTGACTACTCCGGGTTCATCTGCAAACTACGTCATCCGATGCATCGATGGGGACCTAATATCAACCACTGCGAAATGGCAGTCTTAACTGATGCAGGCAATATTTCCAGCTGTGCAGTCATCAAAACTAAGGAAACAGTAAGGTGGACCCAGCTCTTGAATCCAAATCACTGGATTTACGTGACAAACCAACCGGTGAGCATCAACATCGTTTGTGGAACGGCAATCTCAACTTGCGTGCTATCCGGATCGGGGATAATCAACGTAACTCGCGGATGCAGCATCAAAGACGAGATCCCTATATTACAGATGAGCAAGGTACATCCCACGATGATAAGAACGTCCATCATTCCTTCGCAAAACATTTTCGACCTCGTGGAGCTCACCAACAATTTCAATAACAACAGTATGTCGGCCACATACGAGGACAATTTAGAAAAAGATATTAAAACACTACAATAGAGCATCAACAAGCTGCGAGCCGCCGAAACGGAATTCCCAACAAGCAAGTCAACCCACGTGCATCATTTCACCATTGGATACTTGGGCTTATCAATTTCGTTGGTCTGTTTATTGTACCTTGTGTGGAAAATTTGCAGGAGGCGGCCTATACGCAACCATCACCCAACAGCCGCACCACCCAAGGCGAAAGCTAAGGAATTCCAGGTGAATCCAGAAATCCATCTTTGAACAGTTCGTTCAGAGGGGGGGGAGGATGTTCGCTTACGACAGCGGAAGTATTAAAATCTAAGTAAATTACTTGCCTGATAAGTTAAATTGTAATGCATTTATACTCAACAATAAAATAACGATTAGGTAAATTCATATTAAATTCATTAATGCATCAATATAAATAAATAAATATGCATGACCCGCTTTAAACCTAGAAACTACATCAAACTCTATCATATGTACTTCTTCCCATATGAACCCATTTTCTTACGTGTGGAATAACCCTCACTCATATGGTTTCATATGTACAACACTACAAATTTACAACAAGCGAAGACACTTGTGCATCATATTTCAAAACATAAATTAATTGCCTTGAATGCTTTCGTTTTTTTCTCGATGAACTTGACATTGTTCATATGTGGGGTCTAAGAACTCCACATATGATATCTTGTTTCCTTTTTTGCGGGAAATTAACATAGAGTATATATGAATACATTCACGTCATGCAGAGCTAATGTTTTTTTTTTGTGATAGCATTCTATGGGAAACCCAACGTGTAGAATTGCATTGAGGAAGTAAATTTGTTTTGTATAGATTTTGAAGTAGAAAATTTAGAGTAAGGAATTTTCTTGCTAAGTATTTTTGCTGAAGCAAACAATATTTTGTTAGAGTTAAATATGTATTTGTGATAGAAAAATTGTATAAATAGAATAGGTCGATATAGGAAAATACACTTTTGGTCAAACGTTAAACTGGCGACTTCGCCTCTGTTTCACTTATTTATTCCGGCGTTAACCGCCTAATCTACATGCGTGCCTAGGCGCTTTATAATCACTAGGTAAATATAAATATTTTATGGAGTTAGAGTATTTCTAGTACTGCACTAGAAATATATCCTTGCTTCCTGCACATTTAGTAAAGTACTAAATTGTGAATTGGGCGGTAAGAAAAATATCTTATCGTGGTACAAAAACACTTCGCATAGCGGGAGTTTGATCAGATCCACATGGATGTGGTCGAAACGCGCGTCCGGCGTCTTGAAGTTGCCTAGCTCAGCACGGTTGTGGCGATGGACCTTGGATCGCTGGCACGGTACACAATGTTGAGCCCAACGAAACACGTCCTTTCGCAGGCTCGGCCAGAAAAATTTTACCGCAACGCTTTTCGCGGTGGTGCGCCCACTAGGGTGTGAGAGCTGGTGAACCATGTCGAAGGCTTGGCGACGGAGCGTAACTGGCAGATAGGGCTTGATGATACCGTTGATTTCGATCACATGCATTTGTTGGCCTTCTAGCGTCAACAGTCGGAGCCCAAGGCGGAAGTTTGCCAGGAGGTGAGGCAGCTGAGTGTCTGAGGATTGGGCTTTGCTGATGGTACGAGCGGAGAATGTGGTGGGTACTGTTACTGTTTCCACCCGTGTAAGCGCGTCGGCGACGATGTTTTCCTGACCTGGTGTATATTCGAGCCTTGTGTCGAACTGGCAGATGAAGTCTAGCTGTCTGATTTGGCGGGGTGAGGCTTTGTCCGAGCGCTGCATTAGAGCGAAAGTGAGGGGTCGGTGGTCGGTGTATGCGACAAAACTCCTTCCTTCTAGTATACGCTGGAAATATTTGATGGCGGCGAAGACCGCCAGAAGCTCACGGTCATATGTTGAATACCGCTGTTCGGTCTCAGATAGCTTCCTCGAGAAGAACCCGAGGGGTATCCATGTACCATCTTCCCGTTGCTGGTCCAAGGCTGCCCCGATGTCGGTGCTAGAAGCGTCTGTGCGTAAGGCTAATGGACTTGATGGCGAAAGGAAAGCCGACGTGGCTGCCTCGGCGATTCCTAACTTGCACATTTTGAAGGCAGCCTCAGCCTCGGGTGTACAACTGTGCAGCCTTTCAAGAGCTCGGAAAGCGGTGCCTGAAACTCGGCGGCGTGTGGCATGCAACGTCGGTAAAAGTTGAGCATACCAAGGAAACGCCTTAGCTGTGAGGAGTCGGTCGGCTTTGGATAGTCTCCAATCGCTTGCGTCTTGGGAGCTGGTGGCCGAAATCCAGTTTTGCAGACGTGGTAGCCGGCAAAGATCACCTCGGCCTGTCCAATTTGGCACTTATCCCAATTGGCCTGGAGCTTCGCATTTTGCAGCGTTGATAGAAGCTGCTTGAGGTGATGCTCGTGGTGGCCGTGGTCGGTTGAAAACACTAGGATGTCGTCCTGATACACGCAAACGAAATCGAAACCTCTGAGTAAGTGGTTTAGAGTTTGCTGCATGGTTTGGGCTGCACTTCGTAGATCCAACGGCATGCCCAGGAATTCGAAGAGCCCAAAGGGCGTGGTAACTGCCGTCTTGCAGACGTCTTGGGGGCGCGACCGGGATCTGATAAAAAGTGCGTTGCAGGTCGATTACTGAGAAAACCGAGCCTCTCACATCCTGAATCAGGTCCTCGATGACAGGTAGCGGGTAGCGGTCCGACAGAGTGCGAGCGTTGAGTTGACGGTAATCTCCCGTAGCCCGCCAACGGCCCCCACTCTTGGGAACCATGTGCGATGGACTAGCCCACTGGCTTGATGAGGGTCGGATAATGCCTCGTGATAAGAGGAGATCAAACTCGTCTTTTGCGGTGAAAAGGCGTTCTCCTGCGAGGCGACGTGGTCGTGCGAAGACGGGTGGGCCTTGCGTTATTATTTGGTGGTGCACGGGGAGGTCGGCGATTGAGGCTAATTCACCAGGTCGGATGGTTGAGCTTCTGAATTTGGCGATGATTATCTTGTACGGGTCTCCGGTGGTGCGCACTAAGGTCGATGGTTGGACCATAGTGCTAACACTGATGCTGTGCACCGGTGGCACCGGGCCGAGGACGAAGCTTGTCGGGAGGTTGGTGCGATCATCCAAGAGGCGCTGGTTTCGTAGATCAATTAACAACCCGTAGTGATTAAGTGCGTCTGCTCCTAGGATAGCCGTCTGGACGTCCGCTATGACGAACGGCCAGTGAAACGGGCGACGCAACCCAAAGTCCAATACGAGTTCCTGAAAGCCAAAAGTGTTAATAGGCGTGCCATTGGCTGCCTGTAGTGTGAGGCTTTGTTTCTGCATAGGCTTGGGGATGAAGTGCCTCGGGATTATCGATAGGGCGGAGCTGGAGTCCACCAGAAAACGCTTTTTAGTATATCGGTCGACGACATACAAGCGTTTTTCTGAGGCGTCGCCGGCGGTGTCCGCCGAGTGCACCACCGGTGGGTTAGTTTTCCGAGTATTTGGAGGCGGTGGCCTGAGCGGGAAATGTGCACGGCTGCTTGCAGTGGATTGCTAGGGCCCCATGTTTGCTATGATACCAGCAAAGGCCCGAGCGCGCAGCAGGGCTTGGGGTAGTAGACCGTTCTCTCTGACTGAGGCGATTCCGGTGTGAGGAGCGCCTATGTTGTGTGCTGTTGCTGGCGTGCGGCTGCTGAAGCACCTCACGAGTCAAACCGGTCAACTGCGCGATCGCTAGACGTAGGGCCACCAGCTCGACGGCGATCTGGTCGGGTGATGTTGACGAACAGCCAGATGAGGGGGTTGCGGTGCGCACACCTGGCTCAAAAGACGTGGCCATTACTACCGGGCCCATGTCGTGTGCCTCGTCTGCGACCGCGGCAAGTTCCTCCAGCGTTTGATTTTTGATCACAAGCAACATGCGCCGCGTTTGTTACGCCAGCAGGTCTAACCATTTGATCTGGAGCACGTCATCACTGACGCGTGCGCCGGCTAGAGAGCGCATGTGACGCAGCAACTGTGACGGTCGCCTGTCTCCGAGCTCGACACCCGTGAGAAGCTTATCTAGCTGGGCGTCGGGGGAGTCTGTGAGGCGAGATATGATGGTTGCCTTGAGCAAATTGTACTTATCGGTCTCTGGTGGCGCGCGGATATTATCGACTACATCAGCAATGATGTCGTGATCGAGCGCAAAGACTGTCAAATACCTGTGCGAGTCCCATGCGACTTTGTACACGTCAAACTCGGACTCGATCTGGAAGAACCAAAGCTCCGGATTGGCTCGCCAGAATTGGGACAGCTTGCACTGGCTGATGACGTTGACCTCTGCAGTTGTCGGCTGACTGGGTTGTTGCTGACGGAGCTCCAGGTTGCTCTGCGCAGCGATGCGTGAGTCATCTTCGTCTCGTCCAAGGACCATGTTGGCAATTCCGCAGGTGTTTCTGAGATTCGGGGTCACCACTTTGGTGTAAGCCCTCTTGTGCGGCCCTGATGAGGACTCCTCGTAAGTGGGCCTTCACTCTTAGCGTTCAGTCCTGATAAGGACTTTACTCTTTGTAATGTCAGCGTTCAGTTCTGATAAAGACTTTACTCTTTGTAATGTCAGCATTCAGTCCTGTTAAGGACTCTTGGCTTAAGTTCCTGCGTCGAGGCAATAAAACTCAGGATTTTTATTTAGTAACAATTTATTTCGGCGGCACCAAGAACGTAGAGTTTATTTGGACGGCTTCATTCCTTGATTGAAGCGAAGAGAGAGATATCAGATATCAGATTATGAGAATCGAGAAGAACGGACCGAGCTATTTTGTATTTTCTGGCGGCGATTTTGTAGCTGCTGCTCAGCTGCGATGCGCTGCGAAAATCTGCCGCGGGAGCAGGATCTGCTTGCGGCGAGAAGGAGTTGTTGAGGGTGGGGCGTCCCGTACCGCCACATATATTACGCGATTTAAGCGTTTTCTTATGCAGCAGCTGGCTGACAGGTCACGGAAGTTTTCCAATTTATTTATTTATTTATTTCTATTTAACAGGGAAAAAATCCAATAACAAAATAGATAAAATAATAGTACAGCAAAATGAATTAAATAATTAAATGAAAGTAATAAAAAATGCAAAAACTAGGAGAAAATAAATAAGAAAAATTACTGAGAGCTGAGAAGAAGACAGTTGACAAATCTTTTATAAGCTAAATACGAAAGGGGAAAGGGCCCAAGCTGAAGGTCTGTAATGATTTTCAACCTTTTAATTTCGAACGCGGAACCGGCCTCTCATCGGTTCTAGACGTTAAGTCTGAGTAGTGCCAACGGATGGTACCAACAGGTCAACCAATCCCTGCACCGTAACCCATTCACGCGGTGGCTGCTTGTCGGCCAGCTAGTTCGGAGAGGATTTCGGTCGCGGGTCTCCGAATGGGTTACGCTCAATTACAATATTTTCAGCCACCTGAACATGCCCGTTTTCAAAACGCGTTATCAAACAAAACCATACGGAGAAGAACCTACTTTACGTTACTCCGTATTTCTTCATTAACCAGTCAAAGTCCACAAATCTAATTTCCGTTTCGCGTTCCCGAATCATACCGACGCGGTACCTTTGTTGTTTCGCCATTTCATTAGAGTAGTTTTCGTCGGGTTAATTTCGAGTAGCATATTTTTCGGTACCGCGTCGGAACTTCGGGAACGCGAGATAAAAATTAGGTTTTGAATTCTTGACTGGTTATAAGAAGAAATACGGAGTAACGTAAAGTAGGTTTCTTCTCCGTATGGTTTGTTTTGATAACGCGTTTTGGAAAACGGGCATGTTCAGGTGGCTGAAATAGTGTAATTGAGCGTAACCCATTCGGAGACCCGCGACCGAAATCCTCTCCGAACTAGCTGGCCGACAAGCAGCCACCGCGTGAATGGGTTACGGTGCACGGATTGGTTGACCTGTTGGTACCATCCGTTGGCACTTCTCAGACTTAACGTCTAGAACCGATGAGAGGTCGGTTCCGCGTTCGAAATTAAAAGGTCGAAAATCATTACAGGTCATCATGGTTACGAGGTGATCTGAGCATGGGTGAGTGAAAATACACCAAGCGACGTGCAAATGGATCATTAAAGATATTCGATGATCTTGTAGAACGCATAACGCGCCTCACAGGAACCTGGTTGAAAGGCGAGTATCGAGCAAACCACGGCAAAGCCTGTAAAGCAAACATTCATCAATGTAGAGTCGACGCATTTCCAGCGAAGGAATATTGAGGATAGCTAAGAGTGGTTCACGAAAATTTTCGGAATCTGAAATTTCAAGAAGACAATCCTAGTAAATCTTTTTTGTACAGCTTCTGGCGTGAACTTCAAACATTTCAAATGAGGCGACCAAACTGGCAAACAGTACTCAAGTATGGGACGAACCAAAATAGAATATAATTTAACACACGACAGAGGATCGGAAAAAATATAGGACGTTCTTAAGATCTAGCCAGAACATCGAACTTTAATTTAGAGTCAAAAGTGACACCCAAGCCCCTGAAGTGTGTCACCGTACATAGGTACGAATTATTTAACGTAAATTGAAAGCTAATAGGGTAAGGGTTATTAGAAAATGAAAGATAGATGCACTTAGAAACATTTAGTGTAAGTTGGTTATAAGAGCTCCAAGATAAAATTGCATTCAAATCGTCTTGAAGCAAAGCACAGTCATCGATTGACGACACTACTTTGAAAACTTTGACGTCATCTGCATAAAGAAGGAAGGAGAAGTTGATGACAATGGATGGTAAGTCATTTATAAACAGAGTGAACAATAGTGGGCCCAGGGTCCTTGGGGAACACCAGAAGACGGACGGAAGGGAGTGGAAAGACAGCCTTGAAAAGATACCTGACTGACACTATTGGATAAGTAAGAGGATAACCAGTGGAGCACATAATCAGGGACGTTAAGAAATGTAAGTTTGCTAAACAAAATACTGTGATTCACTGAGTCGAAGGCTTTAGAGAAATCCAAATACAAGGTTTCGACTTATAAACGGTCTTCCATGGCTTTTGGAGTAACGGCTATGAATTCGAACAAATTCGTTAAGGTCGATCGCCCTTTGATAAAACCATGTTGTCAAGGAACAAACAACTCATGAGTAACTGAAGAAAGGCGCAAGTACACGATTTTCTCCAGTAGTATGGAAAAACAGGGTAATAAGGAGATAGGCCGATAATTGGCAACGTCTGAGGTACTAACTTTTTTTAAAAATAGGAGTAACATAGGAACTTTTCCAACAAGAAGGAAAAGAGCCTGAAGATAAGCTAGAATTGAAAAGAAAGGAAACGGGGATACAAATAGAAGTGGCGAATGATTTCACAAAACGATTAGGAATACCATCGGGATCTGAACTAACAGAGTCATCAAGTTCTAAAATAAGCTTCATAACATCTTCTGGATAGCAAGTAAAAGGGAATGAAGGTGGCGTGTGTACGATTGGGAACGAAGGGCTATTGCTGGGAGCAGCATTAGAAGTAGACGAAAAGTGGGTTCTAAAAAGTTCACAAATCTTGAGAGGTGAAGTTGCTAAACAGCTGTTCAAATGAAGCGAGGATAGGAAACTAGAAGAGAATATAAGAGAGCGTATATATTACCAAAATGGTTTTGAATGATTTGAGTCTAAAGAGCCTTCAATACTATGAAAATAAGAAGTTTTAGCGATCTGCTTCTTTTTCTTAGCTACCGACCTCAGATGACAAAAAACTGTACGTGACTCAGTGGATCTGTCAACTGAAAAACGTTGACGAGCTCGATCTTTGGCTTGCACGCCTCACATCGAGAGTTAACCAGGGACAGTCAGAAGAGTTTCTTATACTGACAAGTGGAGTCGTGTTAGAAATGGCAGCGTTTAAGAAATCATAGAAATTGTTACAACAAGTATCCGAGTGAAGACCGCGAAAGAAGGAGGACCAATAACAGAGCGGATTGTTTCGGAAAGTTGCTCATAATTTGTTTTATAAAAGTTATAGTGCTGACGCTCTTTCCGACGATAACGGACAGAAGCAGTATAGGAAATTACAAAGCGTAACGGGGGATGATGGGGATCAGGAGAGAGATAAGGAAAAAGAACTGGAAGTGAGCATAACAACGGTTGCTCAATACTACAAAAGAATAAGTCAACTATATGATTATCAACGTTAAGGAAATTATTGAGTTGAGCCAGGGAACACATGGACATAAAAGAACAAATTAAAGACCAAATTTGAGATGAGTCAGAATCAACCTGGTTGTCATTCCATGAGAGTTTAGGAAGGTTAAAATCACCACATAAAATAAGGTGATAATTTGGAAAGCATGATAAGAAAATACGAGATATTTCGGTGAAGAAAGTATTGTAGACTGAAAAAGGAGACTCACAAAGTACATAAGTGCAAAAGACAAGAAGAGAAAGGGAAGACGAAATGACTACTGTAGGCCCACACATTTTACAGGAGCAGTGAAAAGTAAATTTGTTAGAGGGATGCCAGTAAAGGTATTCTTGTAGACGACTAGGACACCTCCTCCGTCTAACTTGTTGGGGATTGACCTATGACGATGACGCCTAACAATTGTGTGGTTAGGAAAAATTTCAGAGTCAAATATATTATCAGTCAGCCAGGAGCCAGAAATACACATTATATCATCGTAAGAGAGAGAATAGGATGAAGCTAGATCCTTCAGCTTGGATCATAAGCTCCGAACATTTTGATAATAGATAGAACATTTACTATTAGAAAATTGACTATTAAGAGTGCTATTCTGAAAGTTATTAGGAAGAACGGATGTTAAAGCTTTGGTAGGGAGCTCGGTGGAGAACAACAATTTTTTTTCCGTGAAGTTATGAAAGATTTAACAAGCACTCCAGCCGGCCAGCAATTAGGGTTCGAGATGTAGTCACGCGATGCCGGAGCAGTCAGTTTGAAAGAAGCTATAACTCTGTTGATCAAGTTGTCCATCGTCAGCTTCTGGAAGCTTATTATTTTCAGAGATGAGCCAAATTTCTTATTTACATAATCCAAAATGTCTTCGGTGGATGTGCTATATGCAAGCCATGATATGAAGATTTGTTTCGGTGGCGCTACAACTAAGAGGGATGGCAATTCCTCAGGAACATGCCGCATTTTGAAATTTTTTGGAATGGCTCCCCGATTAGATGAAGATCTCTGCGCCATACCTCTTGTAGTGATAGACGAAGAAGGCTGAGGAGAAGGCACAGCGTCTGCAACACCGCTAACCATTAACTTGTATTACTTGATGACGATAAGGGCATACTCTGCGGTAGATACCCTGACGTGATGGGCAGATTCGCACTTCTTGACGAAATATTTTCGTTGTTTGATGACGATGTTGATGATGATAATGGCTTACTTAGGCTCTCTGTTGTAGAGGATGAAGTCTCAGATCCCACTACCGATAGAGACTGGTCGCAAGGGAGAGGAAGCTTAGATTTCTCGGAAGAGAATGATTCAGTAGATTGTAACAAAGAATAGATATCCGAAAACGTGCTTGAACACTTCGTTTGTAAGCGGGTCAGTTCCTCCGAGAGTACTTTAATTGACCGTCCAATAGTAGGCCGGCTAATACATTTTCAAATTGCTTCCATATATATTAGGTGGACTTTGCACTTCATCCTTGTGGCTTGGAATTAAAAGAAAAATCTTAGGTATCCCTATGCAACTCAACAACCCTATACAACTCAACAATCGAAATCAACAATTGTGATACTCCTGATTCCGGAAATAATGTTTCAGCTGATGGAAAACAGTCAGCTGACAATTCTTGCGAAAATTCCATCAAAGATCGTAATTTTTTAAAATATTCAATGAAAATACTTGTTTCTGGTGGATTGTATAAGTGATTTCGAAAATAAAGTGTTTAATGTGTAAACGTGAGTAAATATGTGAAAGCGTCATCGAGTATTTTTCATTATTTAGGTAAGCAAAGTGCAGTCAAGGAAACAATTATGTGTCCGGGTATAATTTACGTGATGTTTTCTGTGCCCGTCCAGGTTTTCGGTGAGTTTCGTGAATGAAAACGTAATTTCGAAAGTCGTGTGAATCGTGCCTGCTATAAACAATATATGGGAGAAGCGAATTTAAAGATTTTCTCGGTTGAAAGAGATTTGACGCCGGTCATAGCATTCCAATAACATGCAACTGAAACTCACTTGCATTGTCATTATTTACGCGCTTTTTTCTGATTTTTATTCATACGGATTTAAATGTGCCTAAGTTATCCTTAAAACTTCGTGTTGAAGTAATTAATTGTGTTTTTAAGTAAAAGTTCGTAATTATCAAAGTGCAAATTGTATGTGAAATAGATGTTCCGCGCAAATGTTGAAGTTTTGTCGACTCCGTCCATAATAGTGTTACGATTAAATTGTTGAAAATAATTCGTTTTGTAGTTGCGAAGGTGCTTGTAAAAGTTTCATGTATCGGAGTAAACGTTTTAATTGAAAAACTTTGAAAGTTTTCTAAAATACGAGATCTCGTATCAGTGCAGTGCACCTACACTATGGGAGCTGTTTTATTAATTTCGAAAACTGGTCGGTTGAATTTAAAAATGTTTTTCTATGTTTCTGAAGTCGTGATGATGGGACTGAAATTGTTGTTGAATATCGAGCCAATTAATGCAGAAATGCATGCATGGCGGTTTAATTTGAAAATATTTGTTTATTCACCGGAAAACGAAGAAAACCGACTTCAAAGTGCCCTACAAAGGATGAAATGAATTTTATGGAGGTGATATGAAATCACCATGTAATATCACTAATATAGCACCGCTTTTAAAAAATTTTATTCATCTTTCTTACTTTGGAGTAGGTGAATTTCTCAAGAGAAATTTACCTAATGCGTAGAGTACTTTATATATATATATATATATATATATATATATATATATATATATATATATATATATATAAATATATAAATATAATATTATATATATATATATATATATATATATATATATATATAATATATATATATATATATATATATATATATATATATATATATATATATATATATATATATATATATATATATATATATATATATATATGTATATATATATATAAAGTACTCTACGCATTAGGTAAATTTCTCTTGAGAAATTCACCTACTCCAAAGTAAGAAAGATGAATAAAATTTTTTAAAAGCAGTGCTATATTAGTGATATTACATGGTGATTCCATATCACCTCCATAAAATATATATATATATATATATATATATATATATATATATATATATATATACATATATATATATATATATATATATATATATATATATATATATATATATATATATATATATATATCTATCTATATATAAACATATATACATACATATGTATATATATATATATATAGATATATATATATATATATATATATATATATATATATATATATATATATATATATATATATATATATATATATATATATATATATAAATAATGTATATGATATAACGAAAATCGTGACTATGCTAGAGGTCTCAATTTTCCTCCAATTTTCACAAAATTTTTAGGAAAGGCGTATTGCGTGAATATCTCAGTTAAGTTGTTTAACCAGCTAAATCGGTCGAGGGAAAACAAAATCGTGGCCATTTTAGACAAACATTCGTGATTTCATTTCTGACCAAACCATGGCTCCTATTTGGATGAAATTTGGTACAGAGGTTTGTTGAAGTACGCGGTGAATTTCACAATAATAAATCCAAAGTCGAACCGTTTAAAACAAAATGGTGGCCGCTCAGACGTCGAAAAGCGTGTACGCATTGGATATAGTTGTGGTGACCAAACTTTTCAACTGATGTTAATGAAACTCAGTTTTTTAGTAAATACTGTAAATGATCTAAACATTTTGCTATTTTGGTACACATACATGCTCAAGTTTCAAAATGGCAGCGATTCAAATATGCGGTTTTTCAGATTTTTGTGGCCCTCTAGTGGCCAAATTTTCCAATGGATTTTAATGAAACTTGAGATTATGGATAATTGTACTGAGTCCTTGTACTAAGAAAAAAATTATCAAAATCGGATGAAAAATAAAGAAGTCGAAAATTCAAAACCTTATATTTTTCGCTGCCATTTTCATTAAAAATTTAATACTTTTGCCCTGTCTAGAGGGAAACTGATTTAAATGAGATTGAAATATTTTTCAAAATCTAAAATCAAATGCATGCATTCAAAATGGCGGCCTACAAGGTCAGAAGGTAAGCGCGATTCGCTATTTTAGCAGCAACTGAAGTAATGAGTGTTTATCATGGAAACTTTTTTAATGGCGTAACTTGTAAGTATTTATACAACAGACAATTTTAGGGGACTGTAAAATAGTATTACGATGCCCTATTTAAATCACGATCTGTCTTTTCGCCCGCCTTTCCATCCGTCCGTGCGTCACAGCGAGTTTTCTCGCAAACCACACAAGCTAGAATGATGAAACTTTCTACGTAGGTCAAAAGTGGTACCCTCTCTAGCGTTTGCAAGATAATTCCACTAGAATAATAATATCAGCACATGTGACAATTTTTTGGCTTTATTTTTGTAGTAAACAATTAATTTTCAAACGCTGCACTCTCATAAAGTTTATCGCCAAGAGTATGATACACCTTATAATATGATGAACGAAATTTCGACCCCAATTTCGAAATTCGCTTCGAGCCTATGCGAGTTTTCACAATAGCAAAGGCAAAAGCTCGTGGCTTCATGAATTTGATCTTTCGCCGTCTCCTGTATGTACCTCTATGGTTGAAGCTATCAGTGTGGTGCCTCCCTCAGCTACTGTACGGTTCGCTCTATGCATATCAAAACCTCAGACAAATTCGAAAGCTGTGGGAAAATTATTTTGAAGGGTAATACAATGCCGATTATTTTGCTCGCAAATAATTTAGAAGTTTGTTAAGCATTGAAATACAGAAATATGAGAGACTATTAAAAATAACAACCATTTCCAGAATGAGCATTCAAATAAGGAATCAGCATTTGGGAAGAATACTTGTGTCGATATTTCCTCCAGATGAAAACCTCAAAAGCAAGTGGATTGAAGCGATTGGTGTGGCGTTTCACCTCAGCTATAGTAGGGTTCGCTCAAAGCAATTCCAACCCTTAGACAAACTCGAAAGCTGGAGGAAGATTATTTCAAAGGGTAACGGTGTGCCGAGTATTTTTCTTACAAACAATTTCGAAGTAAGCATTAAAATATATGAATATAATAACACAGGCAGCCAATGTGGGTGTCAAATAAAAGATTTTTGTGAAAGCAGGATTTACAAGTGGGAGGGGGGGGGGGATGCAGGATGAGGAGAAATGTAGGAAAAAACTGCGACGCCCTCGCGATTGGACATCTTTGGATAGAAAGAGCTGGAAAATCATGAAAGCGAGTCTTTATAAATACAAAGGCAACACATGCCTCAGAAGTTAAAATACGATCAACTTTGTTCATGATAGTATATTTTATAAATTTTACGTTTTCATCCATAAAATGTAAAGGTAATCCTTAAATTAGCCTAATATTTGTATCTCGATTTCTTGATGCAAACCGCATGTGTTTCATTAAAGTTGAGCCATAAACAGCTAAGTTATAGACGATTAAAATTTATCAATTATAACAACAATTACGCGTGATACTGTGTAAATACACATTTGAAAAAGACCCAAATAGTGTAGATCGGTAAGGGTTTTGATGAAAATTGAAGGAACATTTTATAATATTGATACGTTATCATGGCTAGTTAAACATTAAGATCAACAGCCTGAAAATAAAATGGCAGCAAATCAAAATACATAATGAGCATGGAATATATCAGTGAATCAAGTTAACATATTTAGAACACCTTGTTTGATTTGATAATTATTTGACAATACCCTTCTGGCAGGAGGACTCTTCTGTGACTTATGCTTGTCCATATATAGTGTTTGATTTTCAGAGTGGAGGCCAATGAAATGATTATTTCCTTTTTAAAGTAAGAGTGCCTACGAGAAATGTGCGCCTCCGGTTGGTGGTGCCAACGAGATTTTTTTTAACGTTGGTTTATTTATAAAACCATCAAAATTACTCGCCCAGTTTCAAATGCCAGTCTGGTTCATATAATAACCAATAATCAAAAATTGGCTGAAAACATGACATACACATTTAAGAGCTGGCCGGAGCTGGATCATCGTGTTCTAAAAAGTTATTCAAGACCAAACTCTGAACAAGCAGAAACCGGCATACCAAACGTTTAGCTATCTAAATAAAAAGCTCTTTAAATCAAGCCTGCAAGAATTACTCAAGAAACGGATACCGAATAGCCTTACTCAAAAATATCATCATAGTTGCTAACTGAAGCTCTACTATTCAGAAAAAATCAGATGTTGACAACGTACTTGGACAACGAGTAACTGAGATAAGTATTTAAACAAGTTAGGTACACAAACCTGCACTCATGTCACAAGGGTTTTTGCTCAACTTACAAAATGCAGTCACCAACAACGAATAAAATCAAGAAACATGTCTCCATTTTCAACTAACAAAAATCACTCAAATTATGAAATCCCAAAAGGCTTTATGTCCTCAACCTTATCTGAAAATTTTAAGAAGATCAAATCAAAACTCAAGCGTCTGATTCAATGGAAAGCTCATAAAATACTAAAATAGTACGTTTTTATTGTTGTAATTGGAGAAATTTCAAATGGATATAACTTCCATAAATATGATACAAATTTCATCAAACTTACAGAGTATTAGGATCTTGAGTAAGGCTACTTAAATAGCGCGTTTTGTTGCGTTTGAAGGCACCCATACGATTTTAATGGAGAAAATGTGAAATTCGAAGATCATACTATGATTAACAAAGTTGAACGAATTTTGACTTCTGAGGTATTTGTTATTGTTATACTCATAAATATCTCCCATGATAATTTTTCAGGTATTTTAAATCACCGATGTCCAATCGCGAAGGGGAAACACATTTTTCGTTTATTTCTCCGCCTGTGCCCCCAATGAAGCAAAAAACTGTCATTTTAAGAACTGTTTTGAAAAGCTCTCATATAACCTTTCATTTGATACACATATCGGCCACGTTTGATGAATTTTTTCTTCAGCGGCCACTCCCCTGTACTGTAATCATCGATTCATGGCCTATTTTTTTGAATCCTAGAATGGTTACAAACCACTTTTGTCAGGAGCTCTCTCCCGTCTCCTTGACTTATTTCATCTATAAGAATTGATTGTAGGTACTCACCTTCAGTCATTCATTGAATTGAATCAAGTGTTAAAAGCATGTACCTTAAACGTTGAAGTTGGGGAAAAGTAACTCAAAATTATACAATCTTCTCATTTAAAACAGCCCCTATTTTGTTTAACGATTACTGATACCACTAGCTGAACCAATTCTCAAAGATATTCATGATAGTCAATAATTTTGTTTATTTGATATCCGCGGGCCAATTCTCTTTTTCCTTTAAAAGCCATCGGGCCTTGCTTTGTTGTGCGAGCAGACGCGTTTCGACTACTTCGAGTCATCTTCAGTGTCTAAAAAGATGTGTTGAAGGGAATGACTCTATATAGTCGTAGGATGGGCTAAGCGGATGGGTAATTAGCGAATAGGTAATGAGCGGGTGGGTTATGAGCGGGTGGGTAGTTAGCGGGTGAGTAATTAGCGGATGGGTAATTAGGTCAGGTAGTAAATTACGTCAAGTACTAAATTATACCAGGTAGAGGGATATTAAGTTTTCGTTTTTTTGGTTGTTGGTTGTCCGTTTGTTCTGTTTCATCTCGTTCCCGTTTTCGTCTAAGAGTGTGGTCTAGTACTGAGAAAATTGCGTCGGAATCGGTAACAAGTTGTTCGTTGATAATGTTACCGTCTGTCTTTCTATGTTTACAAATTTCAAGCCTTTCTAGGATGTCAAGTCTCGGTCCTTTGCTTTGTTTGTGTAGCAATTTCATAGAGTTTGTCAAAACGTCAGGCTCATGTGCGTGGTTTTGTAGGTGCGTCGCATAATTGGAGTCTGCCTTGTTGTGTAAGAAAGACCGTAAGTGCTCTTTGTATCCTGTGGTTAGTTTTCGTGTTGTCCTTCCTATATATACCATGTCGCAGTCCTTGCATGTTAGTTTGTATATGACGCTGTTTTCGTATATTGATGTGTCATTCAGTTTTGGTTTCAGTTTATTTCCAATAATGTTATTCGTTTTGAATGCAGTATGCAATTTGTATTTCCTAAGGAAGTTTGATAGTTTGTATGTTAACGAAGCCCACTGTTGGTCGTTCTTATGAGTTTCAGTCGGTTGGCGTTCTTGTTCAGGTTTGTAGTGTGTGACAAGTTATTAGCTATTCTGTTAACGTTATTTAGTTCGTTGGAGTAGTTAGTAAGAGTCATGGAGATGGAGTGAAGTCTCTACACCATTGATCTGTACGCTGCTAGCTTATGTTGTGCGGGGTGGTTAGATTTTTCATGTATAGTATGATTAGTTGTGGTTGGTTTTCTGTATATTTTGTAGTCCAATCGTGTTTGTTCACGTGTCACAGTTAGGTCCATATAGTTGAGTTGCCCGTTTGTTTCTTTTTCCATAGTGAAATTTATAATCGTGTGAGTTTCATTCATATAGGTAAGTAGTTTGTCTTGTTTATTTTATTGTGAGTCAATAACGATGGAACAGTCATCCACATATCGTCTGTAAAATATTGCATTGAATCTTTTGACAACTTTGGGTATAAAGGCTTCTTCCAAAGATTTTAAGAATATTTCTGACATTATTGAGAATATTGGATGTCCCATATCCAGACTGTCCTTGGCAATGTTTGTGTTGCTGTTGAATTTAAAATAGTTTTGCTTGATTGTGGTCTTTATAAGATTGAGCTTTTGATCTGTGAATCGTCGGCTGTTGTTGAATGAAAGTTTTTCTTTTAGTATGGCTAGTATTTCATCGACGGGTATAGAATAATAGAGGTTGGTGATGTCTAATGATAAAAATCGATAAGCTTCAGTCAATTTTAAAGAACTGGTAGAGTTTGCTAGCTCGCTGCTGTTCTTTAATACGTATTTGTCGTCAAGGTGCATGACATCAGCCATTATCGTTGCCAAGTACAGTGCTAATTGGTATGCAGGAGCTGGGCGGTAATTGACAACAGGACGGATAGGAATATTGGGCTTGTGGAGCTTAAGCTGTGCTTTAAGGGATGGTGTGCATGGATTTGGGTTTATGTAGCGTTGCTTAGTATTAGGGGGAATAATTAGTGGGGACTGTATAATGGCAGTACGTAATTCCACTTGGAAATTATTAGTGGGGTCTTTGTTTACCAGTTTGTATCCGTTGGCGTTAATCAAGTCTATTGTTTTTGTCCGTAGTCCGTTGTTTTTAAGATCACCGTTGTATGTCCTTTGTCAGCCTTTGTCACTATTAGTAGGTTATCCGTAAGCCTTTTCTGAATGTGTCTTAATATCTTATGGTGTTCTTGGAAATCCATTTTGTTTATGCTAGTGCGTATTTTTTTCAGCTCAAAACTAAATATGAGACCATGACAAAGAAACTTGACAAATTGATGAAAAAACAAAACAAAATGACCACACCAGCGAACAGAGCCTTCTATCCACGGACTGTAAACCTATGTAATGAATTTCGAAATGCCCGTATAGGACACGGGTCTGGCACAAGTGTCAGCGAGCTATAAACAACACCGAGCTCAGCTAACTAGCTTCGCTTAACGACCGCGTACGCGTGCTTGACGACTAGTATTTTCGGGATCATATGAGGCGGGTTGTTGTCGAGCCACGAAGCTACACTACAAAATACTTATCACGCGTACTCTACTCTACAAGACGTACCGATCACTTTTTATTATCGCCCACTTTTTATTATCGCCCACGTTGGGCGCCATTTGCAATGATTTTAAGTCTAAGTCCGAACGAGGAACCGACCTCTCATCGGTTCTAGACGTTAAGTCTGAGTAATGCCAACGGATGGTACCAACCGGTCAACCAATCCGTGCACCGTAATCCATTTTCGCGGTGGCTGCTTGTCGGCCAGCTAGATCGAAGAGGATTTTGGTCGCGGGTCTCCAAATGGATTACGCTCATTTACAATTTTTCAGCCACCATTAAACGCCCGTTTCAAACGCGTCAAAAACACAATCATACGGAGAAGAAGCCTACTTTACGTTACTCCGTATTTCTTCATTCATCCAGTCAAAGTACCAAACAAATCTAATTTCTATTTCGCGTTCCCGAATTTTACCGACGCGGTACCGAAAAACTTACTTCGTTAACGTAAATCCGAAAAAAACTACGCTAAAGAAAAACCAAAATCAACAAAGGTACCGCGTACCGCGCGCGATGTGAAACCGACCTCAGCGGATTTTCTCAAACCCTACCCTCATGATGGCATACTTACCATGCACTCTACTTCCCGCTGAAAGAAGGACCACTGTGAAGGAAAGTCGTTGTTAAGGTTTAGCAATTCATATTATTTTTGTAACTCATTTCCAATTGACAACTTTTTGAACAGTTTTTACTAATTTTTCAAATAAACCTATAACATAAACGAAAAAAAAACAAATGATCTACATTAGCCAGCTCTAAAATATATGCATAATCTACATTACATCCGAACACTAGAAGTTGAAATTTTTTTGTTTTAAAATATCTCATCTACTCGTAAGTGGAATACATCTTATACTGAATTATTATTTCTTTCTGTTTTAAATTATCTGTAAATCAGTAAATGCTTGATATTGATGTGCATCTATATACTGGCTTGAAAAATGCTTTTAATTTTATCCTTTTCGAAACATTTTTGCTGCTGAACTTCTTAATGATATGAACGAGAACAGTTCGGTTGGATAAACATTTTATCCTATTCGAAATATTTTTTCTGCTGGACTTCTTAATGATATGAACGAGAACAGTTCGGTTGGATACACATACGACTATTTATCGGAAGTGAAACTCTTAGAATTAGGCACCGTTTTATGTTAATCTGAGATTAATGTAGTTATTGCATGCAAAATTTGCCTGACAGTGTAAATACTTTTCATAGATAGATTATTATGATTTACAAGTTTTGTAGAACTATTAACTCAATGCGGTATTAATAGCTATAGATACTGAAACATGCGGAGGATGCAACAGAAACAACTTCATCTCATTGGTTGAAAGTGATCTGACATACACGTAGTAATGGTAGTAACTACTGACAGCTTATTGATCGTGTCAAACCTATAAACCCTACCAAGAAATTATAGCAGTCATTAAAATATTAAATAGTTAATGGTTATTACACTTTATTTTATTTCAAATGTTGTTAGTCTATACACGGCCAAAAAACCCCTGGATAACACGACATTCAATTCTATCATGTTTTGTTTTCTATTCTATTTGTTTATTTAACGTTATTATTTTATTTTCTTCCGATACTGCTAACTGAACTTTGCTATAAACGAATTCCGACTAATCAAATATCTAATAATAAAACTTTAAACTTACATCACTCAATTACAAGATTCAAAACGAAATTTTTCGTGTGTCTTTGCATTGATTTTAAAATGAAAAAGAAAAAAAATGAGGCATTACCAACAGTAAGTAATCAAAGTTGGTTTTTTTTAAAATATAATGGTTTGACTTAAACATTGAAATAAAAAGATAAATGTTCGTGTTGTCGCTCTAATCATGTAAACATGTATAAGTTATGCGATTACAATCCTTTTTGATATTTCTTGTTTTTCATCTCGAAACTGTTTCAAGCATTTCCATCCAAAGCCCATTCATCTTTGTTTTGCCTTTGCGATGAATACTACACCAAAATTCACGAATTATTGGATAAGCTTGTCGTAGTACTGGTAAAATTAACAGTAATTGTTGTTGGTGTGATACAGTTAAGTTATGCCCGGTTATATAGACACAATCATTGAGCGCATTTAAAATATAACCTCTAAATTTCTTCAACATTAGTTGTTCTTCCAAACGAATATCACAGTTGGCCAAAACTAAAGCTTTTGTTGCTTATTAGTTAGTTAAATCTGTAGGAATAACATTCATCACATATTCATCGCGTTCAGTATTTTAACACTGACCTGCTAGTCTTCGTCGTTTGATAATCGTTGATGAACCAACTGCCAATCGATCCTCTAATGGCACTTTGAATAGAACTGAATCGCTAACCCCATGATGCATATCAGATGGTGAATTTTCACGGGCTGCTCTTTCATCCAGCAAATAATCCTCTTCGGTTGGTTCGTAAACTGATTCTTCGCGAACATGTGCAGCCTGACTCTTCTTGGGTGGCGGCCACTACGTACACACTCCACTGCCATGTGGCTGTCAATTCACTTTAACATCCCACGACAAAATTGACGTGGGATGTGCACCCGTCACAACCAACATAAGATGACAAACCACATAGCGGCAAGGTGTGTTGGTAGAGGTCACCAGCGGTGTCGCATGATTCATTACAGGGCAGTGTCCACGATGCCTACCAGGCACGGGGAGACTGAAGAAAACGCTGCTTGGCCCTATGATGTTTCTTTTTTCTTTTTTTTCACCGTCGTAGGTCTTTGGCATGGTAGACTCCCAGCTCCTTTCCGGACATGTCCACAATGAGGTACCACGTGGGACTTAAAACTTGCAAGACTCGACACTTCATGAACCTCTTATCTAGCTTGGCAGTGTAGTGCCGAGCTGCTTCACTTTGTCTAAAATTCCGTTGGTAGATTTCGTCGCCTGCCTTGAAGCCAGAAGGATGGGGCTGCTCCTCTCCCGCCGATCTACTGTCTTCGATCTTCTCCCTGATTT
This sequence comes from Odontomyia ornata, assembly GCA_963969285.1. Taxonomy (NCBI): domain Eukaryota; kingdom Metazoa; phylum Arthropoda; class Insecta; order Diptera; family Stratiomyidae; genus Odontomyia; species Odontomyia ornata. The sequence continues at coordinate 221,372,333 of OZ017739.1, forward strand.
GTTCTCGTAGAATTTGGAGTTTCTCGTGCAGCTCCAGCACCACTATTGGGTCTTCCAAAACTTTCAACTGCCACAATAGCCGGTACGAGTTTCCGTGGCAGATCATATGCTGGCCGAACACGGCAAAGTGTGGGGAGATGCCTGTGGTGGAGTGATAAGACGAACGCAGGGCACAGGTGATGGTGGAAATCCTGCGGTCCCAATCTTTCTGATCCGGTTGGACGTAAGCCCGAATGGCCGCTACGAGGGTGCGCTTCAACCGCTCGGACGCATTGGCTTGCGGGGAATAAACGGCAGTCCGCTGATGCGTAAGGCCATACTTCTCCATCAATTCTCGAAATCTAGACGAGGTGAGCTGCACTCCGTTGTCGGAGACCAGCTTCTCCGGTACTCCAAATATGTGGAAAACGCGATTTTCCAGAAAGCTGACTATGGGGCCGGTGTGCAGGTTTCGAAGAGGTTCCACAATCGGAAATTTGGAAAAGTGGTCCAGGACCACGACAGCTCCCGTGCATCCCGAAGTCGAGTGAGGTTACGGACCGATGAGATCTATATACAGGCGCTGGAACACCCGCTCCGGTAGTTCGAATTTTCCCATCGGGGGCCGAAGAACAGAATTGGGCGCTTTAGTGCATTTGCACAACTCACAGGCGGCTACGTACTTTTTCACTTGCTGCGCCATCTTAGGCCAAAGAAGTAAGTCTTCAGTCACCGAAGTGTACGACCATAACCGCCGTGTGCACTCAATGGGTGGTCATGAGCCCACTTAATCAATTCGAAGGTCAGTTCTTCGGGCACCCATAACTTCCACTGTTCCTCTTCTTGAAAGGAGTCTCCGGAGGCGGGTCGCGTCCACTTGTATATAAATCCCTCCGTCACCCGTAGTTCTGGCAGCTGTGGCAACTGGTCCTGAATCGTATTCATCAGCTGGATATAACATGCAGACTTGAAGGCGGGATGGTCCAAGTCGATCCATAGGGGGCAGTCGTCCTCCTGGGCCAACTCGGCTCCTTCAGGGGGTGAACATCCTTGATAGTGTGTCCGGTATCATGTGCTGACTTCCCTTGCGGTGCCTTATCGTGAAGTCAAACGCCTGTAATTTCAAGGCCCATCTGGCCAAGCGCCCGTGGAGATCAGTTTGGCTCATCAGCCATTTCAGTGATGCATGATCAGTTACGATTTCAAAGGGATGTCTCCTTACATATGCTCGAAAGCGTTTCACTGCTAGCACAGCCGCCAGGCATTCCTGCTCCGAGACCGTGTAATTCCACTGGGCCTGGTTCAGCTTGTGGGACATAAAGGCTATAGGCCTCTCCCCGCCGTCTGGTGCAATTGATACAGGGGCCGACCTGGGACTGTTAAGGCTGTTTTCTCCTTTGAGCAAGGGTCTAAAGGAATTTGCCAGAAGGCGTCCTTGAGGTCTCAACTCGTGATGAAGTGGGCTCCAGGCAATCGACTCAAAATGCCTTCAATCAACGGTAGAGGGTATGCGTCCTTGACAGTGACGGCGTTCAAAAGTCTGGCATCTAAGCATAGCCGGACCTTGTTCGGCCTGACAACTAAGGTGACCGGGGAAGCCCACGCGCTCTGCGATTCTTCGATCACGCCTAATGCTAGCATTCGATCAACTTTGGCATATAACAACTTTTCCTTCACCGGAGATATGGCAAAATGTCTCTATTTTATGGGTTTAGCATCCCCCACATCTATTGTGTGTAGCACCAGGGCCGTCCTGCCGAGACCTTCCTTCTCATGCGATGGAAAAGCCGATATAGCCGAGTCAAGTCGCAGTTGTTGATTCACATCCAGTGTACTCGTATGTCGTAATAAGTGAGTGGTTGGAGTTTTGTCACGAACAGTGGTGACGGACTCCAGGGTCGTGCCGGAAAACAGTGCCGGGGCCAAGTTAAATTTTTGAATGAAATCCACCCCTGGGTAAAGATTCTGGGTTAATTGAGGTATAATGTAAAATTCCAGAGGTTTAGTTACTCCTTTAAAGGTGAGATCCGTCGTAATTTTTCCCACTACAGAGCGTCGAGTTCCGTCCGCCTTGCTTAACCAGGTGGTAAAATGATGGATTTGGTCCGCGCGCGTTGCCAGCAGCTCCCCTGCAAAATCGGCTGATATGCAATTCCCACTGGCTCCCGTATCGACTAAACCTGACCATCGCTTTTGCAGGAGGTGAACTGACGCATATGGTCGAACGTCATCCCTCCATACTTCGTCTAAGTGTATTTCCCTCAGTACCTTCCTCGCCTGCCTGACCCTTATCCAGAAGCTCCGCATCCGACGCGTGGCTCGCTTCCTTCGCGGTGGGACAGTTGTAACCAACTCCTCATGGAAGATGCGCTGTCGAGTAGCCAAATAATTCCGCAGTCTGACGTGGAAGGGCTTAACATGCCAAGGAACTTTCGCCTCGCTACCATTCCCTTGCGCATCCGCCTCGACAAAAGGTGGCGTCAGTTGTGGAACTTCGGGAGAACTGTGTTTGGCGGTGCGAGTCAGCAGAATTGGGGTCATGTCTGGGGCTTGGTCATAGCTAGTGATGGGGTCAGCATTGGTTCGTCCGGGTTATAGGAGTGCCGACGGGTGGTCGCGGCACTCGCTGGCAAGTTTTTTCGCAACTTGCAATCTGCGCAATCAGGTGCGTAAGTGTCTTCCTACATTGGTAGCAGAAGATCGTCGGTTCCGCTGGACATGCATAGAACTGATGCCCCGTTTGCCGGCAGTTCCAACAGACCGTCGGACTTCTAATTGCTTTAACGGATGGTCAATCAATCATTGCTTGGCCCTCAAGCTCCTGTGGTGCTCCGTTCCTCGGTACTGGTACTGGGTCAGCCAGTAGTTGGTCCGCTGCCGTTAACTATGATGAATTCGTGGATTTGGTCCCGTTATGCGAGGTTGTGGACGCAAGGTACCTCGCCGCTCATCTAGCTGTTCTTTCCTACGGGCATGGATCCTTGAATGGTGTTGATGGGAAAATGCAGAAGACTGTTCTGAAGCTCCCAACGCATACTCTCCCTGATAATTTCTATCAGTTCATCCTCGGGCATGGGTGTTCTTAACCGAGTGCTTAATCGCACTATACTTGTGTAGTACTGGTCGAACGGTTTGTGAGCGCCTTGTTTCCGTTTCTTTAGTTGTTCCTGTAGTTCTCTTTCAGTGAAGCAGTGAAGAAAGAATCCCAATTGGGACGTGGCGTCGATTCCTTGAAACTCCAGTACCAGTCGGCAGCATCTCCGCTGAACAGAAGGTGTGCATGCCGGAGGAAAGCCGAGAAGTCACCTTCCAGGGTGCTGGAGACTAACGCCTGAATCCTAAACAGGAACCGGTCCACTGATATCGTCGAGTTGAAACCAGTGAAGCTAAGGCGCCAACTGTCCATGATACGAGGCGTCGGGTCTCGGAAAAGTATCAATGCGTTCGCAGGGGGAATCGCATCCTCGATGGGCTTGCTGTAACGGACTGATTTGGGGACTGTGGGTACCAACGGAGGTGGGGTGCTGTGTCGTGGTCGATACTTAGGAGCTCTGGGGTCCATTCCCGAGTTCCTTGGAGGTAGGCTCCAATGATCAGCCAGTCGAGAGTGGGGCATAGCCACACTGGGATTGGGCTCCAAGCCAAGTGGAGTTCTCACGCGGCTGGGTGGTTGGCTAATCAGGAGGTTCTGGAGTCTCCCCTCGAAGTTTCCGATCCTCTCGGACATATTTCGTATTAAGGCCACGAGGGTGTCAATGGAGTGGGTAGAAGGCGCGGTTGGAACCGCGGCCGCGACAACTGCAGCAGGAACTTCTCCACCCACGGCTCCTTGCAAGTCCGCTAGTGATTGGGGCGGTTCAGCATCTTGGGACCCTTTCGCCACTGCTCCACGCGTCGGGACGTGCGTTCAGAGGGGGCGTCTACGGCGGTCCGCTCTATGGGTCGTCGGCATAGCGGACAAAGCTCGAACGTCAGTAGGAGCTGTTGGACACAGGCACGATGGAACAGGTGTCCGCACTCCAATCGCACGCTGTGTACACCCTCCACTACGTCTTCAAAACAGATCCCGCAGCTAGCGGGTTGGACCGTTTTAGATCGGGTCCAACGTTTTTCGGGTGTTCGTTCATTGCCATTTTTGTGTTTACTATGGGAGTTGGTGCTATATTTTACTGAAAGAAGAAAAAAATGTAACTTATTCCTACTTCTACTTCTAATCTACATACATATGCAAAAAGCTTAATGCTAGATTAGTGGCCGATAGTGGCGAGCTATTTCGTACCTATAGAAGAAAAAAAAAATTTATGTGATAGACACTTTCCTTTCCAGCAGTCGACTCCTCCAAAAGGAAATGAGAGTGAATGGTAGTCTGCCGGAAAGAGGGTGCTTTCGGCCGATTTACTCGAATTTATCCCCAAACCCACATACATTACAAAACCCGTCTCTAAACTACGTTAAATGACTCGACGAGACATGTGGTAGAGCTACCGTAACAGTTTTTGTACGTGGTCGAAATTCCCGACGTGTGGAAGCATTCCGGGCTCTGCAACTCCAGCATACGCCACAGAACGTTGAACCGATACCACTCGTCTATCACGCATACGAAATGAGTCGAATCCTTCTGCGACATTAAGGCAAGGTAGCCTCCTATTTTCTGGAGAGTCCAGGCCGATAAGAGAATCCCATCTGGCTGACAGTTCCATCAAGAAAATAGAAGGTCCTTACAGGGGTTAACCTGGGACAACACATCGGAAGGATCCTGTCGCGAAAAAAAATCAAACAAAGGAGAGCGGAAGCTACAACTCACGTGAAGCGACTGTTAGTGTGTATCACACAACTCCACTGCTCCTGTTTGTGAGGCTCGAGTACAAAGGTACCTTACATCCTCCGTGAAGGACCAACTCGTCAGAAGACGCGAATCGTTTATCCCCTTAGGATGTTTTGGCCCCACGTTGGGCGCCATTTGTAATGAATTTCGAAATGCCCGTGTAGGACCCGGGTGCCGATGGTCTGGCACAAGTGTGAGCAAGCTATAAACAATACCAAGCTCAACTAACTAGTCTCGCTTAACGACCGCGTACGCATGCTTGACGACTAGTATTTGCGGGATCATATGAGGCAGGTTCTTGTCGAGCCTCGAAGCTACACTACAAAATACTTATCACGCATACTCTACTCTACAAGACTTTTATCATCTTTAGAAATGTTCTATTAGGTGTCAATTAAGCTACTCTACAGTAATTCAATATTTTTTTGCCTCGTTAAAGTTAGCGGACACGGAGGCTTGAGACAAACGCAAACATTACACAAAAAGCAACCGTTACTTTCTCCGAAGAAGGTCGTTGCATTACAAGGGGAATGTCAAACCTAAAGATGTTAAAGTGGCTGAAGTGAACCACTCGTCCCTGCCTAAAGGATGGAAACTTGAAGGATGTAGTTTACTTTACACTAGTAAAACAACAAACTAAGCAGTTTCGACGAGGTGACCACCTTATCTCTTCAGGAGCAGCCACTCCTGATCACCACGGCTTATGTTTATTACACAGCTTATGTTTATTACAGGACAGTCTCTTCGATGCCAACCCAGACATGGAGAGACTGAAGGATTTCGCTCTTCACTAGTGAAGAAACAATTGTTACCGCAGTGGAGAGATGGTTGTAATAATTTTAGGCCCCTCTCCTTGAATATAAGTCCCTGTCTTCTACAAAAGTATGCGTAATCCATTTTCGCGATGGCTGCTTATCGGCCAGCTAGATCGGAGAGGATTTTGGTCCCGGGTCTCCAAATGGGTTACGCTCATTTACAATTTTTCAGCCACTATTAAACGCCCGTTTCAAAAGCGTCAAAAACACAATCATACGGAGAAGAAACCTACTTTACGTTACTCCGTATTTCTTCATTCATCCAGTCAAAGTACAAGCAAATCTAATTTCTATTTCGCGTTCCCGAGTTTTACCAACGCGGTACCGAAAAATATACTACGTCAACGTAAATCCGAAAAAAAACTACACTAAAGAAAAACCAAAACCAACAAAGGTATCACGTACCGCGCGCGGCGTGAAACCTTAACAACAACTTTCCTTTCCAGTGGTTCCTTCTTGTAGCGGGAAGTAGAGTGCATGGTAAGTATGCCGTCGCGAGGGTAGGGTTTGAGAAAATCCGCTAAGGTCAGTTTCGCGTCGCACGCGGTACGCGGTACCTTTGTTGATTTTGGTTTTTCTTTAGCGTAGTTTTTTTCGGATTTACGTTAAAATAGTATATTTTTCGATACCGCGTCGGTAAAATTCGGGAACGTGAAATAGAAATTAGATTTGTTTGGTACTTTAACTGGATGAATGAAGAAATATGGAGTAACATAAAGTAGGTTTCCTCTCCGTATGATTGTGTTTTTGACGCGTTTGAAACGGGCGTTTAATGGTGGCTGAAAAATTGTAAATGAGCGTAACCCATTTGGAGACCCGCGACCGAAATCCTCTTCGATCTAGCTGGCCGACAAGCAGCCACCGCGAAAATGGATTACGGTGCACGGATTGGTTGACCGGTTGGTACCATCCGTTGGCATTACTCAGACTTAACGTCTAGAACCGATGAGAGGTCGGTTCCTCGTTCGGACTTAGACTTAAAATCATTACACCTATCAGATACGCCTTTTACGACACAAGAAATGGAGTGGCGAAATAAGGGACTGAAACACAACTTTTATAATACAAACCGTAACAAAGACCTAGAACAACTAGTAATCGACACTGAACTAGCCATTAACAAACTGCCGCAGGAGCAACAAACACATGCAAGACATACTGCAGTAGACATACTCGACGTCTATACCCATCGATGAAACACTGGCCATACTAAAAGAAAAACTTTCATTCAACAACAGCCCACAATTCATAGATCAAATGCTCAATCTCATAAAGACCACAATCAAGCAGAACTATTTTAAATTCAATAGCAACACATACATTGCCAAGGACGGTCTGGGTATGGGACATCCAATATTCTCAATAATGTCAGAATATTCTGAAAATCTTTGGAAGAAGTCTTTATACTCAAAGTTGTCAAAAGATTCAATGTAATATTTTACAGACGATATGTGGATGACTGTTTCATCGTTATTGACTCACAATAAAATAAACAAGACGAACTACTTACCTATATGAATGAAATTCACACGAATATAAATTTCACTATGGAAAAAGAAACAAACGGGCAACTCAACTATATGGACCTAACTGTGACACGTGAACAAACACGATTGGACTACAAAATATACAGAAAACCAACCACAAATAATCATACTATACATGAAAAATCTAATCACCCCGCACAACATAAGCTAGCAGCGTACAGATCAATGGTGCAGAGACTTCACTCCATCTCCATGACTCCTACTAACTACTCCAACGAACTAAACAATGTTAACAGAATAGCTAATAACTTGTCACACACTACAAATATGAACAAGAACGCCAACCGACTGAAACTCATAAGAACGACCAACAGTGGGCTTCGTTAACATACGTAGGCAAAGAGACATACAAACTATCAAACTTCCTTAGGAAATACAAATTGCATACTGCATTCAAAACGAATAACAACATTGGAAATAAACTGAAACCAAAACTGAATGACACATCAATATACGAAAACAGCGTCATATACAAACTAACATGCGAGGACTGCGACATGATATATATAGGAAGGACAACACGAAAACTAACCACAGGATACAAAGAGCACTTACGGTCTTTCTTACACAACAAGGCAGACTCCAATTATGCGACGCACCTACAAAACCACGCACATGAGCCTGACGCTTTGACAAACTCTATGAAATTGCTACACAAACAAAGCAAAGGACCGAGACTTGACATCCTAGAAAGGCTTGAAATTTGAAAACATAGAAAGACAGACGGTAGCATTATCAACGAACAACTTGTTACCGATTCCGACCCAATTTTCTCAGTACTAGACCACACTCTTAGACAAAAACGGAAACGAGATGAAACAGAACAAACGGACATCCAACAACCAAAAAACCGAAAACTTAATATCCCTCTACCTGGTATAATTTAGTACTTGACGTAATTTACTACCTGACCTAACTACCCATCCGCTAATTACCCACCCGCTAATTACCCATCCGCTCATTACCCATTCGCTAATTACCCATCTGCTTAGCCCATCCTACGACTATATAAAGTCGTTCCCTTCAACACATCCTTTTAGACACTGAAGATGACTCGAAGTAGTCAAAACGCGTCTGCTCACACAACAAAGGAAGGCCCGACGGTTTTTTAAAGAAAAAAAAATTATCATGATACCTTTCATTCCTGAAACGTTCATGCAAATTCTAGCAAACCGTAGTGTCTGAGTCGGTAAAAAGCGCAAATTCTTCCATAGCCATATATTTCCATAGAAATATAGCGCAAATCGTTCCATAGCAATACCGGAACATTCAAATCACTCTAAGTTCGTTAAATACCATTCGATCTTTATGAAACTTTCAGGACAGATTGACCTTATAAATAGTCGTCTGTGTATTGAAGGGCACCATTAAGATTTTATTCAAGAACACGTAAAATCGATAAATCATACTAACAAAGTTAAGTGAATTTCGACTTCTCACGTTTTTGCTGTTGTTGTACTCATAAAGGCCTACATTCATGATTTTTCCCAGATTTTTTGGATGAAAGGTATCTAATTGAGAGTACGCAAAAAGTTCGTACATTACCCCATCCCTTGTCCCCTCCAGTACCGATAAGGCAATTTTAAGACTGTTTTTGAAAAGATCTCATTAAGACCTTTCCAATGACACCCTACTCGACTACCAATGGTGAAAAAAATTTTTAATGGGTCACCTCCCTATATGGCGAGATCCCCCTTAAACCCCTTTGAAAAATTTTTCCACTCGAAAATTTTCAAGAAGTCGTCACTTCTGACCTTTCCACAAAGTTTCATGGCTATAGCTTCTATAGTTTCGAAGAAGAAGTGCTGTGACATACAGACGGACGGACGGACGGATGGACGGACGGACGGATGGACAGACGGACACAGGTCATGATTGCAATAGGGTTTTGTATTTTAGTACCAAAACCTAAAAAGGAAAGCATATATAGACTACAAGGAGCATAATGGAAACCAAGTCCCCAAGTGTGTATGTATATATGCAAGCGAAAAAAAAAACTTGTGAGAGGCTAAATTCTCATATTTCTCAAGTTAAATAGAAACAGCTACTGACAACTCCCGTGAAATACGGAAAATAATACATGAAGTAAAGGCTAACTCTTCACCGCGGGCTATATCACAAAACTTTCAACTTAATCTTGATGGGCCTACTAGTACGTTGCTTCCAGGCGACGCAGCAAATTCATTAAATTTGTTTTTTCAACGATTGGAGGAATAATCACAAAAAAAGCCGATGCTAGTTCTAAAAGAAATTTATACAACACAAATATCTGAACAAATTCCATCTTTCACATGTATCAAACAAATAAAATGGAAGTCTTAAATGTAATCAATGGATTGAAAACAAAAAAAAATGTGGCGCCAGGTATCTATAGCATTATGATGAATCAGATTAGTATGATCAAGGAGGACATAGCCGAGCTTACGGAAAATTTTATAAAGGTACATATTAGGAACGGATCATTTCCGGAAGATAAAAGACTTCCCAGAATAGTTCTAATATTTAAGGTTGGTGATCGTCTTGACCCAAAAACTATCGCCGGGTTGCGTTTGTGATGGAATTTAGTAAGATATTTGAAAAATACTAAGCAATCGCTTAACATAATTCTTAATTGGAAACCCTATTTTAAACGAACAGCAGGTTGGATTTCAAAAGTAAAAGAGTACTTTAGATGCACATATTTCTGTCACACAATTCATCAATGTAGGATTTGACAGAGGTAATTATATTATCGATTTGAAAAAAGCATTCGACAAAGTTGGTAGTGAACTTTTCCTTCGTTAACTTGAATTATATGGTATCCAAGGTAGTCCTAACCAATTGCTTAAAAGTTACTTGGAGGAAAGATCACAGACAACTTTAATCAACAATTTCTGAGTGAACGAGCACCTACAAAAACAGGAGTTCCCAAAGGTTCAATACTTGGCTCAACTTTATTCCTGCTATACACAAACAATCTAAATAAATGTGGACTAACGGGATATCACACGTTATATGCTGACAACACAGTTCCACTTTATTTGGGACCAAACAAAACTGCCATTGAAAGCGCTATCAACGAGGATGTACGAAAATTCCTTCTTCTTCTTCTTCGTAGCACTACAGCCCCTCTCAGGCCTTGGTTTCCTGGACCATCTATTGACCGCATCACCATCTATTGACCGCATCCATTGACTGCATTCCTGTGTATAGAGCTGGCCTTTAATATCGTCAAAACTGAATCAAATATTTTATTTGCGAGCTGTACTCTCTGGCGTATTTCGTGTTTTTCATTACCGGTTCTGGTTATTTTGGTGCCCTTGTATACACATACACTTTCAATACTGTATTTGCCAAGTGTGATACTTTGGGCATTTGAGATATTATTCCTCGACTGTATCATGAGCTTTTTTTCGTTGTCTTTGATTTGTAGCCCTACTAGTTTCGCTTTGCTGTTGAGTTGCAGGAAGAGTTCTTTGGCAGTTGTTAATGAACGTGACAAAATGTTGATATCGTGTGCATAGGCTGCTATTTGGCTCGACATGTATAAAAATGTACCTCGTATATCGACAGGTAGGGGGGGGGGGTCCCTTCCCATACATAAGGGCCCACTACGAAAAAAAATCCATTCACGAATACAAGATATAGCTCACGGTTCGACGGTGTCGAGGCCGAGGATACCTACCGAAGGGATGTAATACGACAGACCGAGCCTGATCAACGCGCGCTGGCTCAAGAAGATTTCATTTATTTGATATTAACGACCCCCAAGTAAGAGTGGGGTGTCCAAGTGGAAGCGGTGTCCCCTCGTAGCCCCCGTTCGGCGCAAAATGCATTGTGGACGTGGCCACATATTTTCTATTTAATTGAAAATATTATGCAAACATAATTCACGTGAATTTTTCCATTAAATTAAAAATAAGAATGCTTCGGATTTGTGTTAGAGTTTTATATGATGGAATCACATAAGGCTTAATATAAATAGGAAACGCAAGTGAACGGCAACTCTACCCTGCAAGAGCACCTGTAACGATGAAAGAGTGGTGAGCTCACCCGACGGTTAGACCATGAGTCGAAGGGCCAGCTAACGTGGCGGGTCCCATACGTGCCCAGAGTCCTAGAGAAATGAAAAAACTGAGGTTTGCGTTTTAAACATTTATTATTTTAGGTGAATCCATTGCGAAATCATAAAAATATGTTTCTCTTTCAGTTACAATAAGGGAAGAAATTGATGAGGGATTTGCTTCTATGAACGCAATGCAGAAATTTATAAATATGTAATTTGTAAGTATATGTGTATAGAACTGATTCTAACTACTTACCGCAAATAAATTTTGTTACATGGAATTGAAGAAAAATAAAAATGTTAGACATTAGAAGGCCAAACTAAAATACACACTTGTCTGTATGTTAGCGTTAATTTTTGTTTGTTGACTTGATCTTAAAATATGTGTTTTATTCATATACAAAAGGTCACTCCTCCAAAAAGCGCTCGTTGTTGGGGTGGGCAAGGGCCTGTATTGAGAATTATGCCACGATACTTGTCATTAAATTACTACATATGCTACCATTGATACTTTTCATATTAAACTTTTTTTCACTTTTACTTCAAACAGAAAAGAAAATCAAATCAAATTAATTACATGGCCTCTTTTTTTCGTTTTGACTTAATTCCAAATACTAAACTCTCAGTCATAAACGAATCCGTCGTTGCAGTATCAACGTTTTTCGACACTAACCCTTCCACAAATTAAAATATTCACACTAAATTTAAACAATTTCAGCGTTGGCTCAAATAGAATTCGTGGTTAATGTTTTATTCGCTTTATAAATCTCCAGAAACATATACATAAATATGAAGGATCGGGTATTGGCTGGCAAAAAATATGTATTTCGCAAACAATCGTTACGTATTCTCGCATATGTCGAGGAAAACTTTACACATGGCAAGGATAACTTTCGGGCCTCGTTCACCCGTTTTGTATTAAACGACGAGCCGGAAAATATAAAACGCACCAAAGGCAATTTTTTAAACATCGATTTGATGAAAAACTTCAAACATACGCCGGAGCGAAAAGCTAGCACAATTTATAAATTTTCCTTCTTATACAAGTATTGTTAGTATATCAAAAAACGACCGAACTTAAAAGCATTATTGAATAGTTTCCATCCCACAAGCACAACAAAAAAAACTAGAAGAACAACGGCAAATTACTTTCCATCGGAGAACCAACGCTTTTAAATATAGAATACTCGTATAAGTTACTGAAACTTTAGTAAGCATTGGACAGAACAGAACCAGTAAAAAACACTTTCCCAATTTCCACACTCGTGTTATTTAGAACGTCTTTGAGAATAAATGTTGCAATAATGCCACTAATCCATTGAACTGCCGTGAAAAGAAAAACCAATAATTGATGGCACACAATTCAGTGCATTCGCTGCGCTTTATGATTAACTAACTATTAGTTACACCACATTTGATTAATAAAAACTTCACATAACAGAAAATTCCGCGAAATCTTTTCAGTTTAGATGGAAAGCACTTGGAAATTTCTTTTTCTTAAGGAAAACTCGAATAACTGACCCCTCTCCGTTAGTTGTAAGAATGGAATCTCGAATCGTCAAAAATGTCCGAATTCCCGCACGATCGTATGCCTTCTTGCAATCGAATCCATCTCAAAACGTCGCTCGGTTAAGAAAGCAAACTCACTTTGAGTATTTAAAAAAATATTTAGGGATCATTTAATGAGCACTGATTGAAGCGTATCGGCGAGGCACTTGAAGAGGCAGTTACTCAGAGTTTTTTTTTTTTGAATGCGTCCTATTATGTTTTTTTTGTATCTTTGAGAGCTGATCATCAATTGTACTAGCTAATCATGAAACTATTAATGCATGCTATTTTTTGTGTGCCCCCCTTAAACTAATGTATTGAACATTGTCTGTGTGGCAAACTTGGTGAAGTGACGAAATGTGAATGCGGATCACACGAGCGTTATGCGACAATGAAATAGTGGTGGAGAGAGTGGTAAGGAATAGAGGCATTTAAAATAAATTGAGTAGACAGAACTACACTCATGTCAGAAGGTTTTTGTACTCAACGTATTATATGCAGGCAAATAGAAGGATTCAATTCATGAAAAACTTTAATGACATGCACAGCAAATATATTTTTGCTTTAAAAGAAAAACCAGTGCTACTCCATTTTAACTGACCCACATTTTGTTGCAATATTACGAAAATCATTGACTAAACCGAATCTTAAATGTCCTTTTGTTATATTATATATTTGGAGAAAATACAGTCAAAAGTGCAGTGTCTGGTTCGATGGAAAGCCCAGATTGCAAGAAAACCATATGTGATTGTTATAGTCAGAGAAAATCCAAACGGCAATAAATTCTGTACGTTCTATTAAAACTTATAGAATATAAGACCCTTTTAAACGACTTCTTAAATATCTGATTTCATGGAATTACTCATACTAATACAGTTTTTCTAGCGATTATTACCAAAGTTCAATGAATTTCAACCTTTAAGTTATTTGATCTATCTCCATGATTTTTTCCCCTATTATTTTTACTGTTCATCTTCAGCTGTTCATTTATAAATTCAATCAAGTGTTAATAGCATATACCTTAAATGGAGCCGATTAAAAATGCATATTTTCCCAAAGCCATGTATAGTTGCTGTTGTAATACAGGAAAATTTAAACCCTCATAAATTTGTTAGATACTAGTCAACATTTCTGATATATTTTTGTAATGACTCATAAGTAGACATTTACAAATTCAATTTTATTGAATTTAAGGGTGCTGTAGTGAAATTTGGGTAAATAGAAATGTCCATGAAGGACTGCAGTGATGGCCTGCTGCCTCGATGAAAGAGGATGGTAGGACCTGTCGAGATGGGCCTGCTCTGGGGATGCGTGAATGCACTGGTAGGCAAGCGTTGTGGTGTCCTGGGACGGGTTCTTTTCCTCAGCGCAAGACACTACAAAATTTTTCGCATCCACGAATTTTGGGGTCAAAGAAGTATCGACCGGAGTCGAGAAAGGAGGTGACCTACTAAGGGCTATTAACTTACTGAGTTAGAGGACAAATCGGGCTTGGAGAAAACGGACGAACTTAAAGGGACTTCGTCATTACTGGCAATAATTATGGCCCGCAAATAAGAATGGGGCATCCAGGTGGAAGCGGTGCCCCCTCGCACGATCCCAACCGGATCAAGATCCAAATGTAGACGTAGCCATATATTTCTCATTCGAGTGAAAAACCCATACAAACTTAATTTGCATGACTTTTTCTACTAAGTGAGAAACATAAATGTGGCCAATTTATGGTTTAACATTATGCGATGGCATCATATAACACTTTATCATAAAAGGGCATGCAAACGGAAGGCCACTCTACCCGGGCCAGGACACCTGAAACACATCACAAGGGGAGAGCTCACCTGATGGCTAGCTCATTATAGTGGAGGGCCGGCCATCGGCGTGAGTCCCGGACCTGGTCTGATGTTACGAAAGGAAAGACCGACGGTACCATTTAATTCAACATTTCTTTATTTTTCGGTTCTGTGCAAGTATTCAGGTAAATTTACGTTTTTGGCCAATATATTTAAATACATAAATAGTAAAGATAAGCTTCCCCTTAATTCTTCCTTGTACTTAAAATTATAAAATAAACGTGCTCTTTTTGGTTCAATTCATAAGGTAACATTAATTTTAATTCGTTCGTTGCAATTTTTCACATTTCTAATCATTTAGTATTGGTTTATTCAAATAAGGATAATTATCTTGGAAGACACACATGTAATTTTTGGAATACCATTATAGAATTCACAAATAAATTCTCATGCAAAAATAAAAAAAACCAAAAGGGTACTCACCCAACATCCTCGTCGGGCGCCCGCTGATGATGTGGATAAAGTCCAATGATGCCTAAAACAAATTTTGTTTTTTTTTGTACGGTGAGAGCTCTTACACCACAATTACTACGTTTTACAAATACATGAGATGGGAAGGAATATTCTAAATCAAACATTTGCACTGTTTATAAATTAATTTTTTTAATCATATATGATGTTGACAAAGCAGCTTTGGGTCACTACAGCAACGAGTGATTCCATGTAGGGTTTTGATTTTGAGCTTCGCGATCCATTGTATCTATTTGGGAGGACCAATATGGTATAGTGACAAGTTTCACTTCAATCTAACTGAGACCGCAACAATTGAAATGTTAAAAAAAAATGTTTTGCTCGGAGTCGGTAGCCTGCGGCAAAGCCAAGTCCAATAATAAAAAATTTATGGAATTAAGCAGTCTCAAGATTATCACGTGGGCACACTCACTCCACACTCCGCTATGCAGAGTTCAGCCGGCAAGCTTGAGAACACGTATCGCGGCTAAAAGTCCAAGTAATCGACATTACTGGTATCTTCGAATCCATTCAGCAATTTGAAATCCGCCGCATCCTGCAGGTAAACCTACACCGCAGTTCAACCGCCCAAAATCTGCTTGAGCAATTTGCGAGGGATATGAAAGCCAACTTATTGCTGCTGAGTGAGCAACACCATAATAAAAGTCCTGCATTATGGTATTCTGATGAAACTGGTACTGCCGCTATCTGGGTGCGGAACAGTGACTTTCAAGCGGAGAGTTGTGGACGGGGGGATGGTTTCGTGTGGGCTCGGTGCTCAGGGATCACCTTCTTTAGTGTGTACCTAACGCCTAACGAATCTATATCATCTTTCCAAGCCAAGCTTAATGCTTTGGAGGGTGCTGTCTCGAACGCAGAGGGCAAAGTGTTCGTTGGGGGTGACTTCAACGCTAAAGCAATCGAATGGGGCATGCCTCGGATCGATCCGCTGGAAAAACAAATCCTGGAAATGGCGACCAGGATGGCCCTTGTCGTACTAAACTCCGGAACTACGCCGACTTTCCGCCGTATTGGCTGTGAGGGAACCATACCGGACGTGACTTTCGCCTTGGAGTCCTTACGGAGGATACAAAACTGGAAAGTATAAGAGGACTACTCAGCCAGTGATCATCAGTGCATTCTGCTTGAGATAAGTGATGCTGTCTCCCGACGTCCGTGCTCTTGGCTTTCTACAACCGGATGGAACATCGGAAGGATGGACGTCGAGAGATTCGTCAAGGTTCTTACAGCAGGTGAGCTGCTGCAGGGAGCTTCGGAGGGGACGGGAGAACTGGCAGCTCAAGACGTGGTGAACTCTACTATGAGCATCATCACGACTGCCTGCAAAGCTTCTATGCCCCATCCAAGACCCCAGCACGGCAAGCCCCCAGGGTACTGGTGGTCAACTGAAATAGCTGAAATGTGAAGGGAGTGTCACAAGCTTTGACGTGAGGCTCAACGGGCGCGGAACCGTGACGAAGCATGCAACCAGGTGGCAGCATATAAGTCAGCCAGGAAATGCCTTCGCAAACTGATCAACAGGAGCAAGGCTGGCTGGTGGCAAGTCCTAGTGGACAATGTGAACAAGTATCCGTGAGGCCTTGGCTACAAGCTGGTCATGGGGAAACATGGTGCCCTACGGAAGCCTTGTATACATGTTGCGGAAAAGATGGACGCGATAGTGCGTTGACTCTTCCCCTCCCATCCCCTCCGTGAACGCTGTCCATCGTGAAACAGCAGTAGAGTGCCCAGTCTTCACACAGCTAGAAATGGAGGAGGCAGTCCTCTCATTGAAAGCGAGGAAGGCTCCAGGTCCAGATGGTGTTCCAGCTGAGGTGTTGCGGCTCATCTATCACCATTGTCCTGACTTGCTGCTCAGCACATTCAACACTTGCCTACGGGACGGCGTTTTCCCGATATGATGGAAGGTGGCGAGGCTCGTGCTGATCAGCAAGGGGAAGGGAAGTCCCGGATCACCGTCTGCATACCGCCGGTTATGCATGCTAGACACGGCTGGGAAAGTACTAGAGAAACTCATCAAGGGAAGACTCACTGACGCGATTCGTGCTGCTGGGGACCTATCTCCTCGGCAGTACGGCTGCAGAGCAGGACGTTCTACCATTGATGCGATTGCAGAGGTGGTGAACGCGGTCCAAAAGGCAGAGGCATATAGCCGCACCAAGCGACGGATCGTTATTTTGGTGACACTTGACGTCATGAATGCCTTCAACTCTGCTAGATGGGTGGATATTCTGGACACCCTGGAAAACTCTTTTCAAGTTCCAGAATATCTAATGCGGCTTTTGAGGAACTACCTAAAGGACCGAAGCCTGCTCTACGACACGACACAGGGCCAACAAAGGATGGAAATTACATCGGGTGTTGCCCAAGGATCTATCTTTGGTCCAGACCTGTGGAACGTGTCTTACGACGGGCTACTGAGACTTGAGATGCCAGATGAGTCGCGCTTGGTGGGCTATGCGGATGATGTCGCGGCTCTGGTCGCTGGACGCACCGTTGAACAAGCGCAACTTAGGCTACGTATGCTAATGCGCCGAGCGCGGGACTGAATGACTGCTCGCGGGCTCAGTTTAGCACTGGAGAAAACCGAAGTGGTCATCTTGACAAAAAAGAGAATCCCTAGAGTAAGGATGATTAGTATTGGATACAAATCGAATCGAAGCCAGCGGTGAAGTACCTGAGGCTACTGATCGACTCGAAGATGAGTTTCTCTGAGTAAATCAGGGCAACGGTTGAGAAGGCTGCATCGGGAATATCGGCCCTGAGTCGACTTATGGCCAACGTAGGGAACCCAGCCCATCAAGAAGACGGCTCTTGATGAGTGCTGTAGGGTCAGTGCTACTGTACGGAGCAGAGGTATGGGGCGACGCTCTCAGCAAGGAGGTATACCGAAAACGTTTGGCACAGGTACAGCGAAGAGGAGCACTGAGAATAGCATCTCAGTATCCAACAGTCTCTGACTCAGTGGTGAGAGTGATTGCAGGCGTGATACCTGTCGCCCTCCTTGCTAGAGAGCACCGCACCATTTACCTGCGCCGAAACGAGGATGCGAGGGAGATAGTTGTCCGCGAGGAGAGACAGCGCTCGCTCAACGATTGGCAGCAGTCTTGGGTCGATTGCACGAAGGGGGGAAGGTGGACTGCGCGCCTCATCCCGGATGTGAGACCGTGGCTAAATCGAAGGCATGGTGAGACTGACTCCTATCTGACCCAGCTTTTGAGCGCGCATGGGTGTTTTCAGTCTTACCTGCACAAGATCGGTAAGTCACGGTCCCCCGATTGTCGGTTTTGCCCAGGAGAGGAGGACAATGCCTGCCACACATTTTTTGCGTGTACAAAATGGGTAAGGCTGCGAAGGGAACTCTACAGGGAGACGAGAGAGCTCACTCCGGATAATATAGTTGCGGTGATGCTCGAATCGGTTGACAAATGAACCCATGTGGCACATTACGTTCGGGCAGTCCTAAAATATAGAAGGGACTCACAGCAGCCGGGGGCGCAGGGGCTGGGGGATCGCTCTTCTGGCATTTCCTCTTCCAGTCTCCCCTCCCACTAGAAAAGGGACTCCTCTGCTTGAAGGCACCCCACGGCGTAACAAAATGAGACATGGCCCGAAGTAATGTGTCAAACGGTTCCAGGCTGGGTGCTCAGGTTGACATGGGGGGGTGTTTAGTGGGTTGTCCAGTCGCGCATGGGAGTCCCACACTCTGTGCATGAATAGCATTCACCTCCCTACCACAAAAAAAAAATTTGAAATCCATGCTAAATGCATGCGGACTCACTACTTCAACCGAAGATAATTTTCGCTAGCTTGCTGAGTACGAGCTTTGTCGATTTTCCGTTTTCCCCAACACTGTGACTTGCTGGGCCGAATTATTTAAAGGTGAAAGTGGTTGCAGCGATTGCAGCGAAATTGATGACTTCAATCGCAACTATGCGATTTCAATGCATTTTGACTGGAACGGTACCCACTTCTGCGAAGAAATCGTCGAAATTCTCCCTTTGTCTGCTTATCACGAGCCAGACTCACTACATCTCTAATAGGTCGGTTTTTCACGTATTGCACAAATAAATGTCTTATTGTGATTAATCTCTCATTCACTGTTTGAACTGTTAGTATTAACTGCCTATACAACTCCGTTATATCCAAAAGACTTATCTCTTCTTCTTTTTAACACCTTCAACCTTACAGCAATTTTAAATAAACCTCAAGGGACCATCGCTCATTATCTTGCACATAGAAAGATCCCCGTATATCATTTGCCTCTACTACCCACGTCATCTTTTATCTTCCTTCACTCCACATTCTTCGATCACACTTCGATTTTTAATTAACTATTCTGCTAATATATCGCTTGCCGGCGTGGTTCTACCGACATGTTTCTGTCCGATCAAAGGCAGACTTCCTGGATTCGTCAAAATCTCCGCATAATTTCCCTGCCGTGCCCTTAAATTCAAATTCGCTGCTTGCTCAGCTGAGTTAGATTGCATTCGCCACAGTATACATGGCTGTTGTGCACTAAATCAGTGTTCTCACGTCCGCAATTTCAATTTGCAGATTTTCGTAATTAAGTTAGTAAACCAAATAATAATAGATTAAAAATATAAATCATAATAAAAGATAAATATTAAAAAGAATACCAATGAAAAAAATGTACGCATAAAAAAACAAGATAAATTTATATTTATAACAAAAAATTTAAATTTTTGTTTCTTTCTATATTTTATAATTTACATAAATTTAAGAAAGGCTAATATTGAAAATAATTGATAGCGGGGTAGATAATGAAGAAGATAATGACTTAACGACCAGATTTGGTATTCCATCAGGACCCGGACCACCATTAATATCAAAGGTAAGCAGTACATTCTCAATTTTCGATGGAGAGGTCACGATAGAATGCATAATAGGGGAAGGAGAAGGACACGATGAGTACATGGTGGGGTTCGAAACCTTAAATGTGCAGGAAAAAAATTGAGCGAAAAGGTCAAAGATAGCTTGCCTATCAGAAGCATGGCAATAACGCCATGAGAAGATATTAGGAATATGGGATGTTGTTTTCAGAGAATGTACGAGTATGTATGTCCAAAAGGGCTTAGGACCATTAGATTGCAGTGATGTTTCGATCTTTATAATATTAAGATCGCATTGCATTCTTTACCACTTTTTTAGCTTCTTTACGAAGCAGTCGGTAGTGTGAGTGTGAGAGTTGGAATAATGAAGTTTTTTGCGCGCCTGGTCCTTCAAATAGAGAGCGTCTGAGACTTCAGCAGGAAACCAGCTGGGGCTCTTTTTTCGAGGGGATTGGCAGATATGTACATGGTTTGCAATTATGCTACTGAGATTCTCATAGAAAATTGATAGCGCTGAATTGACATCTAGCTTCTATAGCATTGAATTCCAGTCAATATTATCCAGCTCAAGCAGAATGGCTGCATAGTTAGCTTTGCGGAAATTAAATCTTGGGGAGAAAGGAGTGCGTTTGGACTAAGGTGCAAGAAAAGATATTTGCAGGAAGCGCAGGCCCGAGAGAAGCTGTAGTGCTACGAAGAAGAAGAAGATATATATATATATATATATATATATATATATATATATATATATATATATATATATATATATATATATATATATGTATGTGCGTGAGTATGCATATGATAAGTTGAAATATGTGCCTGGAGGTTGCAATTTTACTTCGATTTTCGCCAAATTATCAGAAATATTGATTAGTTTTGTTAATCATTCAAATTGTTTAAGCAAAACTAAAATAGAGCTGTTTTTGATGAAAACCCGTGATTTCTTTCTGACCAAAGTATAGCTCCGATTTGTACTAAAACTGGCACAAAGATTCATTCAATTGTGTGATAAAGCTCACAACAAAAAATCCCAAGTCGAAGCAATTGCAATAAAATTGCGGTCGAAAAAAGTTGAACAATAAAAAAGCACTTCAGGGTTAGGTAAGAATATCAAAATGGCGGCTAAGTAAAGTTCGAAATTCGAAAATTTCTTGAAGCTAAAATTTATATTGGATTTTTCATGTATTAAATGGATCAGAACTAAATTCGATTCCTATGAACGCTGCAGATAGTAGTCGTTTAGTAGGGGTTTCTGCATTGCAGTTTAGAAGTTATAATTTAATATACATAATACAATGTATTCAAGAAACTGAGTTTTGAAATGAAAAACACCCACTAAAATGGATAAAATTAAAAACTTTTACAAAATAAAAGAAAACCAACTTTAAATGCCCTAAAATGGATGAAATAAAATTTATGGAAGCGACGCCAAATCAATTTCCCCATTTCAGCATGAATACTTCCAACATTTGCACCATCACAAAAAATCAGGGAAAAAATGACACGGCACCGCTCCCATAAAATACTTTGAGGGCATTTTGAAATCGGTTTTCTGTTTTTTCTAAAAGTTTTTTATTTAATGCATGTTGATTGGAAAAACTTTTAAGTTGATATAAAACTTATAGCGTTACTATATAATTCTTATAGCTGTACAAGTATGCAGAACATTATTATTTTTTACATATTTGATAGTTCCCATAAATTTATATGTGTGAGAGTATTCTTCATATTAACCATATTTTCATAATAAACGTTGCATTTTCTTATGTGTCACTTATCTACAATTAATATCTGTATAGTGTAAGATTAATTGTTGTGAAGAGGAATCCAACTTTTATGGTTGCAAGAGTAAATCTATAGCCGCATATATATATATATATATATATATATATATATATATATATATATATATATATATATATATCTTGATCAACATCTGCATCCATTAAAATTTTTCATGTAGGCCTTGAAGTCTTGCACCATTTCCTATCCAACCACCTGAGAGTGCAGTGCGTTTCGCGAGTTATTGTGTTTGAAAGTTACCCTACAAAAAAATTATCTCTTAATGAAAATCCAATTCTTTCATCTTTGCTATTGTAAATTACTTCCAACATAAGGTTGGTGAATTCCCCAACCACCAAAGATTAAGTTTCAATTAGGTATAATAATTTGTTTAAAGTAGAGAAAAGTGCTTCACTAAATAAAATAAATTTAAGTTCCTTAGAGTTTGCTCGATACAGTTAAGAAAATTTTTGCTAAAAACAATGATATGATGGAAGACCCATTGAATAAAAAGATGGTACCCCTGACCCCGGGGAAAGGAAGGATGCTGTTTTAAGGAAAAACACAGACGAAATAGATTCAAAAAGAATCAAAAGGGACATCAAGGGCGACAGCACATATAAGGCCAATAACCTCAATAAAAATGCTAACTGCGAATTCGGTGAACCAATGAATACGCTTGATACGGAAAAACTTGTGAATCTGCTAACCGTAAAATGTCAAGCACACCGAAAAACAATGGAAAAACAAAATTAACTGAATCAACACCAACAATATCCACACCCATGGTGGACATTGAAAGCTTTATGTCGGATACCCTGAACAAGACGATCAAACCCAAAAATACGATAACCCAGATTCCAAAAGATCACATAGCTACAATAAAGGACAGCAAAAATCCAAACACGGAACAAGCGAAAACTGGGGAAAACACCCATAAATACGGCAAAAATGACAACGGGAAAAAATTCTTTGTTCCAATAGATCTATCGAAAGAGAAAGCGAACGAAAAAGTAAGACTTACTCCAATATCCTTCTATTCCATGAACAAGAACATGAACATCAAAAGCATAAAGGTCATCAAACAGATAGGCTATAACAGAATTAAATTGGCTTCCAACAACCCGGACGATGCAAATGTTGTGGTAATGAACGATAAGATCAAGAATGTTTGAGTAAGAGCACCCAGTCCAAATAACTTTATAATGAGACATGGAATACTAACAGGAGTACTCCTAAATATTACAAAGGAAATAGCCAAAAACGGCATTCGAACAGCTCCCATGGCATACATTAAAAAAGCAAATTTGTCGTATGGATTTACATTAAATTGATATGAGAAGGGTGAAATGATCCAATTAAAAAGTTTAGCTAATACAAGTACTTACAAGAGAAATTTACCTTGAATATAACTTGCAGATACAAAAACATATTGAGTTTGCATAAGTAGAAAAATTAAAAATTCACTCCCTCACCTCTGAGCATGGTGGTCGCCATCACCGGTGTGTATCTAAGTGTGATGGCCTGAGGAGAATTAGTGCACACGTCGAAACCACCTTCTTCTAACATTTTTCTTCTCTAATAATTTTTCAGAAAAATTATTATTCAAAATATGCAACTCATTTATATGTAGCTGCAAACAATTCCATAAAAAGTATAAAAATTATGAACGTTTACAGGATCAAAAGAAGAGATAAAGAATGTCTTGGAAAGGAATGGAAAAACACGAAATCGTTCTGCCCCAGATGGATCAATTACGATATGGAGGTAAAAGTTTCTTCTATCAGAAACATAACCCTTAAAGAAGTCAGAAATATTTTAAACAACAATAACCAATTCGTACTGCTAAAAGATAACGAATCCATGGATTCAGCTTTCCCCTTACTATCAAAATCCAAATTAATGAATGATAGAAACTCGAATAATGCCATAAATAAACTAATGCTAAACAAACCTTGTACTGAAACTACAAGAACAAGACATCAAATTTTCCAATGAGTAGTCATCTACTACTACAGACAAACAACACGCTGATGGAAAAAAACACATTAGCAGAAAATATTTTCAAATCAGCTAATCACGTTACACCAATAGAGAAACTAATTAATCTACTAAACAATAACTGTAAAAATCAAAGTAACAACAAGCACTTACAAATAGGCTCCAATTTAATTAAAGAAACAATACAAATACTAACAAACCATTGGCAAGAAAGACATAACACTAACAACTTACAATACACAGACTGGCTGACCAATAATAACACTTAAAAACATGAAAGAATTTAAAAATATCAAATTTCATCAATATGAAATTCAAAGCATTTCTAAAAATAAAGACACCTAAGAATGCATTATGAACATAAACAACATAGACATTGCACTTCTATAAGAAACAATTTTAACAAAAGAATCGCCTATCTTAAGAGTCAATAATCACCAACTCATTAACAAAATAAGACCAGACAAAGAAGCAGGGGGCGTCTCCATAGTAATTCATAACAGGCTAAATTTAAAGAAATACCTCTCGAAAATGAAGACATTGAAGCAATAATGATAACTACCACAAACGTAAGACCAAACATTAACATTTGCGCTTGATATTTTCCCCCTGACCTAAGTAGAACAACTTTTACAGAGCAAATCCATCAAATTACAAAAACTATAAACAACAAATGGCTGCTCATAATTGGAGAAGATTTCAATGTAAGGCACAAAAACTAGGGTTTTTAAGAAAAACCAGTCAACAAATCACACAAATGTCAACGTCAGACACTACCCTAACAAACAATCTCAGCCACTGGAATCAATGGCCTACAAAAAATTATAAAATAGGCAAGAGCCAACACGTCCCCATTGAATTTACGCTGCAAGTTGAAAATCGGAATAAAAATATAGGACGAATACCAAACAGAAATAAGTCATTGAAGATATCAACACAATCAACTACACTAGCAACTTTGCAAAAAACATGAAAATGATCAACGAATTAATCAAAATCAACCAAGTCAACGCTAGGTACTTAAACATAGTCCAAAATAAGGGTGGTCAAAGGAAATAAACATCTAAGGCACAAGTATAAAATCTTTCAAAATAACGATCCCATATCAAAACTTACTCAGTTAATTGCCTTTCTTGATGAAACAAACTTAGAACTTTAATACCATGCAAATAATCCTCTCAATTTCCAGAGTTGACTTTTGATTTCCCAATAGAAGCACGCGATCAAATAATCTACTAAACATTCCAAACTGTTAGTAATACGCTAACACAGTATCATCACAAAGCCAGCAAAGAAAAACTAGAAAAAAACACTATACTATCAGAAGTCCCTATTAGACATTTATCGATATATCGATGGCTTGTGCACTTAAGCCATAGCCAATACACACCTAAAATAGGTTCGACAGAGGAAAAGAAAAAGTCTTGCATTGTTTGCACTATAACTTAATATGAAAATATACAGGTATCAAACATAAGTCTTATTTTTATTAGCCTATTTTGACTGCTTACCATGAGGCAGCTCCTGCAATGGAGAAGACTGAGCTATTCGTAGGTTGTGCAATCTTAAGTAATATATAAAATTCTATATTT
Organism: Odontomyia ornata; assembly: GCA_963969285.1. Lineage (NCBI taxonomy): Eukaryota > Metazoa > Arthropoda > Insecta > Diptera > Stratiomyidae > Odontomyia > Odontomyia ornata. Next base: position 221,397,644 of record OZ017739.1, read on the forward strand.
TTTTGAGGAATGTGAGGAAATCATAGTCATGGATGTAGAAGAGGTGAATTCTAATGAAATGTGCGTTTGAGCTTACTTTTGAAAGTTATTAATCATTTTTTCACTCATTTCATGTATTTTTTACTAAATTTAAATTTTTTTTAGGACCACCAAATGCAGCTGAATATGAAAAGTGTTGCAAGTTATATCCTTCAAATAAACGCATGTATTTCATACGGTTAATTATTATTTAAGATGATGGACCATACGTATGCAAGGATGGTAAACGTTGGACCGCGGGTGAGTATTCTTGTTAATTCTGAATTATGTATTTTAAAATATTTTTCTTGAAAAAAATTACGTTTTTTGTATTTCTAAAATGAAGCGTTTTTTTTCAGAAGCGTAAAAATTCAAAGTGGGCTATGACTTCGGCGATTTCCTTGGATTCTAAAATGGAAATAGAAAAAAAATTAGAATTCTTCTTAAAAATAATAAATCACGCATCATGAGTTACGCCATACAAGAGACATGGCAAAAAGAAAAAATAATTTAATAAACAGTTTTAGTAGGAGTCAATTAGTAAGTTAAAGCCAAAAAGACATCCTTTATGAAGTTTATGGATCCCAAAGGGAAATCTTGGAAAAACAATTATTGGGCAGGGACACTCAACGCACGACAAAAGCGTTTTCTCCAAAAATGAGAAGTTTTGCTCTAAATCTTCGTTTTATTCACCAACGGCGTAATCCTATGTAAGAGAAACCATCATTGGTTATTTACCGGATTTCCGTACGATTCGGGATTGGTATAAATCGATTGATTGTCAGCTAAGACTTACAGAAGATTCTTTTTGGCGTTAAAAAAGATAATTTCAAAATTAGCCTAAAAAGGCCATGCAATTGTGCGTAATCTGGTTTTCGACAAAGTCACTATACGCGAAAGAATTGAGTCGTATCGACAATGTTCCTACGGGTATGTTGACCTTGAAAATGGACCAGATGATGGCCATAAGGCCACTCAAATTTTAGTTTTTATGATTGTGTGTGTGAATGGTAGTTGGAAGTTACCTATAGGTTTTTTTTAACAGCATCAATGAATGCTGCACAAAAGAAAAATTTTCTGTTTTACGCCATGCAACATATAGTTGAACTTGGAATTGAGATTTTGGGAGTAACTTTTGATAGTACTCTAATTAATGTACGTTTGAGCTTACTTTTGAAAGTTATTAATCATTTTTCACTCATTTCATGAATTTTTTCAAACTTAATTTGTTTCAGGCCCAGCAAATGCAGCTGAATATGAAAAGTGTTGCAAGTTATATCCTTCAAATAAACGCATGTATTTCATACGATTAATTATTATTTAAGATGATGGACCATACATATGCAAGGACGGCAAACGTTGGACCGCGGGTGAGTATTCTTGTTAATTTTGAATTATGTAGTTGAAAATATTTAAAAAAATACATTTTTTGCATTTATAAAATGAAGTGTTTTTTGAGAAGCGTAAAAATTCAAAATGGGCTATGACTTCGGCGATTTTCTTGGATTCTAAAATGGAAATAGTAAAAAAATTAGAATTCTTCTTAAAAATAATAAATCACGCATCATGAGCTACGCCGTACAAGAGACATGGCAAAAAAAATTTAATAAACAGTTTTAGTAGGAGTCAGTTAATAAGTCAAAGCCAAAAAGACATCCTTTATGAAATTTGGAAATAAACATCGTATGGAGGAAAAAAACAAAAGCTTGGGAAAATTTCCGAAAACTAAAAAGTAATGAAAATTAAGCAAAATTCTTGGAATGATAAACAAATGGAGAGAAAGTATAGCAAAAGTTAAAAGAGAACTCTGGGACAAAACCACCAAAACCTTCTGAGTAACTTCTATTTTACTTACAGGAAAGGAAAATCGGCAAATTCATGTCTAAATACTGTAATTCATGTCTAAACACTTAATAAAAACAATAAAGCTAAAAACATCATAATTATCAACTGTGATGTTACTAGTACGTATGAGAGAGTCAATATTCCGGGACTATTCAATATTACGCCTAACTTCAATATCAAGAAGGAATACATCTCGTAAATCTTAAACTTTCTGATGTACAGGAAATCACATCTAAGCTAGGATTCAACCGAAATAAATAATGGGATTCCACAAAGCGATGTACTAAGCCCGCTCCTTTTCAACCTCTACACATCTAGCCTTCATAAAATCACTGACTGTCAAACTACACTCATTCAATTCTCTGATGACTTTTTAATAATAAGTAAATAAAAAAACAGACTAAATAACCTCAATAATTTACAACTAAAATTCAATAAATTTACAAGCTTATATAATAGTTTAAACCTCCCCCGGAACTCGGAAAAATCGCGAGCCATAGAATTCCATACTAGTAAAACTCACACCAACAAAATAAAATATGGTAGCAGCCAATTAGAATGGGTCAATATTTTCACCTTCCTAGGCAGAAACTTTAATAATAAAATCACCAACGAATTCTACAATAAATCCCTAAGCAAAGCAAACAAAACAATCAGCATAGCTTTCAAAATCAGCTCCCCCAAACATGGCCTTCCCCCCCCCCCAAAAAAGGCATTAAACACCTTCAAATCTCTAATAAGACCGGTAATAGAAAACAATCTAACTAACATTATTGACACTCCGAAATATTTTTTAAACAAAATAGACAGTCTTAAAGCCAAAGCCAAAAAACGATATCTCAGGGTCGCTCTAACTGCACCGAATCTACTAACGCTTGCCCTGGCCAAAGAATTACCAGCCAGACTAAGAGCTGAACAACTCTATGCCAATGAAATTGAAAAAAACTCAGAGAAATTATCACGGAAAATAAAAAACTCTAACTATGCCACAATATACAGAAAATACGTCAGCATCCACAGCAATACCTGTTTTAGTTCTGCGCTATCAAATCCGCACAACATAAAATTCCAATTTGATAATTTCATGACATCCCTAACAATTTCAAAACAATAAATTATGAAAACTTCAGCAATTCGATTGAAGCAGTGGTGCAGAACCATTCTGCTAATAAAGCAAACATAATCTTCACGGACGCGGCATAAAACAAACTTGGTAGTGGTATAGCTGTTTACTGCTATAACTCTAAAAAGATATTAAAATACTGCTTAAACGCAAACTCAACAATTATAAATTACGCAGAATCTAATTCCAAAAACACCCAAGCCATTTCACTACTCACTACTACTCTTATATTGGATACCAAAATCGTAAAAATTCCCCAGCTTCGAATTGCTTAACAAAGCAGCTAAACTGGTCATAACAGAAGGTTCAGAGGTTGACTCATTTCTGAAATGGGATGACTCTATCAAAAAGAACAACGACTCCATAGACATAGAATGGCATGAATACAATCAAAATAACAGCGAAAACCTAGCATACAGCCCCTGGCTATAAACTTACCTCATGTGGCAGCCCAGAGACAACTACCACTAGAGATGACATGAGCAATAAAGTGCAGCAACAGCAACCAATGCATAGCGCGCAGTCATTCATGCAGTCGGTCAGTCAGTAACACGCGAGCAAGCAGCAAGGCATCTGTCATTGACAACCATAAGCGAATAAAGAGTTTTATATAGTTTTACCTGTGTGATCTTTCATTTCCGCAGTGTGGACAAAGTCACACGCTAAACTGGTGAACCCAGACATAAAAGAGGACACGTACTCAGCATTAGAGAAACGACAGGCTCTCAAAATGACATCTGAAGACGAAAACTTCAGGGATGCAAGCGAAGGCGAGCACGAGGAAAAACTCCAATCCGCAGAAATCTTCAAAATCACCGCTTGTAAGCTGCCATCGTTCTGGCAGGCGCATCCGGCATTATGGTTCGCGCGTGTAGAAGCTCAATTTCGATCGCATCGAATAATTAACGATACATCAAAATTTGACAAAGTGATTGGAGAGTTAGAAATGGCCGCACTAGCACAAGTGGCGGACATAGTAGAAAATCCGCCAACGACAGGGAAATATTTTGCCATCAAAACACGTCTTTTATCCGCCTTCGGGCAAAGTCATGAAGAACAAATTCGCGAGCTGCTTCACGGCTTGGAATTGGGCGACCAGCGTCCATCGCAGCTTCTCTGCAACATGCAACGCATCGCGAAAAACGGAGTGCCGGAGGCGTTCTTAAAATCATTGTGGTTGGAACGACTACCGGCAGAAATGCGAGCAATATTGGCGGGTTCCAGTGCCGTAGCCCTGGACGAACTTGCGGCGGCAGCCGACCGCATTGCCGAAATCAACAAAACCAACATATACTCCGTGACAAAATCTACTATAAGCGAATGCGCCAGTACAACGAACACATCAGCGGATCTGCAATTGCGAGACGCATTGGCAGATGAAATATCGGGTATGCGCGCGGATTTTCGTCGAATACAAGAGAAGAGACAGGGCGAGCAATGGCGAACAGACATATCGCGACGCAGCCCACATCGTAACAATCCAACCCTCTGTTGGTTCCACTCTCGTTTTGGAACCAGAGCAAGGAACTGCGTACAGCCGTGTTCTTTCAAGTCGGGAAACGCAAAAGGTCACTGACGGAACAGGCGCTGATCAGTGACACAGGAAGCAATCGCCTGCACGTTTACGATAAAGAAACAAAAGTACAGTTTTTAGTGGACACGGGGGCGGAACTATCCGTACTTCCTCGGAAATTCAAGCAAGGAGCTAACCCGACAGGCTACAAATTGTACGCTGCAAATGGGTTGGAGATAAATACGTTCGGGGAGAAGCTTCTCAAAATAAACCTGGGTCTACAACGGACGTTCACCTGGAAATTCCGTGTGGCAGAAGTATCGCGGCCAATGCTAGGCGCTGACTTCCTCAGACATTATTGTCTCATGGTGGACCTAAGGAACAAAAGATTAATTGACTCCACGACGCTTCTATCAACCCCCGGCCAAATTCGTTATTCAAACCAACCGGCTATAGCGACAGTGTGCGGAACAAGCAAATTCCACGAATTAGTGAGAAAATATCCCGCGCTCACCAACCCAGCAACACTCAAAGTGAAAATAAGTCACGGAGTGCAACACCACATAATCACGAAAGGCCCCCCGGTGTTTGAACGGGCACGTCGTTTGGCACCGGACAAATTAAAAATTGCCCAGCAGGAGTTCGAGTACATGCTCGACAAAGGATTTTGTCGTCCATCGTCAAGCCCATGGGCAAGCCCCTTACATTTGGCACAGAAAAAAGGAGGTTGGCGTCCGTGCGGCGATTTCCGTCGACTAAATGCGGTTACACAACCCGACCGCTATCCACTTCGACACATCGAGGACATAATGGCAGACCTCGCAGACAAAAGAATATTCACAAAACTGGACTTAGTACGCGCATTCCACCACGTGCCAATTGCGGAGGACGATATACCCAAGACGGCGGTGATCACACCGTTCGGGCTCTATGAATTCGTGGTCATGACTTTCGGCCTGCGAAACGCCGCCCAGTCGTTCCAGCGATTTATGGACGAGGTACTGAAGGGGTTAGATTTTTGCTGGTGCTACATCGACGACATCCTGATCGCATCACGAAACGAAGAAGACCATTTCGAGCAGGTGAAAGTAGTGTTGGAGCCACTTACCAAATTCGGAATTGTTATAAACATTGCAAAGTGTGTTTTTGGCACCACCAACATCGAGTACCTCGGACATAAAATAAGTAAAGATGGAATCAGTCCCCCAGAATCCCGCATCGAAGCGATACGGAGATTTAAGAAACCCGAAAATGTTAAAGAGCTACGAAGGTTTCTCGGAACACTTAACTTTTACAGGCGCTTCATCAAGAACGCAGCAAACCTTCAAGCACCGCTGAACGAATACGTGACCAACACAAAAAAAAACGACAAGACACCAATAAGATGGACACCCAAGGCAAACAAGGCATTCGCAGACTGCAAGGAATCATTGGCGAAAGCAACTCTTCTCGTACATTTTAAAAAGAACCAACCTTTGTCACTGGTTACAGACGCATCGGATTTTGCAATTGGTGCCGTCCTACAACAACTTCAAGGTGACCGTTGGCTGCCATTAGCCTTTTTCCAGCGCAAGCTCTCGGGTACAGAGAAACGGTACAGCATCTATGATAGGGAACTGCTCGCCATCCATGACAGCATCAAGCATTTTAGACATTACCTGGAGGGCAGAGAATTCTCCGTCCAAACTGATCACAAACCCCTGACGTACTCATTCCAAAAAAAATCCGAAAAGTCATCACCGCGACAAAGTCGACAACTAAGCTTCATTTCGGAGTACACCAGCAACATAGTTCACATCCAGGGGGAGAAGAACAAAGTGGCCGACGCATTGTCAAGAATCGAGACAATCAGCCTACCCACGGTGATCGATGCTAAGGAGTTCATCCGAGAGCAACAGGAGGACCAGGAGCTACAAGCGCTGGTAAAGGATAACAAAACGTCACTTAAATTGAAACGCCAACCCTTCGGAGACCAGGGAGAAATCGTTTGTGACACGTCCACGGGGTTAGTTCGACCGTATGTACCAGAAACACTTCGCAGACACGTCTTCGATACATATCATGAACCATCGCATCCCAGTGGACGCGCAACATGCAAAGCGATCGCTCGAAAATTCGTTTGGATCAAAATGAACAAAGACGTGCATAATTGGGCTCGGTGCTGCGTACCCTGCCAACGCTCTAAAATTGCAAGACACACCGTTAACCCAATTCAACCATTTGCGATGCCAGACGGCAGATTCCAGCATATACACATAGACATCGTGGGGCCAATGATTCCTTCCAAGAACTTCAAGTATTGTTTGACGATGATGGACAGATTCTCTAGGTGGCCAGAAGCAGTTCCAATACCGGATCAAACAGCAGCAACCGTTGCAGAAGCATTTTTCTCAGGCTGGATTTCACGGTTCGGCGCGCCACGCACAGTGACAACGGATCAAGGAACTCAATTCGAATCCGCTCTTTTCCGAGCGCTTGCAAATCGAATTGGATGCGAAAGAAATCGCACAACTCCTTATCACCCCGCAGCGAATGGGATGCTGGAGCGCTGGCACAGATCGCTCAAAGCCGCTATAATGTGCCACGAGCAGAACCCCGCATGGGCCGACGTATTACCAACCGTTCTACTCGGATTAAGGAACAGCTACAAGGACGACATCGGAGGATCGAGTGCAGAAATCTTATATGGAACAACACTCTCGCTTCCAGGAGATTTTATAGCAGCTGGAGACAATCAAATCGAACCACACGCGTTCATTGAGCAGCTACGGGAAACGATGCAGACACTTCGTCCAGTACAGGCGGCGCATCATTGCCAGCGAAAGATATTCCAAAGCAAGGACCTGCAATCGTGCACCCACGTGTTTCTTCGGGTAGATGCAAATCGAAAACCCCTTTCGCAACCATACTCCGGACCACATAAAGTGGTAAATAGATTATCGCAGGTCGTGTATACAATCGAGGTCAACGGGAAGAGAATAAACGTTTCAACCGAACGCCTAAAACCGGCATTCTTGGAGGCGACCGCATACAAAGGAAGAAACGCTTCGACACCCACAACCGACTCATCAATCACACCATCACAAAATCCAGCGGTCAACAGGACTCAGTGGACGCCAATCAACACACCTCCCAGAGACATTATCCGAACCTACCCTCCAGCTCCAGCACGGGCTTCCGCACTCAGGGGGGAGTATTGTGGCAGCCCAGAGACAACTACCACTAGAGATGACATGAGCAATCAAGTGCAGCAACAGCAACCAATGCATAGCACGCAGTCATTCATGCAGTCGGTCAGTCAGTAACACGCGAGCAAGCAGCAAGGCATCTGTCATTGACAACCATAAGCGAATAAAGAGTTTTATATAGTTTTACCTGTGTGATCTTTCATTTCCGCAGTGTGGACAAAGTCACACGCTAAACTCACGTTCAGATCAAAACTATGGTTTTACTATTTCACCCCGAACAGCCACACGCAAAAACAAATAAACAGAATTCTCCTCAACAGAGCCTACAACCACAAGAGATTTAAAAATGCAAAAATAGTTCCATCACAAGGGTGTAAGTGGTGTGACATCACAGAAGCTTTTAAACACAGAATCCTAAACTGTGAACACTTTGAAACTCTAAGGAACAAGTATAAAATCTTTCAAAATAACGATCCCATATCAAAACTTACTCAATTAATTGCCTTTCTTGAAGAAACAAACTTAGAACTTTAATACCATGCAAATAATCCTCTCAATTTCCAGAGCTGACTTTTGATTTCCCAATAGAAGCACGCGATCAAATAATCTACTAAACATTCCAAACTGTTACTAATACGCTAACACAGTATCATCACAAAGCCAGCAAAGAAAAACTAGAAAAAAACACTATACTATCAGAAGTCCCTATTAGACATTTGTCGATATATCGATGGCTTGTGCACTTAAGCCATAGCCAATACACACCTAACATAGGTTAGACAGAGGAAAAGAAAAAGTCTTGCATTGTTTGCACTATAACTTAATATGAAAATATACAGGTATCAAACATAAGTCTTATTTTTATTAGCCTATTTTGACTGCTTACCATGAGGCAGCTCCTGCAATGGAGAAGACTGAGCTATTCGTAGGTTGTGCAATCTTAAGTAATATATAAAATTCTATTATTTTTTGAGTAATGTGAGGAAATCATAGTCATGGATGTAGAAGAGATGAATTCTAATGAAATGTGCGTTTGAGCTTACTTTTGAAAGTTATTAATCATTTTTTCACTCATTTCATGTATTTTTTACTAAATTTAAATTTCTTTTAGGACCACCAAATGCAGCTGAATATGAAAAGTGTTGCAAGTTATATCCTTCAAAATAACGCATGTATTTCATACTGTTAATTACTATTTAAGATGATGGACCATACGTATGCAAGGATGGTAAACGTTGGACCGCGGGTGAGTATTCTTGTTAATTCTGAATTATGTATTTTAAAATATTTTTCTTGAAAAAAATTACGTTTTTTGTATTTCTAAAATGAAGCGTTTTTTTTCAGAAGCGTAAAAATTCAAAGTGGGCTATGACTTCGGCGATTTCCTTGGATTCTAAAATGGAAATAGTAAAAAAATTAGAATTCTTAATGTAGTTAAAATAAAAAATCACGCATCATGAGCTACGCCGTACAAGAGACATGGCAAAAAGAAAAAATAAATTAATAAACAGTTTTAGTAGGAGTCAGTTAATAACTCAAAGCCAAAAAAACATCCTTTATGAAGTTTATGGGTCCCAAAGGGACATCGTGGAAAGACAATTATTGGGCAGAGACACTCAACGCACGACAAAAGCGTTTTCTCCAAAGTTGAGAAGTTTTGCTCTTAATCTTCGTTTTATTCACCAACGGCGTAATCCTATGTAAGAGAAACCATCATTGGTTATTTACCGGATTTCCGTACGATTCGGGATTGGTATAAATCGATTGATTGTCAGCTAAGACTTACAGAAGATTCTTTTTGGCGTTAAAAAAGATAATTTCAAAATTAGCCTAAAAAGGCCATGCAATTGTGCGTAATCTGGTTTTCGACAAAGTCACTACACGCGAGAGAATTGAGTCGTATCGACAATGTTCCTACGTGTATGTTGACCTTGAAAATGGACCAGATGATGGCCATAAGGCCACTCAAATTTTAGTTTTTATGATTGTGTGTGTGAATGGTAGTTGGAAGTTACCTACAGGTTTTTTTTAATAGCATCAATGAATGCTGCACAAAAGAAAAATTTTCTGTTTTACGCCATGCAACATATAGTTGAACTTGGAATTGAGATTTTGGGAGTAACTTTTGATAGTACTCTAATTAATGTACGTTTGAGCTTACTTTTGAAAGTTATTATTCATTTTTCACTCATTTCATGAATTTTTTTAAACATAATTTGTTTCAGGCCCAGCAAATGCAGCTGAATATGAAAAGTGTTGCAAGTTATATCCTTCAAATAAACGCATGTATTTCATACGATTAATTATTATTTAAGATGATGGACCATACATATGCAAGGGCGGCAAACGTTGGACCGCGGGTGAGTATTCTTGTTAATTTTGAATTATGTAGTTGAAAATATTTAAAAAATTACATTTTTTGCATTTATAAAATGAAGTGTTTTTTGAGAAGCGTAAAAATTCAAAATGGGCTATGACCGGCAATTTGCTTGGATTCTAAAATAGAAATAATAAAAAAATTAGAATTCTTCTTAAAAATAGTAAATCATGAGCTACGCCGTACAAGAGACATGGCAAAAAAAATTTAATAAACAGTTTTAGTAGGAGTCAGTTAATAAGTCAAAGCCAAAAAGACATCCTTTATGAAGTTTGTGGGTCCCAAAGGGAAATCTTGGAAAAACAATTTTTGGGCAGGGACACTCAATGTACAACAAAAGCGTTTTCTCCAAAGTTGAGAAGTTTTTTTCTTAATCTTCAGTTTTATTCACCAACGGCGTAATCCTATGTAAGAGAAACCATCATTGGTTATTTACTGGATTCCAATTGTGCGTAACCTGATTTTTGACCAAATCGCTATACGCGAAAGAATTGAGTGGGATCGACAATGTTCCTACGAGTAATCAATAATTTTGTATATTTGGTATCCGCAGGCCAATTCTCTTTCTTCTTTAAAAGCCGGCGGGCCTTGCTTTGTTGTGTAAGCAGAAGCGTTTTGACTGGTTTGAGTCATCTTCAGTGTCTGAAGGATGTGTTGAGAGAAAGACTTTATATAGTCGGAGGATGTGTTAAGCGGATGGGTAATTAGGTCAGGTAGTAAATTACGTCAAGTACTAAATTAGGCCAGGTAGAGGGATATTACGTTTTGTTTTTTTGCTTGTTGGATGTCCATTTGTTCATCTTGATTCGTTTTTTGTCTGAGTGTGGTCTAGTACTGAGAAAATTGCGTTGGAAATTGTAACAAGTTGTTCGTTGGTAATGTTACCGTCTATTTTTCTTTGTTTATATATTTCAAGCCTTTCTAGGATGTCAACTCTCGGTCCTTTACTTTGTTTGTGTAGAAATTTCATAGAGTTTGTCATAGTGTCAGGCTCATGTGCGTAGTTTTGTAGGTGCGTCGCATAATTGGAGTCTGCCCTGTTGTGTAAGAAAGATCCTAAGTGCTCTTTGTATCTTGTTGTTAGTTTTCGTGTTGTCCTTCCTATATATACCATGTTGCAGTTGTTGCATGTCAGTTTGTATCTGCCGCTGTTTTTGTATATTGATATGTCATTCAGTTTTGGTTTCAGTCCGTTTCCAATGTTGTTGTTCGTTTTAAATGCAGTTTGCAGTTTGTATTTCCTAATGAAGTTTGATAGTTTGTATGTCTCTTTGCCTACGCATGTTAACGAAATCCACTGTTGGTTATTCTTATGACTTTCAGTCAGTTGGCGTTTCTGTTTTTGTTTCTACAGTGTAAAAAGTTTGTCAATGTCACATTGTTTGTATCCGCTATTATTAGCTATTCTGTAAATGTTTTTTAGTTCGTTGGAGTAGTTAGTAGGAGTCATGGAGATGGAGTGAAGCCTCTTCACCATTGGTCTGTACGCTGCTAGCTTTTGTTGTTCGTGGTGGTTAGATGTTTGTGTGTGGTATGATCAGTTGTGGTTGGTTGTCTGCATATTTTGTAGTCTAATCTTGTTTGTTCGCATGTCATGGTTGGGTCCACACAGTTGAGTTGTCCGTTTGTTTCCTTTTCTATAGTGGAATTCATATTCACGTAAATCTCATTCAGATAGCTGAGTAGTTCGTCTTGTTTATTTTCTTGTGATTCCTACGGTTATGTTGACTTTGGAAATGGACCAGATAATAGCAAGAAAGCCACTCAAATTTTAGTTGCAGCTAATGGCAATAGGTTGCGCAACGGCGGTCGGCAATCGACATTCACTCGAGGCAGTAGCATGCGCGTGAAACATGCACTCCCGACGAAAACTATGCCACACTGTTTATAAGAGACCCAGTTATCACATACTTAAGCCACGACCTTCAAAACATACATGTGTGCCATCTACAGCGTTTGTTTCCATCATATTTGAACCACCCTTGTAGAAACAAGCGAAAATTCAGCAAAGTGAAAATACAATTTTTGAGGAGTTTCAATTTTTAAGGGATCATGATTACATGTTCAATCCATCAGCCCTGAATGCATACTCAAAAAATATAGTTGAGTACATAGCCAAATTCATAGTTTTTCGACTAAAAAAGTCTTTAAAATGTCAAGACTGTCTGCCGATTTGGAAGGAAACCAACAAAGCAACAATTTGATTGCTCGCAAAACGTATTGGTACTTAATGAATCTTTCTAAATATTAATGTACATATTTTAACATCTTGTCACTATTCACTTCTAATTAAATTAATCGCAGAAAAATATTTATCAATACTCAGTGCTCTGCTGATAGGGCTACCATACGAAGCTACCACCACAGATTTATGCTTTTTCATGGTCAATTGCCTTAAGTTATAAAGTATAAAATTGATTATGAAATTGGGTTTTACCTTGGTTATATATTATTTACAACATGAACACAATTTGATGAGCTAATAGTTTGTATTAATTTGGATGTATATTTTTTTAATCGATCAATTATAATCCAATTACTTTTAATCAATACTATAAAATAATAAAAAATTGTAGTTCTTTTCTTCTTTGTAGCACTACAGCCTCTCTCGGGTCTTCGTTTAGAGATAAAATAGTAGTTATATTTACTAATTAGTTTTGGAGTTTAATATTATGTTAATATTATGAGAAAATTCGGTTATTTTTAGTAACAATTGCAATACAATTAATAACGCATAGTGACTTATAGGAATTAATTAACAAATTGCAATACCAAGTTCTGATGTAAACTATGATGTTTTACATTACATTATAAATAACATCATTAATATTAGGAAAAAATTTAAACTGTTGAAATTCGTTGGATTGGAAACATAAAGTTTCTTTAGTGGATTACTAACAATGTAGGCTTGTGCTGTTGAAATGAATATATTATTGGTCGAGTGTGATATGCAATGCTTGATGCTTAAGCCATCTTAGTAATTTTTATAATTATCAAGGCTAGTCACTAATGGTAATAGGTTGTGATATGCTTAGGCATATAAAATAATCCTAACATTTCTCTCCAACACGTACTGACCGAGGAGGACAATGCCTGCCACACATTTTTTGCGTGTACAAAATGGGTCAGGCTACAAAAGGAACTCTACAGGGAGACGAGAGAGCTCGCTCCGGATAATATCGTTGCGGTGATGCTTGTTATGTCCCTGGTCGATTGTTAATTTCCTTTCAGGGAAAAATATTAATTTGTATATTTACCTAGTATTTCTAAAGCGTCTAGGCACGCATATAGTTGAGGCGATCAACGCCGGATTGATTATCTTGTTGAATATAACAGAGGCGAACTCGCCGGTTTAAAGTTAGACCAAGAAGTGATTTATTTCCACATCGACTTATCCTATTTATACAATTTTTCACTTCGTCTTCAATACAAATTACATATTCGATTTCTTAACATATTCTAAACATATTTTGTCTACTCTAGCAAAAACATTTTACATACAATTTTCTATCTCTAATATTCTTTCCCGAAAAACTATGCAAAAAAAATCCACATTCATACTAGCAATTCTACACGATGCATTTCCCATGTTGAAAGCATTTTTCAAAAAAAAACCACATTCTTAATAGCAATACCAAATATATTGCATTTCTCATATTGATAAAAAATTTTAACTCAACGTGAGGTAAATGCATTCATCTTCGCGTGTTTATTTTCTTATAAGAAAAAAATAGAAACAAGACATTGCATTCATATGAGAAGTTCTTAGACCCCGCATATGAGCGATGTCAAGTGCATCAAGGGAAGCGAAAGTGTTCAAGGCAATTTGTTTTTGTTTGTAGCGCGTGCCTTTAACACTTTCATGTAATTTAACACGCGATAGTCTTCGCTCATTATACGTTTGTGCTGTTGTACATATGAAACCATGTGTACACAGAATCGTCGGTTGACAAATGGAACCTAAAATATAAAAGGGACTCACAGCAGCCGAGGGCGCTGGGGCCGGGGGATCGCTTTTCTGCCACTTCCTCTTCCCCTCTCCCCTCCCGCTAGGAAAGGGATCCCCAAGCTTGAAGACGCCTCTTGGCGTAACAAAACGAGACCTGGCCCGAAGTAATGTGTCAAACGGTAGTTTCCGAGATGTACTACATTTTTTAACGAAAACGTGCTATTTTGTTTGAATTTTGCAATTTTTTTGCAAAATTTAATAATTTGATTCAATAGCCAAAGTTTCATTCTAATTTCTACTTAAATATTTTTTGCAAATATTCATAAGGTTTCTGAGATGGACGGCTGTAAAGTTTACCCAAATTGGCAGTTTTACTAGGGGCCGCACCTTAATGCAAAAACAAATTTATTGAATTAAATGAATTTATGACATCCTATTTAAAAATTCGATTTTTTCACTTATGGGTAATGAGCACTGTTTGCATTTAGTGCAATGATCACAAAATAACATGTTATAGTAACATGTAACATGTGAATGTTGGTATTTATGAAAAATTATTAATAATTAAAAATAATTGGTGTAGATTCCAGCCTCCATGACCACTGCGATAAGACGAACTTGAAAATCATAGCTCTCAACTTTTGTCAACACAAATTTGCTGCGAAGTATAAGGTTATCCATTTTACGCTTGGGAAAGTAAAGCTAAAGAAAACACATAAAAAATTCACATGGAAACAAAATTTGTTATTCAATATAAAGATTGAACCTTGCCATTATACGTGAAATACAACATTATTCAAATATCTCTTACAGGACCTTTTACAGGCCTCAATCCTTTTGAGGTAATTTTCAATGACTTTTCGGCGCATTTCCGGCAATATCTTGGCCATAACTTCACGTATATTGGTTTTCAATTGCTCAAGATTTTGAGGATTGTTTGCGTAAACACGATCTTTTGCATAGCCCCATAAAAAGAAATCCAAAGGTGTTAGGTCGCAGGATCTTGCGGGCCAATTGACATCACTCAATCTCGAAATTACGCGTCCTGGAAACATCTCTTGCAAAAGTGTTCGAAAAGCCTGTGTCGTATGGCTTGTGGCTCCGTTCTGTTGGAATCACATATTCTCCAGATCATAATCTTCAATTTCTCTTCAAAAGTAATCGGTTAACATCCATCCATAGCGGTCAGAATTGACTGTAATGGCTCTTCCTTGATCGTTTTCAAAAAATACGGGCCAATAACACCACCAGACCATAATGCACAGCAAACGGTAACTTTTTCCGGATGCAAAGGCCTTTCTGAGGAATTTGAGAGCCCCATATGTGGCAATTCTGCTTATTCACGTAACCACTGAGCGAAAAATGAGCCTCGTCACTGAAGAAAATTTTGTTCGAAAAATCGTTATCAACGGCTTGTTGGTCAATCACCCAATTTGCATACATTCTGCGTTGTGTATGGTCTTGAGGCTTAAACTCTTGAGTGAGTTGGATTTTGTATGCATGAAGATGCAAATCCAAATGAAAAATCCGCCACAATGAGCCATAAGACAAGCCCAAATGTTGAACACGTCGAGGAATCGACAAATTGGGGTCTTCCTCCACACTTTAAGCAATGACAGCGATATTTTCAGCAGAACGAATGTTGCGATGATGCACAGGCCTTGTAAAATCAATAACCGATTCTGTCTCTTCAAATTTTCTCACTGTGTTCGAAATTGTTCGCTGTGTAGGACGATTATGTTGACCCTAATTGGCTCATAAAGCCCTAAATGTTGATACAGCAGAATCACCATTTTTATAACAAAATTTAATAATTTTAACGCGTTCTTCGACTGTTAAACGATCTTTATTTCTAAATGGTAAATGGCAAACCTTCGACTAAAAAACACGCTTTGGATGACATCTAATTCTGACAGATGTCAAATGGCAGGGTTATACTTTCCTACCATGAAATGGATAACCCTGTATAATTGGAAGATTAAATTAAACATACCTTTAGTGCAGTATAACATTATAATGACCTTAACGTTTAAAGAATCAAGCAATATAGAAATAATTTATGATTTTTTTACTTTATTACAGTTCAACCAGAATTTCATGATACATTTTACATTTTCTATCGCATTTTCTATAACTGATATGGGGATCAATGTAAGTTTGCTACAAATTCAAACAGAGTCTACTCGTAAAGTCAAACATCTTCAACTTTTACCATTGTATTGATCGTTTCTAAAATCTCAATAACATTTATTCTGCCAAGAATTTAAAAAAATTCTACATAATAAATAAACTGTAGCCCAACTAGGTTGCTGTCTGAATTCATAGATATTTTCCAAGAGATGCTCTTTGTAGTTCCATGTACACACAGGTCTTCCTAAAGGAATTTGCTGTTCAAAGAAATCCAAGATAAGTTCGTCATTCGAATTAACGCAGTGTTAGATATGTTGAGTTAGAAATAAACATTACCAAACAACAGTGATAAGAACAACACAACATTCCTGATTGGTAGTCTTTATAAATCCAAACAGAAGGACTGAGCTATAAACAAATTTAGAATAAAAAAATTGAAACTCTAGTTACTATAACAAATCTTATCTTTATTCACGAAACCGGTAAAACCTATCTCAAAGCCTATTGTAAAAATCTGAATGCGCGTAAGAAAACCAAAATGAAATTCTAAACAGCATTAATTAAAGTACAATTTAAGATTGTAATTTATAAACGATTGGTAGCTCAAAATATTGTTTCACAACGATACAATTTAAAATTGTGATTTATAAAC
Source organism: Odontomyia ornata (assembly GCA_963969285.1). Lineage (NCBI taxonomy): Eukaryota > Metazoa > Arthropoda > Insecta > Diptera > Stratiomyidae > Odontomyia > Odontomyia ornata. Next base: position 221,414,439 of record OZ017739.1, read on the forward strand.
GATTGGTAGGTGAAGGAAAAGATAAAATTTTTAGTATGAAAAATATCATGTTCTGAGGTCAAAACTGACTAGCTATATTTTCTACTCTGATTTCATAAAAACTCAATCACAATTAGGCCAATAGGAACTACCAGAAACACACTAATGAAAAAAATGGGGAAATGGGCTATAAATCAAGTGCAGAGCTCTCCAGGGGAAGACAGAGTAGACAGAACTACGTTCATTATAGAAGGGGTTTGTGCTCAACCTACGATATACAGACATGAATAGTAACTAAACTCAAGAAAAACTTCAACAATACTCGTACCTCCAACAATTACATGCTCAGCAGAAGGTTGATTTCCTTTGGAAGGGTGTCTTTCTAAGGGGAAAAAGAGTGCCCTTATAAAACATAGATGGGTGCCCTTCTAAAGAAGAACTGTAAGCATTGAATATGTCCTCACTTTGATATATTATTTGCCTTTTAAAGTATTTCAGCACTATAAGGCTTCTGTTACTATAGAAGAGATGAGGAGGAATTCGATGCAAACTATTCTTCTATAGAAGGGCTCCCGTCTATTTTTAGAAGGACACCCATCTTTCCTTTAGAAGGACACACTTCCAAAGAAAATATATTTACTAGCTATAAGGTGACGAAAGAATGTGGTGCTTCTATTCTCTCATGTGAAAAGTAAAATACGCAAAATTTAATTGAAATAAGGCTTAAATCGAGTTTGTCCTCACCTTACTGGTTTTTCATCAAAAAGTTCTCCGGAATATACAATTTCAGCCCAATCGGTCCTGCAGTATGTCAACTATTTTTATATAAAGGCACCCCCCCCCCCTCTTTTCTTGGAAGAAAACCCTTCTCTCCTTCAGAAGGACACCTTAAAAAGAAATAAATTTGTTAGCTGTAAGCTGACCAAAGAATGTGGTGCTTCTATTCTCTCATGTCAAAACTTAAATACATAAAATTTAATTGAAATAATGCTTAAATCGAATTCACCCTTACTTCACTGGTTTTTTGATGAAAAGTGCTCCGGAATACAAAATTTCAGACAAATCGGTCCAGCAATATGCAAACTATTCATGTACTCGTATAGAAGGGCTCCCATGTATTTTTTTGAAAGGCACCCTCCTTTCCTGTAGACGGTCCCAAGCCTGTTTGAGAAAGGAGGAGGGAACCCCTTGTTTCCCCAACCCATAGCTTCCATGATCCCTCATTCCGAACCCCCTAATTAAATGGTAGTAAAAGCTCTCGGAGTGCGCATTGGGTTTACTGGTTCCCTAATAATGTAACATTAAATGCCGAGAAATGCTAATAACTGTAAATACATCTACAGCTCTGCTACTAAATCCTACTTACACCTCCTTTGTGAGGACGTAAGAGGGTAAAGGCGAATCTTCCGCGTCTGATAACGGAATCGACGTAATAACTATGCGGCTGGAATGGAGGTTGGGCGACGGGCTAAATCCCCGTCCCTGGAAAACCTTTAATTGTTTCGAAACCTACAGATAGGCCTCGGAATGGATTGGAGTCAGCAGGTCAGTCAATATCAATTAAAATTACTGGCAGTCTAGGAAACGAATTGGACTGGAAACGACATTCAAGACATGAGATCGCACACAATATTTAAAAGTGGGAACACACACTATTGATTTCAAAGCAGTCAATGAACGGCTGTGTGCGATCCGTATAAAAGTGAAATTCTTCAAAATCTGGCTGATTAATGTTCACGCCCTGACCGAAGAAAAGGACGAAGAAATGAAGGAATCGTTTTACAGTCACCTGGAAAGACTGGTCAACTCACAAACGACACAAAAATAATTCTAGGTTATTTAAACGCTAAAGTTGGCAATGAGCGATCTCATCGGGGAACAACTGGTGGATACAGCCTCCATGATGAAACAAATGACAACGGCCAGCGCCTGATTGACTTTGCATGTAGCAGAAATCTAGGCAAATGTTCCGTTCAACTTGCTTCCTACATCGACGCATTCATAACATGACCAGATTGATCATGTTCTGATCTAACAACGTTGAGCCTCGAGCATACTAGATGTCCATACTGTAATGATTTGTAAGTCTACGTGCAAACGCGGAACCGACCTCTCGTCGGTTCTGGACGTTAAGTCTGAGTAGTACCAACGGATGGTACCAACCGGTCAACCAATCCGTGCACCGTAATCCATTCACGCGGTGGCTGCTTGTCGGCCAGCTAGATCAGAGAGGATTTCGGTCGCGGGTCTCCGAATGGGTTACGCTCATTTACAATATTCAGCCACCAATACATGCCCGGTTTCAAACGCGTCACAAAACAAAACCAAACGGGGAGGAAACCTACTTTACGTTACTCCGTATTTCTTCCTATAACCAGTCAAAAGACAAAGATCTAATCTTTACTTCGCGTTCCCGAATTTCCGACGCGGTACCGAAAAATATACTACGTTAACGTAATTCCGAAAAAAGCTACGCTAAAGAAAAACCAAAATCAACTAAGGTACCGCGAACCGCGCGCAACGCGAAACCGACCTCGGCGGATTTTCTCGAACCCTACCCTCGCGACGGCATACCTACCCTGCACCTCATTTCCCGCTGAAAAGAAGAACCACTGGAAAGGAAAGTCGTGTTGTTATTTAGCAATTCATATTATTTTACTCTCATTTTCCAATAATTAATATTTCTTTTATTACAAGAACCTCGGTAGAGTAATTTTTATAATTTTTGTTTTGAACAAAGATCATTCATCAAAATTACATGATTTATTTTCCACCAACTAAATCGAATCCTACACGAATCAAAACCGAAAAACTGAATATGTGCTAATATGTACAGCGCAAAAATTAAAGTTAAAATTATTTTAGATAAGTACATCAAAAGAGTATGGAAATATGTTATTCTTTGTGGTTGAACGTAAATAAACAATTTCTAAAGCTTATACATAATAAAGAGTTTATAGTAAATTTCATATATTATCATTTGTTTGACGTTTCTGTCCTGTAACGTATCAGAATGTGATAAATGTCTCCTTGAAGACTAAGTTGGCTTCACATCTTCTATTTTCTACTCTAAAGTTTCATTCGATTTGCCTTAGAGGAACAAGATATTAGAGGGGCTGTAACCGTATAAATGCCTGTCCGTGAGCGTCCCAACAATTTGATTTTACCAGTTTTTCCCCTCATTAGCTGTTACCACCTTCGTCTATTTTCGTGGGTATTGTAGATTGGTATATACTAAACTAGCCAGGTTATTTATGGTTTTTTGTAGATTTATGAGTGCGGACAGCACTTATGGCGTTCAAAATTCTAATGACTCATTACCTAGAAATCTAATGCAAATCTTTAGCGCAAGAAATGTTCTAATTTTCGTCAGGAAACTTAAAAATTCGTTAAAAAATTTATTGTATTTCACTTTCAAATTCGCATTGATACAGTTTTTATTAAATAAACCGTAAGGGATAAATATTCGTTACATCAGCTTCATACACATATTTTACAAGTTACAAATTCATATTCTCAGATGAAAATCAATTGTTTAATTCATGAATATCAAATTCAAATTAATATTTACACTTGTACACATTTCTGGGCACACTCGGCCTAGAAACTGTCACTCAGCTTACATTGCAGTTAGGAAGGTATTTGGTGTTAAGGTATGGTCACGCTTTTGCTCAGTTTTATTAACTTTCATTATAGTTTTACGATAAAACTGATAAAAGTACATTAACTGCAAACGAAAATTGCCGCATATTATTGATAGCGTTAACTCTGATTCATTCAATTTATATTTAAACCAGTTAGGACGCAACTCATTAACCAACCTTTGATGGTATGAGATCACTCACTTAGCGTGAACTGGCCATTACTTAAAAATTCATTTTCCCCATCCGTAGCAACTGAGCTGATTCGTGTCTCTTAAATTGAACCCGAAGTTGCACTTCTGTCAAATCGACTGATAGACGTGAGTAAACATTTTACGCGTCGGGATTTCTGTCGAATTTTATCAAATAATTTCAAATCAAAAGTGTTGATTTGATTTTAATATCGTGTAATACGTGAGGTGAGGTTTAAAGAACATAGTGAAGTGATTAAGTGGTAGTGACACTAGTTAAAAACATAGAAAACTAATAATGAAGTGCATAGTGTTTACGTGCGGAAATAATACGAAATGCCGGTTGCCAGGAACATCTTTTCACAAGTAAGTTGGCAATTACTGCTTTATTTTTTTTTGAGTGTGCCTGTATTTTTGAATATTTTGATTTAATTTGTGTTAATTACGTGCGTTTTCTTAATTATCAATCAGTACTTCATCCGTTTGTTTACGTGGGCGTGGCTTAATTCTTCGTGCTATATTCTTCGTACTCAGCTTACATTCCCGTTTAGTTTGTTCCCCAAGAGTCAGTGAAATAGTCAAATGGATATATTAATGGGGGTAATTGAAATTTAAAATTTTGTTATTTGGTATTGTAGAAATATTTTGCTTGCTACTTTTTGAAGTTCCGGCCGCCGCAAGTAATTTTTAATTTTAATTTTCCTGTACGTTATTAAGTTGCGGATGCAGCAAATAATTTTTCGCTTGGATTTGTTTTTTGCTAGTAATTTTGTGCGAAAAGATTGTGCCGCTTCTGAAAATTAAAATCTTTGATTTCGGGATCAAGTGTATGATTTAACTATACTTTTTAAACGATTACAGATTTCCTGAAGACGAATTCAGAAGGTCTTTATGGCTCAGCCCGGTAAAAGGAAAAGGGAGGCACTCGACAGCATAAGAAGTGTCCATTACCAAATTGCATTAAACATTCGAGCAGATAGACTACAATTCTAGTCCGAAGGGTTTTGTACCGATACCTTGGTATGCAGGCATGAAAAATACTTGAATTTAGAAAACTCTGCAACGCTATGCACATTAAATTTTTGGTTTTTGTAAAAAACTAGCGTTACTTCATTGCAAGAGGCCGTTGTGTTGTTGCACTACTACTAACATCACTGATGAAATGTAATCATAAATATTTTTACATATGTTATTCATATTATCTGAAAATTTTGAGAACATCCAATCAAAACTGTAGTGTCCAGTTCGATGGAAAGCCTATATAGTAGGAAAATCATGTGTAGTAATTGTTATAATTGGAGAAATTTCAAACGGCATAGCTTCCCTAGATATCTATAGATTTTCTTGAAACTTACAGGATAAAAGGACCTTGCATAGGACTACTTAAACTTTATTGAGGAAAATGTAAGCTGGGCAAATTTTGACTTTGAAGGTATTTGTTATTGTTGTGCTTATAAAGAGCTATCTCCAGGATTTTTTTCAGAGTTCTAAGATCAACGGTGTCCAGGCATAAAGAAGATACATATTTAATGTACATTTCCCTCCCCTACGCACCATGAGACTAGCAGCACTGTTTAAAGTCCTGTTTTGGAAAGCTCTCATCAAGAATTTTCTTCTGATGCCCCATATGCCTATCTTTGGTAAACACAATTTTTAAGGCTCCCTTTCCCGTTTAGGGAGACCCCTTTTAATACATTTGAAGAGGCCATTACTTCTGAAACGCCTACAAATGTTAGTGTTCATAGTTGTTATAGTTCCACATAAAAACTGCTGTGACACACAGATGGACGGACGAATGGACAGAAAGACCCAATTTCAAAAGGGCATTTTAAGTTAGTACAAAATTCTGAAAATCAATATGTAGAAGTTATTTATGCTTTTAACTGCTTTTCAGCTAGATGATTTCAACTATCATCAATATCAGTAATGCAAAAAAACTAATGTATAGAAATTGGATGCTATTATTTTAGTCTGAAATTTTATAACATTACAAACTTGTTAAATTATTTAGCATCAGCAAAATAAATTGTAAACTATTGATTTTTGTAAAACAATCCACATTAAATTCATTATGTGTTAATGCAATGAAAATGAATGAATTATTGCCCCTGCTTTTCTTCATCTCTAAAGAAATTTGTTTGGTAGTTGTAAATTTATACAAGTATTAGTAAATTAAGGGGAAATTTGGACAAAAAAGTTGTTAATTGTCCTCTCTACAGTCTTGTATCTCTATGCGATTTGCCATATTATACAATTGGATTGTCATAAACTACTTAAATATTCGAAGATGCCAGCTTAACAGATATGGATATGCTAAATTAGTGCAATGAATAATCAACTATTGAATAACAGCAATGTCGAGTCGAATGAATGAAAACGCAGGAGATAAATTCAAATGTATAGAATGAAAAAAAATGTCGTTTTTCGTATACATCTCAATATATGTGACCCATTAAATGCCATACAAACTTATAAAGCATGTAGCGAAATCGACTTTTTCAGTGAGATTTAATAACTGACTCGTAAGACTAAATGTGTTTGGGGAGTGCTATCATCATTGGTTGAACGTCAGCTAAAACACTTAAAATTTTTTTTTTTCTAAGAGCCAATGAATAACTTAAAAATAAATCTAAATTTTAAAGAATCATACGCCATAATCACCGTTCAGCCTGTTGTTTCTCAGGTATAGTTGAAAATTTTCATTAATGTTCTACGTAAGCCAAGAAAGATGCAAGTATCAATTTAACCTAAAAAAATGATTTTAACCAAAGAACTAATTAGAAAAAGGTTACGGTTACTAACAGTAAGTACAGTGTTGCAATCGCTTTCAAACACATCAATTTATGTTTGTTGTTCATTGAATAATTCTTCTCAAAACACTATCATAAGACACAATATTAAAATTAATCGGAAACCCTTTAGATCTTGAGTCCTTTTATTCTATTCTGCCCAAACTTATATAGGGGTTCCTTAAGGTACCTATTCATATTCTATTTCAGATCACAAAAAAAAACTATAATACTCCCATTGTTTTGTTTTCTTTTTAATTTTTTTATCTGAACGGTTGGTTGATCAGGGAATCTGTACCATACGTTTCTCTTAGTCGCTGTTTGGGATGCCTCAATATATATATACTCTAATCGCAATACTATAAATTTTTTCTTTTTATTTTCCCGTGACTCCACTCCGTAGAACTTATACCTGCTCTACCTTCAGTTGCATTAATCTAAATTATCTTGGAAATTCAATTTAATATATCCAGGGGGGCCGTCTAGATGTGTCACAAAAAAGGGACAAACTGCTGGTCCTAATTCTAACTGTTCATGATAACATACTATGTACTGGTGGTCTACTGAAATCGCTGAAAAGCGGAGGGAGTGTCACAAGCTTCGGCGTGAGGCTCAACGGGCGCGGAACCGTGACGAGGCATGCAACCAGGTGGCAGCATATAAGTCAGCCAGGAAATGCCTTCACAAACTGATCAACAGTAGCAAGGCTCGCTGCTGGCAAGACCTAGTGGACAATGTGAACAAGGATCCGTGGGGCCTTGGCTACAAGCTGGTCATGGGGAAACTTGGTGCCCTACGGAAGCCTTGTATACATGACGCGGAAAAGATGGACGCGATAGTGCGGGGACTCTTCCCCGCCCATCCCGTCCATGTTGACGCTGTCCATGGTGAAACAGCAGTAGAGTTCCCACTCTTCACACAGCTGGAACTGAAGGAGGCAGTCCTCTCCTTGAAAGCGAGGAAGGCTCCAGGTCCAGATGGTGTTCCAGCTGAGGTGTTGCGGCTCGTCTATCACCATTGTCCTGACTTGCTGCTCAGCACATTCAACGCTTGCCTACGGGACGGGGTTTTCCCGGTACGATGGAACGTGGCGAGGCTCGTACTGATCAGCAAGGGGAAGGGAAATCCCGAATCGCCGTCTGCATACCGCCCGTTATGCATGCTAGACACGGCTGGGAAAGTGCTAGAGAAACTCATCAAGGGAAGACTCACTGACGCGATTCGTGCTGCTGGCGACCTATCTCCTCGGCAGTACGGCTGTAGAGCAGGACGTTCTACCATTGATGCGATTGCAGAGGTGGTGAATGTGGTCCAAAAGGCAGAGGCATATAGTCGCACCAAGCGACGGATCGTCCTGTTGGTGACACTCGACGTCAGGAATGTCTTCAACTCCGCTAGATGGGTGGATATTCTGGACACCCTGGAAAACTCTTTTCAAGTTCCAGAATATCTAATGCGGCTTTTGAGGAACTACCTAAAGGACCGAAGCCTGCTCTACGACACGACACAGGGCCAACGAAGGATGGAAATTACATTGGGTGTTGCCCAGGGATCTATCCTTGGTCCGGACCTGTGGAACGTGTCTTACGACGGGCTACTGAGACTTGAGATGCCAGATGAGTCGCGCTTGGTCGGCTATGTGGATGATGTTGCGGCTCTGGTCGCTGGACGCACCGTTGAACAAGCGCAACTTAGGCTAGGTATGCTAATGCGCCGAGTGAGGGACTGGATGACTGCTCGTGGGCTCAGTTTAGCACTGGAGAAAACCGAAGTGGTCATCTTGACAAAAAAAATAATCCCTAGAGTAAGGATCGAATCAAAGCCAGCGGTGAAGTACCTGGGGCTACTGATCGACTCGAAGATGAGTTTCTCTGAGCAAATCAGGGCAACGGCTGAGAAGGCTGCTTCGGGAATATCGGCCCTGAGTCGACTTATGGCCACCGTAGGGGGACCCAGCCCATCAAGAAGACGGCTCTTGATGAGTGCTGTAGGGTCAGTGCTACTGTACGGAGCAGAGGTATGGGGCGACTCTCTCAGCAAGGAGGTATACCGAAAACGATTGGCACAGGTACAGAGAAGAGGAGCACTGAGAATTGCATCTTCGTATCCAACAGTCTCCGACTCGGCGGTGAGAGTGATTGCAGGCGTGATACCTGTCGCCCTCCTTGCTAGAGAGCGTCGCGCTATTTACCTGCGCCGAAACGAGGATGCGAGGGAGATGGTTGTCCGCGAGGAGAGACAACGCTCGCTCAACGATTGGCAGCAGTCTTGGAGGAATAGCACGAAGGGAAGGTGGACTGCGCGCCTCATTCCGGACGTGAGACCGTGGCTAAATCGAAGGCATGGTGAGACTGACTTCTATCTGACCCAGTTTTTGAGTGGGCACGGGTGTTTTCAGTCTTACCTGCACAAGATCGGTAAGTCACGGTCTCCCGATTGTCGGTTTTGCCCAGGAGAGGAGGACAATGCCTGTCACACATTTTTTGCGTGTACCAAATGGGTCAGGCTGCGAAGGGAGACGGGAGAGCTCACCCCGGATAATATGGTTGCGGTGATGCTCGAATCGGCTGACAAATGGAACCAGGTGGCACATTATGCTCGGGCAGTCCTGAAATATAAGAGGGACTCACAGCAGCCGGAGGCGCTTGGGCTAGGGGATCGCTCTTCTGGCATTTCCTCTTCCCCTCTCCCCTCCCGCTAGGAAAGGGACTCCCCAGCTTGAAGGCGCCCCACGGCGTAACAAAATGAGACCTGGCCCGAAGTAATGTGCCAAACGGTTCCAGGCTAGGTTCTCAGATTGACAGGGGAGGTGTTTAGTGGGTAGTCCAAGCGTATCCTCCATGGGAGTCCCACACTGCCAGACTCGGCGGGCGTAAATGCCTTCACCTCCCTACCACAAAAAAAAAACAAAAAACAAAAAAAAATGATAACATACTATGGGGATTGGTCTTGTTATACAAATTTGAATTCACTATTCTGTTTGATCGGTATGTTTGATGTACATAGTTTATAGAAATTTTCCATTGATTTCCTTTAAAGGCAAAAGGGTATTTTCGTTAATTTCTTCTCACTTCTTTGATCAATCTGTACCTGGATTAGCTCGAGGGTGGAAGATACGAAGCAAAACAAAATCATCGACATTTAATTTGCTATGCCCCTCAAGCCAAATGTAATGATGGCATTGGATTCAACAGTATGAAAGATTATTCAGGACATGTTCGATGCAAAGCGATAAAACAAAAATTATCCACATAGTTGCAGTCATATATTTAAAAAAATAGGCGAGTAAATTAATTCATAGTTGGGAGATTATTTTTGGCTAAACAGACTAAAAATAGAAAAAGACAGCTTCCTTTTAATTTTGTGTATTATTTTTATTCTCGAAATCGATTTTCGACTGTAATCGTTCGGTCTTCTTCAGCGATTAATTTATTTTTACTCACATTCCTGCTTATATACTAGCTATGTTTAAGGAAATTTAATCTAGATCATTAAAAAGTAATTAGGGAAATTTGCTTAAGCTAATAAAAGGTAGGAAAGGTAATTTACAAAAGGGGTAGTTATAAAAATATTATTTTTACATGATTCAGAGAAGCTTTTATTATTTAATTAATTTAAATAGCCATGATCTGCAGTTTCCGTCATCCTGATTCATTAACTTTTTTCTTTCCCGTGTAATTGCCAGGCTTTCCATCACATCCAATTCACGTGTATCCAAGAAGAAAACTCATTATCTTGGAAAATAAAAACTAGGCAGTATATCCAACTTGCGAGACTGTGCATGATCGAAAATTATTTCACCTTTCGGGGGAAATTTTATAAGACGAAAGGCGGAGTTGCGATGGGAAATCCACTTTCACCATTTTTCAGCGAGATATTTATGACGAAACTAGAAGACGGACTGCAGGAGAAAGGCCAGTTACCAAAACATTGGGTCCGATATGTGGACGATGTGTTTGCATATGTGAAAAGGAGTGACGTGGAGAAGGTCCTTGCTGACCTGAATGGAGCCCACAAAAATATAGTATTCACGATGGAGGAAGAGAAAGACGGTAAACTATCGTTCCTAGATATAGTAGTAAGGAGGACTCAAACAAATATAACTTTCGATGTATACCGGAAAGCAACTCACACACAAAGAACGATTCCAAATACATCAAATCATTCGCAGCAAATCAAGGTTTTTCCGTACAGAGCCATGATCCACAGGATGCTCGATTTGCCGCTAAGCAAGGAAGCTAAGGAAAAGGAGATGAGGTACATTGTTGAGACAGCTAAACTAAACGGCTTCAAGGGCTCGACGATTAGGAGAATGGCACAGAAGATCCAGACTAATAGACAGCATCAGGGACGATCAACATTATCAAATGCGAATACCGAAAGAACGTACTGGAAGGCTCTAACTTATCACGAAGGCATCAGCAATCGGATCAACCGGCGAATAAATCAGCTCAATTCTGTACGGTTAATCGAATCAAGCAGCAAGAACCAGCTCAAAAACGTTCTCGGATCAACGAAAGACAAGCGCGAACCACACGAGAAATCTGGTATCTATCGCATCGAATGTCCCACTTGTGAAGAAGTGTACATAGGTCAAACGAGGAGGCTCATCGGCACGCGAATCAAGGAGCATCTAGGCGAAGCAGCAGCAACAAGAAAGAAAGAAAGAACTTCGAATTTCAAGTCAGCGGTAGCGGAACATATTATCACGAAGGGACACGAGATAACAATGGAGGACGCTGTAGTCATCAAGGAAGCTAGAGATACACGTGAATTGGATGTGATGGAAAGCCTGGCAATTACACGGGAAAGGAAAAAGTTAATGAATCAGGATGACGGAAACTGCAGATCATGGCTATTTAAATTAATTAAATAATAATATCTTCTCTGAATCATGTAAAAATAATATTTTTATAACTACCCCTTTTGTAAATTACCTTTCCTACCTTTTATTAGCTTAAGCAAATTTCCCTAATTACTTTTTAATGATCTAGAGTAAATTTCCTTAAACATAGCTAGTATATAAGCAGGAATGTGAGTAAAAATAAATTAATCGCTGAAGAAGACCGAACGATTACGGTCGAAAATCGATTTCGAGAATAAAAATAATACACAAAATTAAAAGGAAGCTGTCTTTTTCTATTTTCGGTTGGAGTATTTTGAGAAGGCGAAAATGAATTCGATTACAAATATTAAACAGACTAGTTTGCACTGTTGCATTTGCAAGAATTACCCAGACCGACATATGCAGCGTCATATTTTTAAGCACGCGGCTCGACAGTTCTACATTAATTAATTATGTTGTATTCAGTTAAAAGGCCTTATTAAAAATTTCAATCGGTAGGGACACCTTTTTATCATAGAAGCAAAATAATTTGCGAATATCCCTTTTCTTGAAGAATCTTGAAAATGCAACGTTAAAATTATATTTTCTCAGTTATAAATATTTGCATGGCTACTTTGTTACTACCCACAACCAAGTATTAATTTGACTCGAATTTTGAAGTCAAGTCTCACTTTGCTGTCATTCTATCGTCACTTTCTATCAAACGGTATTTACACCACCACATGCGATTTGAGATGCTCCATCTCTTTGAATACTTATCATCTACTCTAGCTTTCGAGAACAGCTTACAGAACTAGATTTAATTGTATGCACGAAATTACTGGCGAGATTGTATGCAAACCGTATCTTGCTCCGGAACTTATTCCATTAAATTACTGACGTGGGCACTGCCAGTATGTCATCTTAAAATTTACTTGTAAGCCTCCAACCCCTTCTATATATTTATCCAGAACTATGTCACCTTCCTTGACAAGGCATCCTCCATCACTTGGTTATCTTGGGGCTCCTTGTTCCGTTCAACGTCTTTTACACATGCCAGCCATATTTCAACACGAGAGATATGACACAAGTAATAATTCGATTGAAAATTTGCAGTTTAATCAATTAAGAAATAAATGCCCGATGATATTTAAGATTCCTCATGGCAGTGCAGTCATTTTACCTGGGCTCTTCAGCTCTCTGAGGTGCGTGAGTGGTTCCAAATCGCTCAACTCCTGACTATAGCTCCCAGCAAAAACTACTGACTCCAAATCGGGGATACATTCCGGCAGGCAATCGCCCATTCGTATTGTCCGGTTGTTGTTTAATGCGGCACTTTAATCTAGGCAAATACGGACATCCATCGCATTTGCATATCTCTGCATGGATTGATTGATGATATCCGCGGTTAACCTAAACATCACAGAACGTTATTTTAACTCGAAGCGGAAAAACAAACTTTGCATTCGCCGAATTACCAATTCCAATTTCTGATACCTTTACTTCTTTTAAATAGTCAATGCATATCAGTGATGACCGTTTTGTGGGAGAGTTCTTCTTCCTGTCAATCCTAAGCCCTTTTGCTGCTTGTTAGCACCCTCCGGGACTTCTTCCTGAGTAACGGCCACTACTTCCACACTTTCCTCCCATGTGGCTGTCAAATTTTCTTGACATCCCACGACGAAATTGACGTGGGATGTGCGCTCGTCGCAACCAACTTGAAATGACAAGCCACCTGGCAGCAAAGTGTGTTAGTAGTGGTCACCAGTGGCGTCACATGATTCATTACAGGGCAGTGTCCACGATGCCTACCAGGCATGGGGAGACTGAAGGAAACGCGGCTTGGCCCTATGAGGGTTTTTTTTCTCTCTCAGCGTCGTAAGTCTTTGGCATGGTAAACTCCCAGCTCCCTTCCGGACAAGTCCGCAATGAGGTACCGCGTGGGACTTAAAACTTGCAAGACTCGACACTTCACGAACTTCTTGTCTAGCTTGGCAGTGTAGTGCCGACCTGCTTCACTTTGTCTAAAATTCCGTCGGTAGATTTCGTCGCCTGCCTTGAAGCCAGAAGGATAGGATCGCAGATTGTACCGCTCCTCCCCCACCCGTCTACTGTCTTCAATCCTCTCCCGGATTTGTTCTCGTAGAATTTGGAGTTTCTCGTGCGGCTCCAGCACAACCATTGGGTCTTCCAAGCCTTTCAACTGCCGCAATAGCCGGTACGAGTTTCCGTGAAAAATCATATGCTGGCCGAACACGGCAAAGTATGGGAAGATGCCTGTGGTGGAGTGATAAGACGAACGCAGGGCACAGGTGATGGCGGAAATCCTGCGGTCCCAATCCTTCTGATCCGGTTGGACGTAGGCCCGAATGGCGGCTATGAGGGTGCGGTTCAACCGCTCGGACGCATTGGCTTGCGGGGAATAAACGGCAGTCCGCTGATGCGTAATGCCATACTTTTCCATTAATTCCCGAAATCTAGACGAGGTGAACTGAACTCCGTTGTCGGAGACCAGCTTCTCCGGTACTCCAAATGTATGGAAAACGCGATTTCCCAGAAAACTGACTATGGGGCCGGTGTGCAGGTTTCGAAGAGGTTCCGCAATCGGAAATTCGGAAAAGTGGTCCAGGACCACGACAGCTCCCGTGTATCCCGAAGTCGAGCGAGGTTACGGACCGATGAGATCTATATACAGGCGCTGGAACACCCGCTCCGGTAGTTCGAATTTTCCCATCGGGGGCCGAAGAACAGTACTGGGCGCTTTAGTGCATTTGCACAGCTCACAAGCGGCTACGTACTTTTTCACTTGCTGCGCCATCTTAGGCCAAAAGAAGTAAGTCTTCAGTCACCGAAGCGTACGATCATATCCGCCGTGTGCACTCAAGGGGTGGTCATGAGCCCGCTTAATCAATTCGCATGTCAGTTCTTCGGGCACCCATAACTTCCACTGTTCCTCTTCTTGAATGTGGTGTCCGGAGGCGTGTCTCGTCCGCTTGTATATAAATCCCTCCGTCACCCGTAGCTCTGGCAGCTGTGGCAACTGGTCCTGAATCGTATTCATCAGCTGGATATAACATGCTGACTTGAAGGCGGAATGGTCCAAGTCGATCCATAGGGGGCTGTCGTCCTCTTGGGCCAACTCGGCTCCTTCAGGGGCGAACATCCTTGATAATGTGTCCAGTACCACGTGCTGACTTCCCTTGCGGTGTCTCATCGTGAAGTCAAACGCCTGTAATTTCAAGGCCCATCTTGCCAAGCGCCCGTGGAGATCCGTTTGGCTCATCAGCCATTTCAGTGACGCATAATCAGTGACGATTTCAAAAGGATGTTCTTCTACATATGCTCGAAAACGTTTCACTGCCAGAACAGCCGCCAGGCATTCCTACTCCAAGACCGTGAAGTTCCGCTGGGCATGGTTCAGCTTGTGGGAAATGAAGGCTATAGGCCTCTCCTCGCCGTCTTGTGCAACCTGGACTAAGACTGCTCCCACCCCATGTTGACTCGTGTCACAATGGATTGAGAACGGTTTGTCAAAGTCCGGGCTGTGCAGTGCGGGGGCTGTAGTCAGACTCTTCTTTAGCTCTTCAAAGGCTCGCAAGCTGGGCTCTTCCCAGACGAACTTACGTCCCTTACGCAGCATGTCGGTCAAAGGAGTGGTAATGGTGGCATAGTCACGCACCAAACGCTGGTACCATCCGCATAAGCCTAGTGTGACAGTGGTAGCCAACTCCTCATGGAAGATGCGCTGTCGAGTAGCCAAATAATTCCGCAGTCTGACGTGGAAGGGTTTGACATGCCAAGGAACTTTCGCCTCGCTATCATTTCCCTGCGCGTCCGCCTCGACAAAGGATGGCGTCGGTTGTGGAACTTCGGGAGAACTGTGTTTGGCGGTGCGAGTCAGCAGAATAGGAGTCATGTCTGGGGCTTGGTCATAGCTAGTGATGGGATCAGCCTTGGTTCGTCCGCGTTTTAGGAGTGCCGACGGGTGGTCGCGGCACTCGCTGGCAAGTTTTTTCGCGGTTTGCAATTTGCGCAATCAGGTGCGTACGTGTCGGCCTTCCCGCATCGGTAACAGAAGAGCGTCGGTTCCGCCGGACGGGCATAGAACCGATGCCCCGTTTGTCGGCAGTTCCAACAGACCGTCGGGCTTGTAATTGCTTCAAGGGATGGTTGATCAATCAATGCTGGGTCCTCAAGCTCCTGTGGTGCTCCGCTCTTCGGTACTGGTACTGGGTCAGCAAGTAGGTGGTCCGCTGCCATCAACTCCGCGGTGTGATGATTTCGGGGATTTGGTCCCGTCATGCGAGGTTGTGGACGGAAGGTACCTCGCCGCTCATCCAGTTGTTCTTGCCTATGGGCATGGAGGCGCAATCCCTGTATGGTGTTGATGGGAAAATACAGAAGGCTGTTCTGAAACTCCCAACGCATATTCTCCCTGATAATTTCTACCAGTTCGTCCTCGGGCATGGTTGCTCGCAAGCGAGTGCTCAATCTCACTATACTTGTGTAGTCCTGGTCGAACGGTTTGTGAGCACCTTGTTTCCGTTTCTTTATCTATTCCCTTAGTTCTCTCTCTGTGAAGCCATCATCAAATCGATTGCAGAAGGCTGCACTGAAAGAATCCCAAGTGGGACGTGGCGTCGACTCCTTAAAACTCCAGTACCAGTCGGCAGCGTCTACGCTGAACAAAAGATGTGCATGCCGCAGGAAGGCCGAGAAATCACCTCCCAGGGTGCTGGATACTAACGCCTGAATCCTGAAAAGGAACCGGTCCACTGATAACATCGCGTTGAAACCCGTGAAGTTCAGGCGCCAACTCTCCATGATACGAGGCGTCGGGTCTCGGAAAGGTGTCAATGCGTTCCCGGGGGGAATCGCATCTTCAATTGATCTGTTGTAAGGAACTGCCTCGGGGACTGGAGGTACCTACGGAGGTGCGGTGCTGTGTCGTGGTTGATACTTGGGAGCTCTGGGATCCATTCCCGAGTTCCTTGGAGGTAGGGCCCATTGATCAGATGATCAAGAGTGGAGCGTAGCCACACTGGGATTGGGCTCCCAGCCAAGCGGAGTTCTCACGCGGCTGGGTGGTTGGCGCATGGGGAGGTTCTGGAGCCTTCCCTCCAAGTTGCCAATCCTCTCCGACATATCTCGCATTAACGCCACGAGGGTGTCAATGGAGTGGGTGGAAGGCGCGGGTGCTCCTGTTTGTGAGGCTCGAGTACCAAAGTACCTTACATGCAAACGGTCCGGAAACTAAAAAGTTTTGTTAATAATGTCCACCAACGGTATATCAGACTTTAATAAGTTTGTGAAAATGAAGCAATCTACAGCATCAATCAGCGTAGACAGTAAATTTTTAAAAACATTCCTAAGGTTGCCTTTGACGCGCAAACCCCATGACATCTCAATAAACCCGGCACTCAACATTAGCAGACAGCAAAAAATGTCCAGACAATTAAAGCCTTATATAAAAAACTGGCAAAATTGACTCTACAAGCATACGTGGCCCATCTGAAAAAAGCAGACGAGATCACCAAAAACCAGGGAAGCATTCAAGTATTTAGAGGCAAAATAACAAGAGCATACGAATGCGAAGCAGCGAAGAAAAGAAGAACTCACTCGAACAAAATGAAGGAGCTACGGTGACAAGCAGGGAATCTGCAAATAAACGAACATAGCAAAGTGCCTATCATCCCTGATTTCGTGGTTAATAAAGCGACTATCGAGTTTAGCGAAGACGAGCTATGTTTATTGAACAAAGGACTAAGTTACGCTGTATCTCCCAGGAAGATACCATTGGACGACGTCATAGTAGATATAGAATGTGCGATCAGGGATATTGAACGAAATGAGAAGGGAACCATCCGAAAAGAAATATGAGAAGCGATTGTCCACACAAAAAAGAAAAATGACAGTAAAAGGGAAACCAGTTTAATCAAACAACTAAAGGAGAAGCCAGTTTATTACCTAAAGGCCGATAAAGGGAACATTACCGTTATTATGAACAAGGACGATTATGATACAACGATAGCAAAAATATTAAGTAGTGGAAGGATTTTTGAATTGCGGAAGGATCCTTTCCGAGAATCCATAAAACGAGTGGAAAAAAACACTTAAGGAGTGTAAAGATGTAATCAACAACATAGGACACTTACGAGCCCCGAACCCAGTCCTCCCCCGAATAAGAGGGCATCCAAAAATACACAAGGAAAGAAACGAGATGAGGGAAATTGTAGCGGAACTTAGTTCCCCTACGTACAAAATAGCAAAATGGCTAGTGCAAGAATGCAACAAAATAGGAAATATTCACGGTGTGTGGTCGATCAAAAACTCAGCGGAACTCATCAATCAGCTTCAGAAAGGTGGTTCAATTAATAACGACGAAACAATCGTGTCATTTGATGTAAAGTCATTGTTCCCCAGTATGCCTATAAAATCGGCATTATATATATGAGTTCGAGCAATGGCTGTCACGAGAAGAGGAAACAATGGAATGGAGGAAACTGAAGCAATACGCAAAGTTGGCTACGCTATGCATGGCCAAAAATTATTTTACGTTTCGGGGTAAGTTCTTCAAAATGTTACGAGGAACAGCAATGGGGAACCCACCTTCATCAGTATTCGCAGAAATTTACATGACAGCGATGGAAAAGAGAATAGAAGAACTTGGAGTGATGCCTAGAGTGTGGCTTAGATATGTGGATGACGTACTAGCGATCGTAAAAACAACGGAGCTTGACGAAATATTGACAAAACTAAACACGATAAATAACAACATACAATTTAGCATGGAGTGGGAAAACAAAGGAAAAATCTCATTCTTGGATGTGGTCATCATCCGACAAGATGAACAACTGCGATTTGATATTTACAGGATACCCACAGCAACACAACGGACAATACCAGCATCGTCAAACCACGCAACACAGCAAAAACTGGCGGCATTTCATCATATGGTACACCGGCTAATGACATCGCCCCTCCATGATGACCGATATCAAGTGGAGTTGGAAAACATCAAAAAGATAGCAGATATTAACGGTTATCGTACAACAATGATCAACCAAATGATTAATAAAAAGAAATCGATGGACGCAATAAACCACCATACCACATTAATCTGGCAAAATAGTGAATCCAAAAATATTAAGGCAGCGATAACCTACTCGACATCGTTTCTAAGGGCAAAATCAATACTGAAGAAAAGGAACATTGACATTATTGGCTCGAGCAGGAGTATGCAACTGAAAAGCATTCTCGGAAGCCCAAAGGATCCGAAAAATATGTGAGAGAAGAACGGCATTTATAAAATAACATGCCCGGAGTGCGGAGCTGTATATATCGGACAACCAACCGGTTGATCGGTGTAGGACTGCAGAAGCACTTCAAAGAAGCTGAAAACTGCCAAATTGGCAAAACGAGACAATGCGATCTTAAATCCACAATGGTGAAGCATGTGATCGAAACGAACCACGCAATAAGCAACGACAATGTTAGAGTCATCAAAGAGGCTATAAATCAGTGGAAAGTGGACCCTTACGAAAGCCTACACATCAGCCAGATAGAAAAAGAAAAAAGGATTGTAATCGCCCCTATGCCACTGGCGACCAATACTGATACGCTTGCTGCCATGTGGCTTTCCATCTCGTGTCGGTTGTGACGACTTTCCATTCCACGTCAGTTTTGTCATGAGATATCAGAGTCGAATTTGACACAGCCACATGGTGAGTGTGAGTGTCGTGCTTTTGAAGTGTCCGCAAAACCTAAAAGAATTCGGGAAAAAGCAAGTAAAGAGGCTGATGAAGTGCGCAAGAGGATCGTCACAACACATTCGAAGAAATTCTCCAAAACAAAGTCGGTACGTACATTGAGAAGTAATTTATATACTGTTGGTTTCATTATAACTAAGTAGATACAACTTTCAAATTCTCCCCTGTCCCTCGAAGTGAATTTTTTAAAAATAGATATATTCGTATATGCAAACCCGTAGCTCAAACAAGTGAAACTAATCTCAGTTTTCAGAATTCATCACTTAAATAAGGTAAGCGTAATATAATCAGATAGAGAAATGGGCGCTAAACAGCCAAATTCGCGAAATTGTTCAAAACTGATGACCATAATCTAGAAGAGTTGCCCCAATATCTTAAGGCAAGTGGTGTGTGCTTTTGATCAGTCGATTTTTTTGGCGTTTCAGGGATTATTTTTTGATTTCTGTATGCAGGTGCTGGTCAACGTACGTGAGAAACTCCCTGGGGTGATCCGAATACCGAATGTGAAGCAACACCAGCCAAAATTTTTCATAGAACTCGGGGTATTAGTACCAATATGTTTTTAGGTTACGCAACAATTTTTTTTTGTGGGTTAGGGAGGTGAATGCATTTATCACAGAGTGTGGGACTCCCATGCGCAACTGGACTACCCACTAAACACCTCCCCTGTCAACCTGAGAACCCAGCCTGAAACCGTTTGACACATTACTTCGGGTCAGGTCTCGTTTCGTTACGCCATGGGGCGCCTTCAAGCTGGGAAGTCCCTTTCCCAGTGGGAAGGGAGACGGGAAGAGGAAATGCCAGAAGAGCGATTCCCCAGCCCCAGCGCCCCCGGCTGCTGTGAGTCGCTTCTATATTTTAGGACTGCCCGAGCATAATGCGACACCTGGTTCCATTTGTCAACCAATTCGAGCATCACCGCAACGATATTATCCGGGGTGAGCTCTTCCGTCTCCCTATAGAGCTCCCGTTGCAGCCTGACCCATTTTGTACACGGGAAAAATTTGTGACAGGCATTGTCTTCCTCTCCTGGGCAAAACCGACAATCGGGAGATCGTGGCTTACTGATCTTGTGCAGGTAAGACTGAAAACACCCATGCCCGCTCAAAAAATGGGTCAGATAGAAGTCAGTCTCACCATGCCTTCGATTTAGCCACGGTTTCACATCTGGGATGAGGCGCGCAGTCCACCTTCCCCCCTTCGTGCAATTGATCCAAGACCATTGCCAATCGTTGAGCGAGCTCTGTCTCTCCTCGTGGACAACCATCTCCCTCGCATCCTCGTTTCGGTGCAGGTAAATAGCGCGGCGCTCTCTAGCAAGGAGGGCAACAGGTATCACGCCTGCAATCACTCTCACCGCCTAGTTAGAGAATGTTGGACACGAAGATGCGATTCTCAGTGCTCCTCTTCTCTGTACCTGTGCTAAACGTTTTCGGTATATCTCCTTGCTGAGAACGTCGCCCCGTACCTCTGTTCCGTACAGTAGCACTGACCCTACAGCACCCATCAAGAGGCGTCTTCTTGATGGGCTGGGTCCTCCTACGTTGGCCATAAGTCAACTCAGAGCCAATATTCCTGAAGAAGCCTTCTCAGCCGTTGCCCTGATTTGCTCAGAGAAACTCATCTTCGAGTCGATCAGTAGCCCCAGGTACTTCACCGCTGGCTTCGATTCGTAAGTTGCCAATACTGATCATCCTTACTCTAGGGATTCACTTTTGTGTCAAGATGACCACTTCGGTTTTCTCCAGTGCTAAACTGAGCCCACGAGCAGTCATCCAGTCCCTCACTCAGCGCCATAGCATACGTAGCCTAAGTTGCGCTTGTTCAACGGTGCGTCCAGCGACCAGAGCCGCAACATTATCCGCATAGCCGACCAAGCGCGACTCATCTGGCATCTCAAGTCTCAGTAGCCCGTCGTAAGACACGTTCCACAGGTCTGGACCAAAGATAGATCCTTGGGCAACACCCGATGTAATTTCCATCCTTTGTTGGCCTTGTGCCGTGTCGTAGAGCAGGCTTCGGTCCTTTAGGTAGTTCCTCAAAAGCCGCACTAGATATTCTGGAACTTGAAAAGAGTTTTCCAGCATGTCCAGAATATCCACCCATCTAGCAGAGTTGAAGGCATTCATGACGTCAAGTGTCACCAACAGGACCATCCGTCGCTTGGTGTGGCTATGTGCCTCTGCCTTTTGGACCGCGTTCACCACCTCTGCAATCGCATCAATGGTAGAACGTCCTGCTCTAAAGCCGTACTGCCGAGGAGATAGGTCCCCAGCAGCACGAATCGCGTCAGTGAGTCTTCCCTTGATGAGTTTCTCTAGCACTTTCCCAGCCGTGTCTAGCATGCATAACGGGCGGTATGCAGACGGTGATCCGGGATTTCCCTTCCCCTTGCTGATCAGCACTTTCCATCGTACCGGGAAAACCCCGTCCCGTAGGCAAGCGTTGAATGTGCTGAGCAGCAACTCAGGACAATGGTGATAGACGAGGAGCAACATCTCGGCTGGAACACCATCTGGACCTGGAGCCTTCCTCGCTTTCAATGAGATGACTGCCTCCTCCAGTTCCAGCTGTGTGAAGAGTGGACACTCTACTGCTGTTTCACCATGGACAGCGTCAACATGGACAACACGGAGAGTCCCCGCACCATCGTGTCCATCTTTTCCGCGTCATGTATACAAGGCTTCCGTAGGGCACCAAGTTTCCGCATGACCAGGTTGTAGCCAAGACTCCATGGATCCTTGTTCACATTGTCCACTAGGTCTTGCTAGCAGCGAGCCTTGCTACTGTTGATCAGTTTGCGAAGGCATTTCCTGGCTGACTTATATGCTGCCACCTGGTTGCATGCCTCGTCACGGTTCCGCGCCCGTTGAGCCTCACGTCGAAGCTTGTGACGCTCCCTTTGCTTTTCAGCGATTTCAGTACACCACCAGTACCCTGGGGGCTTGCCGTGCTGGGGTCTTGGATGGGGCAGAGAAGTGCAGCAAGCAGTCGTGATGATGCTCATAATAGAGTTCACCACGTCTTGAGCTGCCAGTTCTTCCGTCCCCTCCGAAGCTCCCGGCAGCGGCTCACCTGCTGCGAGCATCTCAATGAACCTCTCGACGTGCATCCTTCCGATGTTCTACCCAGTTGTAGAAAGCCGAGAGCATGGACGTCGGGAGACAGCATCACTGATCTCAAGCAGAATGCACTGATGATCACTGGCTGAGTAGTCCTCTAATACTCTCCAGTTGTGTTTCCTCCGTACTAAGGACTCCGAAGCGAATGTCACGTCCGGTATGGTTCTCTCACAGCCAATACGGCGTAAAGTCGGCGTATTTCTGGAGTTTAGTACGATGAGGGCCGTCCTGGCCACTATTTTCAGGATTTGTTTTCCCGCGGATCGATCTGAGGCATGCCCCATTCGATTGCTTTAGCGTTGAAGTCACCCCCAACGAGCACTTTGCCCTCTGCGTTCGAGACAGCGCCCTCCAACGCATTGAGCTTGGCTTGGAAAGATGATATCGATTCGTTAGGAGTTAGGTACACACTAAAGAAGGTGGTTCACGTGAAACGATCCCCCCGTCCACAACTCTCCACTGCTCCGTACCCAGATGGCGGCAGTACCAGTTTCATCAGAATACCATAATGCAGGACTTTTATTATGGTGTTGCTCACTCAGCAGCAAGAAGTTGGCTTTCATGTCCCTCGCAAACTGCTCAAGCAGATTTTGTGCGGTTGAACTGTGGTGTAGGTTTGACTGCAGGATGCGGGTCATCGAAGTTCTGATTTTGCCTTGGCTGGGGCGTTACCCGGCATTTTTCTGATCCCAAGACGTGTCCAATATCAGGTTTTGGATCAGCATCCTTGCAAAAAATACAGTGTGCCTCCTTCGTACACTCTTTTCTTTTATCTCCCATTTCACCGCATTTGTAACATAGGGAACTCCTATCGGGTCCTTTGCATACTTGTGTGGTGTGACCATAACCAAGGCATTTAAAACATGGAACAGCCATTGCTCTTCGCTGTATCCTACAGACAACCCACCCTATTCGTAATTTGCCCTTGTTTAGGAATTGTTCGGCGTCCTTTTCGGTCAAGTCTATGACCATGCGTTGTCCCCTGTTATTTTCTGGTGTCAGTCTCGCTTTGATCCTTGCCACGCTAGGGAACTCCTTTTTGATGGCCTCTTCTACCTCGGTCAGATCCGTCACGCAGTCAATGTCTCTTATTTCGATCGTTGCCATCGGCTCGAGTGGGGCTATAATTGCGCTTTTGCCGAGGACTTTCTCTTCTGCGTCACAGAATGCTTTTTTATTGCCGGCCTCTGCTCCGAATGCGACCAGTATGTGGCCCGACTGCGTTGGTCGTATTGGTGTCTTTGTGCCTTACGTTTCCCCTGATGTCCCGCAGTACTTCCGCATAGGATCGGCCATTTTGGGGCTTTACGAGTGGTGCCTGCTATCGGGGTCTACGTTGGGGCTTCTGCCTCTCCTGTTTTGCATCAGGTCCTTTTTCTAATAGGGCGTCCGTGCGAACTTTACTTTCTGGCACTTTTTGAAGGAGTTTCTTTGCGGCTTTCTTCGCTCCTTTTGTAAGCACTGTCTGGAGCCCGTGATCTAGCGCTCCGTGCCCATCAAGTGCCTCTTCCTTCCTTTTTTTATCCCGATCTCCATCGATTGGGCTAGACGCCATTCTTTTATTGACTTTTAATGGTGGAGCTATCTGCATGTCACCTTTAGAGTTCGGCCAAGCGCCCCTTTAGTCTTCGGGTCATCTTCGGCCCTTAACCAGCTCCTCCGATAGTGCCCTATGCAATCTAGGAGCTCCTTTAGTTCAAGGAGCACCGCCTTTACTGCTTTGCTGATTTTTGGGGAGTCGCATGCAGATTGTATTCTTTTCAGAACATCTCCCGCTTTTCGGAGTAGCCTTTCTTCTTCGTATCACTGGGCCGCGATGGTACTTTGCAACCATCCTTGGGAGAGGTTATCGCGTTCCGTTCCCGAGTGCAGTACTTCCACCACATTTTCGACGTTGGCGGTGCAATCACGCGGTGTCTGGTCACTCGTTGCTTTTCGTGCCGTAATCTTCTCGTTGGCTTCAGGATGTTTCCTTGCTTTGTCAGGGTTTGTGACCCTTGCATCGGTCGCTTCGGTAACGATCGCAGCAGTGACCATCGAATTTTCGGTGCTCTTTACATTATCTTCCACCACTCGAACTTTTCCGCTTTTCCTTAATAGGACGCTCTGGCGTTCGCATCATTTTTTTGCTGCGCCCGAATCAGTCTGAACCAGACTATCTGCTATTCTCCGTTTTTCGTCTGCTTTCACTGTCATTGTGTTATTCTTCGTTTTTGTCGTAGTTAGTACTGCTCTCGATATACTGTTAACATCGTGGCTGCGACTGCTGGTTGCGTCATCGTTGTTATTATTTTTTGTTTCTTTTTTTGGATGTTTTTGGTCTTTTGATTTTGTTTGCTCCAGTTTTGTTGGGTCCCCCCTCGAAGCTACTATCTCCGTTTGTGTGTGTAGTCGCCTTTTTGGTCCCGTGGTTATCTTTGCAGAGCAGGGAGGCCATGCGAGGGTTGGCACAAGCCCTTATGGGGACAAGTGGTCAGAGCGAAACCAGCGCTAATTGGGAGTCCGTCTCAATCGTACCTACACCACCAACCCAATGGTGCGAACTTCGAACGTACTCCGAGGCCTACCAAGGTTTTACCGGGACGGAGACGTGTAGTAACCGAGGAGCTTTGGCTCTAAAAGCCAGCGCTGCCACAGGCACACAGCACAAACTCAATTTAACAAGGAGTAACCATTCAGTCACCTTCCCCATCGCAACACTCGCTCCTTTTCTTTTTTTGTCACATGAAAAATGAGTCAAGAAAATTTCTTTTGTATTTAACCCCCGGGAAACAAAATTCTAAAAATGTTTAAAATTTCTAATGTGTAGTATCTTATTACCATATCTTTTGAAGATAATTTAACGAATTGCGGTGTAACGCGGTATACAAATGCTTAGAACGAAACGGCTAACCCCTTTAATTATATGAACGATAAAATCATTGTATCATTTAAACCCCTTAAAATTTGTCAAATTTTACCCATTCCAACCATAATATTAATTAAAAATTGTTTTGTTTGCCGGTAATTAACGTGAGCCTGCCTAATTCTTCCGATTTTTCCCACCTAATTACGCCTAATCATCATAAATGAAAAATTGCTTTCAATTGATAACTTAACTGAACCTACAAAATACAGTGAAAATGGAAATTGCAAATACCGCCGTCATAAACTACAAATGATAAGGAAAAAGTACATTTGATAGCAACAAAAACCTCCAACCGTGTGATTTCCCCCTTTCTGAATGTGTTCGTATTGTTCTACTTGCCCATAAAGTGTCGTAGTTGCTTGAGTGTACGAGTTCCGCAAGAGCCGTACAGTGGAAGATTTAGAATTGCGGAAAAGAAAAGAGCCCGTCGGAGATTGGGGGAGTCAGCTGGAGATCGTGAGACCGGGTAGTCGCGCGTGAATGCGATCTGAGTTTTTTCGGGAGGGTTTAGATTCGGCGTCGAAGCACATGTGTGACGATGAGTGAAAAATTTTGATACGATACGTGCCACTTTTCATGTGATCATTTTTCTTCAAATTACAATATTTGCTCCAAACAAGCAAATCCCTGAAGTGCTTAATCTTTATCCTCCGTGAATTCAATGTGAAGCAACTCGAGGCCCCAAAAGCGTAGCGGAGGAGAAGTGCCGTTGGCTTTTCAAGAAAATTGAATTGGAATCGTGGTTGCGGGTGCAGTTATAACAGGTCATAATGAGGAAAGTTTGATATGTCCCGGTTGGCACATAAATTTGATGAGATTCCGACATCTTTTTTGGAGAATAAGGTGGAATAAATAGGCATCGAGCAAATTGCTTGCAAAATAATTCGTATGGCAAGATGGAAATAATTTTGCATGTCGCAAATCGAAGTCTTGGAATAAATTAGCATATAATTTATATTGAACTGTGAATGAGGTGAAACAGAAGCCAGTGAAGTTCAAAGTACTTTAAATTCGCTGTGTCTAAATAAGCAAAAAGTAAAGAATTATTGTACGCCTTTTGAGGGGATATAAATACTCGTATTGTCTTTCGAAACAAACCATTTACGTGCAGTGCGAATTAAAAGCCTGTGTAGGGAATTAGAAATTGAGTGCGTTAATGACTAATAATGTGTGAAGTGGATAAAACTTGACCACGTGCCAGATCATGAGTCCTGCTATGGATGCTTTGTTTCCAGCACCTACAAGCTTGTAAAATATTGAGGCTACAAGTAGATACGTTTGATGATAGGAGAATTAAACCACAATTTTGAACTGAATTCATATGATGTATGGTGGGGAACAGCGACAAGCAAGTCGGCGGCGTACCCATATCACTCATTCACGTATAAATTTGATAAAATTGCGTCGAAGCGACTCAGTTCAATTTTTAAAACGCGACAATCCAGTTTGGTGACGATGAATACGAGATAATTTTTGCTCAATTCTACTGTCGAACATCATCAAACAAGTTTCTTAAAGAAAACCTAGGAATCTCCTTGTGTCTGC
This sequence comes from Odontomyia ornata, assembly GCA_963969285.1. Lineage (NCBI taxonomy): Eukaryota > Metazoa > Arthropoda > Insecta > Diptera > Stratiomyidae > Odontomyia > Odontomyia ornata. The sequence continues at coordinate 221,441,208 of OZ017739.1, forward strand.
GATAGTCCGAAAATTTACTACTAGAGAAAGTGACATACGAACATTCTACGCAGCCTTAGTGTGTAGATTCATTCATAAGGTTTTTGTGCAAATTGTGGCAAGGTAAAAGATACCAATCAGTTCGGGGAGAAAAATTCTCAAGTGTGGTGCGATACAAATTAGGAGATTGTTGTACATTTATTTCATAATTGCATCGGGAATGTGCATATTTAATATTAACGTTCCATTGAGTAAGCTAATTTTTATAAAGTTTCATCTACTAAGGTACCTACATCGTCATCGAGCGCTCGACGGACCATGTGGGTAAGTACCCAGTTTTATTTTAAAATTTGTCTTATCACATTACTTTTTACATAAAATTATATATATATATTTTTTTTAATTACTATTATTACAAATAATTTTTCTCCGTGAATATCGCAATTCAAAATAGATTGATCGTTATTGTTTTTTTTGAATAATTTGAATACTGTATAGAGAAGGAATGAAATGTAATTTGTGAATATCGCAATTCAAAAATAGATTGATCGTTATTTTTTTTGAATAATTTGAATACTGTATAGAGAAGGAATGAAATGTAATTTGTGAGTTTTTTTTTGGAAATAATACAGTAAAGATGATCATGTCTATTTAAATTATATAATACACGGTCTTTCCTTTCATTAATTCTGACCGGGTATAGGACCCGGTATGATGGTAGGCTCTCCACGCTACAAATGAGCCAGCCATCGGGCATTAATAATCCCATATAATCTTTCTGTTTCAGGTGACTTAATGGGTTGAGTGGTCCAAACAGAGTGCCTTTTTATGGCATAGATTTATGCAATCCAATTGTATAATTCTATGACATAAATTGGTCACCGGGGTACTCCCCTTCTGATGTGAAGGTTCATACAATTCAAGTTGTATGAGTTTTCCACTCAGAAGAGGAATACCTGGCCATTTCAACAAGTTATCAATGGATTTATTCCGGTTGGGTGGGTATGAAGGGGCTCCACCACCACCCGGTTGAATTTATTTTGGGTAAAGACGAGGTCACCCCAAGTTCACCTTTCTTTTCAGGTTTCACTTGTTCTCGTAACAAGTTATAATTCCCTCTGTGTAGTTATCTACAATTTTTGCGACTCCTGTCGTCTTTTGATCCGCAGTCCAATTCGTGAATGCGAAATTTTTTTGTAGTGGGTCCTCGTGCTGGGGGAACGAACCCGCCCCACGACACCGCAATGCTAGCCTGCCAGCGCATTCATGCGTCTCCAGACGAGGGCATTCTTGGCAGACACCGACACCTTCCTCTGCCGAGGCAGCAGAACATCGCTGCAGTCCTTTACGGACTTTATTGAAAACTCATATTCACTACAGATGGTATGATAGTTGAATCGGAGCCATTCACACACGAGTTTCACCTCGGCGCTACTGTGCAAAGCAACTAGGTCGAAACCATCACATCCGCCAGCCCAAAGCATCAATTTCAGTTCGTTGTCCAAAGCGTAGTCCAGATCCAATCAGAGTCGTTACCTGTCATCCCGGGAGGGAACCTCATGGCGCCCCCCATATCCTCGGGTCCATGGGGGTGGCGCTCCCCAAAGAATGCTAGCCTCCAAGAGTGCTCTTGTCGACCGGTAGTCCCCCTACAGGAACTTGTGGCAGGATGCGGGAATACGACGAGCGTATGAAAGGTGGAGAGAATTTCAAACTAGTGATTCTGTCAGTAATTTTTTTCGATGAATTAGATCGAATAGCACGACACGATTATGTACCGACACCTAAAGATATATTTCATTGTCGTAAAGCAACTAAAGGTGCATATGGAGTTACAATAAAAATACAGAACATTCCTTTTGTAATTATTGATGTTGGCGGACAAAGCACGCAACGACAAAAATGGATAAAGTGTTTTGATTGTTCGGTAACATCGATATTATTTTTAGTCTCGACGTCGGAATTTCATCTAGTTCTTCATTCTCGGCAGACACCGACACCTTCCTCTGCCGAGGCAGCAGAACATCGCTGCAGTCCTTTACGGACTTTATTGAAAACTCATATTCACTACAAATGGCACCCAACGTGGGGCCTGAAATGCCCGGCTGTATCATCAGTCGTGAGCACGAGACAGTCCATCGTCTCTAGGTGTCCCCACAAGGTGTTAGTATTTTTAGCGGGTAGATAACTCCCGAGGGTTTTTGCACTAATCGTGCCCCAGCAAATAGTAACTTTCGAACTTGTGTTGTCTTCGGACATCAATATCGTTTTGTCCTGCTTTTGAATTATACTTTGGTGGTTTACCACCATTGTATAACTAGTAAGGCCAAATGATATTAGAGTCCCTTTTTGTGTTTGGAAGTTATTATCCCAACAACTTTTGCGGAGGATTCTGATCCGCTCCCCAAACCAGCGGTGCTTAGGTGTCTTAAATTACATGGATCTTGATTTCATGTGATTGGCTGATTAGCTAATCCATGACTATCCATGACAAGACACGCGCTGCTTGTGGATTAGAATCGCACCCTGGGCTAACAAGTTGTAACTTGAGAAATGTGCTAATGAGGGATCACTTCTGAACCCTGATTTTCATGGTGCCACAAGAGAGTGTCCCTGGAACGCTAGAGAAGGATTGTGCCATTGGTGTCCATACTTGGGAGGATGGACGAAAAGGAAAGACCGGTTTTTTTTTTTTGATATTTCGATTTTGATAGTTCGATCACCACTTAAAATTTTTTTTATACACTTTGTTTTTTTGTGAGGTTCTTGTATAGTTCGCCACTGACGGCCACATAAGAATTTTATAGTTCGTAGTAACTCTTCTCACCTTTTCTTCATTATTTATATATATTTATTTATTTAGGTATTTAATTAGAAAAACAAATTTTATTTAGAATGCCCACCAAACGCACGCCCGAGAGGAGAAAGTTGAGGTCGGATGCCGGACCAGCGCTCTTGTGCTCCATATGTCACGAGGACATGGATGAACTCACCAGCCAGAGGTTGCAATGCGGACACAGGCTACACCAGCTGTGTTTGGTCCAACTGCGGCAAACCTCATCCACGTGCCCGCTCTGTCGTCAGCCTCTAGAAATCGCCCAGCCAGCAACAGAACGACCTCAGTCCTCCAGTGCAAGTGGAGCTGTGCCCAAAAGTGGACCCCTTCCATCCGCGACAATGAGTGCACGAGAGGAAGACTACAGTGCTGAAGCAGTTCCGCCTGCAGAAGAGGCGAGACCCACTGTGGCTGTGGAAGCCACAGTTTTACAAGACCTAATGGCGCTCATGCAGGACATGTCCACCCGGTTAGCCTCGCTAGAAAGCCAGAAGGAGAATCCAGCACCACCCCGGCCAAGAACTCCTCCTATGTGGGATTCGGACCCAAATCCGTGGGATTTCCCAGTAGACTCGCGGCGCGATCCCGAACGAATCCGGCCAGGTGCGGCAATGAATCCGTTGGCTCCAGTGTACCGGCCCCAATTGAGCCAAGCACCACCACCAAATCAGGCTCCAGTGATTCCGCCTGACCAACGCTCCCATCCACACGATATGTATCGGCTGAAGCCGACACAGATCCCCAGCATCATCCAGGGATGGAATCTGCATTTCAGTGGGGAACCCAATACTATAACGGTGGAAGTCTTCATAAGTCGGGTGGAGTCGCCGATTGAGCAGATGCTAGCAGGAGACCGCACAGCGCTCGCAGGATACTTGCCAATGCTGCTTAGGGGAGCAGCACTGGAGACATATTGGCGAATACATTCAGCCCCACCATCCATACGCTGGTCACGGTTGAAGGAGGTACTCCGCATGGAATACTCTACGGTCGACATGGACGAATTAGTACTGGACAAGATGAATGCTAGATGGCAGCGTCCGGACGAGTCCTTCCATCAATATCGAGCCGATATCCTTCGGTTGAATCACCAGTTGTCAGAGCCATTGTCTCCTACCCAAATACTGCGCCTGCTAAAGCGCAATCTAAGGCCGGAGATTCGTCGCCATATCGTGAACTCCGATCCAGAAGGGTTTGAGGAAGACCTACGGGACCGGCCATACTTACTAGCCAGGACGGGTCCTCGACAAGGAATCGCGAAATTGGCCCCAGATTATACCACCATAGATCTGGAGGAAGATTTGGACCCAGACCATCTTGCTGTAGCAGCAGTGGGAAGTCTTACGACCTGCTGGAATTGCCATCAAACCGGACACCGGTTCATTTCATGCCGAGCAGAGCGTAAAGTTTTCTGCTACGGTTGCGGCAAGCCGGACACTTACTTCCCGGACTGTTCTGAATGTGCCGCGCGAAAAAACGGCCAAAAGAGTACCCGACCACCTCAGCGGTACTCGAAGCCCCAGCAGTAGCTCCTCAGTCAGCTGCTCACCCCTACAAACCTGACGTTAACCCACCAGCCATGACCACTACGACTGCGGATGTTCACTCTCTTCCGGAGACCTCACCAACGACAATATTAAAACGACCATCGCAGTCACTGCCAGAAGAACCGCGGTAGCCTCAAGTACGCACTCTGAAACCTTATCATGTTAGACTGCAGGAATATCGGGTGGCTCGAGAGCGAATATTTGCTTCCGAAATAGTCACTTCCCGCCCGCGCACGACAAAACGGTCAACCCGTCGTTGGCGGAATTTCCGCAAGAGAGTGCGCATCTGCCGTCAAACCCTAAACTCTTGTAACATCTCGGAGGTTGCTGAGAATGAGATCAGACCTTATCATCCAATTAAAGTGTTGGGTGAGACCGTGTTTGCATTGATCAACACGGGTGCCAGTATCAGTTGTCTTGCCGCGAGCTTTGGCTCGAAGGTGCCCCAAGACTATCCGAACTTGATTAAATCCTGGCGCACTGAAATCAGTACAGCTGATGGCACCAAACACCCTATACGAGGTAAACTAACCACACCCGTGACGTTCAGGGGTCAGACGAAGGATATTACGTTCTACATTATCCCGTCTTTGACTCAGAATGTGTACCTTGGCGTCGATTTCGTCCTTCGCTTTGGACTGGCCTCAGATTTATTCACCAATTTGTCTTTGAAAACCAGAAATGTCAACGAATTCACTTCTAGTCCCGATAGGCATGACCTGACGCCTAACCAACGGCAACGCCTGGAAGCATCCATTGCTGCTTTCCCATCTTACGCTACCCAAGGCCTTGGCCGCACCACCCTAGTCTCACACGCCATCGACGTTGGCGATAGTGAACCGATTAAACAGAGACACTACGCATTCTCACCGGCCATGGAGAAATTGGTGTATGCGGAGCTAGATAGGATGCTCGAGTTGGGGGTCATAGAAGAGTCCCAAAGTGCCTGGTCATCACCGGTAACCTTGGTGGTGAAGCCAGGTAAAGTCCGCCTCTGTCTTGATGCCCGTAAGGTAAACGCGGTTACCATCAAGGACGCGTACCCTCTTCCACTCATCGATGGAATACTAGGGAGACTGCCGAAAGCCAATTATATCACCAGTCTCGACCTAAAAGACGCCTTCTGGCAAATTTCACTCGATGAGGGGTCGAGGGACAAGACCGCCTTCACAGTGCCTGGACGACTATTATATCAGTTCGTCACAATGCCCTTTGGCCTGTGTAACGCGCCGCAAACGATGACTCGGTTGATGGACAAGGTCATCCCACCTCACCTAAAACACCAAGTGATCGTGTACCTCGATGATCTGTTACTCATCACGGAAACGTTCGATCAACACCTCCTACTTCTACAAGAAGTAGCCCTGCACATCAGTAAGGCGGGACTCACCATCAACGTACAGAAAAGTAAGTTTGTCATGAAAGAAGTCCGATGCGATTGATGAGTTCCCCTTACCAAAAACTGTGAAGCAGCTACGACGTTTCCTTGGTGTGTGCGGTTGGTACCGAAGGTTTGTTCGGAATTATGCAACAGTTTCAGCACCCCTGTCAGACATGTTGCGGAAAGGGAAGTTCGTTTGGACCGAACTCAGCCGAAAGGCATTTGAAGAGCTTAAACAAGCCCTCACATCAGCTCCTGTCTTGCACAGCCCCGATTTCACGAAGCCCTTCTCCATTCATTGTGACGCAAGTCAACATGGAGTAGGAGCCATGCTGGTGCAATTGACCGATGAAGGAGAGGAAGCTCCCATCGCCTTCATGTCCAACAAGCTGAATTCGGCCCAAAGAAACTATACTGTTTCCGAGCAAGAATGTTTGGCAGCGGTAATGGCTGTGAAGAAATTCCGAGCTTATATCGAGGGCCACCAATTCGAAATCATCACGGACCACGCGTCACTACAATGGTTGATGAACCAGGCAGATTTAAGTGGACGCCTAGCCAGATGGGCTCTTAAACTGCAAGGGTTCAAGTTCTCCATCAAACATCGGAAAGGAACCCAGAACATCGTACCCGACACTCTCTCACGCATGTTTTCCCCAGAGGGAGCCGAAATAACAATAAATGACGAGGACCCCATCGAAATAGATTTGGACAGCCCACATTTCGAATCAGATAGCTACAAAGAGTTGAGGCAAACCATAGCGACCCAACAAACACAGCTGCCTGATTTGAAGGTAATAGACGGCTATGTGTATAGACGAAATGAATACGCCACTGGTGATCCATGGCAGGAAGAAGAGTCTTGGAAACTCTGGGTACCGGAGGAAATGACACAACATCTGATCCTCCGCGCACATGACCATCCTTTAAGTGCCCACGGAGGTTACGGTCGGACGTTACGGCGACTCAAGAAATACTTCTTTTGGCCTAAAATGGCATCTCAGGTCAAGGACTACGTGAGCGGCTGTGAGACCTGTAAAGGCACCAAAGCGCCCAACCAGCCTCTTCGACCTCCTATGGGTCAACTCAACGTCCCAGAACGCGTATTCCAGCGTCTATACATTGATCTGCTCGGTCCACATCCTCGGTCTTCCATGGGACACATCGGAGCTATAGTCGTTCTAGATCAGCTCTCAAAATTCCCAATGGTGGAACTTATCCGTAAATTCACAACTCCATCGATCGTGAAATTCCTAGAGAACCGGGTATTCCATGTGTTCGGTGTTCCAGAGAGTGTGTACTCAGATAATGGAGTACAGTTCCGGTCTCGGCAGTTTAAGAGCCTACTTGAGCAGTATGGCGTTGAACACCAACTGACGCCCATATACTCTCCTCAGTACAACGCATCAGAACGGTTGAACCGCACCCTATTGGCCGCGATCCGTTCCTACGTCCACCCATCTCAAAAAGTTTGGGATCGGCGATTGTCTGCCATCACATGCGCCCTGCGATCCTCGTATCATTCCGTCACCGGTGTCGCCCCTTACTTTGCCGCCTTTGGACAGCACATGATTTGCCACGGTAAATCATACCGGCTGTTACGGCAATTAAAGTGTTTGGGAGACCCCGTCGTTGCGCTGGAGCCCCACGAACGTTTAGGAGACCTCCGCCAACAAATCGGACGGAAGATTAAGGCCACAGGCAGTGCAAATGAAGCGCAGTATAATCTCCGGTCACGATCTGCTAATTTCAAAGAAGGAGATGAAGTTTTCCGGCGAAATTTCCGCCAAAGTGACGCCGCGGGGCATTACAACGCCAAGCTGGACAGGCGATTCTTGAAAAGCCGCATAAAGAAGGTAATGGGACCTAACCGTTACTTGATAACGGATCCATCGGTAACAGAAGTGGGGATATACCACGCGAAAAACCTACGCCGATAGATAATTAGTCACGTCTGTTTGTCCGTCCGCATATATTTTCAAAAAAAAAAAAAAAAACCCACAAGGGTTGTATACTTCCGGCCAAACATAAACATAAGTCAGTCCGTCCGTCTGTCAATTGTGTTTTTCTTTTATTGTCCGTCATCCCTAGTCCCGACGCCGAAGCCAACCCCTGATACACAAAAATATCCTTCAGCTCCTTTTTCGCAATCCGCATTTCCTTGGGATCGCGAGAAAATTAGCTGCCCTGTAGTAACCGAGGAGCTATGGCTCTAAAAGCCAGCGCTGCCACAGGCACACAGCACAAACTCAATTTAACAAGGAGTAACCATTCAGTCACCTTCCCCATCGCAACACTCGCTCCTTTTCTTTTTTTGTCACATGAAAAATGAGTCAAGAAAATTTCTTTTGTATTTAACCCCCGGGAAACAAAATTCTAAAAATGTTTAAAATTTCTAATGTGTAGTATCTTATTACCATATCTTTTGAAGATAATTTAACGAATTGCGGTGTAACGCGGTATACAAATGCTTAGAACGAAACGGCTAACCCCTTTAATTATATGAACGATAAAATCATTGTATCATTTAAACCCCTTAAAATTTGTCAAATTTTACCCATTCCAACCATAATATTAATTAAAAATTGTTTTGTTTGCCGGTAATTAACGTGAGCCTGCCTAATTCTTCCGATTTTTCCCACCTAATTACGCCTAATCATCATAAATGAAAAATTGCTTTCAATTGATAACTTAACTGAACCTACAAAATACAGTGAAAATGGAAATTGCAAATACCGCCGTCATAAACTACAAATGATAAGGAAAAAGTACATTTGATAGCAACAAAAACCTCCAACCGTGTGATTTCCCCCTTTCTGAATGTGTTCGTATTGTTCTACTTGCCCATAAAGTGTCGTAGTTGCTTGAGTGTACGAGTTCCGCAAGAGCCGTACAGTGGAAGATTTAGAATTGCGGAAAAGAAAAGAGCCCGTCGGAGATTGGGGGAGTCAGCTGGAGATCGTGAGACCGGGTAGTCGCGCGTGAATGCGATCTGAGTTTTTTCGGGAGGGTTTAGATTCGGCGTCGAAGCACATGTGTGACGATGAGTGAAAAATTTTGATACGATACGTGCCACTTTTCATGTGATCATTTTTCTTCAAATTACAATATTTGCTCCAAACAAGCAAATCCCTGAAGTGCTTAATCTTTATCCTCCGTGAATTCAATGTGAAGCAACTCGAGGCCCCAAAAGCGTAGCGGAGGAGAAGTGCCGTTGGCTTTTCAAGAAAATTGAATTGGAATCGTGTTTGCGGGTGCAGTTATAACAGGTCATAATGAGGAAAGTTTGATATGTCCCGGTTGGCACATAAATTTGATGAGATTCCGACATCTTTTTTGGAGAATAAGGTGGAATAAATAGGCATCGAGCAAATTGCTTGCAAAATAATTCGTATGGCATGATGGAAATAATTTTGCATGTCGCAAATCGAAGTTTTGGAATAAATTAGCATATAATTTATATTGAACTGTGAATGAGGTGAAACAGAAGCCAGTGAAGTTCAAAGTACTTTAAATTCGCTGTGTCTAAATAAGCAAAAAGTAAAGAATTATTGTACGCCTTTTGAGGGGATATAAATACTCGTATTGTCTTTCGAAACAAACCATTTACGTGCAGTGCGAATTAAAAGCCTGTGTAGGGAATTAGAAATTGAGTGCGTTAATGACTAATAATGTGTGAAGTGGATAAAACTTGACCACGTGCCAGATCATGAGTCCTGCTATGGATGCTTTGTTTCCAGCACCTACAAGCTTGTAAAATATTGAGGCTACAAGTAGATACGTTTGATGATAGGAGAATTAAACCACAATTTTGAACTGAATTCATATGATGTATGGTGGGGAACAGCGACAAGCAAGTCGGCGGCGTACCCATATCACTCATTCACGTATAAATTTGATAAAATTGCGTCGAAGCGACTCAGTTCAATTTTTAAAATGCGATAATCCAGTTTGGTGACGATGAATACGAGATAATTTTTGCTCAATTCTACTGTCGAACATCATCAAACAAGTTTCTTAAAGAAAACCTAGGAATCTCCTTGTGTCTGCGATAGTCCGAAAATTTACTACTAGAGAAAGTGACATACGAACATTCTACGCAGCCTTAGTGTGTAGATTCATTCATAAGGTTTTTGTGCAAATTGTGGCAAGGTAAAAGATACCAATCAGTTCGGGGATAAAAATTCTCAAGTGTGGTGCGATACAAATTAGGAGATTGTTGTACATTTATTTCATAATTGCATCGGGAATGTGCATATTTAATATTAACGTTCCATTGAGTAAGCTAATTTTTATAAAGTTTCATCTACTAAGGTACCTACATCGTCATCGAGCGCTCGACGGACCATGTGGGTAAGTACCCAGTTTTATTTTAAAATTTGTCTTATCACATTACTTTTTACATAAAATTATATATATATTTTTTTTAATTACTATTATTACAAATAATTTTTCTCCGTGAATATCGCAATTCAAAATAGATTGATCGTTATTGTTTTTTTTGAATAATTTGAATACTGTATAGAGAAGGAATGAAATGTAATTTGTGAATATCGCAATTCAAAAATAGATTGATCGTTATTTTTTTTGAATAATTTGAATACTGTATAGAGAAGGAATGAAATGTAATTTGTGAGTTTTTTTTTGGAAATAATACAGTAAAGATGATCATGTCTATTTAAATTATATAATACACGGTCTTTCCTTTCATTAATTCTGACCGGGTATAGGACCCGGTATGATGGTAGGCTCTCCACGCTACAAATGAGCCAGCCATCGGGCATTAATAATCCCATATAATCTTTCTGTTTCAGGTGACTTAATGGGTTGAGTGGTCCAAACAGAGTGCCTTTTTATGGCATAGATTTATGCAATCCAATTGTATAATTCTATGACATAAATTGGTCACCGGGGTACTCCCCTTCTGATGAAAAGGTTCATACAATTCAAGTTGCATGAGTTTTCCACTCAGAAGAGGAATACCTGGCCACTTCAACAAGTTATCAATGGATATATTCCGGTTGGGTGGGTATGAAGGGGCTCCACCACCACCCGGTTGCCCCTCTTTCATTTGTGGGCCCTGAATTTATTTTGGGTAAAGACGAGGTCACCCCAAGTTCACCTTTCTTTTCAGGTTTCACTTGTTCTCGTAACAAGTTATAATTCCCTCTGTGTAGTTATCTACAATTTTTGCGACTCCTGTCGTCTTTTGATCCGCAGTCCAATTCGTGAATGCGAAATTTTTTTGTAGTGGGTCCTCGTGCTGGGGGAACGAACCCGCCCCACGACACCGCAATGCTAGCCTGCCAGCGCATTCACGCGTCTCCAGACGAGGGCATTCTCGGCAGACACCGACACCTTCCTCTGCCGAGGCAGCAGAACATCGCTGCAGTCCTTTACGGACTTTATTGAAAACTCATATTCACTACAGACGGTATGATAGTTGAATCGGAGCCATTCACACACGAGTTTCACCTCGGCGCTACTGTGCAAAGCAACTAGGTCGAAACCATCACATCCGCCAGCCCAAAGCATCAATTTCAGTTCGTTGTCCAAAGCGTAGTCCAGATCCAATCAGAGTCGTTACCTGTCATCCCGGGAGGGAACCTCATGGCGCCCCCCATATCCTCGGGTCCATGGGGGTGGCGCTCCCCAAAGAATGCTAGCCTCCAAGAGTGCTCTTGTCGACCGGTAGTCCCCCTACAGGAACTTGTGGCAGGATGCGGGAATACGACGAGCGTATGAAAGGTGGAGAGAATTTCAAACTAGTGATTCTGTCAGTAATTTTTTTCGATGAATTAGATCGAATAGCACGACACGATTATGTACCGACACCTAAAGATATATTTCATTGTCGTAAAGCAACTAAAGGTGCATATGGAGTTACAATAAAAATACAGAACATTCCTTTTGTAATTATTGATGTTGGCGGACAAAGCACGCAACGACAAAAATGGATAAAGTGTTTTGATTGTTCGGTAACATCGATATTATTTTTAGTCTCGACGTCGGAATTTCATCAAGTTCTTGCTGAAGACCGGTAAACAAATGCGATTGTCACCGACAAAGTGAATTTGGTTTGATTTAAATTTGTACCATATAATATGCGATAAATTTAGTGTGAAATTTGCGGCGCGCGAATTTTTTGAGATAATTGTACATACACGTATTCGGCAAATACCTAAGACAATAATGGTCTAGTGCGCCATATCAAACACAACGCAAAATATTAGTTTTCAAAATAAGTAATTTACGGAACGAATTTAAGTACGAATTACCATAACAACGTATACATAGTGAAACGGTCATTATTTAAAACATTTGAATTGATTGTGCAAGTTTCGTGTAAAAAGGAGCTTTAATTTGTCAAAAGGTAATTATATATTTGTACTTAATGAAATTATTCTTCACGAACTCATCAGGCAACTTTAATCAGAATCAAATCATTGAGAGGAATTTGTACTTTTTCAATAATGGTAGTACCAAAGAAATAAATCTCTATTTGAGCAACGTTGAAGAGGAAGTGGAACATGAAGAGGATGTAGATAATAGGAGTGGTGAAGCGAATTGTAAAATAATTGGTTTTGATTGCACGACATATGTAAATTGTAATGAAATTAGTGACGAAACTACTTAGAGTTCAGGTGTAAATGACTTAAATGTTAGCAAATACAGTAAAGTAGGCAACTCGTTCGGATTTGAAAGAGATATTAATGATGTTAAAACTGATTGTCATATTCTGCAAAAGATAACTACAAAACGCATTGAATTTTTCGAGGAAAACTTACAAGTCATACATACAAAGTTAGGTATAAATGTTAAGACCGGCAATAGCCTGATTAACAAGAAATCGTGTGATTCGGAGAAGTTGATTTCTCATAACTCTACGATTTTTAGTATTATTTTATCTTGCACGTTTATTGTAACGTTTCTCTTGCTAATTTTCTTCCCATTGCCTAATTAGATACGAAATTAATAATTAGTCATTTCGGTAGAGAACCAATTTATGATAGTTGGCAGGGTAGAATAAGTGAATTCAATGCAGATTACATAAAAGAATTTGCAATCTACTATAAAATCAAAAAAGACCAGCAATGATTTCAAATGTTGGCATATGAAACAATAATTGAGACTGATAAACGCCGTCTAATTTTATTTAGATTCGGTAGTAAAAGATATATTCAACTAATTCATTTTATCGACGAATCTCATCATTGAAATCTGAACCGAAAAGCAGTATCGAAATTAAACAAACTGATGAGACTTGAACCTTAGAGGCTTAATTTTAGTAGCTTGTAGTTTGAAACCAATTAATGAGATAGAATTGTAGGTTTTTTTTATATGTTTATACAAATCCAACAAGACACCTTGGGATCGAACAGTAAAAGTAAGAAACATTCCAAATACATATATCAACTTTTCGCACACTTCACACAAATATATTTGGTATTAGAATTATTTTTAAAATATACCTCCTATAAACCTTTCAAACATTCATAAACCAAACAAAAACTATCAAAAAAATTACCAGTTAAATGAGTATAAAAACTAGTATCTCTCAAGCTCCAGAGTTTACAACAAATTCTTTATCATAAAAAAAAGGGAGGAATAAAAATTAAAAATATTATAAATTGTCTGATAAGTTTGATTGTACATTTAAAATTAATTAAATTCAAACGGATACTAGCAAAATGTACAGCATTGTCAAATGATAGTTGGAAAAAAAACATTTAACAATTTATTGTAGTTTATACATTATCAAATTTGTATTTTATTCATATTTTATTATATACTTGCACAATTTAAATAATTATCATCTTAAGATTAAAACTATTCAATTTAATTTTGATCCATTGTATTTTAAATGCTTCACTGATAGCTATTTAAGTGAGTAAAATTTCACAAATACACATAAGCGAGGGAAGATTTAACAATCCTTTTGAAGAGTAATCTACTCATTTTTGAGACATATAGTATCTAAAGTTAGAGTAGATTTATACTGTTGGTAAATTGTCAATTACCTTGTATTGTTGCTAAAGTCATAGTAGAAAAATAGTTTAAGGAACTCATTACATTTGTATCACATTACACATTATCAAGTCGAGTCCAAATATATTTTTTTTTTAAATTAATTTTGGAAGAAATCAATTGCTTCGCTATATGTAGACCGATACCTACATTTTAAAGCATTGAAAAAGCCAAAGGTTTATTTCTGTAGAAATAATTATATATGGTATAAAAGTACGTGGGCAAATGTTATAACTGTTTACGTTTACTTAACGTGAGTGTAATGATGAATTGACTTTTCCTCCCAAGAACAAAGTTGTACAGTATTGAATAAAATAATATGAATTGCTAATCGAATAACGACTATCGTTTTCAGCCTGATCTTCTTTTTCAGCAGCAGTGGGAGTGCTTGGTAAGTATGCCGTGAAGAGGGTAGGGTTTTAAAAATCCGCGGATGGCCGATTTCGCGTCACGTGCGGTACGTGGTACCTTCGGTTACCTTGCCTTTTTCTTAGCGTAGAGTTCATCGCGTTTGACTTAACGTAACATATTTTTCGGTACCGCGTTGGTGAAATTCGGGAGTGCGATATGGAATTTAGTTTTTGTGATTGACTGGAAGAATTAAGAGAATACGGAATAAAGTAAAGTAGGTTTCCCTTTTGTATGTTTGAATTGTTGACGCGTTTGAAACGGGAATTTAATGGTGGCTGAAATACGTAATTGAGCGTAATCCATTCAAAGACCTGCAACCGAAATTTTCTCCGATCTATCTGGCCGACAAGCAGCCACCACGAAATGGATTACGGGTGCACGGACTGGCTGACCGATTGGTACCATTCGTTGGCTCGACTCAGGCTTCACGTCTAGAAACGAAGAGAGGTCAGTTCCGATTTTGTTCGAACCATTTAATGCGGAAAATCATTACAGGATGAACACTGACCTAGGCAATAATTATTCTCTTCTATATAAATTAAGTCTCTAACGATCTGTGGAAACAAAAATAAATATTGGCTTAGGATTGCCTAGATTAAGTAACAAACGTAATTAACTATTGTAAAATTTGCCTTCAAAATAGATTAGTAGATATAGATGTAAAAAAAGGATATAAGATTAAATGCTATTAGCAAAAATCAATTAAAAGATAGTTAAATTTGGTTTCTCAAAAAGTATAAAAGTAAATGTAAGAATTGCTAATTCACAAATTAATTTTCTCACTGAGGAAAGAAGGAAGTACCTTCCAAAGTGCGCGTGTGAAGAAATAAAACGTATAATTCTCCCGAAAAAGGAAATAAAAATTTTTTTGTTTTGATATCACCCCGAGGTGAAAACGGTTTTGTTAACAATGTCCACCAACCATATATCGGACTTTAATAAGTTTGTGAAAATGAAGCAATCTACAGCATCAATCAGCGTAGACAGTAAATTTTTAAAAACATTCCTAAGGTTGCCTTTGACGCGCAAACCCCATGACATCTCAATAAACCCGGCACTCAACATTAGCAGACAGCAAAAAATGTCCAGACAATTAAAGCCTTATATAAAAAACTGGCAAAATTGACTCTACAAGCATACGTGGCCCATCTGAAAAAAGCAGACGAGATCACCAAAAACCAGGGAAGCATTCAAGTATTTAGAGGCAAAATAACAAGAGCATACGAATGCGAAGCAGCGAAGAAAAGAAGAACTCACTCGAACAAAATGAAGGAGCTACGGTGACAAGCAGGGAATCTGCAAATAAACGAACATAGCAAAGTGCCTATCATCCCTGATTTCGTGGTTAATAAAGCGACTATCGAGTTTAGCGAAGACGAGCTATGTTTATTGAACAAAGGACTAAGTTACGCTGTATCTCCCAGGAAGATACCATTGGACGACGTCATAATAGATATAGAATGTGCGATCAGGGATATTGAACGAAATGAGAAGGGAACCATCCGAAAAGAAATATGAGAAGCGATTGTCCACACAAAAAAGAAAAATGACAGTAAAAAGGAAACCAGTTTAATCAAACAACTAAAGGAGAAGCCAGTTTATTACCTAAAGGCCGATAAAGGGAACATTACCGTTATTATGAACAAGGACGATTATGATACAACGATAGCAAAAATATTAAGTAGTGGAAGGATTTTTGAATTGCGGAAGGATCCTTTCCGAGAATCCATAAAACGAGTGGAAAAAAACACTTAAGGAGTGTAAAGATGTAATCAACAACATAGGACACTTACGAGCCCTGAACCCAGTCCTCCCCCGAATAAGAGGGCATCCAAAAATACACAAGGAAAGAAACGAGATGAGGGAAATTGTAGCGGAACTTGTTCCCCTACGTACAAAATAGCAAAATGGCTAGTGCAAGAATGCAACAAAATAGGAAATATTCACGGTGTGTGGTCGATCAAAAACTCAGCGGAACTCATCAATCAGCTTCAGAAAGGTGGTTCAATTAATAACGACGAAACAATCGTGTCATTTGATGTAAAGTCATTGTTCCCCAGTATACCTATAAAATCGGCATTATATATATGAGTTCGAGCAATGGCTGTCACGAGAAGATGAAACAATGGAATGGAGGAAACTGAAGCAATACGCAAAGTTGGCTACGCTATGCATGGCCGAAAATTATTTTACGTTTCGGGGTAAGTTCTTCAAAATGTTACGAGGAACAGCAATGGGGAACCCACCTTCATCAGTATTCGCAGAAATTTACATGACAGCGATGGAAAAGAGAATAGAAGAACTTGGAGTGATGCCTAGAGTGTGGCTTAGATATGTAGATGACGTACTAGCGATCGTAAAAACAACGGAGCTTGACGAAATATTGACAAAACTAAACATGATAAATAACAACATACAATTTAGCATGGAGCGGGAAAACAAAGGAAAAATCTCATTCTTGGATGTGGTCATCATCCGACAAGATGAACAACTGCGATTTGATATTTACAGGATACCCACAGCAACACAACGGACAATACCAGCATCGTCAAACCACGCAACACAGCAAAAACTGGCGGCATTTCATCATATGGTACACCGGCTAATGACATCGCCCCTCCATGATGACCGATATCAAGTGGAGTTGGAAAACATCAAAAAGATAGCAGATATTAACGGTTATCGTACAACAATGATCAACCAAATGATTAATAAAAAGAAATCGAAGGACGCAATAAACCACCATGCCACATTAATCTGGCAAAATAGTGAATCCAAAAATATTAAGGCAGCGATAACCTACTCGACATTGTTTCTAAGGGCAAAAACAATATTGAAGAAAAGGAACATTGACATAGTTGGCTCGAGCAGGAGTATGCAACTGAAAAGCATTCTCGGAAGCCCAAAGGATCCGAAAAATATGTGAGAGAAGAACGGCATTTATAAAATAACATGCCCGGAGTGCGGAGCTGTATATATCGGACAACCAACCGGTTGATCGGCGTAGGACTGCAGAAGCACTTCAAAGAAGCTGAAAACTGCCAAATTGGCAAAACGAGACAATGCGATCTTAAATCCACAATGGTGAAGCATGTGATCGAAACGAACCACGCAATAAGCAACGACAATGTTAGAGTCATCAAAGAGGCTATAAATCAGTGGAAAGTGGACCCTTACGAAAGCCTACACATCAGCCGGATAAAAAAACAACAAGTTGGGTAAACAGACCTACGCTCATGTCAGAAGGGTTTTGTATTCAATTCACAAGATGCAGTCACCAGATCGAATCAAATCAAGAAACATTTCAAAGACGATTTTATTGGAGAAAATATGAAATACGAAGATCATACTATTATTAACAAAGTTGAACGAATTTCGACTTCTGAGGTTTTTGTTATTGTTATACTCATAAATATCTCCCTTGATAATTATTTCAGGTGTCCATCCACGACGGAGGAAACACATTTTTCATGTATTTCCCCCCTGTGCCCCCACTGAAGCAAAAACTGACAGTTTAACAACTGTTTTGAAAAGCTCCCATGAAAACTTTTATTTCATACTCATATCGGCTACGTATGATGAATTTTTTTTCAGGGGCCACTCTCCTGTACTGTTATCATCGATTAATGGCCATTTTTTTCGAATCCTAGAATGGTTACAAAACCCTTTTGCTAGGAGCTCTCTCCCACCTCCTTGACTTGTTTCACTTATGAGCATTAATTGTAGTTACTGATCATCAGTCATTCATTAAATTGAATCAAGTGTTCAAAGCATGCACCTTCAACGTTGAAGTTGGGAAAAAATAACTCAAAATTATTCAATCTTCGCATTTAAAACAGCCACTATTTTGTTTTACGATTACTGATACCACTAGCTGAGCCGATTCTCAAAGATATACATGACACCTATCATTCCTGAAATTTTCATGCAAATCCTAGCAAAACTGTAGTGTCTGAGTCGGTCAAAAGCGCATGTTGTTCCATAGCCATATGTTGCCATAGTAATACATGCAGCGCATATTGTTCCATAGTAATACAGGAAAATTCAAACCGCTATAACATCGCTAAATATGATTCAATCTTTATGAAACTTTCAGGATAGATCAATCTTATAAATATACATCCACGTACTGAATTTCATTGAATTTAAGGGTACCGTTAAGATTTTAGTCAAGAAAACACAAAATCGATAAATCATACTATTACTAACAAAGTTGAGTGAATTGCGACCTCTCACGTATTTGATGTTGTTGTACTCACCAAGGCCTACATTCCTGATTTTTTTCAGATTTTTCGGATCACAGGTGTCCAATCGCGAGGGGGGGGACACAAATTTTTCGTGTATTTCCCCTCCCTGTGCGCCCCTCGAAGCAAATTTTGCCAAACTAAGACCTGTTTTGAAAAGTTCTCATCAAGGTCTTTCATTTGATACCCATATCGGCTACCTTCAATGCAATTTTTTTTCGGGGGGTCACTCTCCTATATGGGGAGACCCCCCTTAAATACCTTATCAAATTTCTTTGTAAATGTATTTTGAAGAGATCACCACTTTACACCTACACACAAAATTTGATGTTTCTAGCTTAAGTAGTTTCCGAGAAAAACTGCTGTGACACACGGACGGACGGACGGACAGACGGACAGACTGGTCGCGAAACTAGTAGGGTTTTGTAAAATTATTTTACGAAACCCTAAAAATGGATGAGCACCGACCTGGGCAATAATTACTCTCTTCTATATGCATTAACTCTCTAAGGATCTGTGGAAACAAAAATAAATATTGGCTTAGGATTGCCTAGATTAAGTAACAAACGTAATTAGCTATTGTAAAATTTGCCTTCAAAATAGATTAGTAGATATAGATGTAAAATAGGATATAAGATTACTTGCTATTAGCTAAAAGCAATTAAAAGATAGTTAAATTTGGTTTTTCAAAAAAGTATAAAAGTAAATATAAGAATTGCTAATTCACAAATTAATTTGCTTACTGACGAAGGAAGGAAGTACTTTCCAGAACGCGCGTATGAGGAAATAAAACGTATGATTCACCCAAAATAGGAAATAAACATTTTTTGTTTTGATGGTATATATGCTCTGGTTAAAAATTTGTCTAGTATATATGCTCTGGCCAAAACTTTGTCTTATGTAACTGGCTCCATTGTTATGGAATCTTTTTAAGGCAGTCGATCATGATTAACGTGGGTGCCTGCTGCGAATGAGCCTTACCTCACGGTCACCATTAGACAGCGATTGGTTTAAGCGCCAATCATCTCCCCCAAGATCGGACCCAGTTTACATTGAGGAAACTCTCAACTTTCATACTGGTAGATACGAGACCCAGCTGTTTGTGACGCTATAAGCTCCCTGAAGGGTGGCAACCTATCAGCTGACCATCCGAAGATGGAGGCTCATCAACTGCCCGTGGTACCTGAATATACCTCCAGGGTGGAGATTCGCAGCTATGAGTTAATCTTGTTGTCGAACATAGCCACTTTGTTTCGGATCAAGTTTCTGTTCTAGTATTTTTATTAAGTGATTCAGGTACCCCGGGATTTCACTGGGATTAGAGACGACAACCCTACAACAGATCAGTCTCGCGCGGGGGGTTTTGCTTGGTGAATATTTTTTAACGAAGCTTCCTTTTGATACTAAAAGTCCTTTATTATATAAGTTGAGCCAAGGGATATCAATATTTTGTCATAGTCATTAACAACCGCTAAGGAACTCTTCCTCCAACGAAGCAAAGCCAGCAGGACAACAAATGAATGAGAATAATACAAAGCTCATTACACTATCGAGGGAAAATACCTCAAATTATCACATTTTGCGAACACAGTATTGAAAATTGTAATGAATCTTGTGACGCCGCTGGCAACCACTACTAACACACCTTGCCACTAAGTGGCTTGGCATCTCATGTCGGTTGTGACGGTTGCACATCCCACGTCAATTTTGTCGTGGGATGTCAAGAGGAAAAATGGACAGCCACATGGTGGCAGAGTGTGTGTTGTGAGTCGCGCGGTTGCTATTTACTCAACAATTGCGAAAATCGGCGAACTTAATTTAAGCAGCCAATTTAGTTAAGCAGCATACCAGAAGCAGGAAGTGTGTACGCGGACACAAAGGTATGATGTTCAGTTCGATCCAAATTATAATCAAATCTAAATAAATGCATCCACCACAGTTGCAAGCTGCATATCTTCAATTCCAATCGCCATCTGCCACATCTTCATCATCGTCGTCCTTGACGACCAGCAAGATCGCGCCCGCTATTTCGCAATACGAACCTCCAGGCGCGCATCATTTAGTCGGCGGAACCTTGATCCCAGTTTTATTTGTTGTGACTATTCTTGGCATCGTGTATGCAGTGAAACGTATGAATTTAATTCGACGCGCTCGTGAAGCGTTCACGCGACGAAATTGTCCCTTCTATGAGGATGTCATCGATAGTGATAATCCACCGCTGATTTAAGTGTCATGGAGCAATGGGATAGTGGTTCACCAAGTATAAACTATCTTACTGCTGCCTTGAATTTCATCAATTCAAAATATCTAAAATGAAGTTCAAGTGGGGAAAATTTGCTAAGACTGTTTCAAACAACATTTTTCATCAACACAATGCTTGGTACAACGTTCGCTCTACACGATACGGCAAGTAATCATCGTCGCAGTGAGTAGTAATCGAACGTTATATGCAATACAAAACGTTATATTATGACAAAGGAATACGGAAAGTTTAGGATCAGAAAATCAAAAATAGCATTAAGTCAAAACAATTCGCGGGCGCCAGTAAAAAACAGTTACTGCAATGTTGCGGAATAAACTTAAAGAAATTGCTCAACATTCCTTTTTGCAAAAAAAAAATATATGAAGCAAATCCATTTGCCAAGCGCTTATATGATGATTTGCTTAACAACTATAACCGTTTGATAAAGCTCCTGTCTATTTAACTTTTTACCATACCTAGTTTACCAATTATGTATAACTAAACCTTGAATTGCTTATTTAAGAAAAGAAAAATTTAACTCATTAAAACGATGCCGAGTCATATTAAATCATTTCCCTTTTAAACTGTTTTAAACTTTAATATAAAATATGTTGATATAAAATGTCCAGTATAGGATTTTTTTTATATTTTTATTGAAAAACAATAACAGATTATTAATGGAAGCATCTAGAAAAATTTAGGACTGATAGGCATACTTTACAAAAGGTAGAAGAGAAAGTCAGTTAAACCTTTGCATATATGGACTTCATTTTAGAATTTCCGAAGTTGATGCTAATTGAAGGTATTTCAGTATTTTTACTGCACCCCTTATGTTTTACCTCTTAAGCGAAAACGTGACTTAACTTATACAAAGACTGTAAACAAACTGTTAAAAATGCAGCACTTAATAAAATGTATGCTTAAGAAGTCCTGCGGAGTTCCTTGGTGAGATTTAAAACTATGGAAGGGTTATTTGAAAGCTGTGTTCTTCCTTCAAACCTTTAACCTTAGGTCACTATTTTTGATACTGTAGGAAGAAAATAAAAATTAGCATTTTAAAGTTTCATTCGAACGTTGAACAATGATTAGATTTTCTAAGAAACAAAGAATTTGACTAAATTTCAAAGGGGATTCTGGATGTTGAGCTATAACTCACGATTTTTTTGGACTGTTTCATTCTATGCATGAGTACCTCAATATAACGGCAATCTTCGTTTGGTTCAACTTAGCACTTGCTATTTTAAGTTAACTTTTAAGAAAAGGGAATAAAATAAAACTTCTCAATCTTTTGGAATATGATTTAGTAATCACTGCCTACCTCCCATTTTAAAGTCATTATCAATCGAATAGGGTTATTTAATAGTTGGGCATACGCAAACCATTAGCAGAATATAGATAATCAGATTCTTAGGCATAACACTAATTTAGTTGTTTAGTGACGTTTTACATCGGTTTATAATTTCTCAAGTTATAAAAAAGTAATGTGAATTCGATCCTATACTCGGTCATTCTTCTTTAGAGATGAATGTTAGGTTTGGTGTTAAATGTATTGACCACTATAAATCCAACAAATGGAAATGATCGTGACATAATAGCTTCGTTATTGAGCTTATGGTAAACTTGTATGAAATTATTAGAATTTAAATATTTGTACTGCAGCTTTCATTATAAAACTTCACTAAAAATTACTTTTAAGGGATGCACGAAATAAAAGAATCTCTTTGCGTTCATTCCATTACGTAATAAATGAAGTGATCAGAACCAATACAATATTATATAAAATTTAAAGTATATGGATAAAAGTATAAAAATAGTTCTTTGTTCATTTAATTAGCTTCTCGCAGGAAAAGGACATTTAGTACAAAAATAGTTTTAAAGATGTAAGAGGTACGTTAATTCAAATATTAAAATTATCGAACAAATTGCAGATCGTTATTTGATAAGAACGAAACATTTCTATATACATAAGTGAAAGTTAGTGATGTTAATTTATTATTTACTTAGAAAAAAAAAGAAATGTATGCTGCGAACTACCCAGTAGAAATCTTCCATTAAGCACGTTTATTGTTTTCCGATATAACTACATCCTAGTTTAGTAGTTTGCCTTTTGGGTTTTAAGTGTAACTGTATTTTTTCTTATTCTTATATTTAACTAGGCAGATAGTTGCTAAAAATATATCTCTACAGATGATAAAGATCTTTGTAAGTAGTGTATTTTTTTTTCTTTAATTGCTAGCGTTAAGCATAAATCTAGTATTTTGTAAAGCAATTAATTGATTACATACATTATATTAATAATATGAATTGCTAACGAAAAACACGACTTTCCTTTCCAGTGGTTCTTTCTTTCAGCGGGAAATGAGGTGCAGGGTAGGTATGCCGTCGCGAGGGTACGGTTTGAGAAAATCCGCTGAGGTCGGTTTCGCGTCGTGCGTGGTACGCGGTACCTTAGTTGATTTTGATTTTTCTTTAGCGTAGCTTTTTTTCGGAATTACGTTAACGTAGTATACTTTTCGGTACCGCGTCGGGAATTCGGGAACGCGAAGTAAAGATTAGATCTTTGTCTTTTGTCTGGTTATAGGAAGAAATACGGAGTAACGTAAAGTAGGTTTCCTCTCCGTATGGTTTTGTTTTGTAACGCGTTTGAAGACGGGCATGTATAGGTGGCTGAATATTGTAAGTGAGCGTAACCCATTCGGAGACCCACGACCGAAATCCTCTCCGTTCTAGCTGGCCGACAAGCAGCCACCGCGTGAATGGGTTACGGTGCACGGATTGGTTGACCGGTTGGTACCGTCCGTTGGCACTACTCAGACTTAACGTCTAGAACCGATGAGAGGTCGGTTCCGCGTTCGGACGTAGACATAAAATCATTACAAATGGCGCCCAACGTGGGGCCCCAAAACATCCTAAGGGGATAAACGATTCGCGTCTTCTGACGAGTTGGTCCTTTACGGAGGATGTCAGGTACTTTGGCACTCGAGCCTCACAAACAGGAGCAGTGGAGTTGTGTGATACACACTAGCAGTTGCTTCACGTGAGTTATAGCTTCCGCTCTCCTTTGTTTGATTTTTTTTTCGCGACAGAATCCTTCCGATGTGTTGGTCCAGGTTAACCCCTGTAAGGACCTTCTATTTTCTTGATGGAACTGTCAGCCAGATGGGGTTTCTCCTGTCGGCCTGGACTCTCAAGAAAATAGAAGGCTACCTTGCCTTTATGTCGCGGAAGGATTCGACTTATTTCGTATGCGTGATAGACGAGTGGTATCGGTTCAACGTTCGGTGGCGTATGCTGGAGTTGCGGAGCCCGGAATGCTTCCACGCGTCGGGAATTTTGACCGCGTACAAAACCGTTACGGTAGCTCTACCACTTGTCTCGTGGAGTCATTTAACGTAGTTTAGAGACGGGTTTTGTAATGTATGTGGGTTTAGGGGATAAATTTTGTAAATCGACCGAAAGCAATCTCTTCGGCAGACTACCACGCACTCTCATTTCCCTTTGGAGGAGTCGACTGCTGGGAAGGAAAGTATATATTAAATAAATTTTTTTTTGCCTATTGTACGCAAATAGCTCACCACTATCGGCCACTAAATTATTTTTAAGTTCTTTAGTCATAGTAGATAATTACAATTTTTTTTTTTTTGTCAGCAAGATAGAACATACCACACACAGTAAAGACGAACATGGCAATGAAGCGGACCCCAGATAAGCGTTGGACCAGATCCAAAATGGTCCAACCAGCTAACTGTGGGATCTGCTTTGAAGACGTAGTGGAGGGCGTACACAGCGTGCGATTGGAGTGCGGACACCATTTCCATCGTGCCTGTGTCCAACAGCTCCTCCTCACGTCCGAACTTTGCCCACTATGCCGGCGACCCGTAGAGCGGACCGCCGTAGACGCCCCCCTCGGAACGCCCGTCCCCACGCGTGGAGCAGTGGCGAAGGGGATCCCAGAGGCTGAACCGCCCCAATCACTGATGGACTTGCAAGGAGCCGTGGGCGGTGAAGTTCCTGCTGCAGTTGTCGTGGCTGAGGTTACACCCGCGCCTTCCACCCACTCCATTGACACCCTCGTGGCGTTAATGCGAGATATGTCGGAGAGGATTGGCAACTTGGAGGGAAGGCTCCAGAACCTCCCCATGAGCCAACCACCCAGCCGCGTGAGAACTCCGCTTGGCTGGGAGCCCAATCCCAGTGTGGCTATGCCCCACTCTTGACCATCTGATCAATGGACCCTACCTCCAAGGAACTCGGGAATGGATCCCAGAGCTCGCGAGTATAGACCACGACACAGCGCCGCACCTCCGTTGGTACCTCCAGTCCCCGAGGCAGTCCCTTACAACAGGTCAATCGAAGATGCGATTCCCCCCGGGAACGCATTGACACCTTTCCGAGACCCGACGCCTCGTATCATGGAGAGTTGGCACCTGAACTTCACGGGTTTCAACGATATGATATCAGCGGACCGGTTCCTTTTCCGGATTCAGACGTTAGTATCCAGCACCCTGGGCGGTGATTTCTCGGCCTTCCTCCGGCATGCACATCTTTTGTTCAGCGGAGACGCTGCCGACTGGTACTGGAGTTTTAAGGAGTCGACGCCACGTCCCACTTGGAATTCTTTCAGTGCAGCCTTCCGCAATCGATTTGATGATGGCTTCACTGAGAGAGAACTAAGGGAACAGATAAAGAAACGGAAACAAGGCGCTCACGAACCGTTCGACCAGTACTACACAAGTATAGTGAGATTGAGCACTCGCTTGCGAACAACCATGCCCGAGGACGAACTGGTAGAAATTATCAGAGAGAATATGCGTTGGGAGCTTCAGAACACCCTTCTGCATTTTCCCATCAACACCATACAGGGATTGCGCCTCCATTGCCGTAGGCAAGAACAACTGGATGAGCGGTGATTGAGCACTCACTTGCGAACAACCATGCCCGAGGACGAACTGGTAGAAATTATCAGAGAGAATATGCGTTGGGAGCTTCAGAACACCCTTCTGCATTTTCCCATCAACACCATACAGGGATTGCGCCTCCATGCCCGTAGGCAAGAACAACTGGATGAGCGGCGAGGTACCTTCCGTCCACAACCTCGCATGACGGGACCAAATCCCCGAAATCATCACACCGCGGAGTTGATGGCAGCGGACCACCTACTTGCTGACCCAGTACCAGTACCGAGGAGCGGAGCACCACAGGAGCTTGAGGACCCAGCAATGATTGATCGACCCTCCCTTGAAGCAATTACAAGCCCGACGGTCTGTTGGAACTGCCGACAAACGGAGCATCGGTTCTATGCCCGTCCGGCGAAACCGACGCTCTTCTGTTACCGATGCGGGAAGGCCGACACTTACGCACCTGATTGCGCAAATTGCAAATTGCGAAAAATCTTACCAGCGAGTGCCGCGACCACCCGTCGGCACTCCTAAAACCCGGACGAACCAATGCTGACCCCATCACTAGCTATGACCAAGCCCCAGACATGACTCCAATTCTGCTGACTCGTACCGCCAAACACAGTTCTCCCGAAGTTCCACAACCGACGCCATCCTTTGTCGAGGCGGACGCGCTGGGAAATGATAGCGAGGCGAAAGTTCCTTGGCATGTCAAACCCTTCCACGTCAGACTGCGGAATTATTTGGCTACTCGACAGCGCATCTTCCATGAGGAGTTGGCTACCACTGTCCCACCGCGAAGAAAGCGAGCCACGCGTCAGATGCGGAGCTTCTGGAGAAGGGTCAGACAGTCGAGGAAGGTGCTGAAGGACATACACTTAGACGAATTATTGAGGGATGACGTTCGACCATATACGTCAGTACACCTCCTGCAAAAACGTTTGTCAGGTTTAGTCGATACGGGAGCCAGTGTGAATTGCATATCAGCCGATTTTGCAGGGGAGGTACTGGCAATGCACGCGGACCAAATCCACCATTTTACCACCTGGTTAAGCACGACGGACGGAACTCGTCACTCTGTAGTGGGAAGAATTACGACGGATGTCACCTTTAAAGGAGTAACTAAACCTCTAGAATTTTACATTATACCTCAATTAACCCAGAATCTTTATCTAGGGGTGGATTTTGTTCGAAAATTTAACTTGGCCCCGGCACTGTTTTCCGGTACGACCCTGGAGTCCGTCACCACAGTTCCTGACGAAACTCAAACCACTCACTTATTACGACATACACTGGATGTGAATCAGCAACTGCGACTTGACTCGGCTATATCGGCTTTTCCATCGCATGAGAAGGAAGGTCTCGGGCGGACGGCACTGGTGTTACACACAATAGATGTGGGGGATGCTAAACCCATAAAACAGAAACATTTTGCCGATCATTAGGCGTGATCGAAGAATCGCAGAGCGCGTGGGCTTCCCCAGTCACCTTAGTTGTCAAGCCGAACAAGGTCCGGCTATGCTTAGATGCCAGACGCTTCAACGCCGTCACTGTCAACGACGCACACCCTCTACCGTTGATTGAAGGCATTTTGAGTCGGTTGCCTAAAGCCAACTTCATCACTAGCTTAGACCTCAAGGACACCTTCTGGCAAATTCCTTTAGACCCGGGCTCAAAGGAGAAAACAGCCTTCACAGTCCCAGGTCGGCCCCTGTGCCAATTCGTGACCATGCCATTCGGATTGTGCAATGCCCCTCAAACAATGACGCGCCTTATGGATAAGGTGATACCACCTCATTTACGTCACCAAGTTTTCGTGTACTTGGACGATCTGCTGCTTATAACCGAGACCTTTAACGAACACATCGACCTGCTTCAGGAGGTGGCTCTACACATCCGGAGGGCAGGGTTAACCATCAACGTACAGAAGAGTCAGTTCGTGATGACGGAGGTGAAGTATTTAGGTCACATCATTGGGCATGGCAACATCAAAACTGAACCGGACAAGACTCAAGCGATTGACGTTTTCCCATTACCCAAGACCACCAAGCAATTACGCCGATTCCTAGGCTTATGCGGATGGTACCAGCATTTTGTAAGTGACTATGC
Organism: Odontomyia ornata; assembly: GCA_963969285.1. Taxonomy (NCBI): domain Eukaryota; kingdom Metazoa; phylum Arthropoda; class Insecta; order Diptera; family Stratiomyidae; genus Odontomyia; species Odontomyia ornata. The sequence continues at coordinate 221,468,883 of OZ017739.1, forward strand.
CACCATTACCACTCCTTTGACCGACATGCTGCGTAAGGGACGTAAGTTCATCTGGGAAGAGCCCAGCTTGCGAGCCTTTGAAGAGCTAAAGAAGAGTCTGACAACAGCCCCCATACTGCACAGCCCGGACTTTGACAAACCGTTCTCAATCCATTGTGACGCGAGTCAACATGGGGTGGGAGCAGTCTTAGTCCAGGTTGCACAAGACGGCGAGGAGAGACCTATAGCATTCATTTCCCACAAGCTGAACCAGGCCCAGCGGAACTACACGGTCTCGGAGCAGGAATGCCTGGCGGCTGTGCTGGCAGTGAAACGTTTTCGAGCATATGTAGAAGGACATCCTTTTGAAATCGTCACTGATCATGCGTCACTGAAATGGCTGATGAGCCAAACGGATCTCCACGGGCGCTTGGCCAGATGGGCCTTGAAATTACAGGCGTTTGACTTCACGATAAGACACCGCAAGGGAAGTCAGCGCGTGGTACCGGACACACTATCAAGGATGTTCGCCCCCTGAAGGAGCCGAGTTGGCCCAGGAGGACGACAGCCCCCTATGGATCGACTTGGACCATCCCGCCTTCAAGTCCGCATGTTATATCCAGCTGATGAATACGATTCAGGACCAGTTGCCACAGCTGCCAGAACTACGGGTGATTTATATATAAGTGGACGAGACACGCCTCCGGAGACCCCATCCAAGAAGAGGAACAGTGGAAGTTATGGGTGCCCGAAGAACTGACATGCGAATTGATTAAGTGGGCTCATGACCACCCATTGAGTGCACACGGCGGTTATGGTCGTACGCTTCGGCGACTGAAGACTTACTTCTTTTGGCCTAAGATGGCGCAGCAAGTGAAAAAGTACGTAGCCGCTTGTGAGCTGTGCAAATGCACTAAAGCGCCCAGTACTGTTCTTCGGCCCCCGATGGGAAAATTCGAACTACCGGAGCGGGTGTTCCAGTGCCTGTATATAGATCTCATCGATCCATAACCTCGCTCGACTTCGGGATACACAATTTCCGATTGTGGAACCTCTTCGAAACCTGCACACCGGCCCCATAGTCAGTTTTCTGGAAAATCGCGTTTTCCATATATTTGGAGTACCGGAGGTGAACTGAACTCCGTTGTCGAAGACCAGACAACGGAGTTCAGTTCACCTCGTCTAGATTTCGAGAATTAATGGAGAAGTATGGCATTACGCATCAGCGGACTGCCGTTTATTCTCCGCAAGCCAATGCGTCCGAGCGATTGAACCACACCCTCATAGCCGCCATTCGGGCCTACGTCCAACCGAATCAGAAGGATTGGGACCGCAGGATTGCCGCCATCACCTGTGCCCTGCGTTCATCTTATCACTCCACCACAGGCATCTTCCCATACTTTGCCGTGTTTGGCCAGCATATGATTTTTCACGGGAACTCGTACCGGCTGTTGCGACAGTTGAAAGGGTTGGAAGACCCAATAGTGGTGCTGGAGCCGCACGAGAAACTCCAAATTCTACGAGAACAAATCCGGGAAAGGATTGAAGACAGTAGACGGGTGGGGGAGGAGCGGTACAATCTGCGATCCCATCCTTCTGGCTTCAAGGCAGGCGGCGAAATCTACCGATCTACTCCCCATGCCTGGTAGGCATCGTGGACACTGCCCTGTAATGAATCTTGGGACGCCGCTGGCGACCACTACTAACACACCTTGCCACCAAGTGGCTTGGCATCTCATGTCGGTTGTGACGGTTGCACATACCATGTCAATTTTGTCGTGGGATGTCAAGAGGAAAAATGGACAGCCACATGGTGGCAGAGTGTGTGTTGTGAGTCGCGCGGTTGCTATTTACTCAACAATTGCGAAAATCGGCGAACTTAATTTAAGCAGCCAATTTAGTTAAGCAGCATACCAGAAGCAGGAAGTGTGTACGCGGACACAAAGGTATGATGTTCAGTTCGATCCAAATTATAATCAAATCTAAATAAATGCATCCACCACAGTTGCAAGCTGCATATCTTCAATTCCAATCGCCATCTGCCACATCTTCATCATCGTCGTCCTTGACGACCAGCAAGATCGCGCCCGCTATTTCGCAACACGAACCTCCAGGCGCGCATCATTTAATCGGCGGAACCTTGATCCCAGTTTTATTTGTTGGGACTGTTCTTGGCATCGTGTATGCAGTGAAATGTATGAATTTAATTCGACGCGCTCGTGAAGCGTTCACGCGACGAAATTGTCCCTTCTATGAGGATGTCATCGATAATGATAATCCACCGCTGATTTAAGTGTCATGGAGCAATGGGATAGTGGTTCACCAAGTATAAACTATCTTACTGTTGCCTTGAATTTCATCAATTCAAAATATCTAAAATGAAGTTCAAGTGGGGAAAATTTGCTAAGACTGTTTCAAACAACATTTTTCATCAACACAATGCTTGGTACAACGTTCGCTCTACACGATACGGCAAATAATCATCGTCGCAGTGAGTAGTAATCGAACGTTATATGCAATACAAAACGTTATATTATGACAAAGGAATACGGAAAGTTTAGGATCAGAAAATCAAAAATAGCATTAAGTCAAAACAATTCGCGGGCGCCAGTAAAAAACAGTTACTGCAATGTTGCGGAATAAACTTAAAGAAATTGCTCAACATTCCTTTTTGCAAAAAAAAAATATATGAAGCAAATCCATTTGCCAAGCGCTTATATGATGATTTGCTTAACAACTATAACCGTTTGATAAAGCTCCTGTCTATTTAACTTTTTACCATACCTAGTTTACCAATTATGTATAACTAAACCTTGAATTGCTTATTTAAGAAAAGAAAAATTTAACTCATTAAAACGATGCCGAGTCATATTAAATCATTTCCCTTTTAAACTGTTTTAAACTTTAATATAAAATATGTTGATATAAAATGTCCAGTATAGGATTTTTTTTTATATTTTTATTGAAAAACAATAACAGATTATTAATGGAAGCATCTAGAAAAATTTAGGACTGATAGGCATACTTTACAAAAGGTAGAAGAGAAAGTCAGTTAAACCTTTGCATATATGGACTTCATTTTAGAATTTCCGAAGTTGATGCTAATTGAAGGTATTTCAGTATTTTTACTGCACCCCTTATGTTTTACCTCTTAAGCGAAAACGTGACTTAACTTATACAAAGACTGTAAACAAACTGTTAAAAATGCAGCACTTAATAAAATGTATGCTTAAGAAGTCCTGCGGAGTTCCTTGGTGAGATTTAAAACTATGGAAGGGTTATTTGAAAGCTGTGTTCTTCCTTCAAACCTTTAACCTTAGGTCACTATTTTTGATACTGTAGGAAGAAAATAAAAATTAGCATTTTAAAGTTTCATTCGAACGTTGAACAATGATTAGATTTTCTAAGAAACAAAGAATTTGACTAAATTTCAAAGGGGATTCTGGATGTTGAGCTATAACTCACGATTTTTTTGGACTGTTTCATTCTATGCATGAGTACCTCAATATAACGGCAATCTTCGTTTGGTTCAACTTAGCACTTGCTATTTTAAGTTAACTTTTAAGAAAAGGGAATAAAATAAAACTTCTCAATCTTTTGGAATATGATTTAGTAATCACTGCCTACCTACCATTTTAAAGTCATTATCAATCGCATAGGGTTATTTAATAGTTGGGCATACCCAAACCATTAGCAGAATATAGATAATCAGATTCTTAGGCATAACACTAATTTAGTTGTTTAGTGACGTTTTACATCGGTTTATAATTTCTCAAGTTATAAAAAAGTATTGTGAATTCGATCCTATACTCGGTCATTCTCCTTTAGAGATGAATGCTAGGTTTGGTGCTAAATGTATTGACCACTATAAATCCAACAAATGGAAATGATCGTGACATAATAGCTTCGTTAGTGAGCTTATGGTAAACTTGTATGAAATTATTAGAATTTAAATATTTGTACTGCAGCTTTCATTATAAAACTTCACTAAAAATTACTTTTAAGGGATGCACGAAATAAAAGAATCTCTTTGCGTTCATTCCATTACGTAATAAATGAAGTGATCAGAACCAATACAATATTATATAAAATTTAAAGTATATGGATAAAAGTATAAAAATAGTTCTTTGTTCATTTAATTAGCTTCTCGCAGGAAAAGGACATTTAGTACAAAATAGTTTTAAAGATGTAAGAGGTACGTTAATTCAAATATTAAAATTATCGAACAAATTGCAGATCGTTATTTGATAAGAACGAAACATTTCTATATACATAAGTGAAAGTTAGTGATGTTAATTTATTATTTACTTAGAAAAAAAAAGAAATGTATGCTGCGAACTACCCAGCAGAAATCTTCCATTAAGCACGTTTATTGTTTTCCGATATAACTACATCCTAGTTTAGTAGTTTGCCTTTTGGGTTTTAAGCGTAACTGTATTTTTTCTTATTCTTATATTTAACTAGGCAGATAGTTGCTAAAAATATATCTCTACAGATGATAAAGATCTTTGTAAGTAGTGTATTTTTTTTTCTTTAATTGCTAGCGTTAAGCATAAATCTAGTATTTTGTAAAGCAATTAATTGATTACATACATTATATTAATAATATGAATTGCTAACGAAAAACACGACTTTCCTTTCCAGTGGTTCTTTCTTTCAGCGGGAAATGAGGTGCAGGGTAGGTATGCCGTCGCGGGGGTAGGGTTTGAGAAAATCCGCTGAGGTCGGTTTCGCGTCGCGCGCGGTACGCGGTACCTTAGTTGATTTTGATTTTTCTTTAGCGTAGCTTTTTTTCGGAATTACGTTAACGTAGTATACTTTTCGGTACCGCGTCGGAAATTCGGGAACGCGAAGTAAAGATTAGATCTTTGTCTTTTGACTGGTTATAGGAAGAAATACGGAGTAACGTAAAGTAGGTTTCCTCTCCGTATGGTTTTGTTTTGTAACGCGTTTGAAAATGGGCATGTATAGGTGGCTGAATATTGTAAGTGAGCGTAACCCATTCGGAGACCCGCGACCGAAATCCTCTCCGTTCTAGCTGGCCGACAAGCAGCCACCGCGTGAATGGGTTACGGTGCACGGATTGGTTGACCGGTTGGTACCGTCCGTTGGCACTACTCAGACTTAACGTCTAGAACCGATGAGAAGTCGGTTCCGCGTTCGGACGAAGACATAAAATCATTACAAAATGTGTAAAAATATGTGTATTCAGGCGCCAAAATAACCAGAACTAGCAACGAAAGAAACGAAATACGCCGAAGAATACAGCTCGAAAATAAAATATTTTGTTAAGTTTTGATGATCTGGAACACCAGCTGTATATACAGGAAAACAAAGCTCAAAGTACAGAAATCTAAGGTAAGACCTGTGCTATACTATGGGTGTGAAACACGAACCTAATCCCAAGCACCCGCAGACATATTGGGCATAATTGCAAAATAGGTCCTGAGGCGAATAATTGGAGAGAAGCTAGAGGGGAGCAATGGTGAATTCGATACAACCATGAGCTGTATGAAATTTTTGAAGAGCCGGAGGTCTCAACGATTTTCAGACTGCGGAAGTTGGAATGGACTGGCTACATGAATCGAATGGATGAACAATGGATAACCAAAAAAGTATTCTTTGGGAGAACTGAAAAAAGTATTCTTTGGGAGACTGTTGGAGACGCTTGTTGCAGGAAGCGAGGAACTGAAAGCAGCTGTTGTGCTACGAAGAAGAAACATACATCTATGCGATTAATGCAAAGCTGAAAATAACAATTTGCATTTGTATTAGTTGGTTTACAAATGACAAGCTCCAGCTAAATTTGGCAAAAGCATAGTGAAGTGCAAGGCTCTTCAACAATTTAAAACGCTTGTATGGCACAAAACGTATGAAAATTCACCTAAGAAAGGAAAAACACACTTCTTGCTTACATTTTGCTGTCCACTACCGTGTACTTACATATTATCCACACTCAACCCAGGCTCCGGTAAAAGCCAAATAGCGTTCACTACGTGCTCAACAGTAGGTAGGAGCAATATTCTATGGGATGGGTCTAAGCGAGCATGCAGACAGCAAATCGATATTTGCGCAACAATCATATTACATCGCTGAGTGCTTTGATGGTTAATGTGATGGATGGTCTGTAAAGCACTGCAGTGATGGTCTGTTACCTCATCAAGTGAAGATATAAGTGCTCGCCGAAATTGATATCGTTTGAGGAGGCGCGAATGCACTTGCAGGCTAGCGTCGGAGTGTCGTGGAGTGGCTTTTTTCCCTAGCAGAAGGACCCACTACAAAAAATATTCGTATACACGAATTGTTCTATAAAAATATAACGGCCCAACGGTATTGATGCTGAGATAGCCCACCAAATGGATGAACAATTGAAACGCGACTGACTGAGCACGATTAACATGCGCGAGATGCCAGACAATTTCGTCCCTAATCCAAAAACTTACGACCTCCAACTAAGAGTGGGGCATCCAGTTGAAAACGGTGTTTCCTTGCACTCCGCCATGTGGATCAAAATCCATCGTAGATGCGGCCATATGTTTTAGACTTATATTAAAAGTTTATGCAATCGAATCATATAAAAACTAAAAATCAATTAAAAACTTGTGGAGAAGGCCACTTTTCCCGGGCAAAAGGCCCTGGAACTTCAAAAACATGGAAGGAGCTGCAGCCCGATGGCTAGCTCATAAGAAGAGGATCCAGTTACCGTGGCGGATCCCGCACCCGGTCAAAATATCCGAAATGAGAAGACCGAGCTCAGCGTTTAACAATTAATTTTTATTTGAAATATGATTTTAACAATTATTTTTACGTTAACAACATTTTGTTCTTTTAATGTTGGTTATTAAAATTATTAAAAAACAGAAAAATGATATAAATAAATCATTCATCATTTTTCTGAATTTAAATTTTTAAAAATTCAAGTATTAAGGTTATGAATCAGTTTTTTTTAAATTTTTTTACGCGTTGAATTACAATATTTCATTCAGATCCCAGGGTGTAATGTGCTTCATTTGCGTGGCTTGTGCTCTTAATCTTCTGTCGTATGTATTGGTGGACCTCGCCTTATCTTTCGTGGGGCTCCAGTGCAACGACAGAGTCTTCCAAAGATTTGAATTGCCGCAGTAGCTTGCATGACTGCCCGTGGCAAATCATGGGCTGTCCGAAGGCTCCAAAGTAAAAAGAAACACCCGTGATCAAATGACAGGAAGATCACAGTGCGCAAGTGATTGCGGACCATCCCAATTCTTCTGGATTGGATGGACATAGGAACGGGTGGCAGCTAACAGGGTGTGATTCAGACGTTCCGATGCACTCGATTGGGTAGAGTATATGTGTGTCAGTTAGTGTTCGACCCTATTCTCCTCGAGTGGAGCGTTAAACTGGCGAGAACGGAATTGAACTCCGTTATCCTTTCAGGCACGCCAAACTCATGGGACACCTGACTCTCTAAAAATTTCACCATAGGTGCAGTCGAAAACTTTTGAATGGGTTCCACCAGTGAGAACTTAGATAGCTGGTCTAGTACGATGATAACTCCAACATGTTCCATAGATGACCTAGAATACGGACCAAGCAAATCCATACAGAGACGTTGGAATATGCACTCCGCAACGTTGAATTGGAGGTTAAAGAGGCTGGTTGGGAGCTTTTGTGCTTTTAACAGGTTTCACACTCCTTGACCTGCGAGGGCATTTTGGGCCAAAAGAAATATTTCTTAAGATGCCGAAGCGTTCGACTGTAGCCACCGTGGGCCCTAAGAGGATGATCGGGTACACTAAGGATCAGGTTATACGTCATTTCCTCTGGCATCCAAAGCTTCCAAGACTCTTCTTCTTGCAACGATACGTAGCCATCGACCACTTTCAAATTAGCTGACTGTGTTTGTTGTGTCTCAATGGTTTGCCGTAACTTGTGGTAGTTGTCCAATTTGAAATGTGGGCTGTCCAAATCTATTTCGATAGGGCTATCGTCATTCACTGCCCGTTCTGATCCCTCTGGTGAAATCGTTCGCAAAAGAGTATCGAGCACAATGCTCTGTATTCCTTTCCTGTGTTTGATGGTCAACTTAAAACCTTACAGTTTAAGAGCTCATTGCGCCAAGCATCCATGTAGGTCAGTTTGGTTTATCAGCCATTGTAGCGATGTGAGGTCAGTAATGATCTTAAACGGATGGCCTTCCACGTACTTTTGAAACTTCTTGATAGCCAACACCGCTGCCAGACATTCCTGCTGAGATACGGTGCAATTCCTCACTTGGCATGAGGGCTATTGGAGCTTCTTCCCCATCTTCAATTAAATGCACTAGCGTCACAATGAATAAAGAAGGGCTGTGTGAAATCTGGGCTGCGCAACACAAGGGCAGATGTTCAAGCTAGCTTAAGCTCAGCGAATGCTTTTTCGCTAAGCTGAGACCAGGCAAACTTACCCTTCTATAGCATGTCTTACAGGGGCGCTGAAACTGTCGCATAATTTTTTTTATTACTTCATTTATTACTTAAAAAAAATGTATATACATTGTTCTTCATGAGTACCTTTCCTCGTAAGATAAGAATAAATAAGATAAGGAATCTGCCAGTTTCGAACGAACCTTTGATACCATCTGCATACTTCCAAGAAACGTCGCAACTGCTTAACGATTTTCAACAAGGGGAATCCGTCAATCTCTAGAGTCTTGTCTGGGTCGATCTTGATGGTACCGTGACCGATGATGATGTGTGCAAAGTACCGGACTTCGGTCATGACGAATACACTCTTCTGAATATTGATTGTGAGTCCCATCTTGCAAATACAAAAGGAAACTTCTTGAAGCAATAAAAAGTGCACAAACACTTGGTGTCTCAGGTGAAGTGGAATTGCCTTGTCTATTAGCCGATTCATTGTTCGGGATACATTTCACAGGCTAAAGGGCATCATGTCAAACTGATGGAGTTTTTATCCAGGCACTGTGAATTCGAGACTTGTAATGTAGTTTGCTTTCGGTAGACATCGTAAGGTCCCATCGATGAGTTGGAGAGGGTATGCATCTTTGATCGTCACCGCATTGACTTTCGCTCATCAAGACAAAGATGCACCTTCCCTGCTTTTATGACCAAGATTACTGGGGAGGTCCAGGCGCCTTGCGATACCTCTCTAACTTCCAACTCCAATTCCTGTCCAGTTCAGCGTACACCAACTTTTCCATTACCGGCGAGAGACAATACCGCCGTTTCTTTATGGGTTTATTATCGCCGACGTCTATGGCGTTTGAGACTAGGCTGGTACGGCCAAGGCCTTCCACCGCATAGGATGAAAAAGCAACGATTGATGCTTCTAGGCGTTGTTCTTGGCTGGGAGTTAGCCTATGTCTATCTGGCATAGAAGTGAGTCTGGTGTTGAGGCGGGGGGTCCGAGAATAAATTCGTGGCCAGACCAAATCGCAGTAGCAGGCCGGCGCTGAGGTTAACGTTCTGGGCCAGTTGGGGGACGGTGTCAAAAGTCACGTCTTTTGTTTGACTCCTGAACGTGACAGGTGTGGTCAACGTACCCTAAATAGCTAAGGTTTTATCAAAGTAGCATGTTGATGGAGTACCTTTGAGCTGATGCTTCAGGCAAGGCAGCTAATACTAGCACTCGTGTCAATCAACGTGACAGTGACTTCAACCAACACTTTGATTGGGGCGTACGGTCAGGTATCATTCTCGGAAACCTCTGATATGTCACGTACAGATAGGATTTCATGGCAGGTGCACACTCTGTTACGGGGGCTCCTCCAATGACGAGTTGACCATTTTGTTTTGTACAACCAAGAGGTGACCTTTTCTGACGTAAAGATTTGCTCTTGAGCCACACGGTATTCCTACAGCCGAATGTGATATGGCTTTAGGGCACGAGCCAACGGTGATCTGGCTTCATCTGGTGGTTGGCGACGTGATCACTTCAACATGGTCTTCGGAGAGGCCTCCGTGAGAGAGAAAGCCTCCGCAGGCATCGTTGTCATGGCCAGTGCAGTGTTGCCATGTTTGGTATTTGCAATAAGCTGGCAACCTACAGTTAAACTTTAGAGTACCGTTGGGATGGTCGAGTACTCGCTCATCTATTTTTTGAGGTGGCGCAACTAGGACAATCTGGGGAGTATGTATTTGTTTTGCCGCAGCCGTAGCAGAAAATCGTGCGGTCTGCTCGACATGCAGCAAACTGATGTCCAGATTGTCCACAGATCCAGCAGGTTGTGAGGTTTGCCACCGTGGCTACCGTAAACTCGTCTTGTTCCTTAGTGGCGTTTTCCAGATGGAGAATGATTACTTCCTACGTGCCTTCCGAAATTCCGTGCCACCTCGGGCCTGGCTGGGGAGGGCTCTCTTTCTTGTTCTCTAGGGTGGCTAACCGAGTGGTCAAGCCCTGCAATGGTGCCATCATGTCCTGCAAGACTGTTGCATTCACGGACACATTCGGCCTCTTTCCTCCAGCAGATGGTACTGTTCCAGCTCCTTCTACGGCGTCGGGATCACCAAGTAGTGGCAAACCTCGGTCTAGGCGGTCATTATCCTTAGGCACCACCCCATGTGCAGCTGGTGTTTTATCAAAGCTGGTTGGTTGTACTGCAGAAGTTAACGGTTGCCGAGAAAGCGGACAACTACGGTTATTCTGCTGATTCTGTATCAGGTTATTTTTGTGGAACTGATGCACATACTGTAGCGTTCGCACCGGTCTGCCATCATTTCTTATCTGCTGGCAAATCAAACACAGCACCGTTGCTCCAGCACCTGAACGTAGGCGACGCTCTTCCAGCATGCGTTTCGTAGCCATTTTCCCTAAAATCTAATAAAATTCCCCTGATCTAAAAATATTTCCCTAAGTATAGTCTTCTAATATTTTTCTTCTCTAACAATTTTTCAGAAAAATTATTATACAAGCAACTCAATTATGTAGCTAAATACAAAGAATTTTCATAAGTGATTAATTTTTATTTTATATTTTAACAATTATTTTTACATTAACAACATTTTGTCTTTTTGATGTGGGTTTTATATTTAGTTTTATAATTTTTTTAATTTGATTACCAAAAAAATCAAGTGTTAAGATTATGAATCAGTTTTTTCTTCCATGCTTTTAGGCGTTGAATTGCAATAGTTCATTCAGTTTTATTTAACGCATTTTATCTTTGTTTTAAATGCTGCTTCATTATTTTAAGTGGAATGAGTTGAAACTATCTAGATGGCTTCAAGTTATTTTTAACATGAATGTAAATAAAATTTTCATCAGAGTTTAACAATGCTACAGGGTTTTTCAATAAGAGGTGTTATGTTGATATTAAAAGAAAAATACCATTTTTTAATACAAACGATCAAATGTTTATTTCATTATAAAGAAGGAGGTATGCCGTTAATAGCAAAAAATAAAATCAGGCAAATGATCACCATGACCACGCTTACAGGACCATATCCTTTTCATTAAATTTTCCATAACCAACACGCAAAGTGGCTGCCCTATGTCCTCGATAGCCTCACGAATTCCATCTTTGAGGTCTTGAATTGACGCTGGGCTGTTGGCGCAGATCTTTTCAAAATAGAAAAAGACAGCTTCCTTTTAATTTTGTGTATTATTTTTATTCTCGAAATCGATTTTCGACCGTAATCGTTCGGTCTTCTTCAGCGATTAATTTATTTTTACTCACATTCCTGCTTATATACTAGCTATGTTTAAGAAAATTTACTCTAGATCATTAAAAAGTAATTAGGGAAATTTGCTTAAGCTAATAAAAGGTAGGAAAGGTAATTTACAAAAGGGGTAGTTATAAAAATATTATTTTTACATGATTCAGAGAAGATATTATTATTTAATTAATTTAAATAGCCATGATCTGCAGTTTCCGTCATCCTGATTCATTAACTTTTTCCTTTCCCGGGTAATTGCCACGCTTTCCATCACATCCAATTCACGTGTATCTCTAGCTTCCTTGATGACTACAGCGTCCTCCATTGTTATCTCGTGTCCCTTCGTGATAATATGTTCCGCTACCGCTGACTTGAAATTCGAAGTTCTTTCTTTCTTTCTTGCTGCTGCTGCTTCGCCTAGATGCTCCTTGATTCGCGTGCCGATGAGCCTCCTCGTTTGACCTATGTACACTTCTTCACAAGTGGGACATTCGATGCGATAGATACCAGATTTCTCGTGTGGTTCGCGCTTGTCTTTCGTTGATCCGAGAACGTTTTTGAGCTGGTTCTTGCTGCTTGATTCGATTAACCGTACAGAATTGAGCTGATTTATTCGCCGCTTGATCCGATTGCTGATGCCTTCGTGATAAGTTAGAGCCTTTCAGTACGTTCTTTCGGTATTCGCATTTGATAATGTTGATCGTCCCTGACGCTGTCTATTAGTCTGGATCTTCTGTGCCATTCTCCTAATCGTCGAGCCCTTGAAGCCGTTTAGTTTAGCTGTCTCAACAATGTACCTCATCTCCTTTTCCTTAGCTTCCTTGCTTAGCGGCAAATCGAGCATCCTGTGGATCATGGCTCTGTAGGAGAATGGCACAGAAGATCCAGACTAATAGACAGCGTCAGGGACGATCAACATTATCAAATGCGAATACCGAAAGAACGTACTGGAAGGCTCTAACTTATCACGATGGCATCAGCAATCGGATCAAGCGGCGAATAAATGAGCTCAATTCTGTACGGTTAATCGAATCAAGCAGCAAGAACCAGCTCAAAAACGTTCTCGGATCAACGAAAGACAAGCGCGAACCACACGAGAAATCTGGTATCTATCGCATCGAATGTCCCACTTGTGAAGAAGTGTACATAGGTCAAACGAGGAGGCTCATCGGCACGCGAATCAAGGAGCATCTAGGCGAAGCAGCAGCAGCAAGAAAGAAAGAAAGAACTTCGAATTTCAAGTCAGCGGTAGCGGAACATATTATCACGAAGGGACACGAGATAACAATGGAGGACGCTGTAGTCATCAAGGAAGCTAGAGATACACGTGAATTGGATGTGATGGAAAGCCTGGCAATTACCCGGGAAAGGAAAAAGTTAATGAATCAGGATGACGGAAACTGCAGATCATGGCTATTTAAATTAATTAAATAATAATATCTTCTCTGAATCATGTAAAAATAATATTTTTATAACTACCCCTTTTGTAAATTACCTTTCCTACCTTTTATTAGCTTAAGCAAATTTCCCTAATTACTTTTTAATGATCTAGAGTAAATTTCCTTAAACATAGCTAGTATATAAGCAGGAATGTGAGTAAAAATAAATTAATCGCTGAAGAACGAACGATTACGGTCGAAAATCGATTTCGAGAATAAAAATAATACACAAAATTAAAAGGAAGCTGTCTTTTTCTATTTTCAGTTGGAGTATTTTGTGAAGGCGAAAATGAATTCGATTACAAATGCAGATCTTTTATTTGACGTGGCTCCAAAGGAAGAAGTCGCAAGGTGTTAAATCACAAGATCTTGGTGGCCAATTGTGATCACCTCTTCGAGAGATAACACGGTGTGGAAACTTTTCCTGTAAAAGATCAATGGTTTTATTGCTTGTGTGGCATGTAGCGCCGTCCTGTTGAAAGTAAACGTTGTCCAGATGAATACCATCCAATTCCGGGCATAAAAAATCATTAATCATCTCTTGATGGCGCAATCCATTCACCGTAACTGTTGCTCCAGCCTAATTTTCGAAAAAGTATGGCCCAATAACTCCACAGGACCATAAACCGCACCAAACAGTCGCACGTTGAGGATAGAGAGGGTTTCAACAATTGGGTTTTCCGAACCCCAGATGCAACAATTTTGCATATTGACGAATTCTTCTTCTTCTTAGAACTACTGCCCCTCTCGGGCCTTCGCCTCCAAATGTCTTGGTCCGTTGACCGTGATATCCAATTCCGAAATCCGAGCAGCGATAAACTGCCTTCGTCGACCGAGTCAGACCAGCGTTTCCTCGGTTTCCCCACTGGCCGCCGGCCTTCAGTTCTCCCAACGAATACCTTCTTGGGTATCCGTTGGTCGTCCATACGATTCATGTGTCCAGCTCATTGCAGCTTCCGCAGTCTTACAATCCTTGAGACCTCCGGTTCGAAAAAAATTTCATACAGCTCATGGTTGTATCGAACTCACCATTGGTCCCCGTCTAGCTTCGCTCCGATTATTCGCCTCAGGACCCGTCGTTCAAAGGCGTTCAATATATTTGCGGATGCTTGGGTTAGGGTCCACGTTTTACACGCATAGCATAACACAGGTCTTATCACAGATTTGTATACTTGGAGCTTTTTTCCTGTGTATGCAGCTGGTCTTCAAGATCGTCAATACTGAATAGAATATTTTATTTGCGAGCTGTATTCTTCGGCGTATTTCGTCTCTTTCATTGCCCGTTTTTATTATTTTGGCACCTAAATACACAAATTTTCGATACTGTATTCGTCAAGTGTGATATTTTGTGTATTTGAGGTTTTTTTCCTTGACTGCCTCATGAGCTTTGTTTTATTTTCATTGATTTGTAGCCTTACTAATTTCGCTTCGCTGTCGAGTTTCAGGAAGATTTCTTTGGTAGTTGTTAGTGACCGTGACAAAATGTTGATGTCGTCCGAATAGGCCACTATCTGGCTCGACTTGTATAGTAATGTACCTCGCGTATCAACAGGTAGCTTCCGTATGACGTACTCCAGAGCCAAATTGAATAGCAATGTGGCCAGCCCATCACCCTGCTTTAGTCCGATATTTGTGTCAAAGGCATCGGTGAGTTGATTATTGATGCAGACTTGGGAGGTTGTTGACGTCATTGTCATTTGAGATAAGACGGACTAATTTGGCTGGGATGCCAAAACCAAGCATTATTTGCTACAGTTCGTTACGATCAATACTGTCGTATGCTTTCTTGAAGTCAACGAAAATTTGGTGTACGTCTATGTTGAGCTCCCAGTATTCGCCGAGGTGAAAATGGGCCTCATCACTCAAGATGATTTTCCAATGGAATTCCGGATAATTTTCATGCATTTCAAGGACCCAATCAGCAAAGACATGACGTTGTTGATGATCGACTGGCTGGAGTTCATATGTAAACTGAACTCTATAAGCCTTAAGGCCCAAATCTTTATGCAAAATACGGTGTAATGGGGTTTGTGGAATGTCTAATTTCAAAGAATGACGAGAAATTGACAAACCGGGGTTTTCTTCAACACCTTCGGCTAGAGCTGCAATATGCTTGGCTGTTCCTGAGTGACGTACACGGATTTTATTCTTCACATCACTAAGTTGTCCCAACAGCTCGAATTTTTCCACCAATTTCTGTATTGCGGTCCGACAAGGTGCTTCATGACGACCCAAAAATGATCGAGTTTTACGAACCATCTCTGCCAAAATTTTCACCATTTTTATAGTTAATTTTAATAACTTCAATGCATTGTTGAAGGGTGTATTGTTCCATTTTTATTAATGACGTAGTTTTTGCTGGTCAAATGTTAAAAAATGACAGCTTCAAAAGCGACATCTACCAAAATAGCGGGCTACTCAAAATAACATCTCTTATTGGAAAACCCTTTAGATGTGATTTTAAAACTATTTGTTGAAACTAAAATATGAATAGAAAAATATTGTTACATGTATAAATAATCCTGCGAGCTACTGATGCAATTGTTTTCACTACCATTAAGAACATCCACAGACGAATGTACTCGAAAACCCGCCAAGCATGATCAAAATCTGAAAGTGACCTCACTGTCCATTCATTAAGCTGCTCGAATATTCCAGGTAATTTACCAATGGACGGAAAATGGATTGAATGACTAGAGACCCTATATAAAGGCGAGCTGAATGAGTAGGGGGATTCATTTGAACCGCGATAAAGTAAACTGCGATAGTGTGGAGTGCGAATTAAGAGCGATATTGGTTGTGAAGTGATGAACAGTTGAAATAAAAATTAATAGACAAGTTGTGAAAGAGTTAAATTAGTGATTGTGCATTTTTAGTAAATAAGCTCTTTTAATTTAATTCAAAAGACATTGCGTTTTCACTTTCCCGGAACATTAAAAATATTGGCCGCGAACCATAACACACGACAGTGGTGTTGAGAAGTGAGAAAGAAAATTTTGAAAGTAAAAATCTTTTAAACATAAAAAAAATGCACAATGGTGAAACGTAACATCGAAACTGGTGAAAAAATAAATAAATAAATAAAAGCCGAAATAATAAAAATAAATGAATTTACCATGCCGGAGCTTAAGGGAGACGCAGAAACACCAAAATCAAAGGAACCAAAAGATGCACTGATGCGAATGTTAATGCTGATGTCATCAAGTCTAACTGCGTAGCTAGATGAACAATCAGCGAAGCTAAATGAACAGTCATCCAGTCTAACTGCGAAGCTAGATGAACAATCAGCGAAGCTAAATGAACAGTCATCTAGTCTAACTGTGAAGCTAGATGAACAATCAGTGAAGCGAAATGAACAATCAGGGAAGCTGGACCAACAAGCGATCGAAATCAAGGCAGACATCACACAGAAGCTTGAGAAATAGTCAACCGAAATAAAAGCGGAGCTTGGTAGTCTGAACAAACAAATTAAAGGCGTCGAGGAAAAGGTTGACCAAGTCGAGGAAAAGGTTTACCAGGTCGAGGAGAAGGTCAGTCAGGTCGAGGAAAAGGTCAGCCAGGTCGAAGAGAGAATCAACCATGAGATGGAAAAAATGAAAAAGGAATTGGAAGCAGCAAAAGCAGTAGTGACCACCTCACCAGCCCCGCTTATAACCGCAGCGCAAAGCACATCAAGAAATGTGGCAGCACAATTATTCGACGGGCAAACGGTCTGGAGTATTTACAAAACCCAGTTTGAAGCAGCCGCTCGGATAAATCACTGGAAAGAGCAAGACTGAGATACTGCATTGATCCTTGCTCTAAGAGGTCCAGCGGCCGAGGTTTTGCAGACGATCCCCGTTGAGTTGCATTCAAACCCGGCTGCTATAATGAATGCGCTCGACATGCGTTATGGAGACGATTATCTGAAGCAGATTTATCGGTCACAGTTACGGCATCGGATGCAGAAGTCTGTCGAAACTTTACAGCAGCTAGCCCAAGAAATTGAGTGACTGGCACTTTTGGCTTACCCAGCTTATGACCAAGAACATCGAGATGACGCAGCAACAGAAGCATTCATCAGTGCATTAAAGGACCAGGAATTGCAACAAGCCGTGCATTTAGCTCAAAAGGAAACGGTTAAGGATGCATCGGCTTATAGTCTGAACTTTGATTCAGCGAAAAATGTGAGTCACACCACTCCCCGGGTTCGCCAGGTAATGACAGGTACGTGCGGGTGTAAGCGCGTGGAAATGCAACGAGGGCTGCATGCGAATGGTGCGCCTAGATGCTGGAATTGCGGTGAGAAGGGGCACTTGCAAGGAGATTGCAAGAAGTGAAGAAAATCGAGCTATTGTTCAGGGTGGAGGAGATGCAGACAGAGTCAGGAGCCCAGAATGGAAGCCCTTCAAACTGACGGGGTCAACTTCGTGAGGCAAAGGTTGGCTAGGAGGAGCGATGTCTCCAGCACTACCATCACCGTGTCAAGACTACATCGTGGAGAAGCGGACTTATGCCTTCCAGGTCAAGTTGACAGAGAACATTGCACCGTAACAATCGACACTGGTGCAACCCGGTCGATTATCCGACCAGACCATGTGAGGCAACAACTACTTCAAAAGGGCAGAATTTTCTCACTACGGACAGCTACGGGACAAACTGCACCTGTCCATGGAGAGATTAACCTCCAGATACAGTTGGGACACCTTGTGTTCCGACATAATTTTCTGGTCGCGAACATTATGGATGACTGCATTCTCGGAATGGATTTTCTGTGACTACATGGAATCACGTTGGATTTGGGCGAATGGGTATTGAAATGGCAGAATGTCGAAGTATTGATGAAGGATCCGAGCGTCCAAGCTCCCAAGATGAATGTGGTAGTATGTACCAACACTGATGTACCAAATTCTTCCGAGAGCATTGTATGGACCAAGTTTGATGGTGATTCTGGAGACCAACGATCTTATCTGATAGAGCCAACGAAGACGTCCGCATTGCGCAGTTTAATTGTAGGACGAAGCCTTGTAAGATAACTAAGGAACGGATACATGCCGGTTAGAGTCCTTAACACCGCAGGCTCAACCACGAGCATCAAAGCGGGAGAAGTCATCGGCAGCTGCCAGCCTGTTCCCACCATCACCTCCTCGGAAGCTACTCACGACCATCATTGGAAAAGGAAGCAAGACGCAGACAAAGCCCGGGAATCCACGTCTGCGATATTGAAGCAGGTCAAATTGCCAGTGCAGCTATTCAAGCGAACCTCTGATCTGGTCACCAAGTACAGTGACATCTTCTCAACAAGCCTGGATGACCAAGGCCGAACGAATATGGTAACTCACGTCATAGATACACAGGGAGCCAAGCCAATTCGACAAGCACCAAGACGTCTTCCTATAGCCAAACAAGCAGAAGTGAGCGCACTGGTCTCAAACATGTAAAACATGTTATCGAGCCTTCTGTCAGTCCATGGACCGCGCCTGTAGTTCTAGTACAGAAAAAGGATGGTAGCACTCGTTTCTGTGTCGACTATAGGCAGCTTAACGACGTCACTAAGAAAGATAGTTACCCGCTTCCACACATCGACGACATCGATATTTGTTGGTTATTTTACAGCTATCGCTTTTGTTACTTTACTACTACCAATGAGTTTAGATAATTATTATCTTCTATTTAATATCCAGATAACGTTGAAGGCGCATATTTTTTCCTCAAATAAGTAATTCTTTACGTACGAAAGCAATTTTGTACAATTTATTTTACTATTACCTATTTATGTATGCAGATTTGCTCATTTATGTATGCTTGATATTTCAGTCAATCGTCTCATGTTCCATTTATGATATCTCCACTTTGCGAGTATGCAAAATACTGAGTTTATTGAATTTTTCGAAGTAATTATCCGCGTTCACTTTGGTATTACAGGGTCTCATAAGCAATTCAAATCAAAACGACAGGATAACACGAATTTAGTGATTTATCGTGATCTGGAGATCATAATGCTCACCTTCGGGCTCGTGTGCCGAAAGTGACAAAAAAAATTAATGGAAGCACCTGATCCATACAATTTAAATATACGCTCATTTAGCGCGTTCAGCATAAAACCCAAATAAATTATGTAATCTAAGAATTTTAGTTAAATTAAATCACACAATAAAATTTGTCAATGGAGTACTATACAATATATTATCAATTATAAAAAATGATGCAGCTATAAATCGAATATTTATGCCGTTTGCATAATTTGTACGAACTTCTTATACAACTTAAACTTTCCTAATTTAAAGATATTTCTGTAACGGGATCATAGCTTCCCGCGAAATTATTTTCATTTAGTGCTAAATAATACTCGTACAATTGGGCTTGAGCTTTATATTGATGTAACAAGTTGTGCTTCTATACCTACCAGCAACGTAATCGTTTAGTGTACTTTAATCTTCTATACGCCCAGCCAGTTTTGAGCTGCCACACATCGCAGGTTCGATCTCCACTAAGCTGTGTATTATCACTATGTAAATAATTTTTCACACTAAATAGCTGGAAATTTCGACACAAATTACACCAACCTCACTAAACAATCCGATGTGCTCACAAGTACCAGGCGTTTCCGGTTATGACGACTGTTTGCGGCATTCGATTGTCGGCAAACGCGATGCGGATGCACTTTGCAGGTGCCTATGCATATGTGTCAGCTGAGGCCACAATTGCTGCTGGCTGCAAAAACCTTAATATAAACAATATATGCAAACATGTCCGGCCGGCGGGAAAATTCAGAAAGTGTGCAACACAGGGTAAATGGAAGTCGTGGATACTATGTGAATGTACTTTGCTGTCCACTGCGCACCTTCAATTTTAAAAGCAAACCTACCCTTTTTAGATTGGCAAAAGAAATACATGCTCAGTACCTTTCATAGCCAGTTAAGTTTTGAAAAGTAAGCAAACTCCTATTCATTTCATTTCCGATAACTTTAAAATTAAACGGGCGTAAGAGTTGAAACCATTGTCACCTGAAAAGGAGCAATCCGTGAACCATTTGGTCAGCTGTTGAAATTCGTCTCAAACCGGAACCTTGGATTTTCATCCGCGCTTCAACAATTCTTCATATATTGCCATAGAAATTTGCAGAAAAAATCGGCCCAATGGCGAAGGCATTGCTGGCTTTTAATCATACTAGCTTTGGTTGAATCGAATGGCCTCTCCATCAAAACTGACGATAGATACAAGCCATATGGCAGCAGCGCTTACTACCACACACATGACCATTAGTAGGCCGACTTTGCTGGATAACTTACATGGCGTTATATGAAGAATTGTGGAGATGCCAACAAAAATTCGAGGTTTTGTACGGTTTAGAGACGGATTTCTACAGTGAAATCCAGATGATCCGTGGAGAACACAATAGCGCTCCTAGTGAAGTGAAAATTATTTCAGTTTTTATACCCGTTTGGTTTTTATCGCCTTCCAAAGTGAATTTATAGGAGTTTGTTTACATCTCAACGCTGAGCTATCAGTCGAAGGTGCAAAACGTGTGCTTCATTTGCTCGTATTGGAAAGTTTAGGAGCACAATGGGCTATACAAGGTGAATTTATAGCATGCACGGAATGCATTCGGCACGTTTTTTTATTCGGAAAATAGTATATATGACGAAATATAAGCATTTGCTAATGCCGCGGTTGGGTGACAGCTACCGGAAGCTTGTCCATAGTAGGCCGACTAATACATATGCAAATTGCTATCATATGGCTTGTATCTATCGTCAGTTTTGCTCTCCATTCTACTGTTCTCATCAGTGGCTCGACTAAAAAAGTTATTTAACCGATCGGAGGAATGGCTGCTGGAGTAAGTGTTAGCGTGTTTTGTAAAAATCTTCAGCATCTTGCTATGAATTTTTGGTTTCTATTCTGTGAGTCTTTGTCATCAATAATAACGTTTTTATTCCACAGAAATTATACACCTACCCGGAAAATTTCCGTGCCTTCAAAGGACTCATTGCTGCTCAATATTCAGGAGCCAATGTTGAACTGGCGACAGATTTTGTGTTTGGTGACACGAATAAGAAGAAGCCATTCTTGAAGAAATTTCCAAATGGGAAGGTAAGGTCTCTATATTTTCCCACAAGATGTGAATTGATTAGAGCCTACGGAATGGATCAGGGTACGACTAGGTAGTTGCACGACTACAATTTGCCGACCCCCAAACATTTGGGTTTTGGGTTACCATTTTTCGAAATTCGCATTGCTAGGGGAGTCCGCATGGTTCAAAATTTGAGCGCCAATGTGTGAACATGGGCTCATGCGAGGCCCGCGGCGCAAAAATGTTCACTTTTCTGTTTTAATCTGGCAGTCAGCTGCTTCTCAATTCCTTTTGGTACAAACCTTGGCCGCCATCAATCTTGCTCAAATTTCGTTTGAAGCAGATTTCAAGCTCGAAATTAACTATCCTCAGCGTGTTTTTGCATCGATTTTCGGGGCAAATAAATTACTAAGGATTTATACGAACAGATACGCACATAGAGTTTGCGCCCGCGACGCGCATCGTGGCCACACAAGGCCCGCGGCGCAAATATTTTAATAGATCCTAATATATTAATCTGACAATCAGCTGCTTCTCACATTCCTTATGGTACAACCCTTCGCCGCCATTCAATCTTGTTCAAATTTCGTATGAAGCAGATTTCAAGCTTGAAATTAACTATCTTCTGCGTGTTTTCGCGTCGATTTTCGGGGCAAATAAATTACCGGGGTGTAAATATGAACCGATTTGCACATAAAGTCTGCGAGCGCGACGCGTAGGGCCGATACTAGGAAAGTGCCGTCACCCCGATTATTACATATTTTATGATTTGATTGGGAAAAAGTGAAGTAAAATGCAACCAAAAACTCGTACTATAAAGATGCTATCCCGATATACCTAACAATCGTCAAACCTTAT
Source organism: Odontomyia ornata (assembly GCA_963969285.1). Classification (NCBI taxonomy): domain Eukaryota; kingdom Metazoa; phylum Arthropoda; class Insecta; order Diptera; family Stratiomyidae; genus Odontomyia; species Odontomyia ornata. The sequence continues at coordinate 221,490,845 of OZ017739.1, forward strand.
CTCTAAACCTACTATTATAAACATAACATACGAGTATACCTATCGTAAATATTGGAACCTTTCCCTAATTTTTAACACAAATAAACAACAACATAAATGTAGCAATGAGCTAAAACTACTCGTAAGTAACGAAAAAACAGAAAATAAACACGAATAATTTAGACCTAGATTGCTCCGTCTCAGCTCGACCAGCCTCAACGAATCTATAAAATAAGTATCTCCATTGGAATTGTTGGTCTCGTGCGCTCAAATTAGGAGGAAATTTTATCTTCTTATCGGTGGCCCGTCTATATATGTGGAACATGATTGGGATACTGTCAGAATCAAAAACATCGATTCATGTCCAAATACACGAATGCTTCTGGAGGAACGAAGCCAATAGCGAGGCAAGTCACAATATATCCGTCTGTATGGTGGAATGGCTGTGAAATCTAGGGGTTTTCACTCACTGTTACAGACCTTGCGATATGATTCCGGAGAAGTTTCAATATGAAGATACCGACTCTCGTCACTTGAGCAGTTTGGATAAATTTTTCCATTCGATGTAAAGTTTTCCAATTCGTCTTATGCTTTCTGTACAAACCAATACATACACAAAAAAATTTTAATCCGAAAACGCTTAATCTTTCTTTAGTACTAGCGCACTGGTTGTAGCAGATCTGATATCCATATGTCAAAACTCGTCTAACCAGGGTCTTGTAACAAATAACTTGACCTTTTGATCAATGTATCTGGAATGAAAGAGTTGTCGAAGAGCCTTGACTACTTTTTGTGCTTTACTGAGCAAGGTTTTGACATGTTCAGTATAGTACAGATACTGATCGAGATGAACATCGAGGTATCAAACACAAGATTTATGTGGAACCCGTTCTGAACTACCCTCACAAGCCATAATATGGAAATCCTTCGAATTACGTTGCAGGTATTGACTGACCCCTGCAGTGTTCTCCGAAACAAAATTGTTTCGCACTTCTGCGCATTGATATTCATTCGCCGGTTGTCAGTGTACAGCTAGACATCATTGAACATTTTTTGAAGATTGCTCTGAACCATAGAAGTAGAGTACTGGATCTGCAACCGGACGCGAGAGCCGAAGCAATTAGCAACCTTCGCTAAAGTTGTGTGAAGTTGAGTTTTGAAGTTATGTTTTTGTTTCTGCACTTATTGACTCCGAAACACGTTCACATTTATAAAGTTTTTGGTTTTGAAGATCGCGTGTACAAAATCGGCACTTTAGTTCTCTTTTTTTTGTTAAAAACTTCGAATTTTTCATCGGCTTTGAGACATGAGTTTTTTCGCCTCTACGAATTTCATCAGCTTTGATGTTCGAGTTTTCTGTGAGAGAACGTTCGCTGTGTTGTACTCAAACTGTTCAACGAATGATAACGAAGGCGCGATCGTGTGCACGTAAAACGAAATTTTGTAGGTGTGCGCGGGTGTCAGTGGGGGAAGTGATTCTTCTCATGAGAGGAAAGAAAAACCTGCCTCGCAACAAAGGGGGAGGAGAAGCAGAGGGAATCATATAGTTTCGAAAGCGTAAGTTATTTATGTGTTAAATTTGCTTCCCACACGAACGAGTACACAGATTCTCGTTGCTCGTTCATTTATTTGTATGGCTTTGTTCTGAACTATTGTAGCTTTTCTGTCTGTCGGATAGATGATCAGATTATCAGCAATGATCTCTTTGGCGAGACGTTAAAATCATAGCCGTTCAATAGCTTGCGAATGAATCTTGAGAAAAGCAGAGGCGCAGTAACTGTTCACCTGTTGTAGACCATTCAAGGTCTTAAAGTCGCGCATTGTCGTCTGATTTCCATCTGTTACAACAAACTATTTCCCGTATAACATATTTAACATCATGGCGACAAGTTGTCTGGAGAACCTGTCCTGGAGGAGTTCAAAAACTAGTCTATCTAAACACATCGTATCGAAGGCTTTCTCCATATCAATAAGACAAGCTCCAACACATTATCTGTTGTTTACTTTCCAACAGATGTCTAATGTCTGGCACGAATACCAAATCGGCAATTCGGCATCAACTTATATTTCTCAATGTGGGCGTTTAAAGTTTTGTTTAGTATCACTTCAAACACCTTGCTGATGTTAGGCAGCAAGCTAATTGGGCGATAGCTATTGGGGCACGAAGGTTATTTTCCTTCAAGATTGGAAACATCTTGGCATTTTAACACTCATTTGGGAAAAATGAATTGCTCAACATGTTCAACAATATGCATTAATTCCTAATAGCAACCTGAGGCAAATGTATACCATCAATACCACATGATTTCTTGTTGTTTATCTTGTCAAATATGAAACGCAAGTCTTCATAGCTGACAAAATAATCAATAAGATTCATGCTCGGCATGAGGTCAGATGTCAATGTTTCATTGAAATGAAGAATGAATTCGCCGTTCAGTCTTGATTTGAAGTCGGAAACTTTTGCTTCAACGACCTCTGAAAATATTTGATTCCCTCTCAGGGTTTGATAGATGAACCAATTCAAAATGAGTTCCAGTCATATCATCATATATAATCCTGTTTCCATTCCTATCCGGAGCCCTATCAATTTCTCTACCAGCCCTATCGAAAAGATTTATCTCATCACTAGTGAGTCCAAGATTCAATACCTTCACTCGAGACTTCTTACAGAATAAGCTATTTACTTTCATAAAAATTCCATCTGGGTCTTGTGGGCTAGTACCCCAATGATTGCTAACTTCATTCCTGAACTATGAACAGCTTAAGTTCCGGACATTCTTCAGGTATAATTTCAATAAAGCCAACGAGGGATGGTTGTAGTCGAAAAATCGCCGATAAATATTGTTGACGCGCTTGGTGAGGATGTCTGCGATTTGCTTGCTGGTCTCGACGTGTTGCAGTGCCAGTGTTGCTGGATGTACTTTCGTGGTATTTCGATGTGCTTCTTTCCTCTGGTCGTCATTCCTTCGTGTGCATTTTGTAGCATGTGTATGGCTGACATGTTGACGTACAGAGTGATCGGCAGCTTAGCTTCTAGAATGCCAAGTGCCAGTGCGATTCGTTTGATCCAGCATACATCGTCAATCACTGACACTGCTGCTCGGTACTCGGCTTCTGCAGTTGAAGTCGCTACCTGACGCTGCTTTGTAAATACCAGATCACTGGCCATCCTCTCATCACTAACACACCACTCGTTGACTGTCTTGTGTCAGAGTCCCCTCCAAAGTCTGAATCGGTGTAGACCAAGAGTGTCTTGTCTCCTCCGAAATGAATTCCGGCTGTCGTTCCTCTCAAGTACTGAAAAACACGTTTCCCCATCGCCTAATGGCTCTTCATGGGCTTGTTGCAGAATCGACTGAGGTAGTTCACGGCGAAGCTTATGTCTGGCCAGGTAATTGTGGCTAAGTACAACAAACTTCCTATCGCCTCGCGATAGTTGTTGTTCGCTGGAAGTGTGCCTCGTCGTTCTTGAAGTCTGTCTTATGGTTGATCATTCCTGGTTCAGTTGGTGTGGATGCTGGGTTGCACTGCTCGAGTTTCATCTTTCTCAAGATCTCCGCGTGGCGAAGCTGACTCACGAAGATACCGTCCTGGTCGATCTTGATTTCCATGCCTAAATGCGTTAACTTGAAACAATTTACAATTTACTCTCACTTCTAGGGTGGAAAAAACAATTAATATATTAGTTCCTAATAATCGTTATCCAAACCTATGCAAGCGGAGAATGGTTCCGCAGAGAACATGGCGAGGACATTATGTCCACTACGCCGCAATTTCTACATCCGCAAATATAGCTTCGCGGAGGGAAGACCTGCAATCAAAACGCCAAGACGATTCAATCAACGATACTTCTGTATTTATACATTTTAATTTCACTTAACCTATGTCTTACACAGCTAATTTTACTTCTGTTTCGTTAGTTCGCATTGTAATGTTAATATATATCTATAACCGTTTGAAATACGAAGTGGACCTACGGTATCTACTTCGATTGTCTGAAAACTTGAGGATGGTGTGTCTGTCTTCAACATCTTTTCAGATGTGTGTCTGATTTGCTTGCTCTTGCGACAAGTTTTGCAATTATTAACATGACGTTTAACCATTTCGTTCATGTTCTTCCAACAGAATTTTTGTTTAAGCTTGAGTAACGTTTTTCTTACTCCAAAATGTCCTCCATGAGGTGTATCGTGATAATCTTCTATCAACCGCTTTTGTGCTTTTTCATCGGTTATTTTTCTGAGTGGCTCGTAAATTAATATTTTTAAATTCGTACATGTACTTCCTTGTCGCCGTACATGTACTTCCTTGACGCCTCTTGATGAGTGCTGTAGGGTCAGGTATGGGGCGACGCTCTCAGCAAGGAGGTATACCGAAAATGTTTGGCACAGGTACAGAGAAGAGGAGCACTGAGAATTGCATCTTCGTATCCAACAGTCTCTGACTCGGCGGTGAGAGTGATTGCAGGCGTGATACCTGTCGCCCTCCTTGCTAGAGAGCGCCGCGCTATTTACCTGCGCCGAAACGACGATGCGAGGGAGACGGTTGTCCGCGAGGAGAGACAGCGCTCGCTCAACGATTGGCAGGAGTCTTGGGTCAATTGCACGAAGGGGGGAAGGTGGACTGCGCGCCTCATCCCGGATGTGAGACCGTGGCTAAATCGAAGGCATGATGAGACTGACTTCTATCTGACCCAGCTTTTGAGCGGGCATGGGTGTTTTCAGTCTTACCTGCACAAGATCGGTAAGTCACGGTCCCCCGATTGTCGGTTTTGCCCAGGAGAGGAGGATAATGCCTGTCACACATTTTTTGCGTGCACCAAATGGGTCAGGCTGCGAAGGGAACTCTACAGGGAGACGGGAGATCTCATCCCGGATAATATAGTTGCGGTGATGCTCGAATCGGTTGACAAATGGAGCCAGGTGGCACATTATGCTCGGGCAGTCCTAAAATAAAAAAGGGACTCACAGCAGCCGGGGGCGCTGGGGCTGGGGGATCGCACATCTGGCATTTCCTCTTCCCCTCCCGCTAGGAAAGGGACTCCCAGCTTGAAGGTGCCCCACGGCGTAACAAAACGAGACCTGGCCCGAAGTAATGTGTCAAACGGTTCCAGGCTGGGTTCTCAGGTTGACAGGGGAAGTGTTTAGTGGGTAGTCCAGTCGCGCATGGGAGTCCCACACTCTGTGCATAAAAAGCCACAAAAAAGTTAAAAAAAAACCTCAGAATATGGCCGATTTGTGGACCGAAATTCAAAAGGCTTGGTACGCGATTCCGAGGGGACGTTTATGACCTTGATCGAAAGCCTACCGAGGAGATTCGCTGCCGTCATCAAAAATCAAGGATATCCGACAATAAATTATTGCGTTTAAATTTGTTCGTTGTTATTTTATTTTGCCATTATAATAAACAGCTTACATTTTGTGCTAAATTCGTGTCCAGCTTTTTTTTCATCTTATTCGCAACTAAACTCAATTAAAAAAAATCGGAAGACAATAACCACATGAAACCAACATGACTTAGTCATCACATCGTGGCAAGAACTCAGGTAAAAAATTGAAATGAATAACATAACAGTAGAAAATATTTGCAGTTGAAAGTTACAGATACCAAGTGTGCTAAACTCGTGGCCACCACTGTATATGTATATTGATACGAGTAACATTCAAATTGATAAGATAGTCATAAAATAAATTTTTTTCCTCTTTTCAGTTAAAGCTCATTAAATCAATCACTTTCAATCAAAGAAATTAAAGAAAATTATCGTTTCTTTTCCACATTTAACATATTAATCTTCATCTCACTTTAATAAATATCTTCGCTTTAATTCTTCTTCATAGCACTACAGCCCTCTCGAGCCTTCGCTTCCTGCAATTAGCGCCTCCAACTGTCTCGGTCCATTGACCACGTCCTCTAATTTTGAAATCGGAGCAGCGATGAACTGTCTTCGTCGACCGGGTCAGACCAGCGTTTCCTCGGTTTCCCCACTGGTCTCCGGAGTTCAGTTCTCCCAACGAATACCTTTTTGTGTATCCGTTGTTCGTCCATACGATTCATGTGTCCAGCCCATTGCAGCTTCCGCAATCTGACAATCGTTGAGATCACAGGCTCATCAAAAATTTCATACAGCTCATGGTTGTGTCGAATTGGTCATTGGTCCCCGTCTAGCTTTGCTCGGATTATTCGCTTCAGGACCCGTCGCTCAAAGGCGTTCAATATATTTGCGGATGCTTAGGTTAGATTCCAGTTATGCAGCTGGTCTTCAAGATCGTCAAAACTGAATAAAATATTTTATTAGGATCTGTATTCTTTCATTACCGGTTCTCGTCATTTTGGCGTCTAGATACACAAATTCACTCACATTTTCGATACTGTACTCGCCAAGTGTGATACTTGTGTGCGTGAGGTATTTTTCCTCAACTGCGTCATGAGCTTTGTTTTATTTTCATTGATTTGTAGCCCTAATAGTTTGGCTTTGCTGTCGAGTTTTAGGAAGAGTTCTTTGGCAGTTGTTAATGACCGTGACAAAATGTTGATGTCGTCCGAATAGGCTGCTACTTGGCTCCACTTGTGTAATAATGTACCTCGTGTATCGACAGGTAGCTTTCTTATGACGTACTCCAGAGCCAAATTGAATAGCAATGGGGCCAGCCAATCTCCCTGGTCTAGTCCGATATTTGTGTCAAAGGCAATGGTGAGTTGATTACCGATGCGGACTTGGGAAGTCGTCGACGTAATTGTCATTTTGGTAAGGTGGACTTATTTGGCTGGGATGCCAAAGCAAAGCATTATTTTGTACAGTACCTTACGATCAATACTGTCGTATGCTTGCTTCTAGTCAACGAAAATTTGGTGTGCGTCTATGCTGAACTCCCAGCATTTTTCAAGTACCTGCTTGGCAGTGAACAATGGTCCATCGTCGATCTACCTGCTCTAAAACCACCTTGATACTCTTCAATAATACTGTTGGCGTGTGATCCAATTTTATTTTCTAAGACCTTTGAAAATATTTTGTATCCGATTTTATTTGCTAAGATCTTTGAAAATACTTGTACGCCGTACAGAGTAGTGATATGCTTGTATAATTTACGCACTGTAACTTGTCACCTGTTTGTGGTTTGGGAATATAATTGATTGGCTCCAATCTTTCGGCATATGTTCTTGTTGCCAAATGTGCTAGATGACTTTGGGAATAGCTTTATGAACACTGCTGCCACCATATTTGATGAGCTCCACTGGAATCTCATCGATGCCCGGCGCTTTATTATTGGGCTTTAATGATGGAGCAAACTTCATCCAGAGTTGGTGGGGCCAATGTCAGTTCTCCGCAGACATCTATAGGCTCCGATGTTGTGGAGCCGTGCGGAGGATTAAGGAGGTTCTTGAAATTTGATGCCCATCTTTCCTTAATCTTGGTTTCATCAGCGATGAGATTGCCGACGTCATCACAACAGAGCGTGGTTTTGGGCTGATAACCACGTTTCAGGCTTTTCACAACTTTGTATACTTGTTTTTTGTTGTTGCTCGCTAAACACATCGATGCTTCTCAGTTGGTCGTCATTGAATTTTCTTTTCTTAATTTTAATAATATTATTCGCTACTCTTCTGAGATTTTCATAGTATTCTCTATTCGTCCTGGTTTTCCTAACCAAGCATTCTTTGTATGCCTGATTCTTTTTGGCTAACACATTCTGGCACTCATCATCGAACCAATCATTCCTCTTGCGCCGGGCTTGATATCTGATCGTCTGTTCTGCCACGGTCCTAATAGCCACTTTCATTTCGAGCTCGTTGCTCGTCTTTAACGATGCGCCTGATAAGATGGGAGCCAGCTGGTTGTCGAGGGTCTCCGCGAAATTTTTGACCACAGACGCCGTTTGGAGCCTTTCGATGTCAAATTTTTGTAGCGAGCTGGTCTTCGCCGAATATGCCTTTGACATACGCCATCGATAGGTTAATTTGATCAAGTAATGATCGGAGTTACAATTGGCTCCTCGGTTTGTAAGGATAAATAAATGGTTCATCCTGAGGGTTCAATTTTGGACGACGCGTTCAATTCGTCACGGTCTTCAGCCAGACTCTCGGCTACAGCCGCTATATTCTCTTCACTACGCGCTGGATGTGGTCTAATCTGTTTAAATTTGCGGATGGTATTGGCTAAAATGGTTTCGGTTGCTCTGAACACGAATTTCTCACAGAACGCTGATTTTCGTTATACAGCTGAACAATTTCGGTACGTTGTTGCGGTTTGTCTTTCCATGATGATTTGTCAAACAATACTGAATAAAAATTACATTACAGTTTGACAGGAGCCACGCGTAATCTATCAAATAAGCCTGTTGAAAAAAAAATCTCAATGAATCACCCTTTATATCTATGATATTCAACCATGGCCCTAATACATATGGCCAGCCACATTAGTCGTGATTTATTTGAATTAATCTCTATGTTTTTCCATTAACGGGAACTTAAATCAAGCTAAAGAAAACCCGATAAACGAAATTCTATCACTCGGGACTATCCAGTCAGCTGATGCAATCTACACACAAATACAATGACATTATTTTTACGTTTTCTTGGTACATGACAATGACTGAAAAAATTTAAATGTATGAGACCCATGATTCAACACATGCCAGAAACTTATAACTGTAGATTGCAACATACGTATAAATTATTTATTATTGTTAAAGTACCTCCATTCCCTACCACTCTTTCCATCACTCTTCGTCGTACAACACTATTAATTTATTTTTTTGTTGAAAATTTGTCGCAGGACTCGTATATAATTACCGAATACATATTAAACACCTAATCATAGGAAATTTATGCATTGAATAATTGAAGTTGCTTCTCTTAAGTCGTACTCACATTTTCTTTTTTTTTTTTTAATATTAAATAGGTTCCCGCGTTTGAGACACCTGATGGAAAGTGCTTGCTAGAGAGCAATGCCATCGCTTACTATCTTGCTAATGACCAACTACGTGGCGGTAAAGACTTGTTTTCACAAGCGGAAGTAATGCAATGGATTAATTTTTCCGATCATGAAATTCTGCCAGCATCTTGCTCATGGGTATTTCCGCTGCTTGGTATCATGCCATACGAAGAAGACTCGGTTAGACGTGGTAAAGAAGAAGTAATTGGAGCATTGAAAATATTAAACTCAAAACTTCTCTTGGATACATATTTGGTTGGAGAAAGAATAACATTAGCCGATATTATCGTATTTTGCAATCTGATCCTAGTGAATCAATACGTAATTGATTCGCCTATGCGAGCACAATACGCAAGTGTGTATAGGTGGTTCAACACAATTTTAAATCAGCCGCAAGTGAAGAAAGTGATAGAGAATTTCGAATTTTGCTCCAAAGCTCTTGAGTACGATCCCCAACGTTTTTTAGAATTCCAGAAGAAATTGAATGAAGTTAAAACTGCGCCGCCGCCTGAACTCAAGAAAAAAGAATCAAAGGAAAAGGAAGTAGAAGCTCCAGAAGATATTTGCCGCGAGGAAAAATCGAAGGATCCCTTCGATTCTTTGCCGAAAGGTGCTTTTAATATGGATGATTTTAAACGTTTTTATTCAAATGAGGACGAAGCAAAATCAATTCCATACTTCTGGGAAAAGTTTGATGCTACCAATTATTCAATTTGGTTTGGCGAGTACAAATATAACGATGAACTCAGTAAAGTTTTTATGAGCTGCAACTTAATTACCGGAATGTTTCAAAGGCTGGACAAAATGAGAAAGCAAGCTTTCGCGTCAGTTTGCCTGTTTGGAGACGATAATAACAGCACTATTTCGGGAGTGTGGGTGTGGAGAGGCCAAGAACTAGCTTTCAACCTATCTCCCGACTGGCAGATCGATTATGATTGTTACGACTGGAAAAAGTTGGACCCTGCCTCAGAACATACGAAGAAGCTGGTCGCTCAGTACTTCTCCTGGTCAGGAACCGACGAGAACGGTCGCAAATTTAATCAGGGGAAAATATTCAAGTAATTGTTTTTTAAATTGTCCATTGTAAACAAACCTGGCAAATTAAACTTTTCTACATTAAAGTTGACTTTTCTTAACAAAAAATATTTCTTTCAAGCTTATCTTAAATTTTTGGATTTTTATACTCAATATATTTATGTCCGCACATAGTAGAGGGGGGCTAAGCGTCACAGCTTTGCATTTGTTTAAGGTATGAAAATGTCTCCGAAAGTTACTTATACCTTTACCTTCAATTTTAGATACGTAGGGGGCGGGGCCGCCCTGTACGGAGTTGCATACCTCCCAGGGGCTAATGAAAAATGACACTAATCGTCAGTTTTTATCGTTGTATCGACTCAATGCATTATATTTCGAACTGTACGCTTCAAGATTCATATTCATCAATCATAATAAAATTTATAAAAAAGAAATTTTCGAAACAAAATAATCAAAAACTTATTTGCCCCCTTGGCTGGCATTCTAAATTTAAAAAATATATTAAGAATTAAAATATAATAACAAGAACGTAACGAAACCCTGAACTTATAGCTTATATTTAATATGTTCGAAGCTAATTCTAATAAATTCCAATCAAAAATTGTATTTTATCCTAATATATTAATATAATATGCCTAAACTACATGGTAAATTTCTTCCAATAACAATAACATCGAATGTAGCAATAATGGACAAGGAAGAAAACAAACCACGAAAGCAATTTTTATTCAGCCAAAGATACCTATATTGTTCTGTTCCAACCCGACCAGGCTCTCAACAAATAGCAAATGAGTCAAAGCCAAAGCTTTATTCAATACTAATCGTTATAAATTTTCAAACAATATAAAGCAAATTCCAAACAATAAAATACTAAAACATAATGAAATTTATACGTTATCAATTAAAAACAATAAATCAAAAAATATAAAATTAAAATTATTATTTATTCTCAGGAGAAACAACCAGCAAACACTTCAAATATTAATAATATTAACACAACAGTGAACTTATAATCTAATTCAATCAAAAACTATATCTTATACTCATAAAATGCTATCACAATATTCCTAAATTCCTATCTCTAAACCTAATATAATAAAGACAACATATACCAATCTCTAATTTTTAACATAAACAAGCAACGCTAAATGTAGCAATAATGAGCTGAAACTCAAAACTAAGTACCGAAAAGCAAAAAAAAAAAAAACCACGGATAATTTAGACATTGTCATTCAGCCATCAATGCCTAGATTGCTCCGTCCCAGCCTAAAAAAAACTAGCAAATGAATTTTTGGTCTCGTGAACTCAAATTCGGAGGATCTGTTATCTTCTAATCGGTTGTCCATCCATACATATGATAATGATTGGGACACCGTCAGAATCAAATATATAACGATTCATGTCCAAATACACGAATGTTTGTGTAGGAACGAAGCCAGTAGTGAGAGAAGTCTCAATATACCCGTCTCTAGGGTGGAACGGCTGTGAAATCCAGGGGTTTTCGCTCACAGTTAGAGATCTCGTAATATGATCCCGAAGAACTCTCAATATGAAGATACCGACTCTCGGTTACTTTAGCAGTTCAATCAATTCTTCTCTTCGATATATCTTAATCTTCACATAGTACTATATAATGATTTTCGTTTAAATTCGCTCGAACGAAAGCTGATCCGACCTCTCATCGGTTTAAGACGTGAAGCCTTGGAACGTGACAACGGGCTGTACCCTTCAGGTCAACAAGTCCGGACACCCTTTGTCTACTCCGAGGTGACTGCTTGCTAGCTAGCTAGTTCGGTGAGCGGTTCGGTCGCGGGTCTTACGCGAGCAGACTAAGTCCAAAATACAAGAATTCAGCCACCGGTCCACATGCCCGATTTAATAGCGCGTCGAAACCCCAACCATACGGAAACGAAACCTATCCTTACTTTATTCCGTATTTCCTGCATTCTTCCAGACAACAACAAAAATGTATCTAATTCCGCGTTCACGAATATCACCGATGCGGTACCGAAAAATCAAGCTACTCTAATTCGACTGCGAAATAACCGACTCTAAGAAAAAACTATGGTACCGCGTAGCGAACGCGACGTGAAACCGGCCATCCACGGATTTCTAGAACCCTACCCTCGTAACGACATATCCCTCGCTGCTATTCCTGCGGGAAAAGAAGGGTTTGCTGGAAAGGAAAGACGTTTTTCGGTTCAGCAATTCATATCATTCCCTCAATTTCTTAAGAAATATATTACTTTACATTATTTCCGCTATTAAAATACTGATCAGTGCTGAGATTCTTCCAAATATAGTACCAAATAAGATAACAATAAAATTATTTGAAATTAATAAACTCAAAAGTATTAAACGAGTTGTTCTGACATTTTTTGCTTTTCATAGAGGTAGTTTCATTTGCAATGGATTTGTAAACATCCTGTAAGGATTTATGATCATAGTGAGAATTTTTATGAAAAATCATATAGGAAATGGTACAAATCTTACACTGTATTTTATGTAATATTAGGTATGACTTATTCTACGAATAGTAATATTAATTCAAATACATTTACTTTTACATTACTTGAACATAATAGAATAATGGCCAATTTTTATACGAGCCGAAAACAACGTTTATCGCACTTCAAAACGTGTTATTTGCTTCTGAAGTGCTGTTATTTATTAGGATCACTTGCTATTAACCATTAAAAATTGAAATGATGAACTAGCCAGCCATATCGGAGTGGGAAAGTTTTTCCAATACAATTTATTTCTATCCAATCCCATCATTCGGGACTGAAGTATTCGATTGTCATATCGAAAAAATTATAAAAATTGACCATAAGATAGTTTGAATGTATTTAAGACAATACACAAATATGAATATATAATTAGATAGAAGAATATTACTATGTGCCTAATATAAGAAGTCTTGGCTACACCGTACCGTAAGTTTGAGGAACAAACAGTTGTTAAATAATCAAAAATAAAGAAATTTAATTTAGCTTTCTAATCGTGTACGTTGTAGAATTTTTGCCTATGCTATCTTAGATATGTTGACTTAGTAAATAAAAATATTAAATGTACTTAGTTGTAAGTGTTATTGTCATATTTTCTAGGGTTTAGACCTCTGGAGCCAATTATATATTTTTTGTTAACGAAAGGTGCAAAGATAATAAGCCGTTTTTAAGACGGATTATCCAAAACTGATGTAAACGAAGGTTGCTTTAAATGTTGTGATTTAGATGTTATTCAGGGAATAGATTAAACATTTTAATTTAGATATTTTAAGGATTAATAAGCGTTTTCAACCGCAATAATAAAGTTAATAAGACTTTCAGATACTGATTTGATTCCACACTGGCTTTATAGCTGCTAAGCAATTCATCATATAAGCGCTTGGCAAATGGATTTGCTTCATATACAGCGAAGGGAATGCTTCATTCAATTGCTTGACCTGTTCCTTATAATCTTCCTCTTCATCACTATCGCAATCAGGCAGTGGATAAATCTTAACTCCATGTTCGTCAATTTATTGCAGGATATGACATTTCAAACGTAGAATCAGCTTGGTAATATTAGTTGCTGAAGTCAACGTCAAAAGCGCTTTATTCAACACTAATCGGTATAAATTTTCAAAGAATGTAAAGCAAATTCCAAACAATAACAATACAAGAACTTAATGGCCCAAATGGCTCTCTAAATTTATACGTTATTAAACACATTTCATAAAAAACTATAGCAAATTCAATTAATTAAGATTATTACATGTTTTGAAGTTCAATTGGAAAAAGGAGGAAAAATCCCCGTTGGCACCACCAGCCGGAAAGGTAAATTTCTCGTATGTAGCGTTAAGTTTCGAAAAAGAATTTGGCTTGCCTACTACTAAACTTCTTTCTGCAATTTTCGTAGTACCACATGGGTATTTATTAACATAAAAAAAATCTGGCCACGTTCGTTTTTAGAAACCTTTTATCGGGGCGCAAATATTTTGCTAATTAAATTGAGTTGCATGCGTATGGATTACATATTGTTGTAAACATATAAATACCGGTTTCGCCCTTCTCGCATCTGCTTTTTTCACAGTTCACAGTGGTAACCACACAAAGGCTTAAATAGCTCGAATAGTTCATTTCAAAAGATTTCCATAAAAGTTTAATCAGCACTTGCATTGCCATTAATATATACATTTCAATTTTTTTCTGAACATATGAGGGCGGTCATTTCGATTTTTATTGAAATCGGCTGCTAAAAATATTTAGCTGTAAATTTTCGACTGCTATATTTGTCATTCGATTTGCATAATCAAATTAAATTAACTTGCCTTAATAACTTATAATTTCAAGTTTCAACGGAATCTGTTGAGAATCTTGGCTGCTAGAGGGCTACAGAAATAAAAAAAATTGTATGCCATCCGCCTGTATAGGGAGACCCGCCTGTATGGGGAGACACCCCTTAAATACCTTAAAATATTTTCTTGCACTGCAAATTTCAAGAGGCACCACTTTTGACCTACGTAGAAAATTTCCTCATTGTAGCTTATGTGGTTTGCGAGAAAACTTGTTATGACGCACGAACAAACGGGCGGACGGACAGACAGACAAGTCGCGATTTTATAATTTTTCAGGGTATTGTTAAAAATATTTTACAATATCTTAAAAATGATCTGGTTTATAGGTTCTTTCAAGTAAAGTCATTTAAAACGTTTCAATGAAAAATATTCATTATTTCAGTTGGCACTAAAATAGCGAATTGCGCTTGCCTTCAGACCTTTGGGGGCCGCCATTTTGAATGCATGCATTTGATTTTGGATTATTTTAAATCTTTGTATGCTAGGACCTCATCATCTCGTTCAAATAGGAGTTTCACTCTAGACAGGGCAAAATAATTCAATTTTGAAAGAAAATCGCAGCTAAAAATATTAGGCTTTAAATTTTTGACTTTTTTATTTTTCATTCAATTTTAATAATTTCCTGCAAAATACAAGAACATAGTACAGGGATTCATAATCTCAAGTTTCAGCAAAATCCGTTGGAAAATGTGACCGCTAGAGGGCCACAAAAACATGAAAAAAACGCATATTTAAACGGCCGCCATTTTGAAATTTGCACATGCATGATCACCAAAATATCAAAGACTGTAGGTGCAAGTTATGTTTATCTTGAAACCAAGTTTCATATATGTCGGATCAAAATTGCGACTTTTAAAAGCCTTTGAAATTTCGACCTTCAACTGGCCGCCATCTTGTTTTTTGCAACCTGACCTCCAGTTTTTTTACGTAATTCTTTATATGCTTATAATTTCTATCAAACTACCGAATTTCATGAAAATCTGTTGAAAGCTTTGACCACTATTACAACAACAAAATTTTGCACGTTTTTCGACCTTTGAGCGGCCGCCAATTTGTTTCTGCCGTACCGACTTTGGATTTTTTATTGTGAGATTCATCACATACTTCAATGAACCTTTGTACCAAATTTCATCCAAATCGGAGCTACACTTTGGTCAATGTATTTAAGACAATACACAAATATGAATATATAATTAGATAGAAGAATATTACTATGTGCCTAATATAAGAAGTCTTGGCTACACCGTACCGTAAGTTTGAGGAACAAACAGTTGTTAAATAATCAAAAATAAAGAAATTTAATTTAGCTTTCTAATCGTGTACGTTGTAGAATTTTTGCCTATGCTATCTTAGATATGTTGACTTAGTAAATAAAAATATTAAATGTACTTAGTTGTAAGTGTTATTGTCATATTTTCTAGGGTTTAGACCTCTGGAGCCAATTATATATTTTTTGTTAACGAAAGGTGCAAAGATAATAAGCCGTTTTTAAGACGGATTATCCAAAACTGATGTAAACGAAGGTTGCTTTAAATGTTGTGATTTAGATGTTATTCAGGGAATAGATTAAACATTTTAATTTAGATATTTTAAGGATTAATAAGCGTTTTCAACCGCAATAATAAAGTTAATAAGACTTTCAGATACTGATTTGATTCCACACTGGCTTTATAGCTGCTAAGCAATTCATCATATAAGCGCTTGGCAAATGGATTTGCTTCATATACAGCGAAGGGAATGCTTCATTCAATTGCTTGACCTGTTCCTTATAATCTTCCTCTTCATCACTATCGCAATCAGGCAGTGGATAAATCTTAACTCCATGTTCGTCAATTTATTGCAGGATATGACATTTCAAACGTAGAATCAGCTTGGTAATATTAGTTGCTGAAGTCAACGTCAAAAGCGCTTTATTCAACACTAATCGGTATAAATTTTCAAAGAATGTAAAGCAAATTCCAAACAATAACAATACAAGAACTTAATGGCCCAAATGGCTCTCTAAATTTATACGTTATTAAACACATTTCATAAAAAACTATAGCAAATTCAATTAATTAAGATTATTACATGTTTTGAAGTTCAATTGGAAAAAGGAGGAAAAATCCCCGTTGGCACCACCAGCCGGAAAGGTAAATTTCTCGTATGTAGCGTTAAGTTTCGAAAAAGAATTTGGCTTGCCTACTACTAAACTTCTTTCTGCAATTTTCGTAGTACCACATGGGTATTTATTAACATAAAAAAAATCTGGCCACGTTCGTTTTTAGAAACCTTTTATCGGGGCGCAAATATTTTGCTAATTAAATTGAGTTGCATGCGTATGGATTACATATTGTTGTAAACATATAAATACCGGTTTCGCCCTTCTCGCATCTGCTTTTTTCACAGTTCACAGTGGTAACCACACAAAGGCTTAAATAGCTCGAATAGTTCATTTCAAAAGATTTCCATAAAAGTTTAATCAGCACTTGCATTGCCATTAATATATACATTTCAATTTTTTTCTGAACATATGAGGGCGGTCATTTCGATTTTTATTGAAATCGGCTGCTAAAAATATTTAGCTGTAAATTTTCGACTGCTATATTTGTCATTCGATTTGCATAATCAAATTAAATTAACTTGCCTTAATAACTTATAATTTCAAGTTTCAACGGAATCTGTTGAGAATCTTGGCTGCTAGAGGGCTACAGAAATAAAAAAAATTGTATGCCATCCGCCTGTATAGGGAGACCCGCCTGTATGGGGAGACACCCCTTAAATACCTTAAAATATTTTCTTGCACTGCAAATTTCAAGAGGCACCACTTTTGACCTACGTAGAAAATTTCCTCATTGTAGCTTATGTGGTTTGCGAGAAAACTTGTTATGACGCACGAACAAACGGGCGGACGGACAGACAGACAAGTCGCGATTTTATAATTTTTCAGGGTATTGTTAAAAATATTTTACAATATCTTAAAAATGATCTGGTTTATAGGTTCTTTCAAGTAAAGTCATTTAAAACGTTTCAATGAAAAATATTCATTATTTCAGTTGGCACTAAAATAGCGAATTGCGCTTGCCTTCAGACCTTTGGGGGCCGCCATTTTGAATGCATGCATTTGATTTTGGATTATTTTAAATCTTTGTATGCTAGGACCTCATCATCTCGTTCAAATAGGAGTTTCACTCTAGACAGGGCAAAATAATTCAATTTTGAAAGAAAATCGCAGCTAAAAATATTAGGCTTTAAATTTTTGACTTTTTTATTTTTCATTCAATTTAAATAATTTCCTGCAAAATACAAGAACATAGTACAGGGATTCATAATCTCAAGTTTCAGCAAAATCCGTTGGAAAATGTGACCGCTAGAGGGCCACAAAAACATGAAAAAAACGCATATTTAAACGGCCGCCATTTTGAAATTTGCACATGCATGATCACCAAAATATCAAAGACTGTAGGTGCAAGTTATGTTTATCTTGAAACCAAGTTTCATATATGTCGGATCAAAATTGCGACTTTTAAAAGCCTTTGAAATTTCGACCTTCAACTGGCCGCCATCTTGTTTTTTGCAACCTGACCTCCAGTTTTTTTACGTAATTCTTTATATGCTTATAATTTCTATCAAACTACCGAATTTCATGAAAATCTGTTGAAAGCTTTGACCACTATTACAACAACAAAATTTTGCACGTTTTTCGACCTTTGAGCGGCCGCCAATTTGTTTCTGCCGTACCGACTTTGGATTTTTTATTGTGAGATTCATCACATACTTCAATGAACCTTTGTACCAAATTTCATCCAAATCGGAGCTACACTTTGGTCAATGTATTTAAGACAATACACAAATATGAATATATAATTAGATAGAAGAATATTACTATGTGCCTAATATAAGAAGTCTTGGCTACACCGTACCGTAAGTTTGAGGAACAAACAGTTGTTAAATAATCAAAAATAAAGAAATTTAATTTAGCTTTCTAATCGTGTACGTTGTAGAATTTTTGCCTATGCTATCTTAGATATGTTGACTTAGTAAATAAAAATATTAAATGTACTTAGTTGTAAGTGTTATTGTCATATTTTCTAGGGTTTAGACCTCTGGAGCCAATTATATATTTTTTGTTAACGAAAGGTGCAAAGATAATAAGCCGTTTTTAAGACGGATTATCCAAAACTGATGTAAACGAAGGTTGCTTTAAATGTTGTGATTTAGATGTTATTCAGGGAATAGATTAAACATTTTAATTTAGATATTTTAAGGATTAATAAGCGTTTTCAACCGCAATAATAAAGTTAATAAGACTTTCAGATACTGATTTGATTCCACACTGGCTTTATAGCTGCTAAGCAATTCATCATATAAGCGCTTGGCAAATGGATTTGCTTCATATACAGCGAAGGGAATGCTTCATTCAATTGCTTGACCTGTTCCTTATAATCTTCCTCTTCATCACTATCGCAATCAGGCAGTGGATAAATCTTAACTCCATGTTCGTCAATTTATTGCAGGATATGACATTTCAAACGTAGAATCAGCTTGGTAATATTAGTTGCTGAAGTCAACGTCAAAAGCGCTTTATTCAACACTAATCGGTATAAATTTTCAAAGAATGTAAAGCAAATTCCAAACAATAACAATACAAGAACTTAATGGCCCAAATGGCTCTCTAAATTTATACGTTATTAAACACATTTCATAAAAAACTATAGCAAATTCAATTAATTAAGATTATTACATGTTTTGAAGTTCAATTGGAAAAAGGAGGAAAAATCCCCGTTGGCACCACCAGCCGGAAAGGTAAATTTCTCGTATGTAGCGTTAAGTTTCGAAAAAGAATTTGGCTTGCCTACTACTAAACTTCTTTCTGCAATTTTCGTAGTACCACATGGGTATTTATTAACATAAAAAAAATCTGGCCACGTTCGTTTTTAGAAACCTTTTATCGGGGCGCAAATATTTTGCTAATTAAATTGAGTTGCATGCGTATGGATTACATATTGTTGTAAACATATAAATACCGGTTTCGCCCTTCTCGCATCTGCTTTTTTCACAGTTCACAGTGGTAACCACACAAAGGCTTAAATAGCTCGAATAGTTCATTTCAAAAGATTTCCATAAAAGTTTAATCAGCACTTGCATTGCCATTAATATATACATTTCAATTTTTTTCTGAACATATGAGGGCGGTCATTTCGATTTTTATTGAAATCGGCTGCTAAAAATATTTAGCTGTAAATTTTCGACTGCTATATTTGTCATTCGATTTGCATAATCAAATTAAATTAACTTGCCTTAATAACTTATAATTTCAAGTTTCAACGGAATCTGTTGAGAATCTTGGCTGCTAGAGGGCTACAGAAATAAAAAAAATTGTATGCCATCCGCCTGTATAGGGAGACCCGCCTGTATGGGGAGACACCCCTTAAATACCTTAAAATATTTTCTTGCACTGCAAATTTCAAGAGGCACCACTTTTGACCTACGTAGAAAATTTCCTCATTGTAGCTTATGTGGTTTGCGAGAAAACTTGTTATGACGCACGAACAAACGGGCGGACGGACAGACAGACAAGTCGCGATTTTATAATTTTTCAGGGTATTGTTAAAAATATTTTACAATATCTTAAAAATGATCTGGTTTATAGGTTCTTTCAAGTAAAGTCATTTAAAACGTTTCAATGAAAAATATTCATTATTTCAGTTGGCACTAAAATAGCGAATTGCGCTTGCCTTCAGACCTTTGGGGGCCGCCATTTTGAATGCATGCATTTGATTTTGGATTATTTTAAATCTTTGTATGCTAGGACCTCATCATCTCGTTCAAATAGGAGTTTCACTCTAGACAGGGCAAAATAATTCAATTTTGAAAGAAAATCGCAGCTAAAAATATTAGGCTTTAAATTTTTGACTTTTTTATTTTTCATTCAATTTTAATAATTTCCTGCAAAATACAAGAACATAGTACAGGGATTCATAATCTCAAGTTTCAGCAAAATCCGTTGGAAAATGTGACCGCTAGAGGGCCACAAAAACATGAAAAAAACGCATATTTAAACGGCCGCCATTTTGAAATTTGCACATGCATGATCACCAAAATATCAAAGACTGTAGGTGCAAGTTATGTTTATCTTGAAACCAAGTTTCATATATGTCGGATCAAAATTGCGACTTTTAAAAGCCTTTGAAATTTCGACCTTCAACTGGCCGCCATCTTGTTTTTTGCAACCTGACCTCCAGTTTTTTTACGTAATTCTTTATATGCTTATAATTTCTATCAAACTACCGAATTTCATGAAAATCTGTTGAAAGCTTTGACCACTATTACAACAACAAAATTTTGCACGTTTTTCGACCTTTGAGCGGCCGCCAATTTGTTTCTACCGTACCGACTTTGGATTTTTTATTGTGAGATTCATCACATACTTCAATGAACCTTTGTACCAAATTTCATCCAAATCGGAGCTACACTTTGGTCAATGTATTTAAGACAATACACAAATATGAATATATAATTAGATAGAAGAATATTACTATGTGCCTAATATAAGAAGTCTTGGCTACACCGTACCGTAAGTTTGAGGAACAAACAGTTGTTAAATAATCAAAAATAAAGAAATTTAATTTAGCTTTCTAATCGTGTACGTTGTAGAATTTTTGCCTATGCTATCTTAGATATGTTGACTTAGTAAATAAAAATATTAAATGTACTTAGTTGTAAGTGTTATTGTCATATTTTCTAGGGTTTAGACCTCTGGAGCCAATTATATATTTTTTGTTAACGAAAGGTGCAAAGATAATAAGCCGTTTTTAAGACGGATTATCCAAAACTGATGTAAACGAAGGTTGCTTTAAATGTTGTGATTTAGATGTTATTCAGGGAATAGATTAAACATTTTAATTTAGATATTTTAAGGATTAATAAGCGTTTTCAACCGCAATAATAAAGTTAATAAGACTTTCAGATACTGATTTGATTCCACACTGGCTTTATAGCTGCTAAGCAATTCATCATATAAGCGCTTGGCAAATGGATTTGCTTCATATACAGCGAAGGGAATGCTTCATTCAATTGCTTGACCTGTTCCTTATAATCTTCCTCTTCATCACTATCGCAATCAGGCAGTGGATAAATCTTAACTCCATGTTCGTCAATTTATTGCAGGATATGACATTTCAAACGTAGAATCAGCTTGGTAATATTAGTTGCTGAAGTCAACGTCAAAAGCGCTTTATTCAACACTAATCGGTATAAATTTTCAAAGAATGTAAAGCAAATTCCAAACAATAACAATACAAGAACTTAATGGCCCAAATGGCTCTCTAAATTTATACGTTATTAAACACATTTCATAAAAAACTATAGCAAATTCAATTAATTAAGATTATTACATGTTTTGAAGTTCAATTGGAAAAAGGAGGAAAAATCCCCGTTGGCACCACCAGCCGGAAAGGTAAATTTCTCGTATGTAGCGTTAAGTTTCGAAAAAGAATTTGGCTTGCCTACTACTAAACTTCTTTCTGCAATTTTCGTAGTACCACATGGGTATTTATTAACATAAAAAAAATCTGGCCACGTTCGTTTTTAGAAACCTTTTATCGGGGCGCAAATATTTTGCTAATTAAATTGAGTTGCATGCGTATGGATTACATATTGTTGTAAACATATAAATACCGGTTTCGCCCTTCTCGCATCTGCTTTTTTCACAGTTCACAGTGGTAACCACACAAAGGCTTAAATAGCTCGAATAGTTCATTTCAAAAGATTTCCATAAAAGTTTAATCAGCACTTGCATTGCCATTAATATATACATTTCAATTTTTTTCTGAACATATGAGGGCGGTCATTTCGATTTTTATTGAAATCGGCTGCTAAAAATATTTAGCTGTAAATTTTCGACTGCTATATTTGTCATTCGATTTGCATAATCAAATTAAATTAACTTGCCTTAATAACTTATAATTTCAAGTTTCAACGGAATCTGTTGAGAATCTTGGCTGCTAGAGGGCTACAGAAATAAAAAAAATTGTATGCCATCCGCCTGTATAGGGAGACCCGCCTGTATGGGGAGACACCCCTTAAATACCTTAAAATATTTTCTTGCACTGCAAATTTCAAGAGGCACCACTTTTGACCTACGTAGAAAATTTCCTCATTGTAGCTTATGTGGTTTGCGAGAAAACTTGTTATGACGCACGAACAAACGGGCGGACGGACAGACAGACAAGTCGCGATTTTATAATTTTTCAGGGTATTGTTAAAAATATTTTACAATATCTTAAAAATGATCTGGTTTATAGGTTCTTTCAAGTAAAGTCATTTAAAACGTTTCAATGAAAAATATTCATTATTTCAGTTGGCACTAAAATAGCGAATTGCGCTTGCCTTCAGACCTTTGGGGGCCGCCATTTTGAATGCATGCATTTGATTTTGGATTATTTTAAATCTTTGTATGCTAGGACCTCATCATCTCGTTCAAATAGGAGTTTCACTCTAGACAGGGCAAAATAATTCAATTTTGAAAGAAAATCGCAGCTAAAAATATTAGGCTTTAAATTTTTGACTTTTTTATTTTTCATTCAATTTTAATAATTTCCTGCAAAATACAAGAACATAGTACAGGGATTCATAATCTCAAGTTTCAGCAAAATCCGTTGGAAAATGTGACCGCTAGAGGGCCACAAAAACATGAAAAAAACGCATATTTAAACGGCCGCCATTTTGAAATTTGCACATGCATGATCACCAAAATATCAAAGACTGTAGGTGCAAGTTATGTTTATCTTGAAACCAAGTTTCATATATGTCGGATCAAAATTGCGACTTTTAAAAGCCTTTGAAATTTCGACCTTCAACTGGCCGCCATCTTGTTTTTTGCAACCTGACCTCCAGTTTTTTTACGTAATTCTTTATATGCTTATAATTTCTATCAAACTACCGAATTTCATGAAAATCTGTTGAAAGCTTTGACCACTATTACAACAACAAAATTTTGCACGTTTTTCGACCTTTGAGCGGCCGCCAATTTGTTTCTGCCGTACCGACTTTGGATTTTTTATTGTGAGATTCATCACATACTTCAATGAACCTTTGTACCAAATTTCATCCAAATCGGAGCTACACTTTGGTCAATGTATTTAAGACAATACACAAATATGAATATATAATTAGATAGAAGAATATTACTATGTGCCTAATATAAGAAGTCTTGGCTACACCGTACCGTAAGTTTGAGGAACAAACAGTTGTTAAATAATCAAAAATAAAGAAATTTAATTTAGCTTTCTAATCGTGTACGTTGTAGAATTTTTGCCTATGCTATCTTAGATATGTTGACTTAGTAAATAAAAATATTAAATGTACTTAGTTGTAAGTGTTATTGTCATATTTTCTAGGGTTTAGACCTCTGGAGCCAATTATATATTTTTTGTTAACGAAAGGTGCAAAGATAATAAGCCGTTTTTAAGACGGATTATCCAAAACTGATGTAAACGAAGGTTGCTTTAAATGTTGTGATTTAGATGTTATTCAGGGAATAGATTAAACATTTTAATTTAGATATTTTAAGGATTAATAAGCGTTTTCAACCGCAATAATAAAGTTAATAAGACTTTCAGATACTGATTTGATTCCACACTGGCTTTATAGCTGCTAAGCAATTCATCATATAAGCGCTTGGCAAATGGATTTGCTTCATATACAGCGAAGGGAATGCTTCATTCAATTGCTTGACCTGTTCCTTATAATCTTCCTCTTCATCACTATCGCAATCAGGCAGTGGATAAATCTTAACTCCATGTTCGTCAATTTATTGCAGGATATGACATTTCAAACGTAGAATCAGCTTGGTAATATTAGTTGCTGAAGTCAACGTCAAAAGCGCTTTATTCAACACTAATCGGTATAAATTTTCAAAGAATGTAAAGCAAATTCCAAACAATAACAATACAAGAACTTAATGGCCCAAATGGCTCTCTAAATTTATACGTTATTAAACACATTTCATAAAAAACTATAGCAAATTCAATTAATTAAGATTATTACATGTTTTGAAGTTCAATTGGAAAAAGGAGGAAAAATCCCCGTTGGCACCACCAGCCGGAAAGGTAAATTTCTCGTATGTAGCGTTAAGTTTCGAAAAAGAATTTGGCTTGCCTACTAGTAAACTTCTTTCTGCAATTTTCGTAGTACCACATGGGTATTTATTAACATAAAAAAAATCTGGCCACGTTCGTTTTTAGAAACCTTTTATCGGGGCGCAAATATTTTGCTAATTAAATTGAGTTGCATGCGTATGGATTACATATTGTTGTAAACATATAAATACCGGTTTCGCCCTTCTCGCATCTGCTTTTTTCACAGTTCACAGTGGTAACCACACAAAGGCTTAAATAGCTCGAATAGTTCATTTCAAAAGATTTCCATAAAAGTTTAATCAGCACTTGCATTGCCATTAATATATACATTTCAATTTTTTTCTGAACATATGAGGGCGGTCATTTCGATTTTTATTGAAATCGGCTGCTAAAAATATTTAGCTGTAAATTTTCGACTGCTATATTTGTCATTCGATTTGCATAATCAAATTAAATTAACTTGCCTTAATAACTTATAATTTCAAGTTTCAACGGAATCTGTTGAGAATCTTGGCTGCTAGAGGGCTACAGAAATAAAAAAAATTGTATGCCATCCGCCTGTATAGGGAGACCCGCCTGTATGGGGAGACACCCCTTAAATACCTTAAAATATTTTCTTGCACTGCAAATTTCAAGAGGCACCACTTTTGACCTACGTAGAAAATTTCCTCATTGTAGCTTATGTGGTTTGCGAGAAAACTTGTTATGACGCACGAACAAACGGGCGGACGGACAGACAGACAAGTCGCGATTTTATAATTTTTCAGGGTATTGTTAAAAATATTTTACAATATCTTAAAAATGATCTGGTTTATAGGTTCTTTCAAGTAAAGTCATTTAAAACGTTTCAATGAAAAATATTCATTATTTCAGTTGGCACTAAAATAGCGAATTGCGCTTGCCTTCAGACCTTTGGGGGCCGCCATTTTGAATGCATGCATTTGATTTTGGATTATTTTAAATCTTTGTATGCTAGGACCTCATCATCTCGTTCAAATAGGAGTTTCACTCTAGACAGGGCAAAATAATTCAATTTTGAAAGAAAATCGCAGCTAAAAATATTAGGCTTTAAATTTTTGACTTTTTTATTTTTCATTCAATTTGAATAATTTCCTGCAAAATACAAGAACATAGTACAGGGATTCATAATCTCAAGTTTCAGCAAAATCCGTTGGAAAATGTGACCGCTAGAGGGCCACAAAAACATGAAAAAAACGCATATTTAAACGGCCGCCATTTTGAAATTTGCACATGCATGATCACCAAAATATCAAAGACTGTAGGTGCAAGTTATGTTTATCTTGAAACCAAGTTTCATATATGTCGGATCAAAATTGCGACTTTTAAAAGCCTTTGAAATTTCGACCTTCAACTGGCCGCCATCTTGTTTTTTGCAACCTGACCTCCAGTTTTTTTACGTAATTCTTTATATGCTTATAATTTCTATCAAACTACCGAATTTCATGAAAATCTGTTGAAAGCTTTGACCACTATTACAACAACAAAATTTTGCACGTTTTTCGACCTTTGAGCGGCCGCCAATTTGTTTCTGCCGTACCGACTTTGGATTTTTTATTGTGAGATTCATCACATACTTCAATGAACCTTTGTACCAAATTTCATCCAAATCGGAGCTACACTTTAGTCAGAACAGAGATCGCGATTTTTCGTCTAAAATGGCCGCCATTTTGTTTTTACTCGGCCGATATAGCTGGTTCACGAACTTAACCGAGATAATAACCCAATACACCTTTTCTGAAAATTTGGTGAAAATCGAAGCAAAATTGCAACCTCTAGCGTGGTCACAAATTTCGTTATATCCCATATATATATATATATATGATGCTCTCCGCAATAGGTAAATTTCTCTCGAGAAATTTACCTAAAAACCAACCAACACTATCCTAAAATTATTTATAATTTAAACACAACAGTGAACTTTGATCCTACATCTAATATGTTTAACTTAATTCTAGTAAAATTCAATCAAAAATGTTATCTTATACTAAAAAATTCTATCACAATATTCCTAACCTACGCGTTTAATCTTATCTCTAACCTAATATAATAAACATAACATATACCTAACCTATCCCTAATTTTTAACACAAATAAACAACAATACTAAATATAGCAATAATGAGCTGAAACCAAAACTGACGATAGATACAAGCCATATGGTAGCAATTTGCATATGTATTAGTCGGCCTACTATGGACAAGCTTCCGGTAGCTGTCACCCAACTGCGGCATTAGCAAATGCTTATATTTCGTCATATATACTATTTTCCGAATAAAAAACGTGCCGAACTCATTCCGTGCATGCTATAAATTCACCTTGTATAGCCCATTGTGCTCCTAAACTTTCCAAGACGAGTAAATGAAGCACATGTTTTGCACCTTCGACTGATAGCTCAGCGTTGAGATGTAAACAAACTCCTATAAATTCACTTTGAAAGGCGATAAAAATTAAACGGGTATAAGAACTGAAATAATTTTCACTTCACTAGGAGCGCTATTGTGTTCTCCGCGGATCATCTGGATTTCACTATAGAAATCCGTCTCTAAACCGTACAAAACCTGGAATTTATGTTGGCACCTCCACAATTCTTCATATAACGCCATGTAAGTTAGCCAGCAAAGTTGGCCTACTAATGGTCATGTGTGTGGTAGTAAGCGCTGCTGCCATATGGCTTGTATCTATCGTCAATTTTTTAAACAAACCTGCTTCAATACATTTCTTGCAGTTTAGGCTCTTTTATCGAAATGATTAAATCAAGATCACATTATTGATTCATACGATTCCAACATAATTCAGTTTGTACTAATGAGATGTACGCAGACTTTTTTGAGTATGTGTATAATGTTTCCAATCCGTCAATTCCTTTCGGAAACTCTTAATTTTTCCATAGTACTAGCACTCTGGTTGTACCAGATCTGACATCCATATGTCAAAACTGGTCCAACCAGGGTCTTGTAACAGATAATTTTGACCTTTTGATAAATGTATTTGGAATGAAAGAGTCTTCGGAGGGCCATGACTACCTTTAGTGCCTTACTGAGCATGATTTTGACATGTTCAGTATAGTACAGATACTGATCGAGATGAACACCGAGGTATCGAACACGGGATTTATGTGGAACTCGTTCTGAACCACCCTCGCCAGCCGTAATGTGGAAATCTTTCCAATTACTGTAGTAATCGAGCAGTCACATTAGCAAACTGCTCGAAAACCTTCCTATCTTCTATTCGAAATTTCAATGTTTCTTAATCCATTCTAAATACATTAAATCTAACCTACTAAGGAACTTAATTCAGAATATAAAATAATATACTTTTTGTAATTATTAATTATTTTTTTCATTTCTTTTAAATAGAAGACTGGAGTCGTCGGTTGACTTTCAATATACGTTTCCACAGAGAAAAAAAATCTGGTGTTCGAATTATTTCAAATGTTATGTACAAAACGTCGATGAGAAAATGCACATGAAAATTCATTTATTGTTGAACTAGCTGAAGTTGAAATTGAATTATCGACTGGAATTTCAGTATGCAATAGCTGCAAAGGCAACTCTGCTGCATAATTGAATCCGAACTACTTGCATAATCATATTTACACTGTCAGCATTATATCATTTGTGCTCATTAAATTCATTTCACCAACAAATTCGTGTATTATCCTTTAGTCAGGTATATCTATACTAACTATTGGTTCAACTGGTTTCAAATGATCGTTTTTCTTGTTTAAAGTTTTTTTTATTCTTATCGTGTTATTGAAATCATCTAGTTGTACATTTGAGTCGACAGATACAGTTTGACCACCAGAATCCGTGTGATACGATATGTTATCATATTCTTGTAAGAATGGCAAAGCCGACAGTAGAAACTGACTAAAGTTCTTTCGTATACCAAACAACAATTTGTTGCCACTAAATACAGCTAACAGCAATGGTGAAAAGACCACAATGTATGGAAATTTCAATTCGCCTTCCAGTTTATCGGCGATTATTACTTGAAAGCATAAAACAGGGAGCGCTGTAAATGTATTTCCAATTGCCGCATGTAATGCCGACTTTTTCTGTTGCACTGATATCTCTGGTGTTCTCATCATTATTCCGCAAAATATGATATTGTAAAGCACACTAACTAAACTCAAGTATATAAACAATCCACAGAGGAACCAATACAACTTCCCAACTCCATGAAACAAAGCCATCAAGTTGCAACGGCAGTGAAACAAATTGTAGTGCATTCACCGCAAAGAATAATTCCAATTCAAAGGACCGATCATGTTTTACCGCCCAAACGCAGGCTCCAACGTTCGCTCAACTGCCTATGATCAATGGGATGAAAACAAGTACCCATAAATGCCGGCCGGATGTTAAACGGTCACAAGCTAGAAACTCAAACACTAGCGAAATCAAATGTAGTGAAAGCGATATTAGCATAGCCTTGAATTGTGTATAGGAATCACCTTCCAACCTGTAATGTGGATAACGACCCCACAAAAACGATCCACCGCTCCAGCTGTTTCCATGTCGATAGTGGCGTAAATACTGCCCAATATGGCCATCCGATGCAGCCATCTAGTTTTAAACAAAACAGCGTTATAAATGAAAACTGCAGTGGACGATGAATTTACAGTACATTTTTTCAAGGTAGTTTTTCAGCTGAGAAGCGAAAAACGGGGGAGTCTGCTCGGGATCGCGACAGCGATTACGCCGAGAGAACCGCGATCGCTAGCAAGGCAAAAGAAGTTTTTTGGTGTCGACCGAAATTCTACGGAAAATGCTCGAAGTCCAATCAAAATTCGAAACGTGTTCGGAAAACGATATAGTAACTGAAAACGGCTTGTGATATAAATTGAAAGGAAGTGAAGTGAAATGCGCGAAATCCTTTTAACGACCGCGCGTTTAGAACTCGTCATATATATGCACCTATATTGGTGGAGAAAGTCTATTGCAACGGTTGCATTCCTTCGACTTCGCGAGTCATATGTACACGTTTTGTCTGGAAGGCGTTTTTGATTTGCCCCAGGTTTAGTCAAAATTATGTGCTCAATGCGTTTAACATGTAGTTTATTCGAGCAAAGTATTTAGTAAATGAAAGAAGCCAAAGATAAGAAATTTTATCCGAGAATATTTTTCAGAGTGACACATCGTAAACTGTGCCCGTCCGTCTGTTGATGGACTGTTATTCCGCTGTCCACATGATGGAAGCAACTATTGTGGTGGTTAGCTGTTATTCATAATTCTGTCATCGAGATTGCGTGACTTAATTCTGATACATTTTGTGAAAAATCGTTAGTTGAAAGAAAAGTGGAGAAAAATTGTAGACAGTGAAATCGAGGAAAGTTTGATCCACACCTTCGGTGAAAGAAAATAAAGAAAATTGTCCGTAACCTGTTACAGTGAACCCAGTGGTATTTCCATTTTGAGGCAAAGTTATGAATAGTGAATAAATCGAAAAATAAAACTATCTAAATTTGTGAGGGGGAAAACGAAGCTGGGAAAAACTTTTCATTTGAGAAATCGATTAAGAGCAACTTTTGATTGGAATCAGTTCTTATCAATAAAATTTCAATGAAGAAAATCGATCATCAAGGATCAATCTAAATCAACTGGGATGAACTGAAATCACACCGTGATAGACTTAGTTAATTTTGATTAGACGCAGTCAAGTGGAATATATTCTCCTATATTTTCATGTCTCATATGTAGAATCAATAGTTCGGGAAACCTTTACAATTTCTTTATTTTAAAACAATTCAAATTAGAGCTCGAAAAAGTTATATCAATTTGGTTCGTTCTGTAAAAGTGAAAATCGATCATTATTGTTCAATTAAAAAAATCATATTTTTAAGTGTTGGGTTATACTAGAGACAACTGCTTCTCTGTTTATCGATGAATGAAAAAAAAACTAGTGGTAATCGTCATCCGATTGCCTCCCATCTAGATTTCTAGCTCTTAATTTAGCCTTTACACTCTTGTTTATTTTTAATTTTTTTATTGTTATAAAATCAGTATTGGTTTGGTTGGATAATATCAATAACAACCAATCATACAAGAAGTCAATAAGTTGACCAAGAAAGAAATCGTGGGCACAGATATAGAAAGTGTTTCCTAGAAACCTTCCCTATCTCCATCATCTGCTACCTTCCCGTTTCAATCATAAACCAAACGATTCATCGACACTGAGCCACACAAAAACGCATATAGGTAAAGTGCAATGCAACAAAATGATCTTATCTCTGAAATGAAAGTGTTTTAACTATTTTATCATTGAAATTTCGTCATGTAGTCAAATAAATTATAATTGTTCGTATGTTTTGGTGTAAACGAGACAGGCAAAACGTAGTCACTTATTATTTCCATCTATTTTAAACTAAATGTATATTTATTGTGCGTTTAAGAAATAGTTGACACACTGGTACACAAATTCAAATTATGCCAAAAAGAAAACATATAAGAAAAATAGAATTGTTGAATATTTTTTATAAATTAACGCAACAATACATTGATAGCAAAGAACAAGAATTGAAAAAAAAGCGGACAAAATATTTTCAAAGTATGCCATGCTTTTCTTAATAATGGCACAAATGGCAATGAAGCAAATTCACAAATTTTTACCAAATTTTGGATGAATAAATACAATTAAGATGTGGAATTTAAGTATTCGAAATCAATAAATTAGATCATGTGTAGTAGTTGCAAAAATCAAAAATAAACATATTTGTGTATTATTGTAACATAGAATGTGAAATGTAAAGAAAAGAGTATTGAAAAACAGAATTTTCACAATCATTGGCTAGCAGTTTCCCAAAATACATATTTCTACATTGTATTTTACTATTATTATTTTCTAAATATTGTTCACTTGTTTTTCTAGTTTAGAATTTATATGCGTCTTTATTAAAATAATATGAATTGCTAACCGTTAACAACGACTTTCCTTTCCAGTGGTTCCTCCTTTCAGCGGGAAGTGGAGTGCATGGTAAGTATGCCGTCGCGAGGGTAGGGTTCGAGAAAATCCGCTGAGATCAGGTTCGCGTCGCGCGCGGTACGCGGTGCCTTTGTTGATTTTGGTTTTTCTTTAACGTAGTTTTTTTCGAATTTACGTTAACGTAGAATACTTCTCGGTACCGCGTCAGTAAAATTCGGGAACGTGGAACGGAAATTAGATTTTAGTACTTGACTGGATTGATGAAGGAATACGGAGTAACGTAAAGTAGGTTTCTTCTCCGTATGATTGTTTTTTGACGCGTTTGAAACGGGCGTTTAATGGTGGCTGAAAAATTGTAAATGAGCGTAATCCATTTGGAGACACGCGATCGAAATCCTCTCCGATCTAGCTGGCCGACAAGCAGCCACCGCGAAAATGGATTACGGTGCACGGATTGGTTGCCCGGTTGGTATTACTCAGACTTCACGTCTAGAACCGATGAGAATTCGGTTCCTCGTTCGGACTTAGACATGAAAATCATTACAGAATATATATATAATGTATTTTTGGTGACAGCGTCATGACATCTTCGCGAAAGAAACTACCTCTTATTCGATTGTTTGGATTCTCCGGCTCGTTGCTATATATATATTTTGTTTGCTTGCAATTAGTTTTATTGTTGTTTGCGTCTTTTCGCGGCTTAAATACCCGATAATATATAAATTTTTTTAATTCCATTGGCATTGTAATAAAAGTTAACGAAACGAAAGATTGTAGCGAATGTGAAACGATAAGAATATCTAATTTTGTTTGCAAATATATTTGAGTATATTACTTGTATTTGTAATAACATTTGAATGTTGAGAGAAAAATGAAGAGATAAAATTTGAATTCCAAATTCAGTCTTTTCATTTATATTGAACCCGGACGAGGTATGGGACTCGCCACGATGGAAGGCTTTCCGAGTAATATGGGCTAGCCATCGGGCGCGCTCCACCGTTTTTGTCGCTTAGCAGGGGCTCTTACCGGGTTGAGCGGCCTTCCGCTCGCGTGCCTTTTTATAGTATAGAGTTATGTGATCCAATCACATAATTCTATAACATAAATCGGTCACGTCTATATGTCTCTTTAGATGCGAAAGCTCATGCGATATATGGCCACGTCAACGTTAGGATCTTGATCCGGTTGGGCGGGTGCGAGGGGATACCACATCCATCCGGATGCCCCACTCTTATTTGTGGGCCATAAGAATCGTCGGGTAACGACAAAGTCTCCGCAAACCTGTTTGCTTTTACCCGTTTCAACTTTTTCTGTTAACAAGCAATTTCCACCCTCAATTAGTTACCTCAATTTTTCGACTTCGGTCGACATTTTCTGCGACCCGAGAATTCGTGAATGCGAAATTCTTTTGTAGTGGGTCCTTGTGCTGGGGGAATGAACCCGCCCCACGACACCGCAACGCTAGCCTGCCAGCGCATTCACGCGTCCCCAGACAAGGCAATTCTGGGCGGATCTTAACATCTTCCGCCGAGGCAGCAGACCATCGCGGCAGTCCTTTACGGACATTGTTATACCTACTTCCACTATATTACGTTTCAGGTCTTGACTGACCACCTGCAGCGTTGTTCAAAACAAGATTGTTTCACACTTCTGCGCATTGATTTTCATTTGCTAATTGTCAGTATACAGCCGTACATCATAGAATATTTTTTGGAGATTTCTCTGAACTATTGTAGCTTTTCGATCTGCCGTATAGATGAACAGGTCCCCAGCAAACGCTACCAATGATCGCGTTGGCGAGACGTTAAAATCAAAGCCATTCAATAGCTTGCGAATGAAGATTAAGAACAGCAGAGGCGCAGTAACTGTTCCCTGCTGTAGACCATTCAAGACCTTGAACTCGCGCATTCTTGTCAGATTTCCATCAGTTACAACAAACGATTTCCCGTATAACATATTGCACATCATGGCGACAAGGTGTCTGGGGAACTTGTCCTGAAGGAGTTTAAAAACTAGTCCATCTAACCACACCGTATCGAAGGCCTTCTCCATATCAATGAGACATGCTCCAACGCAATGTCTATCATTTAGTTTCCAACAGATGTCTGAGGTTACTTTCGTTATTGCATGTGTGGTCGAATGCCTGGCACGAAAGCCAGATTGGCAATTCGGCATCAACTCATATTCCTCAATGTGGGCGTTTAATGCTCTGTTGAGTATCACTTCAAACACCTTGCTGATGTTAGGCAGCAAGCTGATTGGGCGATGACTTTTGGGGCATGAAGATTCTGTTCCTTTCTTCAAGATCGGAAACACCATAGCCTTTTTCCACTCATTTGGGAAATATGAATTCCTCAACATGTTGAACAATATGCAATAATTCCTGATAGCAACCTCAGGCGAATTTCGGAGAACTACATTTGGAATACCATCAGTACCACATGATTTCTTGTTGTTTATCCTGCGAAATATGAAACACAAGTCTTCATAGCTGACAAAATAATCAATAAGATTCAAGCTCGGTATGAGGTCAGATGTTAGTGTTTTATTGAAATAAAGAATTGATTGCCCGTTCAGGCTTGATTTGAAGTCGGAAACTGTTGCTTCAACGACATTTGAAAATATTTGATTCCCTCTCTCATGGTTTGTTAGATGAACCAATTCAAAATGTGTTCCAATCAGGGCAAGTTTATTCAATCCCTCACATATTATCCTGTTTCCATTTCTATCCGGAGTCGTACTATCAATTTCGACACCAGCCCTATCGAAAAGATTTATCTCATCACTAGTGACTTCAAGATTCGATACCTTCACTCGAGACTTCTTGCGGAATATGCTATTCACTTTCATGAAAACGCCATCTGGGCCCTGTGGGCTAATACCCCTCAATTTTCCCACCCATTGATTGCTGACCTCACTCCTGAACTATGAACGGATTAAGTTCCGGACATTCTTCAGATGTAATTTCAACAAAGCCAACGAGGGATGGTTGTAGCTCAAAAATCGCCGATAAATATTGTTGATGCATGTGAGAAGAAGGCTTTTCAATCTTTTTAAACTTGCGGTGGTTGGTGTTTCATATCCTTCCATATTGTTTCGATGTTTAATCTTAGGAACGACTTTTTCAATCGTTTCCAACGTCAGCTTCTCTAACCGACAGATAGACATCTATTTCATCGTTAGTTAGATTCCTGTCATTAGGAACCATTGAGCAAGAGTTGCCACCATCAGAAGCGGGACATTGCTTCTGGTACTCCCGATTAAATTCTTTTTAAACGTTCCCCAGTCTGCTTTTTGAAATTCAACCGATGATTTTCATGTTGAACTGGAATGAGGAAGAAGTCATCCCTTTGATGATTGGTTCCATTACGATTGCGTTATGGTCGCTATCGTAAGGAAGCACCTGCAGTTTCTGTTGAGGAATATGTAAAGCTGAATTCAAGTCTTGCGACAGCAATGCAGAGGTCCAAATATGAATTTGTCCTAGGGTATATTGGGAACTCCGACCCATATATAATCCACCTGTATTCAATTTGGTTCTCTGTTATACACGATTTCAAGAATACATCTCTTGGATTATTAGTGGCGTTCAGCCATGATGTATGCATGGCATTCAGGTCACCAGCAAGATAATAATAATTATGCAGACTGTTCAATTCGAGTATTTTAAACAAGGAATTGAGCTTGAGAACAGTTCCACCAGTTGCATAGGCAGAGATAATGAAGAGGTTATCCCCATCTGGCAGTGAGATTTTGACAACGGACCCTTCAAGAGATTCAAAGCTTTTGAATTTGACTTTTTCAATATTTTGAAAACAATAGGGTCTTCAAACCAATATTCCGGTGCCACCTCCCCTATCACTCATTACCCTATCGTTTCTTACGAATTCAAAATCTTCGAATGTCACGGAGTGCCATGAATTGAGGTGGGTTTCGGTGAGAATCATGATGTCAACCTTTTGCTTGACAATGAATTCAAGGAGATAATCACGTCGATGTATAGTAACAATGGAGTTGACGTTAATCGAGACGAGACGAATCCTATCCATGGAAACGTGACTGGATGACAAACTATTTTGAGGCGTTTGAAACCCCTAAACGAAGAAAACAATATTAATTTTCGTATCTTGTTTATCAATTCTTTCCGACAAAGAATTTAGTTGCTGGTAAATCTTGAGAAGCAGCTTATTATCACCACTTACATTATTTGCATTACTTACCGCATTTTCTGCTGTTCCTCTAGCGGCTTGTGCAAATGGTACTCTGGGCTTGACGAAGTTCGGGGCTTAGACACTGCGGTGTAGTTGTATTTACTTTGGGACAAATTTTACTCTAGCATCTTGATATCGGAAGCATCCTCGATATGATGCCGGTTGACCAAAAACATCGCAGTTAACACAGTATAATTTCTCTTTTGGCTCCGTCTGAGCCTATTTGCACTCACCGGAAACATGCACGTCCTTGCATTTGATGCATCGGTAATGCATGGCGCAGTTGGCAGCCGAATGCCCAAATCGTTGATAGCGATAACACTGGTTGATTCCTCTTTTTTGGAGGCGTTCACACCTCACCACTCGGAAGTTCAAGGATCTGATTTGTTGAGGAGCACTAGGACTGCTCTTATTTGATATCAGGACTAAATAAAGTGGTAACTTTTTTTTCTACCTTCGACCTTTTTGTCGCGAACGCTTTAACGGAGATAAACTCAAATTCTGGTGTTGCTTCCTTGAGCACATGAAAAAGATCGACAGTATCTTCTCCGCAGTCCAAGCCCTTCAACAAGAACGTCTGGTTCTTCTCGCTTTTCGGGGTATATATGAAGTGTGGAACCTCCCCAGAATTTAAAGCATTTTTTGCTGATTTGAAATCAACCAGTGATTTCCTTCGGATAGTCAACTTTTCGGCATTGATTCTTTTAATTTCGAAATTTGTTAATTTGTTTTCGGCTGCCAACAGCAGAACCATATCCTTTTCGCTTTGACCGAGCACATTAATTAGTGGAACTTTCTCTGTATTCTTGGCAACTTTTTGAGGAGGACCAGCAGAACTGCGGGCTGGTTTCTTCTCCTTATTTTTATTTTTTAAATAAAGTATAAAATTATCATTATCTTGACTAACAATACCTTAAATATTTTCATCAACCTCCATTTCTTGTTGGAGTCCGTCGAGCGCTGCATGGTAGTTCCAGCTGTCGTTAGCGGCTCCAGCACTTAGTACTTCTTCTGCGATGACTTGTTTGACAGCTTTCTTCTGCTTAGCTTCTGTATTTTTCTGTCTGCATCTTGAACTTTCTTTGCTCTCTCGAACATATCTTCGTACGTTTCCAGTTTTATTTTCAATTCTTGAATTTCAGCTTGATGTCGACTCACTTCTTGCTTATCTTCGACTACTTGAGTCTTACGCCTACCATCTGCAGAGTCCTGGGTACTCGTGTGTCTTCTTTTATTGACGCTTGCCGCCAA
Organism: Odontomyia ornata; assembly: GCA_963969285.1. Taxonomy (NCBI): domain Eukaryota; kingdom Metazoa; phylum Arthropoda; class Insecta; order Diptera; family Stratiomyidae; genus Odontomyia; species Odontomyia ornata. The sequence continues at coordinate 221,527,652 of OZ017739.1, forward strand.
TTTCGCATTGCTATTCTCCCCGGGGCCCCCAATGGAGGGAAGCCGTCGAGTTACTACAGCAGTCCCCAGTTAGTCTTCGGTTTATTTGCTTTTGTCGATTTATTGATTTCGTGGGTCGATGCCTTCGACGATAAATGCTTTCCCAATAAAATCAAAATTTGCATTTTACTGGCTCGTAAAACATTATTTCTTTTTTTTTGAAACTGACTATTGTGAAAAATTAATTAATCTTTAAAATTAATGACAGGGGCGATTAAAACACGTCTACATGCAACGAGTACTGGACGCAAAATCAATAACAGTTACTGTATTCACTTCAGAATGCAAATCTTTTTTTTCATGACCTCTACGACTGATGGCTTAATCCATGTCCAAATAGCAAAATGAAATACACACAACCGTGTATCCGACTATCAACAATATTTCGTCGATTCAACCCACTTTCATCACGTAAAAATCTTTCGTACTGTTCATCGATATATTTTAAAATTTGCACTAAAACTATTGGAACTGTCGGTAGCATCACCGAAACCATGTGTGTCTAGAACAGTCAAATGCAGCTTCACTGGACTCTCCTCAATTTTCACCGCCGGTGTATCTAGCTTGACTTTTGGTTTTTGTTTTTCAACTGCATTTGTTTTCCCTCAACAAACAACTTTCATTTCTTTGATTAGCTATCGTCTATCCTAACTTTTGGGGAAATCGCTTCCAAAACTAAATTTAATTTGTTGCACTAAATTACTGGCGAGATTGTATGCAAACCCTTTCTTGCTCCGGGACTTATTCCGTTAACTTAATGATGTGGGCACTGCCAATATTTCATCGTAAAACTTAGTTGCTAACCTCCAAATCCTTCTATATATTTATCCATGACTATATCACCTTCCTCGGCCAGGCATCCTCCATCACTTGGTTGTCATGGGGCTCCTTGTTGCACTCAACGTTCCCTGCCATGCTTGTCGAGGAGGACGGTAAGTTAATTCCCTTAGGGCAATAAAATGACTGGTGAGCACGTGGGTTAGCTGAAGATGTATTTTTATCTACCACAGGCATCTCGGATAATGTTGCGGTCTTTGCATTCGCACAGTTTCGTCGGGCAGAAAATAGGAACTGTTTTTCCGATTCGTGACGTCGGAACTTAACGAACTCGAACAGAAAATTTTCCTCCCGTCGTCCGTTTCTGCACTCGACTTTTCGCACAATTCTCTTACGATTGCGTTTGAAAAAAATCACAACTTTTCTTAGTTTATTTCACAGTTCACGATTGCGTTAAGAAATTCGGTCCTTACGGAATCTTCTTATCGATCGCGTATATTTTATTTAATCTCCGAAGCTCGATGACATCTGTCAATTCTCATGGCAGTGCAGCCAGTTTGCCCGGGCTTTTCAGCTTTTTCCTTCAACCACAAATTTCAACTTCCTCTCAGCTGTCAAAACGTGGTTAGTGACAGCGAGTGGTTAAAGGGTCGTTCCGAACCGTCGACAGAGCATATCTACTAAATAGCAGCTGCAATTAGAACAAATTTTATTTCTTGCGGTACTTAGGGAGTAGAGAGAATTGGACTAAAAGTGCGTATGTATGGTAAACAAAAACTTGAATTTGCTTGCAATTTTACCAACTCATGGTAAACTTTAATCCATCTTTTACACGTTTATTTGCCTCTCTTTTCATTTTGACAGCTCCTCGATTGCAGGTGCTAGTTAGTATATATGCTCGGCCGTCGACGTCAATAAAAACCTGCGGATCGTTGTCAGCGGAGTGGGGCTGATTCATTACAACTAGCACTCAGATTGTACCAGATCTGACATCCATATGTCAAAATTGGTCTAACCAGGGTCTTGTAACGGATAATTTTGACTTTTTGATCAATGTAATGAAAGAGTCGTTGACGGGATATTATAGTACAGATACGAGATAAACACTGAAGTATCGAACACAGGATTTATGTGGAACCTGTTCTGAACTACCCTCACCAGCCATAAAGTGGAAATCCTGCCAATTACGTTTCAGGTTTTGACTGGCCTCCTGCAGCAGCAACAGCGAACCAAATGTGAAATTCCTCGATCGAAAAGTACACAAAACCCCAATTGGAATTCATGCGAATCGCCGAGCAGCGGAATCTGGAGCAAGGTTAGTAGTTATTGAACAAAGTTTTTTAAAGCATAAAAACGATGGTGTTCGTGTGCGGCTATGAGGCATTTAAAGAGGCAATTTGTAAAAAGTGAACCTGATGGGAAAATGCAAGTCTCTACCTTTTTAGTATGTACGATTTAGAAAGCAGCAGAATAAATAAAAATGCACCTGTTTGTGTTTGAACAGTAATTTTTTTACTGAGTAAAATATGTATTTCTTGAGAAAATCATCATGCATATACATATGTAACAGATTATATCGAATCTGCAGTCACAATTCATTAATAATGAAAAAATAACTTTTCAAACACTAACAGTATCTTAGTGCACTCAAAGTGACTTCAAACTTCTCGTATTAGATACTCACCTCATGCAACAAATTAAAGAGGATTGTATACGAATCGGGCCACCTGCTAAAATTTCTCCGAGCGAGTATTCAAAAAAAAAAGGAAAAAGAGAAGGACAAACACAAGGAGAAAAACTCATCCAATCATAGTTCAAAGGAGAAGACGCTCTAGAATTCATTCACAAAAAAAAAAACACTACAACTGCCGCTACAAACGCTTTCACCAAATCTCATAATCATAATGAAGACTCGACGACAGCTACCACTATGAAAAACTGCCTGAATCTGGAAACGCAAGTGGAGAAGTTTGATCTCAACAAAAGGAATGCCCCGCATGCTAATGAAGTTCTCATAAAGGTCGCTACGCCAGCTACCAAATAAAAAAAAACTTCTTCAGTCAATCGTGGATTACGGATAAAGAAGCGATTAAACAAACAGAAAACACAATGGCTGTATGAATTATTTACAGTAATCCACCAAAAACTCTACTGTTTTTAGTATTATTTTATCTTGCACTTTTATCGTAACATTTCTCTTGTTAATTTTCTTTCCATTGCTTAATTAGATACGAAATTAATAATTAGTCGTTTCGGTAGTGAACCAATTTATGATATTTGGCTGAATAGAATAAGTGGATTCGGTTCAGATTACATAAAAAAAATTCGCAATCTACCATAAAATAAAAAAGACCAAAAATGATTTCAAAATGTTGGCTATGAAACAATAATTCAGACTGATAAATGCCGTCTAATTTTATTTAGATTCGGTAGCAAAAGATATATTCGACTAGATCATTTTAGCGACGAATCTTATCATTGACATCTGAATTGAAAAGCAGTATCGAAATTAAACCAACTGATGAGACCGGAACCTTAGAAGCTTAATTTTAGTAGCTTTATTAAGCGAGATACCAAAACCGAAGTTCACAAGATGGTAATGGTCTTACCGATAAGTATTGTTCTCTCTTCTGAAACTCAATTCCCACTCCAATGTCCTTATATGGCGTACCGTACCTATTTCAACTTTTACCTGCATCCATACCTCAGCTCCCAACTTATCGTAGCATATCATTTGAAATTGCAAAATCAATCGAAGGAATACCTAAAGTCGGTCATAATAAATTGAGAATAATTCTTTCATCGACATTTCGCAGGGACCTTTGGTTCATGAATGACGAGAGAGAAATGAAACAATACATTTTTCCAAATGGAATCAGTTGCCTTCAAATGTGCCTTTTAATTTTTGATTGAGTATTTTCTTCAGCTAGTCTTTTTTAGAGCTGTATACTTACATGCAATTTAGAGTAGTATTTAGTTTAACGATTTAAATATAAACCTTTCAAATATTCATAAAGCAAACTAAACTATCAAAAAAATAACCAGTTAAATGAGTAAAAAAACAAAAAACCTAGTATCTAATAATTTCCAGAGTTTGCTAAACTTCTTCACAAAAAAAAAAAACAAAGTGGAATAAAAATTAAAGATATAATGAATTGTCTGATAAGTTTAATTGTACATTTAAAATTATTTAACTTCAACTGGATACCAGCGAAAGGTACAGCATTGTCAAATGATAGTTGGAAAAAAACATTTAACCATCTATTGTGGTTTATAAATTATCAAATTTGAATTTTATTAATATTTAATTATATGTTTGCACAATTTAGCTAATTTTCATCTTAAGATTAAAACTATTAAAATAAATTTTAAAATATTGAACAAAATGATATGAAGAGCTAGATAACCCACGACTTTCCTTTCCACTGGCCCTTCTTTTTCAGAGGCCGTGGGAGCGCATGGTAAGTATGCCGGGAAGAGGATAGGGTTTTGAAAATAATGGCCGGTTTCGCGTCGCGTGCGGTACGTGGTACCTTTTTTCCCTTGTTGTTTTTCCTTAGTGTAGCATTCGTCGGGGTCGAATTAACGTAGTATATTTTTCGGTACCGCGTCGGTGAAATTCGGGAGTGCGAAATAGAATTTAGTTTTTTTGATTGACTGGAATAATGAAGAAATACGGAATAAAGTAAAGTAGGTTTCTTTTCCGTATGTTTGTATTTCCGACGCGTTTGAAACGGGCGTTTAATGGTGGCTGAAATATGTAATTGAGCGTAATCCATTTAAAGACCTTTGACCGAAATCCTCTCCGATTTAGCTGGCCCACAAGCAGCCAGCGCGAAATGGATTACAGTGCACGGACTGGTTGACCGGTTGGTACAATTCGTTGGCACGACTCCGACTTCACGTCTAGAACCGATGAGAGGTCGGCTCCGACTCGTTCGTACGGAGTTTAGACGGAAAATCTTTACAATTCCTAATAGCAACCTCAGGCAAATGTAGAACTATATTTGGAATAATGTCAATACTACAATATTTCTTGTTGTTTATCCTGCCAAATATGAAACACAAGCCTTAAAAAATAATTAATAGGATTCGAGCTCGGTATGAGGTCAGATGTTAATGTTTCATTGAAATGAAGAATTGGTTCGCTGATCAGGCTTGATTTGAAGTCGGAACTTTTGCTTCAACGACCTCTGAAAATATTTGATTCCCTCCCTCAGGATTTGGTAGATGAACCAATTCAAAAAGTATTCCAATCAGGGGAAGTTTCTGCAATCCCTCACATATAATCCTGTTTCCATTTCCCTCCGGAGTCGTACTATCAATTTCGATACCAGCCCTATCGAAAAGATTTATCTCATCACTCCAAGATTTAATACCTTCACTCGAGAGTTCTTACGGAATAAGCTATTTACTTTCATGAAAATGCCATCTGGGTCCGGTGGGCTACTACCCCATTGATAACTGACCTCGATTCTGAAGTATGAACGGATTAAGTTGCGGACATTCTTCAGGTGTAATTTCAACAAAGCCAACGAGGGGTGGTTGGATTCGAAAAATCGTCGATAAATATGATTGACGCGTGCAGGAAGAAGGCTTTTAAATATTTTTAACTTTGCGACGGTTGGTGTTTCATATCCTTCCATATTGTTACGATGTTTAATCTTGGGGACTACTTTCTTAATCGTTTCTAACGTCAGTTTCTCTGACTTCGGCAAATAGACATCTATTTCACTGTTAGTTAGATTCTTGTCATTAGGAACCATTGAGCAAGAGTCGCCATCATCAGGAGGCTATTGTTTCTGGTAATCCCGATTATTCTTTTGAAACTTCCTCCAATTTTTATGTTGAACAATGAGGAAGACATTATCTCTTTGATTGATTTGCTTTACGATTGTGCTATGGTCGCGATCATAAGGAAGCACCGATATTATCTTTCGAAGCCAAGCTTAATGCTCTGGAGGGCGCGGTCTCGAACGTAGAGGGCAAAGTGCTCGTTGGGGGCGACTTCAACGCGAAAGCAATCGAATGCCTCAAACCGATCCGAGGGAAAACGAATCCTGGAAATGGCGGCCAATACGGTACTCGTCGTACTAAATTTCGGAAGACGTGATATTCGCCTCGGAGTCCTTAGTACGGAGGATACACAACTGGAGAGTATTAGAGGACTACTCAGCCAGTGACCATCAGTGCATTCTGCTTGAGATAAGTGATGTTGTCTCCCGACTTCCGTTCTCTCGGCTTTCTACAACTGGCAAGCCCCCAGTGTACTGGTGGTCAACAGAAATCGCTGAAAAGCGAAGGGAGTGTCACAAGCTTCGACGTGAGGCTCAACGGGGGCGGAACCGTGACGAGGTATGCAACTGGGTGGCAGCATATAAGTCGGCCAGGAAATGCCTTCGCAAACTGATCAACAGTAGCAAGGCTCGCGGGTGGCAAGACCTAGTGGACAATGTGAACAAGGATCCATGGGGCCTTGGCTACAAGCTAGTTATGCAGAAGCTTGGTGCCCTGTGGAAGTCTTGTATACATGACGCGGAAAAGATGGAGGCGATAGTGCGGGGACTCTTCCCCGCCCATCCCGTCCGTGTTGGCGCTGTCCATGGTGAAACAGCAGTCGAGTGTCCACTCTTCACATAGCCGGAACTGCAAGAGGCAGTCCTCTCATTGAAAACGAGGAAGGCTCCAGGTCCAGATGGTGTTCCGGCTGAAGTGTTGCGACTTGTCTATAACCATTGTCCTGACTTGCTGCTCAGTACAATAAACGCTTGCCTACGGGACGGGGTTTTCCCGGTACGATGGAAAGTGGTGAGGCTCGTGCTGATCAGCAAGGGGAAGGGAAATCCCGGATCACCGTCTGCATACCGCCCGTTATGCATGCTAGACACGGCTGGGAAAGTGCTAGAGAAACTCATCAAGGGTGCTGCTGGGGACCTATCTCCTCAGCAGTACAGCTTTAAAGCAGGACGTTCTACCATTGATGCGATTGCAGAGGTAGTGAACGCGGCACAAAAGGTAGAGGCATATAGTCGCACCAAGCGACGGATCGTCCTGTTGGTGACACTCGACGTCAGGAACGCCTTCAATTCCGCTAGATGGGTGGATATTCTGGATACGCTGGAAAAATCTTTTCAAGTTCCAAAATATCTAATGCGGCTTTTGAGGAACTACCAAAAGGACCGAAGCCTGCTCTACGACACGACACAGGGCCAACGAAGGATGGAAATTACATCGGGTGTTGCCCAGGAATCTATCCTTGGTCCGGACCTGTGGAAAATGTCTTACAACGGGCTACTGAGACTTGAGATGCCGGATGAGTCGCGCTTGGTCGGCTATGCGGATGACGTTGCGGCTCTGGTCGCTGGACGCACCGTTGAACAAACGCAAATTAGTCTGGGTATGCTAATGCGCCGAGTGAGGGACTGGATGACTGCCCGTGGGCTCAGTTTAGCACTGGAGAAAACCGAAGTAGTCATCTTGACAAAAAAGAGAATCCCTAGAGTAAGGATGATCAGTATTGGATACAAATCGAATCGAAGCCATCGCTGAAGTACCTAGGGCTACTGATCGACTCGAAGATGAGTTTCTCTGAGCGAATCGGGGCAATGGCTGAGAAGGCCGATGTAGGGGGGACCCAGCCCGTCAAGAAGACGCCTCTTGATGAGTGCTGTAGGGTCAGTGCTACTGTACGGAGCAGAGGTATGGGGCGACGCTCTCAGCAAGGTGGTGTACCGAAAACGTTTGGCACAGATACAGAGAAGAGGAGCACTGAGGATTGCATCTTCGTATCCGACAGTCTCTGGTTCGGTGGTGAGAGTTATTGCAGGCGTGATACCTGTCGCCCTCCTTGCTAGAGAGCGCCGCGCTATTTACCTGCGCCGAAACGAGGATGCGAGGGAGACGGTTGTCCGCGAGGAGAGACAGCGCTCGCTCAACGATTGGCAGCAGTCTTGGGTCAATTGCACGAAGGGGGGAAGGTGGACTGCGCGCCTCATCCCGGATGTGAGACCGTGGCTAAATTGAAGGCATGGTGAGACTGACTTCTATCTGACCCAGCTTTTGAGCGGGCATGGGTGTTTTCAGTCTTACCTGCACAAGATCGGTAAGTCACGGTCCCCCGATTGTCGGTTTTGCCCAGGAGAGGAGGACAATGCCTGCCACACATTTTTCGCGTGTACAAAATTGGTCAGGCTACGCAGGGAACTCTACAGGGATACGGGAGAGCTCACCCCGGATAATATAGTCACGGTATTGCTCGAATCGGTTGACAAATGGAACCAGGTGGCACATTATGCTCGACTCACAGCACCGGGGGCGTTGGGGCTGGGGGATCGCTTTCCTGGCACTTCCTCTACCCCGCTCCCCTCCCGCTAGGAAAGGGATTCCCCAGTTTGAAGGCGCCTCATGGCGTAACAAAACGAGACCTGGCCCGAAGTAATGTGTCAAACGGTTCTAGGCTGGGTTCTCAGGTTGACAGGGGAGGTGTTTAGTGGGTAGTCCAGTTCTTGCGAATATGGGAGTCCTACACACAAAAAAAGGAAGCACCTGCAGTTTTTGTGAGGACTATTAAAGCTGAATTCAAGTCTTACATCAGCAATGCAGAGGTCCAAATATGAATTTGTCCTAGAGTATGTTGGTAACACCGACCCATATGGATTGCATCTGTATTCAATTTGGTTCTCTGTTATCCAAGATTTCAGGAATACACCTCTTGGGTTATTGTAGGTGTTCAACCATGAAGTATGCCGGACATTCAGATTACCGGTAATAATATAATAACTATGCAGCCTGTTCATTTCGAGTATTTCAAACAAGGAATTGAGTTACTCCTTGACCTTAGGAACGTTTCCACCATTTGCATAGGCAGATAACGAAGAGGGTACCCTCATCTTGCCGTGAAATTTTGATAACGGACACTTTAAGGGATTCATAATTTTTGAGTTCGACTTTAGCAATATTTTGGAAATAATAGGGTCTTCGAACTAATATCCCGGTGGCACCTCCCCAATCATCGCCGTTTAACCCTATCGATTCTTAGAATTCAAAGTTTTTAAATGTCATGGAGTGCCATAGGCTGTTTCAGTGAGAAGTATGATGTCAGGGTTTTGCATAATAATGAATTCAAGGAGATAGTCACGTCAATGTAGAGTAACAATGGAGTTGACGTTATCGAGTTGAGGCGAAGTCTATCCATGGGTATGTGACTGGATGACAAGGTATTTTGAGGTATTTGAAAGATCTAATCGCTGAAACATAAAGTTAATTTTTGAATCTTATGTATCGAATCTTCTGACAAAGAATTAAGTTGCTCGTTTATTTTAAGAAGCAGCTCGAAGCTGCGGTGTACTTATGTTTGTTTTGGAATAAATTTAACTTTTGCAACTTAGTATTCGGAGCACCCTCGATATTATGCTGGATCACCAAATACACCGCAGTTAACGCAGTATAATTTTTCTTTTGGCTCCGTCTGAGACAATTTGCACTCATCGAGGGTATGAACATCTTTGGACTTTAAGCACCGATAGTGCATGGTGTATTTGGCAGCTGAATAACCAAACTTTTAACACTGGTTGACTTCCCTTTTCTGGAGGGGTTTCCATCATACTACTCTGAAGTTCAAATGCCTTATTCGCTGAAGCGCACTTGGACTGCTTCTATTCGAAATTTGCACCAGATAAAGCGGTAAATTCATCTTTTCTATGGTCGATCATTTCGTCGCGAAGGTTTTGCCAGTGATAAATTTGATTTCTGGCTCAGCTTCCTGGAGCATCTGAAGAAGATTGACCATATACTCTCCGCACTCTAGAACCTTCAACAAGAAGGTGTGATTTTTTTTAGGTTTCTGGGTATAGGTAATAGGCACCTCAACCAGAATTCAGCGCACCTTTGGCTGACCAGTGATTTCGTTTATTTAGTGAATCTCTTGATTTCAAAATTACTTAATTTATTTTCGGCTCCCAATAGCAGAACCATATCTTTTCCGCTTTGTCCGAATACGACAGAACTTATATTTCAGATGAGCCAGCAGAACTGCGAATTGGTTTCTTCTCATTTTTTTTTTAATTACCGAATATAATTTATATCATATTTATCAAAATTACCTTCAACACTTTCCTCAACTTCCATTGATTCTGTTAATAGTGCTGCAAAAAAGTTTTGGCAGTCGTTAGTGCCGCCATTTCTTCTGGGATCGTTTGTTTTGTAGTTTTCCTCACCTTTATTTCCTCTTGGACTTGCTTTTGCGGTTGCAGGTTTTGTGTCTTCATACATTTCTTGACTAAATTTCCGAGGGACTGTAGCCGTTAGCTTTAGTTCATGATTTTTTTTCGAAGTCTCACCCCTTCTTCCTTGTCTTCGACTATTTGCACTTTACAGCCGCCGTTTACGGAGTTTTCCTGATTATGTCTTCTTTTGTTGATGGTTGCCGCCAATTTCATGTTTGACGCCTCCCCGGGTTCCCCTAACGGTGGGAAGCCGTCGGGCTCTTCCATATACACATATATATATATATATATATATATATATATATATATATATATATATACATATATATATATATATATATATATATATATATACTATATATATCTATATATATATACTATATATATATATATATATATATATATATATATATATATATATATATATACATATATATATATATATACTATATATATATATATATATATCTATATATATACTATATATATATATATATATATATATATATATATATATATATATATATATATATATATATATATATATATATATACAGTGAGTCCCAACAAGATCCGCACAAGTAAAAAAAGTTTCCTCCTTTCTCATCTTACTAAGCAAATTTAAAGCGGGAAAATTTGTTTAAATATTTTATTATGAGCAGAACATAACAGTCTTACAGATCACATAAATAAAATAGTTTCTCACTTTAAATATACCAAAATAAGGAAATTCCATGAAAAAACAGAAAATATCCTCCCTCAAAAAGATCCGCACACGAGCTAAATTGCAAAAATAAACAAAAATTTTAGTAAGCTAGTATTTTGTTGCATGTGCGTTTTGTTCAATGACACATTTTAATCGATTTGGCATACCGAAGATGATTTTCCACAGGTATTCCACATCCATTTTCACCCATTCTTCGCGAAGTCTTTTCTCGAGCTCCGTTTTTGAACAAGTTGGCGTGCTATGAACTCTACGGTCCAATTTATCCCAGAAATTTTCAGTGGGATTACAATCCGGTCACTGAGGAGGAGGATGAACCACTTTTGGACAATTATACAGCTGCCATTCTTGAACAATGCGTGCCTTATGTTTGGGATTATTGTCTTCGTAATGTCTAAATATCGACGGGAATCCATGATACTATCTATAAATACTAATTTGCCAACACCACGAGTAGATACGCATCCCCAAACCATCAAAACGCCACCTCCGTGTTTCACTCTAGGCCTTAGGTTAATTGGACTCAATTCTTTATTGGGCTTGCGCCACATCATAACACGTCCATCCGAGCCAAAAACATTGAATTTGCTTTCATCGGCAAAAATCACATCCTCCCAATAATTGACTTCCTTTAAAATAAATTCTTTAGCGAAATTTAAACGCTTTTTTCTATTCACTTCGCTGATGAATGGTTTCTTCCGTGCAACACGTCCATTGTATTGAGCATTTCTCAAAACTCGTCGAACTGTTTCACATTCTACTTTTTTCTTAAATTCTGCGAACACTTTACTCACAATTTTTGGAGCACTCAGTTTTGGATTTTTTTTATTTTTCGGACGATAGAGCGTTCTTCAAGCGTCGTTAGAACCGTTGGGCGACCAGGACTATGCTTCAAGTCTATTCTGCCTTCCTCTTTAGACCTCCGGAGAATGTCGTAAACAGTTCAACGTTTCATCTCGAGGCTCGAACATATTTCTGCCACATTTTTGCCTTCCATATGATTAGAAACAACCAACTGGATATTCTCTGGAGACGTGTATTTGCCCATTTTAATTTAAAAAGCACAACGTTTTTTTTAAGCTACGAACAACACGCGGTTTGTGATCAATATTAGATATGATCTGCCCAGATCTATAACAACTATAAAGAGGTTCACTCAAATGTGTTCTTTTTACATAAAAATGCACATGATTGCCCAAGTTTCCTTGTTGTGCGGATCTTTTTGGGGCGTCATATTGTTGTCCTTCTTTTTAATCCTTCGTTTTACTTCTCATTTTGCGGTACATTTTCTATTTTTTTGAGTAAAATTATCGAGCTGATGTTTTGTTCAGTTAATATTTCCTTTTTCTTTTTGTGTCAAGGATTGAAGCATAAATTGAAAAAGAAGGAACATTTTTTACTTGTGCGGATCTTTTTGGGAGTCACTGTATATGTATATATATATATATATATATATATATATATATATATATATATATATATATATATTGTATATATATATATATATATATATATATATATATATATATATATATATATATATATATGTATATATATATATGTATATGTATAAATATATATATATATATATATATATATATATATATATATATATATATATATATATATAAATATATAAATACATATATATATATATATATATATATATATATATATATATATATATGTATATATATACATACATATATATATATATATATATATATATATATATATATATATATATATATATATATATATATATATATATATATATATATATATATATATATATTTATAAATAAATTGTCGCGTGTTGTGGTTCGCGGCCAATAATTTTAATGTTCCATGAAAGTGAAAACGCACTGTCTTTTTAATTAAGTTAAAAGAGTTTATTTACTAAAAATGCACAATAATTAATTTAAGAATTTTTCACTTATGCTATAAATTTTTAATTCAACTGTCTACTAAAATCGCTCAATCAATATCGCCTTTACCTCGCGCTCCACTCTATCGCAGTTTTTACTATCGTGGTTGTAATAATAATCCCCCCATTCCTTTATATAGGGTCTCTAGCCATACAATCCATTTTTCGTACATTGGCTAATGTTCTGATGAGAGCTTACCTAGAATATTCGAGCAGGTTAATTAATGAGGCAGTGACGTCACTTTCAGATGTTGATCATGCTTGGCGGGTTTTCGAGTACAATCTTTTGTTGACCATGATGTTGTGAAAACAATCACGACAGTAGCAAGCAGAATTAGTTGTACATGTAACACTGCCCCCACCTCAGTTCTTTTCGCCCCGAAAAGATGTGTCAGCAGTTGTAGTCAATTCTCCCTGGATGTAATATGGAGCAAGACGGTCCAGGTGCACGGTTTTTATTTTGGCTTTTGGTTTACGATGTTCCTGTATGCGATATACGACGGCGTTGAATCGCTTTGTAACTCGGTATGGTCCCTCCCAATTATGCTGCAACTTTGGAGACCTACCCTTCCAAGTCATCTTGCTGGAAGCCAGTAGAATTTGCCTTTAGATTATACGTGGTCTTCATGCGGTCAGTAGCCGATTCGAGGTGTTTTTGCACTGTCCGATGTATCTGGTTCAACCATTGTCCTAGCTCACTTGCGTACTCCGAGATCGTTTGGGTGTTCCGACCTTTATATCAGCTGGCAGACGAATAATCTTTCCAAAAATGACTTTGGCTGTGGCTTGGCCCGTCGATGCATGTTTGGCAGCTCTGTACGCCATCAAAATAGTGGGATGTGTCGGTCCCAGTCCCTTTGGTTCTCGTCACCTATCTTGTTGAGGTGTTTATTGAGCGTGCCGTTGAAATGTTCGACCATTCCATTGGACTGGGGATGCAGCGGTGTTGTCCTCATTTTCCGTATTCCCAGTAGTTCTCACATTTCGCCAAAAACTAGTGACTCAAAGTTTCGGCCTTGATCCGAATGTAGTTCGCAAGGTACGCCGTACCTACTGACCCAATTTAATACTAGCTATTCGGCTACAGTAGTTGCTTCCTGGTTGGGAATGGGGTAGACCTCGGGCCACTTGCTGAAATAATCGGCCACAACTAGCGTGTATCGATTTCCCCATTCGGATTCTGGAAAGGGTCCTGCGATGTCAACATCAATCCTTTCAAATGGCACGCCCACGTTATTGGTTTGCAGTTGTACTCTCAGCCGTCACTTTGGACCTTTGACAGAAGCGCAAATCGTGCAACGACGGCACCAGTCCTCTACGTCTTCTCGAGCGTGGAGCCAGTAAAACCTACCCCACAATTTCACTAAGGTCTTGTTAACACCAAGGTGGCCTCCCGAGGATCCTTCGTGCATCTCCTTAACCACATCGTGGATTCAGCTTTTGGGAAGTATAGTTTGCATCCTATAGGAGCTGCCATCTGCCGTTTCCCATTTCCACTTGAGTACGGCATCCACCACCTGAAGGGAGTTCCATTGTGCCCAATAGCTCTTCAGGGTGGCACCGTGCATCGAAACGTCCTTCCACTCAGGTCGTCCAGTTATCTCCTTCCATACGAACAATGTTCCGATGTCTTCATTGGCTAACTGGGCATTTCGAATCTCCTCCGATGACCAACCATCATCGAATTCGGCCGTTATCAATCGCAGATCAACGGGCAGTTCCTTTTCCTCAATCCGTCGGCAATGTTTGCAGTTAGCTGGACCTGGACGGCGGGATATGGCATCAGCATTTCCATGAACCCCACACTTTTGATGGACAATTTCGTAGTCGTATGACTGCAATCTTTTGATCCATCTCGCAACTTGTCCCTCGGGGTTTTTGAAGCTAAGCAGCCATCTCCGCGATGCATGGTCCATTCGAAGAACAAATGTCTGGCCATATAGGTACTTGCGGAACTGCTTGGTGGCCTCTTTTATAGCCAATAGCTCCTTCCTGGTCACGCAGTAGTTCCTCTCACTTTTTGAGAGAACTCGACTGTAATACGAGAGGACTCTTTCTTCGCCATCGATCTGCTGGGAGAGTACAGCTCTAATATCGCCGTTGCTCGCATTGGTGTCAACTACAAACATTTTCCCGGGTTCCGGATATGCCAGCACGGGTGATTCACACAGGTTCTCCTTCAAGGTCTCAAAGGCTACTTGGCATTGTTCATTCCAGAAATACGGACGATTTTTCTCGGTTAGCTGATGGAGACACTTAGTCTTTTTTGCAAAGTCTTTGAGGAGTCTTCGATAGTAGGTCGCCAGACCCAGAAAACTTCGTAGTTAGCGCTTGTTATTTGGTGTTGGCCTTCTGCTGATACGACGTGTCCCAGGTATTTTACTTCAGCTGTGAAAAGCGTACACTTGTCGGGACTAAGTTACAAATTCGCCAGGCGCAGTCGGGAGAAAACCTCTTCTAAGTTCCTCAAATGCTCTTCGAACGTTTTCCCGGTAACAATGATGTCATATAGGTACACGCAACAGGTTTTCCAGGTGAGGCCTGGTAGCACGTATTCCTTCAGCCATTCGAAAGTGGCTGGAGCATTGCAAAGCCCAAGTGGCATCACCACAAATTGCCACAATCCAGTCCCAACTGAAAACGCTGTCTTCTCTCTGTCCTTCTTGTCGATTTCTACCTGCTAGTAGCCACTCTTGAGATCGAGTGTAGAAAACCATTTTGCGTCGGCTAAAGTGTCCATGATGCCGTCGACGCGTGGAAGTGGGTAACTTTCTTTCTTAGTGACGTCGTTAAGCTGCCTACAGTCGACACAAAAACGAGTGCTACCATCCTTTTTCTTTACTAGAACTACTGGCGTGGCCCATGGACTGACAGAACATTCGATAACACCTTGTTTTTCGATGTCCAAGATCAGTGCGCTCACTTCTCCTTGTTTGGCTATAGAAGACGTCTCGGTGCTTGTCGAATTGGCTTGGCTCCCTGTGTATCTATGACGTGAGTTACCATACTCGTTCGGCCTTGGTCATCCGGGCTGGTTGAGAAGATGTCACTGTACTTGGTGACCAGATCAGAGGCTCGCTTGAATAGCTGCACTGGCAACATGACCTACTTCAATATTGCAGACATGGATTCCCAGGCTTTGTCTGCATCTTGCCTCCTTTTCTAATGATGGTCGTGAGTGGCTTCCAAAGAGGTGATGGTGGAAACAGGCTGGCAGCTGCCGATGACTTCTCCCGCTTTGATGCTCGTGGTTGAATCTGCGGTGTTAAGGACTCTAACCGGCACGTATCGGTTCCTTATAGATCTTACAAGGCTTCGTCCTACAATCAAACTGCGCAATGCGGACGTCTTCAATGACTCTAACATATAAGATCGGTGGTCTACAGAATCACCATCAAGCTTGGCCCATACAATGCTCTTGGAAGAATTTGGTACATCAGTGTTGGTACATACTACTACATTTATCTTGGGAATTTGGACGCTGGGATCCTCCATCAGTACTTCGACATTCTGCCATTTCAATACATGTTTGCCCAAATCCATTATGTGGTTACAGAAAATCCATTCCGAGAATGCAGTCATCCATAATGTTCGCGACCAGAAAATTATGTCGGAATGCAAGGTCTCCCAACTGTATCTGGAGGTTGACCTCTCCATGGACAGATGCAGTTTCTCCCGTAGCTGTCCGTAGTGGGAAAATCCTGCCCTTGCGAAGTAGTTGTTGTCTCACGAGGTCTGGTCGGATAATCGATCGGGTTGCACCAGTGTCGATTGTTATGGTGCAATATTCTCCGTCAACTCAACTCGGAAGGCACAAGTCTGCTTCTCCACGATGTAGTCTTGACATGGTGATGGCAGCGCCTGGGACGTCACTCCTCCTAGCCAACCTTTGTCCTACGAAATCAACCCCGTCAGTTTGAAGGGCTTCCATTCTGGGCTCCTGACTCGGTCGGGATCTCTTCCACCCTGGACAATAGCTCGATTTTTTTCGCTTCTTGCAATCTCCTGGCAAGTGCCCCTTCTCACCGCAATCCCAGCATCTAGGCGCGCCATTTGCCTGCGTTTCTCGTTGCAGTTCCACGCGCTCACACCTACACTCACCTGTCACTACCTCGCGGAACGGGGCAGTTTTATGACTCACATTATTCGCTGCCACAAAGTTCAGACCAAAAGCGAATGCATCCTCAACCGTTTGCTTTTGGACGATACGCACGTCTTGTTGTAATTTCTGGTCCTTTAATTCGTTAATGAATGCTTCTGTCGCTGCGTCATCTCGATGTTCTGGGTCATAAGCTGGATAAGCCAAAAGTGCCAATCGCTCAATGTCTTGTGCTAGCTACTGTTAACTTTCGTCAGACCTCTGTATCCGATGGCGTAGCTGTGACCAATAAATCTGCTTTAGATGATCGTCTCCATAACGCATGTCGACCGCATTTATTATAGCAGCCGGGTTTGAGTGCAACTCAACGGGGATCGTCTGCAAAAGCTCGACAGCTCGGCCTCTTAGAGCAAGAATTAGTGCAGTTGCTCGTTCCCGCTCATTCCAGTGATTTATCCTAGCGGCAGCTTAAACTGGGTTTGGGATTACTCAAGACCGTTTGCCCATCGGATATTGGTGCTTACACATTTCTGGATGTGCCTTTCACAGCGTTTATAAGTGGAGCTAGTGAGGTGGTTATTATTGCCTTCGCTGCTTCCAATTCCTTTTTCATGTTTTCCATCTCATGGTTGATTCTCTCCTCGACCTGGCTGATATCATGGTTAATTCTCTCCTTGACTTGGTAAACCTTTTCTTCGACGCATTTAATTTGCTTGTTCAGACTACCAAGCTCCGCTTTTATTTCGGTTGAGTGTTTCTCCAGCTTCTGTGCGATGTCTGCCTTGATTTCAATCGCTTGTTGGTCCAGTTTCGCTGATTCTTCATTAAGCTTCGCAGCTAGACTGGATGATTGTTCATGTAGCCTCGTTGATTGTTCATTTAGCTTTGCTGATTCTTCATTTAGCTTCGTCGATTGCTCCTCCAGCTTCCGTGTGATATCTGCCTTGATTTCGAATGCTTGTTGGTCCAGCTTCGCAGTTAAACTGGATGACTGTTCATTTAGCTTCGCAGTTAAACTGGATGACTGCTGTCGCTGCTCTTGCTGCATCAGCATCAACATTTGCATCAGCGCATTTTCTGGTTCCTTTGATTTTGGTATTTCTGCTTCTCCGCCTTCTGACTCGATCGCGTCATGCAAGCGCGCAATCGGTATGGCCTTTGTACCTTGTGTGGCCACATTTCGCTGTTCCAACTCCTCCTTAAGCTCCGATATGGTCAATTGATCAATTTTTAGATAGGTTTCCTGGAATTTTTATTGTTTCAGCTATTTTTCGGCCAGTTTTCACGTTAAATTACACTATTGTGCACTTTAAAAACTTTTAAAAGTTTTGACTTTCGAAGTTTTTTTTCTCACTTCTCGACACCATTTTAATGTTCCGGGAAAGTGAAAATGCACCGTCTTTTAAATTAAGTTAAGAGAGTTTATTTACTAAAAAAATGCACAATAATTAATTTAAGGATTTCACCAAATTTTATTTTTCACTTAGTCTATAAATTTTGAATTCAGTTGTCCACTAAAATCACTTCACAATCACTCAATCAATATCGCCTTTACCTCGCGCTCCAACCTATCGCAGTTTTTGCTATCGTGGTTGTAATAATAATCCCCCATTCATTCAGCTCGCCTTTATATAGGGTCTCTAGCCATACAACCCATTCCTCCTACATTGACGAATCTTCTGATGAGAGCTTACCTAGAATATTCGAGCAGCTTAATGAATGAGGCAGTGACGTTGCTTTCAGATGTTGATCATGCTTGGCGGGTTTTCGAGTACATTGTTTTGTTGATTATGATGTTGTGAAAACAATTACGACAGTAGCTCGCCGAATTAGTTGTGCATGTAACAATATATATATACATTTATATATATATATATATATATATATATATATATATATATATATATATATATATATATATATATATATATTTATGTATTCATAATATATATCCCCGTATACGTGCATATCGTGCATATCTCCACAATGAAACAAGTGACAATGGCCAGTGCCTGATTGACTTTTCATGTAGCAGAAATTTAGTCATACGTTCGATTTGCTTCCCACATCGACGCATGCATAAAATGGCCTGGGTATCACCGGATGGCAACACAAAAAACCAGATCAACCTTGTTCTGATCCAACAACGTTGGATCTCGAGCCGAGGAACGAATTGTAACTTAGATCATTACTTGACCAAATTAATCTATTGATGTCTTTTGTCGAAGGAAGGAATTTTCACTAACGCGCGATTAATATTTTTTGCACTTCTTCACGAACCATGTTATTTTCCACTATATCCACTTAGAAGCACCGATAATTGAATGTTTCCCGAATTCACGACGCGATAATCAAACAAAATTCACCAAATTAACGTAAGTTTTGACTCGTTTTCGCGATTTGTTTACACTTGTTACCTGACATTTATCTGTAGAACAGCCAACATGACATTGGTAGCCCATGCTGTGTTTCTTTCCTTCCTATGTACGCTGTGAAAGTCAAAGTCAAAAGCGCTTTATTTAAAACTAATCGTTATCAATTTTAAAAGACTATAAAGCAAATTCCAAACAATAACAATAAAAAAACTTAATGGCCCAAATGGCTCTCTAAATTTATAAGTTATCATTAACGCATTTCATCAAAAAAAAAAAAACTATAGCAAATTCAATTAATTAAGATTATTACATATTTTTAGAATTCAATTGGAAGAAGGAGGAAAAACCAACCAATACTATCCTGAAATTATTTATAATTTATACACAACAGTGAAACTTTGATCCTACACCTAATATGCTGTAACTTAATTCTAATGAAATGCAATCAAAAACTTTATCTTATACTTAAAAAAAAATTCTATGACAATGTTCCTAACCTAAGCGTTTAATCTTATCTCTAACATAATACAGTAAACATAACATATACCTAATCTAATTTTTAACACAAATAAACCACAACACTAAATGTAGCAATAATGAGCTGAAACTCAAAAAACTTAATAACAAAAAAAAACACAAAAACTGGAAATAAACACGAATTATTTAGACATTGTCATTCAGCCACCAATACCTGGATTGCACCGTCTCAATTCGATCAGCTTCAACGAATCTAGCAAATGAGTATCTCCATTGGAACTGTTGGTCTCGTGAACTCAAATTCGGAGGATATTTTATCTTCTTATCGGTGGCCCGTCGATATATGTGATATATGACTGGGACGCCGTCAGAATCAAAAACATATCGATTCATGTCCAAATACACGAATGCTTCTGGAGGAATGAAGCCAGTAGCGAGGCAAGTCGCTATATACCCGTATGTAGGGTAGAACGGCTGTGAAATCCAAGGGTTTTCACTCACAGTCACAGATCTTGCGATATGATTCCGAAGAAGTTTCAATATGAAGATATCGACTCTAGTCACTTGAGCAGTTTGATAGATTCTTCTATTCGATATATAATCTTTCCAATCCGTCTCAGGCTTTCTGTACAAACCAGTACATGCACGAAGACATTTCCTTTCGAAAACTCTTAATTTTTCCATGGTACTAGCACTTTGGTTGTACCAGGTCTGACATCCATATGTCAAAACTGGTCTAACCAGTGTCTTGTAACAGATAGTTTTGACGTTTTGATCAATGTATTTGGAATGAAAGAGTCTTCGTAGGGCCATGACTACTTTAAGTGCCTTACTGAGCATGATTTTCACATGTTCAGTATAGTACAAATACTGATCGAGATAAACACCGAGGTATCGAACACAGGATTTATGTGGAACCCGTTCTAGACTTCCCTCGCCAGCCAGTTTCAGGTCTTGACTGACCCCCTGCAGCGTTGTCCGGAACAAGATTGTTTCACACTTTGGCGCATTGTTTTTC
Organism: Odontomyia ornata; assembly: GCA_963969285.1. Taxonomy (NCBI): domain Eukaryota; kingdom Metazoa; phylum Arthropoda; class Insecta; order Diptera; family Stratiomyidae; genus Odontomyia; species Odontomyia ornata. The sequence continues at coordinate 221,548,312 of OZ017739.1, forward strand.
ATTCGCCAATTGTCAGTGTACAGCTGTACATCATTGAACATTTTTTGGAGATTGCTCTGAACTATTGTAGCTTTTCCGTCTGCCGTATAGATGATCAGATCATCAGCAAACGCTACCAATGATCGCGTTGGCGAGACGTTAAAATCAAAGCCATTCAATAGTTTGCGAATGAAGATTGAGAACAGCAGAGGCGCAGTAACTGTTCCCTGCTGTAGACCATTCAAGACCTTGAACTCGCGCATTTTTGTCAGATTTCCATCAGTTATAACAAACGATTTCCCGTATAACATATTACACATCATGGCGACAAGGTGTCTGGGGAACTTGTCCTGAAGGAGTTTAAAAACTAGTCCATCTAACCACACCGTATCGAAGGCTTTCTCCATATCAATGAGACATGCTCCAACGCATTGTCTATCATTTAGTTTCCAACAGATGTCTGAGGTTACTTTCGTTATTGCATGTGTGGTCGAATGCCTGGCACGAAAGCCAAATTGGCAATTCGGCATCAACTCATATTCCTCAATGTGGGCGTTTAATGCTCTGTTGAGTATCACTTCAAACACCTTGCTGATGTTAGGCAGCAAGCTGATTGGGCGATGGCTTTTGGGGCATGAAGATTCTTTTCCTTTCTTCAAGATCGGAAATACCATAGCCTTTTTCCACTCATTTGGGAAATATGAATTGCTCAACATGTTGAACAATATGCAATAACTCCTGATAGCAACCTCAGGCGAATTTCGGAGAACTACGTTTGGAATACCATCAGTACCACATGATTTCTTGTTGTTTATCCTGCGAAATATGAAACACAAGTCTTCATAGCTGACAAAATAATCAATAAGATTCAAGCTCGGTATGAAGTCAGATGTTAGTGTTTCATTGAAATGAAGAATTGATTGGCCGTTCAGGGTTGATTTGAAGTCGGAAACTGTTGCTTCAACGATCTCTGAAACTATTTCATTCCCTCTCTCAGGGTTTGGCAGATGAACCAATTCAAAATGTGTTCCAATCAGGGCAAGTTTATCCAATCCTTCACAAATGATCCTGTTTCCATTTCTATCCGGAGTCGTACTATCAATTTCGATACCAGCCCTATCGAGAAGATTTATCTCATCACTAGTGACTTCAAGATTCGATACCTTCACTCGAGACTTCTTGCGGAATATGCTATTCACTTTCGTGAATACGCCATCTGGGTTCTGTAAGCTAATACCCCTCAATTTTTCCGCCCATTGATTGCTGACCTGACTCCTGAAGTATGATCGGATTAAGTTCCGGACATTCTTCAGATGTAATTTCAACAAAGCCAACGAGGGATGGTTATAGTCCAAAAATCGTCGATAAATATTGTTGACGTGTGTGAGAAGAAAGCTTTTCAATCTTTTTAAACTTGCGATGGTTGGTGTTTCATATCCTTCCATATTGTTTGGAAGTTTAATCTTGGGAACGACTTTCTCAATCGTTTCCAACGTAAGCTTCTCTAACTTCGACGAATAGACATCTATTTCATCGTTAGTTAGATTCCTGTCATTAGGAACCATTGAGCAAGAGTTGCCACCATCAGAACGGGGACATTGCTTCTGGTACTCCCGATTAAACTTCTTTTGAAACTTTCCCCAGTCTGTTTTTTTTTAAGTTCAACCGATGCTATGTTCGCTGTCCTTATCATTCAACTTCTCCTCCGTTTGATTTCAGTACACTCATGTACACTGTGTGTGTGCTATATCGGGCTTCCTGTAGTACTTTTTCATAGGGTGGAGTCATATTTTTAAAAGAGAAATTAATATTGACTGGCTATTGCTGGAACTATTAATCAACATTGATTTCTATGAAAGCAGAAATTTTTCACTATATTGCGTCAATAATAATTTTGCAATAATATTAACAGCGTGAGACTGTTTAAATAGAAGAAAACATCACATTAAGAGCCATGGATGGATTATTTAAATAGGGAATCAGTTCCAATTTCGCTTTTAACAAAAATGAATGTACCGCTAAGCTAGCTGATGAGGAAGCCGGTAGAATTATTTTTTGTTACAATATGTCAAGATATATTATTGAGTAAAAATAAGCAGAAAACGTGATTCATTCAAAAAAATATAAGAAGGTCCCACATTCTTCTCAATAAATATCTATTTTTCTTTTCCTTGCGTGCATTCTCTGCTGTTTATTATATTGAAATGAAGTTAATGTTACAATAAATAGACTCAATAATTATCAATACATGAATCAAAACTAAACATTATATTGAAAAATTCCGAAAAAAAATTAAAACAATATAAGTTGCCTTAATATTTTCTTTATAAATACTATCGCTTCAATCATTGCCGTGAGTATACAATTCACATGGACAATAAATTGATTTTTTTTTTGTGGTTGGAAGGTGAATGTCATTTACGCACAGGGTCTGGGACTGAAATGCTCGCAAGTGACTGGACTACCCACTAAATACCTCCCCAGTCAACCCGAGAACGCAGCTGGAACTGTTTGACACATTAATTCAGGCTAGGTCTCGTTTTGTTACGCCGTAAGGCGCCTTCAAGCTGGTGGATCCCTCTACTAGTTGGAGGGGAGAGGAATTGCTAGACAAGCGAGTCCCCAGCCCCCGGCTGCTGTGAGTCTCTTTTATCTTTTAGGACTGACCGAGCATAATGTGCCACCTAGTTTGTCAACCAATTCAAGCATCACCGCGACTATACTATCCAGAGTGAAGTCCCATTTTGTGTATACAAAAAAATGTGTGGCAGGCATTGTGTTCCTCTCCTGGGCAAAAACCAACAATCGGGGAACCGTGACTTACCAATCTTATGCAGGTAAAACTGAAAACACCCAGGCCCGCTTGTAAACTGGGTCAAATAGAAGTCAGTCTAACCATGCTTTCGATTTAGCCACGGTTTCACATCCGGGATGAGGCGCGCAGCCCACCTTCCCTTCGTGCAATTCAACCAGTCATTGAGTGAGCGCTGTCTCTCCTCGTGAGCTACCATCTCCCTCACGTTTTCTTCTCAACGATGGTAAATAGCGTGGCGCTCTCAAGTAAGGAGGGCAACAGGTACTTCACCTGCAATAAATCTCACCACCGAATCAGAGGCTGTCGGATACGAAGATGCAGTTCTCAGTGCTCCTCTTCTCTGTACCTGTGCCAAGCCTTTTTGGTATACCTCTTTACTGAGAGTGTCGCCCCGTATTTCTGCTCCGTACAGTAGCACTGAGACTACAGCACTCATCAAGAGGCGTGTTCCTGATGGGCTGGGTCTCCCTACGCTGGCCATAAGTCTACTCAGAGCCGATACTCCCGAAGCAACCTTCTCATTCGTTGCCTTGATTTGCTCAGAAAAACTCATTTTCGAGTCGATCAGTACCCCAAGCTATTTCACCGCTGTCTTTGATTAGTATATCTCCACTACTGACCATCCTTACTTTAGGGATTCTCTTTTTTGTCAAGACGACCACCGTCGTAAGACACGTTCCACAGGTGGACCAAGGATAGATCCCTGGGTAACACCCGATGCAACTTCCATCCTTCACTGGCCCTGTGTCTTGTCGCAAAGCATACTTCGGTCCTTTAGATAGTCCTTCAAAAGCCGCATTAGATATTCTGGAACCTGAAAAGCGTCTTCCAGCGTATCCACCCATCCAGCGGAGTGAAAGTGTTCCTACCGTCGTGTTACCAACAGGACAATCTACCACTTGGTGCGGCTATATGCCTCTACCTTTTGGATCGCGCTCACCACCTCTGCAATCACATTAATGATGGAGCATCCTGCTGTTAAGCCTTAGTGCTGAGGAGATAGGTCCCCAGCTACACGAATCGCATCAGCGAGCCTTCCCTTAATGAGTTTCTCTAGCGCCTTCCCAGCGGTGTCTAGCATGCATAACGGGCGGTATGCAGACGGCGAACCGGAATTCCCTTGTTAAAAGAGCGGGATAGAAAAAACCTGGCCGATCCTGAAATCGGTGCAATATATTTTACATATTGATACTACAGCAAGCATCGGAAAAATCGTTTTGGCCCTGGGCAAAAGATGTACACAAGTTTAATATGCGCCCTTTGCAGCACATTTGTCGGCATGCAACTGTATAGAGTTACAACATGAAATTACTTTTGAACTTTTGCATTTATTGAGGAAATTAACAGTATGTTTGTGTGCCTATATAAATCTATTGCAAGTGCCTCCATGCATATTTTTTCATTTCATTTGCATATCTGAATCATGTCCAAATTAGAGTTAGCATATACGTCTTGCCTGTGCCAAACACTTTGCACACCTCATTCTCTTTCCCAATATCTTATGCTATTAACAAGCGACCTTTTGAGTAAATATTATCGTATCAAGATTTAAAAAACACCGGTGATGATTTAAAAGCAACAACTTTCAATTATTTTGTTGTAAATACATTTTACAATAAATGTTTTCTAACTAATATCCACCAAAATCTAAGTGTTTGTTAGGAAATACCTTCGTTATCGTAATACTTGATTCATTGGTTATCCTGGTTGGTCAATTTGAATTAAATAATACTATCGTTCCTCAAGCTACAGAATGATTTATAAATAGCAGTAGAAGTACGCAATGCAAATAAAATGACAACATTGGTCGGCAAAGCATTTGCACAAGAGGTACTCGTATATAGGCACACAAACATAATTTGGATGCTGTGCATCTACCTACACAGTTGAATATTGTTTATTAATACATTTACTCGTACCAGTACTTCCGAAACCAGTTGCCTTAGTTTTTTTAACATTGAAGGAGCCAACTGTGTTCCGAAATACTGGTTTATGTATAAGATATTGCATTCTAATTCAAACTGATCATGCAGAGTAGCCAATGAATCAAGTAAACTTGTTGACAACTTTTGTCCAGGCACAAAACGATTTTTCTCACACTTGTTATGATTGACAAGGTTTAAAATACATGTCAAGTAATGTTTCTATTGGCCAGGTTTTATGCAGTTAACATACTGTTAACGTGAAATTCTACGTCTAGCACTCGTTGCGTGTAGACGTGTTTTTAATTCGCTCCTGTCAAGAATTTTTATAAATTAAAATAATTAAAAAAAAAACGTCAATTAGAAAGTAATTTTATAAAGAAACTTATTACATCGTCGAACTGTTCGAACAATTTATCGAGTATCTGGACTTTACCTGCGAGAAAGTTTCAAGAAAGAAAAAAAGTTTTTTTCACCGGAGGGATGGAGGAGCCCGACGGCTTCCCACCGCTGGGGGACCCAGAGCCAGGCCTTTCGAAAATTACAAATGATAAAATAAACAAGCGGAAAAATGAACAAGACAATTGTGAGCATGGAAAGCGTATTACGCTTTCCAGCGAAGATTATGAAAAAGTAACCAGAGAGAATGCAAGGGTTACGAAACAAAATGACGAATTGAAACTCCGGATACAGAGTTTGGAAGATATGGTCCGGACGTTGTCAAATGGGAGCAAACAAAAAGCGAAGCCACAGAATACGTCCGGCAAAGAAGAGCCGATACTAACTAAGAAGAATGAAAAACAGGAAACAACAACAACAAGCAAGACCAACGGGAGAGGAGTACCAACATATAAATCGAAATCGCAAGATATGGGCAAGACAATCCATGATGCTGAAAATATCCTGAGCGCAGGAGGAGCGAACAACAGCGCCAATTATTATGCGGTGCTGTCTGCAATGAACGAAGAAATGGACGTCGAGATAGAGAGCAACGATAACATAGGTAATATTGATAGCGATAATAATTTCATTAAATATTTAAAATTTAAAAATAAGCAAAAGGAGAAGAAGCCAACCGGTGTGTCTGCTGGTCCTCCTAATAAAATTAATAAGGTTAAATGAAAAAGTTCCTCCAATAAACGTTTTTGGGCAGCGTGGAGGAGATATGGTTCGGTTATTGGCAGCTGAACATAAAATCAAAAACTTTGAAATTAAGAGAGTGACCGGTGATAAGCTCTCGATCAAGACAAAGACACTGGCTGACTTCAAACAGGCGAAAGATGCTCTTAATAGTGTCCAAGCTCCCCACTTCACATATACGCCAAAGGCGGAAAAAAATCAGACCTTCCTGTTGAAGGGCCTGGATTGTGGGGAGATGTTGCAGGAAGCAGCAACAGCTGTTAAGTTCATCTGTGTGAAAAATTTTGCTACAAGGAGATCAACTGTAGAAGGTAAAATATTACCATTTTATTAGATCCAAATTTCCAACGACAGCAGCCCGAGTGCCCTCCAACAGGTAAGGTACTTAAACTTTAGAGTTGTGAGGTGGGAACGCCTCCAAAAAACTGAGGTCAACCAGTGTTACAGGTGTCAAAGATTCGGTCATTCGGCTGCCAATTGTGCAACGCACTATCGCTGTGTTAAGTGCAAAGATATCCACGCCCCCGGTGAATGCAAATTGGCTCAGGTGGAGCAAAAAGAAAAATTGTATTGTGTTAATTGCGGTACATTTGGTCATCCAGCATCATACCGAGGATGCCCTCGGTATAAAGATGCAAGAGCTAAATTTTCCCCAAAGCAAACGAAAGTAAATCACAATCTGTTACCTCCCAACTTCATAAAACCCGGGGTATCATTTGCACTTGCTGCCAGAGGACCAGCAGACAACAATATAAATAAAAAAATCCCCGTTGGCACCACCAGCCGGAAAGGTAAATTTCTCGTTTGTAGCGTTTTTGGCTTGCCTACTACTAAACTTCTTTCTGCAATTTTCGTAGTACCACATGGGTATTTATTAACATAAAAAAAATCTGGCCACGTTCGTTTTTAGAAACCTTTTATCGGGGCGCAAATATTTTGCTAATTAAATTGAGTTGCATGCGTATGGATTACATATTGTTGTAAACATATAAATACCGGTTTCGCCCTTCTCGCATCTGCTTTTTTCACAGTTCACAGTGGTAACCACACAAAGGCTTAAATAGCTCGAATAGTTCATTTCAAAAGATTTCCATAAAAGTTTAATCAGCACTTGCATTGCCATTAATATATACATTTCAATTTTTTTCTGAACATATGAGGGCGGTCATTTCGATTTTTATTGAAATCGGCTGCTAAAAATATTTAGCTGTAAATTTTCGACTGCTATATTTGTCATTCGATTTGCATAATCAAATTAAATTAACTTGCCTTAATAACTTATAATTTCAAGTTTCAACGGAATCTGTTGAGAATCTTGGCTGCTAGAGGGCTACAGAAATAAAAACAATTGTATGCCATCCGCCTGTATAGGGAGACCCGCCTGTATGGGGAGACACCCCTTAAATACCTTAAAATATTTTCTTGCACTGCAAATTTCAAGAGGCACCACTTTTGACCTACGTAGAAAATTTCCTCATTGTAGCTTATGTGGTTTGCGAGAAAACTTGTTATGACGCACGAACAAACGGGCGGACGGACAGACAGACAGACAAGTCGCGATTTTATAATTTTTCAGGGTATTGTTAAAAATATTTTACAATATCTTAAAAATGATCTGGTTTATAGGTTCTTTCAAGTAAAGTCATTTAAAACGTTTCAATGAAAAATATTCATTATTTCAGTTGGCACTAAAATAGCGAATTGCGCTTGCCTTCAGACCTTTGGGGACCGCCATTTTGAATGCATGCATTTGATTTTGGATTATTTTAAATCTTTGTATGCTAGGACCTCATCATCTCGTTCAAATAGGAGTTTCACTCTAGACAGGGCAAAATAATTCAATTTTGAAAGAAAATCGCAGCTAAAAATATTAGGCTTTAAATTTTTGACTTTTTTATTTTTCATTCAATTTTAATAATTTCCTGCAAAATACAAGAACATAGTACAGGGATTCATAATCTCAAGTTTCAGCAAAATCCGTTGGAAAATGTGACCGCTAGAGGGCCACAAAAACATGAAAAAAACGCATATTTAAACGGCCGCCATTTTGAAATTTGCACATGCATGATCACCAAAATATCAAAGACTGTAGGTGCAAGTTATGTTTATCTTGAAACCAAGTTTCATATATGTCGGATCAAAATTGCGACTTTTAAAAGCCTTTGAAATTTCGACCTTCAACTGGCCGCCATCTTGTTTTTCGCAACCTGACCTCCAGTTTTCTTACGTAATTCTTTATATGCTTATAATTTCTATCGAACTACCGAATTTCATGAAAATCTGTTGAAAGCTTTGACCACTATCACAACAACAAAATTTTGCACGTTTTTCGACCTTTGAGCGGCCGCCAATTCGTTTCTGCCGTACCGACTTTGGATTTTTTATTGTGAGATTCATCACATACTTCAATGAACCTTTGTACCAAATTTCATCCAAATCGGAGCTACACTTTGGTCAGAACAGAAATCGCGATTTTTCGTCTAAAATGGCCGCCATTTTGTTTTTACTCGGCCGATATAGCTGGTTCACGAGCTTAACCGAGATAATAGCCCAATACACCTTTTCTGAAAATTTGGTGAAAATCGAAGCAAAATTGCAACCTCTAGCGTGGTCACAAATTTCGTTATATCCCATATATATATATATATATATATATATATATATATATATATATATATATATATATATATATATATATATATATATATATATATATATATATATATATATATATATATATATATGATGCTCTCCGCAATAGGTAAATTTCTCTCGAGAAATTTACCTAATAAATAATGTAAGTGGCAATAATGAGCTGCTTCTTAAAATCTACCAGCAACTTGAATCGCTTTCAGATAGAATTAATAAGCAAGACCAAAAAATCAATTTTGTTTTTCAAAGTTTAGGTCAACATGCTCCAAAATAGTTTGTCAGCCAGTCACATTCCCATGGATAGGATTCGTCTCATCGCGATCAACGTCAACTCCATTGTTACTATGCATCGGCGTGATATCTCCTTGAATTCATTGTTAAGCAAAAGCCTGACATCATGCTTCTCACCGAAACCCACCTCAATTCATGGCACTCCATGACATTCAAGGATTTTGAATTCGTAAGAAACGATAGGGTAACAGGTGATGGGGGAGGTGGCACCGGGATATTGGTTCGAAGACCCTATCGTTTCCAAAATATTGAAGAGTCGAATTCAAAAGCTTTGAATCTCTTGAAGTGTCAGTTATCAAAATTTCAATGCCAGGCGGGGATAACCTCTTCGTTATCTCTGCCTATGCAACTGGTGGAACTGTTCTCAGGCTCAAGGAGGAACTCAATTCCTTGTTTGAAATACTCGAATTGAACAGGCTTCATAATTATTATATTCTTGCTGGTGACCTGAACGCCAAGCATACATCATGGCTGAACGCCACCAATAATCCAAGAGGTGTATTCCTGAAATCGTGGATAACAGAGAACCAAATTGAATACAGGTGCAATCTATATGGGTCGGAGTTCCCAACATACCCTAGGACAAATTCATATTTGGACCTCTGCATTGCTGACGCAAGACTCGAATTCAACTTAAATAGTCCTCAATGGAAACTGCAGGTGCTTCCTTATGATAGCGACCATAACGCAATCGTAATGGAAATCAATCATCAAAGGGATGATTTCTTCCTCATTCCAGTTCAACACGAAAATCATCGGTTGAACTTCAAAAAAACAGACTGGGGAAAGTTTCAAAAGAAGTTTAATCGGGAGTACCAGAAGCAATGTCCCCGTTCTGATGGTGGCAACTCTTGCTCAATGGTTCCTAATGACAGGAATCTAACTAACGATGAAATAGATGTCTATTTGTCGAAGTTAGAGAAGCTGACGTTGGAAACGTTTGAGAAAGTCGTTCCCAAGATTAAACTTCGAAACAATATGGAAGGATATGAAACACCAACCATCGCAAGGTTGAAAAGATTGAAAAGCCTTCCTCTCACACGCGTTAAAAATATTTATCGACGATTTTTGGATTACAACCATCCCTCGTTGGCTTTGTTGAAATTACATCTGAAGAATGTCCGGAACTTAATCCGGTCATACTTCAGGAGTGAGGTCAGCAATCAATGGGCGGAAAAATTGAGGGGTATTAGCCCACAGGACCCAGACGGCGTGTTCACGAAAGTGAATAGCATATTCCGCAAGAAGTCTCGAGTGAAGGTATCGAATCTTGAAGTCACTAGTGATGAGATAAATCTTCTCGATAGGGCTGGTATCGAAATTGATAGTACGACTCCGGATAGAAATGGAAACAGGATTATTTGTGAAGGATTGAATAAACTTACCCTGATTGGAACACATTTTGAATTGGTTCATCTACCAAACCCTGAGAGAGGGAATGAAATAGTTTCAGAGATCGTTGAAGCAAAAGTTTCCGACTTCAAGTCAAGCCTGAACGGCCAATCAATTCTTCATTTCAATGAAACACTAACATCTGACCTCATACCGAGCTTGAATTATTGATTATTTTGTTAGCTATGAAGACTTGTGTTTCATATTTCGCAGGATAAACAACAAGAAATCATGTGGTACTGATGGTATTCCAAATGTAGTTCTCCGACATTTGCCGGAGGTTGCTATTAGGAATTATTGCATATTGTTCAACAACATGTTGAGCAATTCATATTTCCCAAATGAGTAGAAAAAGGCTATGGTATTTCCGATCTTGAAGAAAGGAAAAGAATCTTCATTTCCGAAAAGCTATCGCCCAATCAGCTTGCTGCCTAACATCAGCAAGGTGTTTGAAGTGATACTCAACAGAGCATTAAACGCCCACCTTGAGGAAAATGAGTTGATGCCGAATTGCCAATTTGGTTTTCGTGCCAGGCATTCGACCACACATGCAATAACGAAAGTAACCTCAGACATCTGTTGGAAACTAAATGATAGACAATGTTGTAATGTGACGCCTGCGCCCAGGAATCGAAGTGATTCCGATCCCGAACCCTTGTAACCTGCCAGATGGATATGTCCTCGAAGTGCCAGCGGACTTCATCTGTTGTGCGGATATCGTTGTGCAGAAAATATTTTTTTTTCTGTCCAAATATTTAGATCCGTGGATATAAATATTCGGAATATAGAATTAATCCAACCCCGGCACATTTCGAGACATAGCCATCTGGAAATGCCCCTCCACCGTGGCCATCGAGAAAACTATGCCACTGGCGACATCTGAAGAAGCACATTTCCGCCATATGAAGTGCCATTCCACGCACATATGTTTTGTCCGAGGTGACAACCGGAAATTTCGACAGCACATGGAGGCGCTAAACGTCATCATAAAGTTCTTCGTGATAATATCGAAGGTATTACAAAACCAGCTATACGTCGTTTGGCGCGACGTGGTGGAGTGAAACGTATTCCCTGTTAATCTATGAAGAAACGCGTGGTGTGCTTAAGGTGTTTTTGGGAAAACGTTATTCGTGAGGCAGTGACATTCACCGGAGCAGAAACATTAGGAAAGAGGTTAGTTTAGTTAATAACTAATTAGAAAAGTTTAGCAATATTTTGTCTGGTCTGCAGCGGAAGGCAGGGCGTTTATCTCATCCAATCAATCCCATCAATCCAAGGTATCGACCGATAAATGAGGGTGTTGCTGAACTGGACGCCTCGCAACATCCCAACAGATGCCTGGTCGAGGAAGGTGACATATTTATGGATAAACATACAGACGGATATTTGGGGGTTAGCAAGTGAGTTTTATGTTGAAATATCGGCAGTGCCCACGTCATTCATTTGACGGAATAAGTTCCGGGCAACCGGAATCGCTGCCATAGTGGAGTTTAGGCGCAGAGTTTCGGATATAACGAAACCTTGTTAATTAAGTATCTGATGCAACATTGCTCACTATGAAAATTTCTCACCTAAATGCATCTCATCAACTCTGAAGGCGAGTAAAGTAGGCAAATTAGTTAGATCGCCGAAAATATGTTTACCCGCGGTTTGTGTTGTATGCAATGCCGAGGTTGAGAGCAGGTGACAAATATTGGGGGTCATAATATGATCAACTCAATTAGTACATGATTGATTTAGAAACATCTCAATAACGAGGAATTAATTGAGTTTATTTGAGAAGAGAATTATTGATTAGTGTTCCCGATGTTTTTGATATCTAAAATTATTTGCAAGAATTTAATTTCTATCGAAATATTCAATGCCTAGTTCAATTTAATAATATAGGTTAGTTTATTATATATTATTTTTAAATGTTAGGTTTTTTTTTGTGTTTTTATATTTCAATAGCAATTAATCCAAACAACATTATTTTGAAGAGCATGTGAAATTATTTGACCTGCGAGGAAATGACATTTAGAATACTTGATTATTTTGAAATATCAAATTATGTTCAGTTCCAAATTTTAAGGACTAATCAATTCACCATCATTACTTTCAAGTAGAAAAATTAAAAGGCCTTTTAAATTTTTCTAAATTAAATCGACACTATTAATTCTGTAATGCGGAAGTCTACAGAAGATTCATCCTCGCTCAATATGAAAATTGTTTTACAGATCTAGCTTCGTGAAGACATTTTGCATATGTCAAAAAACATACATCTCAGTGAATTTTTGAAAAAAAAATTTGAATTTTATATTTGAAACCATATTTTGCATGCTCAGGAGTGTTAAAAAAGAAAATGAAATAGCAACCAAATCCCCCAGAATCAATTTCGTGGTAATTTTAGAGGTGGTAATAATTGGTAATCAAATGTAATTAAAAACAAAGTGAAATTGAAACAAACGAAGGCCGAGTTTTGAAAGAACATAATTATAGAATGTTTTTAAATTGCATTGAAACGAGTAGAAAATTACTACCAAAAAAATGCGATATTTGTGTACAAATGAACTAGTGTGTGGATGCGAGAGTGCACGGTTGAATTTTTAGATAAATACGAGTATAAGTAATGTAAAATCTTTGGGCATAAAATTAATATTTTGTTTGTACAAAGAAAGTTATTATTGAACATAATCGAAGCTTCTATAATTGAATTCGGATGAGATCTCACGAAAAACAAAGTATAATTAACTGTGTGTTTGGTTTAGGAGTGTGAAATGATAATTGAGTTGTTTTCACTATATTCAGAAATGAAGAAAAAAAAATGTTTTTAAAAGACGTAACTATGTTCAGAAGTAATTGCTTAGTAATATGTAGTCTTTAAACTGATGCGAGTGTTGATATTGTGTGTAAATAGTATTTGAAATTTTCGTTCCTTCAATGAAGTTTAATCTAAGATTTTAATACATTCATTCATTCTTTATTGATGAACGTTAGTGGAGAGAAAATACTTACGAGCATTGTAAAAAGTTATGAATCCTTAGGGATAAGATGTTATTTCTTCATTTATCCAAGAGCGTGAAAATCCCTCAAATGTTAGAAAGGAAATCACTTGAAACTAATATGCGAATAGTTTTATTGTATTGGAATTACATAGTAAGTTAAGTAATGCAGGGCATTTAGGGATTTTAATTTTAAAATTGACATTCATCTATAAGACTTTGAGTAATCGGAATAAAATTCATACTATTCAAGAGCAAAACCTCTTGTTCACCTTAAAGTTTAAAGTAGCTTCTAATTTCAGATCAAAAAAAAAGCAATGTTTACAAGCAAATATCAATATTTCTCTTTTCCTTATATCGGCTCTTAAATTAAAAGTCTGTTTTTGTTTTGCTTGAACCAAAGCATTCTTCAAACTATTCGTGGTTCATCTAGGAAATCATCTTTTTCACTTGATTTTAAGGTTTAGGGTGCGTGTGAATGGATTTTATTTCCAAAATGTTCATATGAACTTGCGCTCTTTTAAGACTTATAAACAATACACAGCTAGAGTGATAGTTCTAATAACCTGCTTGTTTGCACCAGGAGATATAGGATAGTTCCCCCCAAAATTTCATATAGCATAAAACATATTACTGCATTAGAATTTAGTTCAGTAGAATGCATAAATTGCTGTAATACCCACTAATCAAACATGAACGTATATGACTGGTTATTAAAAATAACAGGGTTCTAGATAGCTTGCTATTTCATTTTTCTTTTGAGGTTTCATTGTTTTCCTTTTAGAAAAAGTTTAATATATATATTCAGTAATACTGCATTCATCATTGTGACGCGATTATTTGCATATTGTATAAAAATGTGCGTTATTCTCTTTTTGTGTGTTGCATTCTAGGGTAAACAGATATATTAAGGATTTCTCTGTATAATTATAACCAACGCAAATTTAAATTGAAAATAAGATGAATTGCTAAAGTAACCCACGACTTTCCTTTTTAGTGACTCTTCTTTTTCAGTGGGAACTGAGAGTGTAGGGTAAGTATGCCGTCGCAAGGGTAGGGTTTCTGCAAATCCGCTGAAGTCGGTTTCGCGTCGCGCGCGGTACGCGGTACCTTTGTTTGTTTCGCCATTTCTTTAGAGTAGTTTTCTTCGGTTTAAGTTCGAGTAGTATATTTTTCGGTACCGCGTCGGTGAATCGGTAACGCGCCTATGGGATTTTGTAGCGTTTTTGATTTGAGATCTGTGGATAGATCACATCCAGAACTAACGTAATGTAGGTTTCTCGTTCTGGATGAGTAATTGTTGACGCGTTTAGAAAACGGGCAATTTCAGGTGACTGAAATATTGTAATTGAGCGTAATCCATTCGGAGACCCGCGACCGAAATCCTCTCCGAACTAGCTGGCCGACAAGCAGTCACCGCGTGAATGGATTACGGTGCACGGATTGGTTGACCTGTTGGTACCATCCGTTGGCACTACTCAGACTTAACGTCTAGAACCGATGAGAGGTCGGTTACGCGTTCGAGTTGAAGGTAGGAAAATCATTACAAATGGCGCCCAACGTGGGGCCCAAACAACATCCTAATGGGGAAAGAACTTCGCGTCTTCTGACGAGTTGGTCCTTTACGGAGGATGTAAGGTACTTTGGTACTCGAGTCCCACTATCAGGAGCAGTGGAATTGTGTGATACACATTAGAGGTCGCTTCACGTGAGTTGTAGCTTCCGCTCTCCTTTGCTTGATTTTGCTTTCGCGACAGAATCCTTCCGATGTGTTGTCCCAGGTTAACCCCTGTAAGGACCTTCTATTTTCTTGATGGAACTGCCAGTCTGATGGGTTTACCTATCAGCATGGACTCTCAAGAAAATAGAAGGCTACCTTGCCTTTATGTCGCGGAAGGATTCTAACTATTTCTTATGCGTGTTAGACGAGTGGTATCGGTTCAACATTCGATGGCGTATGCTGGAGTTGCGAAGCCCGGAATGCTTCCACGCGTCGGGAATTTTGACCGCGTACAAAGTCGTTACGGTAGCTCTACCACTTGTCTCGTCGAGTCACTTTAACGTAGTTTAGAGACGGTTTTTTTGTAATGTATGTGGGTTATGGGGTAATTTTCGTAAATCGACCGAAGCACCCTTTCTTCGGCAGAATACCACGCACTCTCTTTTCCCGTTGGAGGAGTCGACCACTGAAAAGGAAAGTGTATCAAATAATTTTTTTTTCTCCTATCATTATATTAATAGCTCGCCACTATCGGCCACTCAATTAACATTAAATTCTTTTTTTTTTCACTTATATAATAGGAATAAGTATATTTTATATATATAATAGGAATAAGTATATTTTATATATATTTTTTTTTTTTCTTTTCTTCTTCTTCTCTCGTTTCATACTAGCAACCACCCATAATAAACCCACACAAAATGGCAACGAAGCGGACGCCCGATAAGCGGTGGACCCGGTCCAAAACGGTCCAACCCGCGAACTGTGGAATCTGTTTCGAGGACGTAGTGGAGGGTGTACACAGCGTGCGATTGGATTGTGGACATTTATTCCATCGTGCCTGTGTACAACAGCTCCTCCTCACGTCAGAACTGTGTCCCTTATGCCGGCGACCCATAGATCGGTCTGCCCTAGACGTCCCCATCGGAACGCCCCTACCAACGCGCGGAGCAGTGGCGAAAGGAGCTCCAGAAGCCGAACCGTCACAACCACTCTTAGACCTGCAAGGAGCAGTAGGCGGTGAAGTTCCGGCTGCGAGTGTCGTGTCCGAGGTGACAACCATGCCGTCCGCCCACTCCATTGACACCCTCGTGGCGTTGATGAGGGATATGTCGGAGAGGATTGGCAACCTGGAGGGAAAGATCCAGAATCTCCCGTTGAGCCAACCACCCAGCCGCGTGAGAACTCCGCTTGGCTGGGAGCCAAATCCCAGTGTGGCGATGCCCCACTCCCGACAATCCGAGCAATGGGTCCCACCTCCA
This sequence comes from Odontomyia ornata, assembly GCA_963969285.1. Lineage (NCBI taxonomy): Eukaryota > Metazoa > Arthropoda > Insecta > Diptera > Stratiomyidae > Odontomyia > Odontomyia ornata. The sequence goes on from OZ017739.1 coordinate 221,564,466, forward strand.
AGGAACTCGGGAATGGATCCCAGAGCTCCCGAATACAGACCGCGACACAGTACCGGACCTCCGTTGTTACCTCCAGCCCCCGAGGCAGTTCAGTACAACAGGTCAGTAGAGGATGTGATTCCCCCCGGGAACGCATTGGCACCTTTTCGAGACCCGACGCCTCGTATCATGGAGAGTTGGCGCCTGAACTTTACAGGGTTCAACGATATGATATCGGCGGACCGGTTCCTTTTCCGGATTCAGGCGTTGGTGTCCAGCACCCTGGGAGGGGATTCCTCGGCCTTCCTCCGACATGCACATCTTTTGTTCAGCGGCGACGCTGCCGACTGGTACTGGAGCTTTAAAGAGTCAACGCCACGTCCCACTTGGCACTCTTTCAGTGCAGCCTTCCGCAATCGATTTGAGGATGGCTTCACTGAGAGAGAGCTAAGAGAGCAAATAAAGAAACGGAAACAAGGCGCTCACGAACCGTTCGACCAGTACTACACCAGTATAGTGAGATTGAGCACTCGCCTGCGAAATACCATGCCCGAGGACGAATTGGTAGAAATTATCAGAGAGAACATGCGCTGGGACCTCCAGAACAGCCTGCTACATTTTCCCATCAACACCATACAGGGATTGCGCCTCCATGCGCGTAGACAAGAACACTTGGATGAGCGACGAGGTACCTTCCGTCCACAACCTCGCATAACGGGACCAAATCCCCGAAATCATCACACCGCGGAGTTGATGGCAGCGGACCACCTGCTTGCTGATCCAGTACCAGTACCGAGGAGCGGAGCACCACCGGAGCTTGAGGACCCAGCATTGATTAATCGACCCTCCCTTGAAGCAATTACTAGCCCGACGGTCTGTTGGAACTGCCGACAACCGGGACATCGGTTCTATGCATGTCCAGCGGAGGCAACGCTTTTCTGCTACCGATGCGGAAAGGCCGACACATACGCACCTGACTGTGCAAATTGCAAAGGGCGAAAAAACTTGCCACCGAGTGCCGCGACCACCCGTCGGCACTCCTAGACCCCGGACGAACCAATCCAGACCCCATCACCAGCTATGACCCAGCTCCCAACATGACTCCAACTCTGCTGACTCGCACCGCTAAACACAGTTCTCCCGAAGTTCCACAACCGACGCCGTCCTTCGCCGAGGCCAATGCGCAGGGAAATGACAGCGAGACGAAGGCTCCTTGGCATGTAAAACCTTTTCATGTCAGGTTGCGGAATTATTTGGCTACTCGACAGCGCATCTTCCATGAGGAATTGGCCACAACTGTCCCACCGCGAAGCAAGCGAGCCACGCGTCGGATGCGGAGCTTCTGGAGAAAAGTCAGGCAGTCGAGGAAAGTGTTGAAGGACATATACTTAGACGAATTATTGAGGGATGATGTTCGGCCATATGCGTCAGTACACCTCCTGCAAAAACGAGTATCAGGCTTAGTCGATACGGGAGCCAGTGTGAATTGCATCTCTGCCGAGTTTGCAGGGGAGGTACTGGCAAAGCACGCGGACCAAATCCGTCATTTCACCTCCTGGTTAAGCACGGCGGACGGAACTCGTCACTCTGTAGTGGGAAAAATTATGACGGATGTCACCTTTAAAGGGGTAACTAAACCTATGGAATTTTTCATCATACCTCAGTTAACCCAGAATCTTTATTTAGGAGTGGATTTCGTTCGAAAATTTAACTTGGCCCCGGCACTATTTTCCAGTTCGACCCTGGAGTCCGTCACCACCGTTCCTGACCAATCTCAACCCACTAACTTACTACGGCATACACTGGATGTAACTCAGCAACTGCGTCTCGACTCGGCTATATCGGCTTTTCCATCGCACGAGAAGGAAGGTCTCGGGCGGACTGCCCTGGTGTTCCACACTATAGATGTGGGGGATGCTAAACCCATAAAACAGAGACATTTCGCCATATCTCCGGCGAAGGAAAAATCGTTATATGCCGAAGTGGATCGAATGCTAGCATTAGGCGTAATCGAAGAATCACAGAGCGCGTGGGCTTCCCCAGTCACCTTAGTGGTCAAGCCGAACAAGGTCCGGTTATGCTTAGATGCCAGACGCTTGAACGCCGTCACAGTCAAGGACGCATATCCTCTACCGTTGATCGAAGGCATTTTGAGTCGATTGCCTAAAGCCCATTTCATCACGAGCTTAGACCTCAAGGACGCCTTCTGGCAAATTCCTTTAGACCCCGGTTCAAAGGAGAAAACAGCCTTCACAGTCCCAGGCCGGCCCTTATATCAATTCGTGACCATGCCATTTGGATTGTGTAATGCCCCCCAAACAATGACGCGCCTTATGGACAAGGTGATACCACCTCATTTGCGGCACCAAGTTTTCGTTTACTTGGACGATCTGTTGCTTATAACCGAGACCTTTGACGAACACATCGACCTGCTTCAGGAGGTGGCTCTACACATCCGGAGGGCAAGATTAACCATCAACATAAGGAAGAGCCAGTTCGTGATGACGGAGGTGAAGTATTTAGGTCACATCATTGGGCATGGGCATATCAAGACCGATCCGGAAAAGACTCAAGCGATTGACGTTTTTCCACTACCCAAGACCACCAAACAGTTACGCCGATTCTTAGGGTTATGCGGATGGTACCAGCGTTTTGTACGTGACTATGCCACCATTACCACTCCTTTGACCGACATGCTGCGTAAGGGACGTAAATTCGTCTGGGAAGAGCCCAGCTTGCGAGCCTTTGAAGAGCTAAAGAAGAGTCTGACTACGGCCCCCGTACTGCACAGCCCGGACTTTGACAAACCGTTCTCAATCCATTGTGACGCGAGCCAACATGGGGTGGGAGCAGTCTTAGTCCAGGTTGCACAAGACGGCGAGGAGAGACCTATAGCCTTCATGTCTCACAAGTTGAACCCAGCCCAGCGAAATTACACGGTCTCCGAGCAAGAATGTCTAGCCGCGGTGTTGGCAGTGAAACGCTTCCGAGCCTATGTGGAGGGACACACCTTTGAAATCGTTACGGATCACGCTTCTCTGAAATGGCTAATGAGCCAGACTGATCTCAACGGCAGATTGGCCAGGTGGGCACTGAAACTACAGGCATTTGACTTCACAATTCGCCACCGAAAAGGAAGCCAGCATGTAGTCCCCGACACCCTATCCAGAATGTTCGCCCCTGAAGGAGCCGAGTTGGTCCAAGAGGACGACAGCGCCCAATTGATCGATCTGGACCATCCTGCCTTCAAGTCAGCCAGCTACACCCAACTGATTCACACTATCCAGAATCAACTGTCCCAGCTTCCTGAACTGCGGTTGACGGATGGATTCATTTACAAACGGATGGGACACGCATCCGGAGACCCCATACAAGAAGAAGAACAGTGGAAGTTGTGGGTGCCCGAAGAATTAACCACTGATCTTATCAGACGGGCTCATGACCACCCATCAAGTGCGCACGGCGGATACGGTCGTACACTTAGGCGGTTGAAAACCTGTTTCTTTTGGCCTAAGATGGCACAACAGATAAAAGCGTACGTAGCCTCTTGTGAGCTATGCAAGTGCACTAAAGCGCCCAACACCATTCTTCGGCCACCCATGGGTAAGGTTGAGGTCCCTGAACGCGTGTTCCAGCGCTTGTACATTGATCTTATCGGTCCTTACCTTCGATCTGCTTCTGGTCACACGGGAGCTGTCGTGGTCCTGGACCAGCTCTCCAAATTCCCTATCATAGAGCCACTACGTAACATGCACACTGGACCAATAACCAGCTTTTTGGAGAACCGAGTCTTTCACATGTTTGGAGTTCCGGAGAAACTTGTCTCCGACAATGGGGTCCAGTTCACCTCCAGCAAGTTCCGAGACCTAATGTCCAAATACGGCATCATCCACCAACGAACTGCCGTCTATTCACCACAAGCCAACGCATCCGAACGACTGAATCGTACGCTCATAGCGGCCATTCGCGCCTATGTCCACCCGAATCAGAGGGACTGGGATCGCAAATTGTCCGCCATCACTAGTGCACTGCGCTCGTCGTACCACGCCACGACCGGCATTTCGCCGTATTTTGCAGTGTTCGGCCAGTATATGATCTGTCATGGGAGCGCTTACCGGCTATTGCGGCAGCTGAAATCGCTAGAGGACCCAATCGTGGTTCTAGAACCGCACGAAAAGCTCCAACTTCTGCGAGATCAACTGCGGGAGAAGATTGAAGAAAGTAGACGGATGGGAGAGGAGCGGTACAACTTGCGATCTCATCCTTCTGGCTTTAAGGCCGGCGACGAAATATATCGTCGAAACTTCCGACAGAGCGATGCCACCCGCCATTACAATGCCAAACTAGACAAGAAATTCGTGAAGTGTCGAGTCATGCAAGTCATAAGCCCCACCCGATACCTCATCGCGGACATGACTGGTAAGACCCTGGGAATTTACCACGCAAAAGACCTTAGACGATGAAGTGCAACTAATTCCCACGAGAAACCTTGGCTTATCCCAAATCTCTGCCTAGACGAAGGCCTCCGAATAACACCTGACTCCCTACTTTATAGTCACTGTCGAGTCCTCACGAACAGGGTTGTAGCCTATCCTTCGAAACGGATCTTCGACCCGCCACGTCCCTAACCAAGACCTGTTACCAAGGAGACGGGATCGTAATTACTTCGATTTTGGGGGGGGGAATGTGTAATGTGACGCCTGCGCCCAGGAATCGAAGTGATTCCGATCCCGAACCCTTGTAACCTGCCAGATGGATATGTCCTCGAAGTGCCAGCGGACTTCATCTGTTGTGCGGATATCGTTGTGCAGAAAATATTTTTTTTTCTGTCCAAATATTTAGATCCGTGGATATAAATATTCGGAATATAGAATTAATCCAACCCCGGCACATTTCGAGACATAGCCATCTGGAAATGCCCCTCCACCGTGGCCATCGAGAAAACTATGCCACTGGCGACATCTGAAGAAGCACATTTCCGCCATATGAAGTGCCATTCCACGCACATATGTTTTGTCCGAGGTGACAACCGGAAATTTCGACAGCACATGGAGGCGCTAAACGTCATCATAAAGTTCTTCGTGATAATATCGAAGGTATTACAAAACCAGCTATACGTCGTTTGGCGCGACGTGGTGGAGTGAAACGTATTCCCTGTTAATCTATGAAGAAACGCGTGGTGTGCTTAAGGTGTTTTTGGGAAAACGTTATTCGTGAGGCAGTGACATTCACCGGAGCAGAAACATTAGGAAAGAGGTTAGTTTAGTTAATAACTAATTAGAAAAGTTTAGCAATATTTTGTCTGGTCTGCAGCGGAAGGCAGGGCGTTTATCTCATCCAATCAATCCCATCAATCCAAGGTATCGACCGATAAATGAGGGTGTTGCTGAACTGGACGCCTCGCAACATCCCAACAGATGCCTGGTCGAGGAAGGTGACATATTTATGGATAAACATACAGACGGATATTTGGGGGTTAGCAAGTGAGTTTTATGTTGAAATATCGGCAGTGCCCACGTCATTCATTTGACGGAATAAGTTCCGGGCAACCGGAATCGCTGCCATAGTGGAGTTTAGGCGCAGAGTTTCGGATATAACGAAACCTTGTTAATTAAGTATCTGATGCAACATTGCTCACTATGAAAATTTCTCACCTAAATGCATCTCATCAACTCTGAAGGCGAGTAAAGTAGGCAAATTAGTTAGATCGCCGAAAATATGTTTACCCGCGGTTTGTGTTGTATGCAATGCCGAGGTTGAGAGCAGGTGACAAATATTGGGGGTCATAATATGATCAACTCAATTAGTACATGATTGATTTAGAAACATCTCAATAACGAGGAATTAATTGAGTTTATTTGAGAAGAGAATTATTGATTAGTGTTCCCGATGTTTTTGATATCTAAAATTATTTGCAAGAATTTAATTTCTATCGAAATATTCAATGCCTAGTTCAATTTAATAATATAGGTTAGTTTATTATATATTATTTTTAAATGTTAGGTTTTTTTTTGTGTTTTTATATTTCAATAGCAATTAATCCAAACAACATTATTTTGAAGAGCATGTGAAATTATTTGACCTGCGAGGAAATGACATTTAGAATACTTGATTATTTTGAAATATCAAATTATGTTCAGTTCCAAATTTTAAGGACTAATCAATTCACCATCATTACTTTCAAGTAGAAAAATTAAAAGGCCTTTTAAATTTTTCTAAATTAAATCGACACTATTAATTCTGTAATGCGGAAGTCTACAGAAGATTCATCCTCGCTCAATATGAAAATTGTTTTACAGATCTAGCTTCGTGAAGACATTTTGCATATGTCAAAAAACATACATCTCAGTGAATTTTTGAAAAAAAAATTTGAATTTTATATTTGAAACCATATTTTGCATGCTCAGGAGTGTTAAAAAAGAAAATGAAATAGCAACCAAATCCCCCAGAATCAATTTCGTGGTAATTTTAGAGGTGGTAATAATTGGTAATCAAATGTAATTAAAAACAAAGTGAAATTGAAACAAACGAAGGCCGAGTTTTGAAAGAACATAATTATAGAATGTTTTTAAATTGCATTGAAACGAGTAGAAAATTACTACCAAAAAAATGCGATATTTGTGTACAAATGAACTAGTGTGTGGATGCGAGAGTGCACGGTTGAATTTTTAGATAAATACGAGTATAAGTAATGTAAAATCTTTGGGCATAAAATTAATATTTTGTTTGTACAAAGAAAGTTATTATTGAACATAATCGAAGCTTCTATAATTGAATTCGGATGAGATCTCACGAAAAACAAAGTATAATTAACTGTGTGTTTGGTTTAGGAGTGTGAAATGATAATTGAGTTGTTTTCACTATATTCAGAAATGAAGAAAAAAAAATGTTTTTAAAAGACGTAACTATGTTCAGAAGTAATTGCTTAGTAATATGTAGTCTTTAAACTGATGCGAGTGTTGATATTGTGTGTAAATAGTATTTGAAATTTTCGTTCCTTCAATGAAGTTTAATCTAAGATTTTAATACATTCATTCATTCTTTATTGATGAACGTTAGTGGAGAGAAAATACTTACGAGCATTGTAAAAAGTTATGAATCCTTAGGGATAAGATGTTATTTCTTCATTTATCCAAGAGCGTGAAAATCCCTCAAATGTTAGAAAGGAAATCACTTGAAACTAATATGCGAATAGTTTTATTGTATTGGAATTACATAGTAAGTTAAGTAATGCAGGGCATTTAGGGATTTTAATTTTAAAATTGACATTCATCTATAAGACTTTGAGTAATCGGAATAAAATTCATACTATTCAAGAGCAAAACCTCTTGTTCACCTTAAAGTTTAAAGTAGCTTCTAATTTCAGATAAAAAAAAAAGCAATGTTTACAAGCAAATATCAATATTTCTCTTTTCCTTATATCGGCTCTTAAATTAAAAGTCTGTTTTTGTTTTGCTTGAACCAAAGCATTCTTCAAACTATTCGTGGTTCATCTAGGAAATCATCTTTTTCACTTGATTTTAAGGTTTAGGGTGCGTGTGAATGGATTTTATTTCCAAAATGTTCATATGAACTTGCGCTCTTTTAAGACTTATAAACAATACACAGCTAGAGTGATAGTTCTAATAACCTGCTTGTTTGCACCAGGAGATATAGGATAGTTCCCCCCAAAATTTCATATAGCATAAAACATATTACTGCATTAGAATTTAGTTCAGTAGAATGCATAAATTGCTGTAATACCCACTAATCAAACATGAACGTATATGACTGGTTATTAAAAATAACAGGGTTCTAGATAGCTTGCTATTTCATTTTTCTTTTGAGGTTTCATTGTTTTCCTTTTAGAAAAAGTTTAATATATATATTCAGTAATACTGCATTCATCATTGTGACGCGATTATTTGCATATTGTATAAAAATGTGCGTTATTCTCTTTTTGTGTGTTGCATTCTAGGGTAAACAGATATATTAAGGATTTCTCTGTATAATTATAACCAACGCAAATTTAAATTGAAAATAAGATGAATTGCTAAAGTAACCCACGACTTTCCTTTTTAGTGACTCTTCTTTTTCAGTGGGAACTGAGAGTGTAGGGTAAGTATGCCGTCGCAAGGGTAGGGTTTCTGCAAATCCGCTGAAGTCGGTTTCGCGTCGCGCGCGGTACGCGGTACCTTTGTTTGTTTCGCCATTTCTTTAGAGTAGTTTTCTTCGGTTTAAGTTCGAGTAGTATATTTTTCGGTACCGCGTCGGTGAATCGGTAACGCGCCTATGGGATTTTGTAGCGTTTTTGATTTGAGATCTGTGGATAGATCACATCCAGAACTAACGTAATGTAGGTTTCTCGTTCTGGATGAGTAATTGTTGACGCGTTTAGAAAACGGGCAATTTCAGGTGACTGAAATATTGTAATTGAGCGTAATCCATTCGGAGACCCGCGACCGAAATCCTCTCCGAACTAGCTGGCCGACAAGCAGTCACCGCGTGAATGGATTACGGTGCACGGATTGGTTGACCTGTTGGTACCATCCGTTGGCACTACTCAGACTTAACGTCTAGAACCGATGAGAGGTCGGTTACGCGTTCGAGTTGAAGGTAGGAAAATCATTACAATGTGTTGGAGCATGTCTTATTGATATGGAGAAAGCCTTCGATACGGTGTGGTTAGATGGACTAGTTTTTAAACTCCTTCAGGACAAGTGCCCCAGACACCTTGTCGCCATGATGTGCAATATGTTATACGGGAAACCGTTTTTCGTAACTGATGGAAATCTGACAACAATGCGCGAGTTCAAGGTCTTGAATGGTCTACAGCAGGGAACAGTTACTGCACCTCTGCTCTTTTCAATCTTCATTCGCAAGCTATTGAATGGCTTTGATTTTAACGTCTCGCCAACGCGATCATTGGTAGCGTTTGCTGATGATCTGATCATCTATACGGCAGACCGAAAAGCTACAATAGTTCAGAGCAATCTCCAAAAAATGTTCAATGATGTACAGCTATACACTGACAATTGGCGAATGAAAATCAATGTGCAGAAGTGTGAAACAATCTTATTTTGGACAATGTTGGGGGGGTCAGTCAAGACCTGAAACGTAATTAGAAAGATTTCCACATCATGGCTGGTGAGGGTAGTCTTGAACGGGTTCCACATAAATCCTGTGTTCGATACCTCGGTGTTTATCTCGATCAGTATTTGTACTATACTGAACATGTGAAAATCATGCTCAGTAAGGCACTTAAAGTAGTCATGGCCCTTCGAAAGCTCTTCCATTCCAGATACATTGATCAAAAGGTCAAAATTATCTGTTACAAGACACTGGTTAGACCAGTTTTGACATATGGATGTCAGATCTGGTACAACCAGAGCGCTAGTACTATGGAAAAATTAAGAGTTTTCGAAAGGAAATGTCTTCGTGCATGTACTGGTTTGTACAGAAAGCCTGAGACGGATTGGAAACATTATATATCGAATAGAAGAATCTATCAAACTGCTGAAGTGACTAGAGTCGATATCTTCATATTGAAACTTCTTCGGAATCATATCGCAAGATCTGTGACTGTGAGTGAAAACCCTTGGATTTCACAGCCGTTCCACCCTACATACGGGTATATAGCGACTTGCCTCGCTACTGGCTTCATTCCTCCAGAAGCATTCGTGTATTTGGACATGAATAGATATGTTTTTGATTCTGACGGTGTCCCAATCATATATCACATATATCGACGGGCCACCGATAAGAAGATAAAATATCCTCCGAATTTGAGTTCACGAGACCAACAATTCCAATGGAGATACTCATTTGCTAGATTCGTTGAAGCTGATCGAGTTGAGACGGGGCAATCTAGGTATTGGTGGCTGAATGACAATGTCTAAATTATTCGTGTTTATTTTCAGTTTTGGTGTTTTTCGTTATTTAGTTTTTGAGTTTCAGCTCATTATTGCTACATTTAGTATTGTTGTTTATTTTTGTTAAAAATTAGGTATAGGTTAGGTTTATATTATGTTTATTATATTAGGTTAGAGATAAGGTTAAACGCTTAGGTTAGGAACATTGTTATAGATTTTTTTTAGTATAAGATAAAGTTTTTGATTGCATTTATTAGAATTAAGTTAAAGCATATTAGATGTAGGATCAAAGTTCACTGTAGTGTTAGGATGATAAATAATTTTAGAATCGTGTTGGTTGGTTTTTTCTCCTTTTTCGAATTGAATTCTAAAAATATGTAATAATCTTAATTAATTGAATTTGCTATAGTTTTTTTTTTTGTTTTTAAATGTGTTTAATGATGACGTACAAATTTAGAGAGCCATTTGGGCCATTAAGTTTTTTTTAATGTTATTGTTTGGATTTTGCTTTATATTCTTTTAAAATTTATAACGATTAGTATTAAATAAAGCGCTTTTGACTTTGACTTTGACTTTGACATACTGTTAACAGTCCATGGACATGCATGGTGAGCCCTAGCATAATTATTGTGCCAATCAATGAAAATTTGGTGCCAAAAATACTCAGTGCAGTAGCTGCATTTCAATATTGTATTAGTTTGATTAACTCACATAACATTAGGGATCAACGTTTGCCAACTCGTTGTGACGTTCCCGTTTGTGTAAAGATTTTATGCTTAAAATTAACAAGCATAACTCAATAGATTTTCGCTCGAAATTTTCATGCTCTTTACCTGTTTCGCATCCATTTTGTCGTTCATGACGTATAATCTTCATAAGCGTTGTAAACCTTCAAATAATAATACAATCAATATGTAAAAATTTAAAATAAGTATAATCTCACATGTTGTTTATTAAATTGTTCGAAGTTTTGATTTGTGATTGCGGATTGTCAAATATCATATGGTCCGCTTCTCAGTTGCCTGCTATGATGACTCATGATGGAAAATTCGCAGAGCATTGGGGCCTGTTTGAAGAAAGCAATGGTAGTAATTCTCACAGATGGCTACTGTCAAAATTTTAGACGGATTGGACTTGAAGCTTTGTTTTGACCGCGTGTGGAAGCGAGCGTGTCCGCCGATTTGAGAAAAAATGGAGAAAGAGCAATATCGGTCGGTGATTCAAAGAGCGCTTGGATGCTATGTACGGTGACTGCCCCTGCGACGACTACGGTAAAAAATTGGTTTAAAGAGTTTCAACGTGGTCGCACGTCGGTTCCATGTGCCCTGAAAACGGCTACCACGGAGGATAACGTGACAAGTATCCACGAGCTCGCATAGACAGACTGCCAATTGAAGGTGCGTGAGCTAGATGAGACAGTAAGCATCTCAAAAGACCGCGTGTATCATATTCTACATGAAATTTGGGCATGCGGCGTGATGAGTGCCGCATTTGCTCATTCCGTACAACAAACGCAACCACGAGATCACTTCAGAGCAGTGTTTGAGGCTATTTAAGCGCAATCCGAAAGAGTTTCTGCGTCGTTTCGTGACCTTCGCCAAAACATGGCTCCACTGGTACACACCAGAGACCAAGGAGCAGTTGAAAAAGTGGACTCCACCCGGCGAACGTACTCCGAAGAAGGCGAAGACCGCACTTTGGCCACCATTTTTTTGGGGTTCACACAGTGTGATCTGTATCGACTACCTGGAGAAATGCAAAATGGACACAGGGCTTGACTATGCCGAATTATTACGCCAATTTGCAGAAAAAAAGGTCCATTTGGCGAAAAAAAGCTCTTCCGACATGACAACGGGCCGGCTCACACCACCGCCGCCACCACGTCCAAATCGTCGAATTGAGCATCGAACTGCTATCACGTCCATCGTATTCAACAAATTTGGCCTCGTGTAATTTCTTTTTGTTTTCAAACTTGAAAAAGTCACTTGCCGGGCAGAAATTAGAGTCGATTGAGGAGGCCATCGCCGCCTACTTTGCAGACCTCAAGAAAACGTATTTTTCAGACGGGTTAAAGAAGTTGGAGCATCGCTGGGTCAAGTGTCTCGAGCTAAGAGATTGTGTTGAGAAATAAATCGCCACTTTTCCAAAATTTTCGTTTTTCTTTTGTAGGCTAATTACTTATCGACCCACCCTCGTATAATCTTCTTCTTCGTAGCGCGACAGCCCTCTCGGGCCTTCACTTCCTGCAACAGGTGCCTCCAACTGTCTCGGTTCATTGACCACGTCCTCCAATTTCGAAACCCGAGCAGCGATGAACTCTCTTCGTCGACCGAGTCAAACCAGCGTTTCCTCGGTTTCCCCACTTGTATCCGGCCTTCAGTTCTCCCAACGAATACCTTTTTGGGTATCCATTGTTTGTCCATACGATTCATGTGGCCAGTCCATTGCAGCTTCCGCAGTCTGACAATCGTTGAGACCTCCGGCTCTTCAAAAATTTCATACAGCTCAATGTTGTATTGAATTCGACATCGGTCCCCGTCTATCTTCGCTCCGATTATTCGCCTTAGGACCCGTCACTTAAAGGCGTTCAATATGTTTGGGGCTGCTTGGGTTAGGGTCCTTTTTTCACACCCATAGCATAACACAGGTGTTATCACAGATTTGTACACTTGGAGTATTGTTTTCCTGTGTATGGTCTTCAAGATCGTCAAAAGTGAATAAAATATTTCATTCATGAGTTGTATTCTTCGGCGTATTTCGTCTCTTTCATTACCGATTTTTGCCCACATATTCGATTGTGTATTCACCAAGTGTGATATTTTGTGTATTTGAGGTATTTTCCTTCGACTGCGTCATGAGCTTTGTTTTATTTTCATTGATTTGTAGCCCTACTAGTTTTTCATCGCTGTCGAGTTTCTGGAAGAGTTCTTTGGCTGGGATACCAAAGCAACTCATAATTTAGCAGAGTATGTTAAGATCAATACTGTCGTATGCTTGCTTAAAGTCAACGAAAATTTGGTGTATGTCTATGTTGAACTCCCGGCATTTTTTGAGTACCTGTTTGACTGTGAACAATTGGTCTTTTGTCTATCTACCTGCTCTAAAACCACCTTGATACTCCCCAATAATACTGTAGGCGTATGATCCAATTTCATTTTCTAAGACCTTTAAAAATATTTTGTATGCTGTACAAAGTAGTGATATGCCTCTATAATTTTTGTACTGTAGCTTATCACCTTTTTTGTGGATAGGGAATATAATTGATTAGCTCCACTCTTTCGGCATATGTTCTTGTTGCCAAATGTGCTGGATGACTTTGTGAATAGCTTTATCAACACTGATGCCACCATATTTGATGAACTCTACTTGAATCTCATTGACGCCCGGCGCTTTATTATTCTTTTGGGTTTTGATGATATAACACACTTCATACAGAGTTGGTGGGGCCAATGAAAGCTTTCCCCAGACATCTATAGGCTCCGATGCTCTGCAGTTGTGCGGAGGATTAAGTAGGTTCTTGTAATATGATGGCCATCTTTCCTTAATCTTGGTTTCATCAGCAATGAGATTGCCGATGTCATCACGACAGAGTGTGGTTTTGGGCTGATAACCACGTTTCAGGCTTTTCACAACTTTGTGTGCTTGACTTGTGTTGTTGCTCGCTAGACACATCGATACTTCTCAGTTGGTCGTCATAGAATTTTTTTTCTTAATTCTAATTATCTTATTCACTTCCCTTCTGAGATTTTCATAGTATTCTCTCTTCGTCCTTGTTTTTCTAGCAAAGATTCTTTGTATGCCTGATTCTTTTTGTGTAACGCATTCTGGCACTCATCATCGAACCATCGATTTCTCTTGCGCCGGGCTTGATGTCCGATCGTCTGTTCTGCCACGGTCTTAATAGCCTCTTTCATTTCCATCCAGAGCTCGTTGCTCGTCTTTAGTGATGCACCTGATAAGATGGGAGCCAGCTGGTTGTCGAATGTATCCGTGAAATTTTTGACCACAGACGCCGTTTGAAGCCTTTCGATGTCAAATTTTTCTAGCGAGCTGGTCTTCGCCGAATATGCCTTCGACAAAAGACATCAATAGATTCATTTGGTCAAGTAATGATCTAAGTTACAATTGGTTCCTCGGCTCGAGATCCAACGTTGTTGGATCAGAACAAGGTTGATCTGGTTTTTTGTGTTGCCATCCGGTGATACCCAGGCCATTTTATGCATGCGTCGATGTGGGAAGCAAATCGAACGTATGACTAAATTTCTGCTACATGAAAAGTCAATCAGGCACTGGCCATTGTCATTTGTTTCATTGTGGAGGCTATATCCACCAGTCGTTCCCCGATGAGATAGCTCATCGCCAACCTTAGTGTTGAAACCATCCAAAATTATTTTTGTGTCGTTTGTAGGCAATGCGTCGACTAGCCTTTCCAGGTGATTATAGAACTTTTCCTTCATTTCTTCGTCCTTTTCTTTAGTCGGGACGTGTACGTTTGTCAGCCAGATTTTGAAGAATTTCGCTTTTATATGGATCACGCACAACCGTTCATTGACTGCCGGTAAAATCAATAACGCGCGATTTAAACTCCCTACCGACAATAACGGCCACTCCGAATTCTCGTTTTCCAGTAGGTTTCCCACTTTTGAATATCGTGTGTGAACTCATGTCTTGAATACAATTTCCAGTCCAGTTCGCTTCCTGAATTGCCAGTATTTTTAATTGATATTGACTGGCCTGTTGTAAAAGGACCGTAACAGCGACAGGGTAATTGAGTGATCTGACATTCCAGGATCCAATGCCTTCGTCCTTTTTTCGTTTGCGAGGTCGTTGCCGTGAGTCCAATCCATTCCGGGGCCAATCTGCAGGTTTCAAAACATTGCAGGGTTTTCCAGGGACGGGAAGATAGCCCGTCGCCCAACCTCCATTCCGGTGGCATGGTTATTACGTCGATTCCGTTATCAGGCGCGGAAGACGCGCCTTCACCCTCTTACGTCCCCACAAAGGAGGTGTAAGTAAGATTTAGTAGCAGAGATGTAAATGTATTTGCAGTTATTAACATTAACGCATTTAATGTCCCATTATTGGAGAACCAGTAAACCCAATGTGCTACTCCGACATCATTTACTACCATTTAACCGTGGGGTTTAGAATGAGGAATCATGGTAGCTTAGGCTGGGGAAACAAGGAGTTCGCGCTTTTTTCAAACAGGCTTAGGACCGTCTACGGCGTATATATATATATATATATATATATATATATATATATATATATATATATATATACATATATATATATATATATATACATATATATATATATATATATATATATATATATATATATACATATATATATATATATATATATACATATATATATATATATATATATATATATATATATATATATATATATATATATATATACATACCTAACTGTCAATGTCAAAACGTTAGTTCAAGTCAGCATTTTCATTTTGGTAAAATTCACGAAGCAGCCAAGTTAGGAAATTATTAAAAATTACTATTATCGGAAAATCATCTTCTGCGATGAAGCTCATTTCCGGCTCAATGGCTTTATTAATATGCAAAATATGCATTATTGGTCGGCAACAATCCACATGTACTTCTTGAGACACCGTTGCATCCGCAAAAAATTACTGTTTGGTTCGGTTTTCATGCCGGAGGTGTGATTGGGCCGTATTTTTTCATGGATGAAAACGACCGTCGATGGAGAGCACTATCGTGTTATGTTGGAAGATTATTTGTGGCCGGAATTGGATGAACTTGACATCAAGGATATGTGGCTTCAACAAGCCGGTGCCACTAGCTACACGTCACGCCTCACTATCGATTTATTGAAATTTATTTATTGCTATGTCCTTAATGGAAAACCCTGTATATATATATATATATATATATATATATATATATATACATATATATATATATATATATATATATATATATATATATATATATATATATATACATATATATATATATATACATATATATATATATATATATACACTCATATATATATATATATATATATATATATATATATATATACACACCCATACATATATATATATATATATATATATATACACTCATATATATATACACTCATATATATACACCCATATATATATATATATATACATATATATATATATATATATATATATATATGTATATATATACATATATATATATATATATATATATATATATATATATATATATATATATATATGCCCTGAATGGAAAAACCTGTATATATATATATATATATATATATATATATATATATATATACACACAAATAATCTTCTAACATAACACGACCTCCGGCATGAAAGCCGAACCAAAGAGTAATTTTTTGCGGATGCAACGGTGTCTCAAGAAGTACATGTGGATTGTTGCTGACCAATAATGCATATTTTGCATATTAATAAAGCCATTGAGCCGGAAATGAACTTCATCGCAGAAGATGATTTTCCGATAATAGTAATTTTTAATAATTTCCAAACTTGGCTGCTTCGTGAATTTTACCTTAAATGAAAATGCTGACTTGAACTAACGTTTTGACATTGACAGTTATGTATGTATATATATATATATATATATATATATATATATATATATATATATGGATATATATATATATATATGTGTATATATGTATATATATATATATATATATATATATATATATATATATATATATATATATATATATATATATATGTATATATATATAATATATATGTATTTATATATATATATATATATATATATATATATATATATATATATATATATATATATATGTATTTATATGTATCTATATATATATATATATATATATATATATATATATATATATATATATATATATATATATATATATATATATATATATATATATATATGCCTTAGACGGTTCAAAGCCTGTTTGAAAAAAGAGCGAACTCCTTTTTTCCCCAGCCTAAGCTACCATGATTCCTCATTCTAAACCCCACGGTTAAATGGTAGTAAATGATGTCGGAGTAGCACATTGGGTTTACTGGTTCTCCAATAATGGGACATTAAATGCGGAGAAATGTTAATAACTACAAATACATTTACATCTCTGCTACTAAATCTTACTTACACCTCCTTTGTGGGGACGTAAGAGGGTGAAGGCATGTCTTCCGCGCCTGATAACGGAATCGACGTAATAACCATGCCACCAAAATGGAGGTTGGGCAACGGGCTAACTCCCCGTCCCTGGAAAACCCTGCAATGTTTTAGAACCTGCAAATTGGCCCCGGAATGGATTGGACTCACGGCAACGACCTCGCAAACGAAAAAAGGACGATGGCATTGGATCCTGGAATGTCAGATCACTCAATTACCCTGTCGCTGTTACGGTCCTTTTACAACAGGCCAGTCAATTTCAATTAAAAATACTGGCAATTCAGGAAGCGAACTGGACTGGAAATTGTATTCAAGACATGAATTCACACACGATATTCAAAAGTGGGAAACCTACTGGAAAACGAGAATTCGGAGTGGCCGTTATTGTCGATAGGGAGTTTAAATCGCGCGTTATTGATTTTACCGGCAGTCAATGAACGGTTGTGCGTGATCCATATAAAAGCGAAATTCTTCAAAATCTGGCTGACAAACGTACACGTCCCGACTAAAGAAAAGGACGAAGAAATGAAGGAAAAGTTCTATAATCACCTGGAAAGGCTAGTCGACGCATTGCCTACAAACGACACAAAAATAATTTTGGATGGTTTCAACGCTAAGGTTGGCGATGAGCTATCTCATCGGGGAACGGCTGGAGGATATAGCCTCCACAATGAAACAAATGACAATGGCCAGTGCCTGATTGACTTTTCATGTAGCAGAAATTTAGTCATACGTTCGATTTGCTTCCCACATCGACGCATGCATAAAATGGCCTGGGTATCACCGGATGGCAACACAAAAAACCAGATCAACCTTGTTCTGATCCAACAACGTTGGATCTCGAGCCGAGGAACCAATTGTAACTTAGATCATTACTTGACCAAATGAATCTATTGATGTCTTTTGTCGAAGGCATATTCGGCGAAGACCAGCCCGCTAGAAAAATTTGACATCGAAAGGCTTCAAACGGCGTCTGTGGTCAAAAATTTCATGGATACACTCGACAACCAGCTGGCTTCCATCTTATCAGGCGCATCACTAAAGACGAGCAACGAGCTCTGGATGGAAGTGAAAGAGGCTATTAAGACCGTGGCAGAACAGACGATCGGACATCAAGCCCGGCGCAAGAGAAATCGATGGTTCGATGATGAGTGCCAGAATGCGTTACACAAAAAAAATCAGGCATACAAAGAATCTTTGCTAGAAAAACAAGGACGAAGAGAGAATACTATGAAAATCTCAGAAGAGATGTGAATAAGATAATTAGAACTAAGGAAAAAAAATTCTATGACGACCAACTGAGAAGTATCGATGTGTCTAGCGAGCAACAACACAAGTCAAGCACACAAAGTTGTGAAAAGCCTGAAACGTGGTTATCAGCCCAAAACCACACTCTGTCGTGATGACATCGGCAATCTCATTGCTGATGAAACCAAGATTAAGGAAAGATGGCCATCATATTACAAGAACCTACTTAATCCTCCGCACAACTGCAGAGCATCGGAGCCTATAGATGTCTGGGGAAAGCTTTCATTGGCCCCACCAACTCTGTATGAAGTGTGTTATATCATCAAAACCCAAAAGAATAATAAAGCGCCGGGCGTCAATGAGATTCAAGTAGAGTTCATCAAATATGGTGGCATCAGTGTTGATAAAGCTATTCACAAAGTCATCCAGCACATTTGGCAACAAGAACATATGCCGAAAGAGTGGAGCTAATCAATTATATTCCCTATCCACAAAAAAGGTGATAAGCTACAGTACAAAAATTATAGAGGCATATCACTACTTTGTACAGCATACAAAATATTTTTAAAGGTCTTAGAAAATGAAATTGGATCATACGCCTACAGTATTATTGGGGAGTATCAAGGTGGTTTTAGAGCAGGTAGATAGACAAAAGACCAATTGTTCACAGTCAAACAGGTACTCGAAAAATGCCGGGAGTTCAACATAGACATACACCAAATTTTCGTTGACTTTAAGCAAGCATACGACAGTATTGATCTTAACATACTCTGCTAAATTATGAGTTGCTTTGGTATCCCAGCCAAAGAACTCTTCCAGAAACTCGACAGCGATGAAAAACAAAGCTCATGACGCAGTCGAAGGAAAATACCTCAAATACACAAAATATCACACTTGGTGAATACACACTCGAATATGTGGGCGAATTTGTGTATCTAGGCGCCAAAATAACGAAAATCGGTAATGAAAGAGACGAAATACGCCGAAGAATACAACTCATGAATGAAATATTTTATTCACTTTTGACGATCTTGAAGACCAGCTGCATACACAGGAAAACAATGCTCCAAGTGTACAAATCTGTGATAACACCTGTGTTATGCTATGGGTGTGAAAAAAGGACCCTAACCCAAGCAGCCCCAAACATATTGAACGCCTTTAAGTGACGGGTCCTAAGGCGAATAATCGGAGCGAAGATAGACGGGGACCGATGTCGAATTCAATACAACCATGAGCTGTATGAAATTTTTGAAGAGCTGGAGGTCTCAACGATTGTCAGACTGCGGAAGCTGCAATGGACTGGCTACATGAATCGTATGGACAAACAATGGATACCCAAAAAGGTATTCGTTGGGAGAACTGAAGGCCGGAGACAAGTGGGGAAACCGAGGAAACGCTGGTTTGACTCGGTCGACGAAGAGAGTTCATCGCTGCTCGGGTTTCGAAATTGGAGGACGTGGTCAATGAACCGAGACAGTTGGAGGCGCCTGTTGCAGGAAGTGAAGGCCCGAGAGGGCTGTCGCGCTACGAAGAAGAAGATTATACGAGGGTGGGTCGATAAGTAATTAGCCTATAAAGAAAAACGAAAATTTTGGAAAAGTGGCGATTTATTTCTCAACACAATCTCTTAGCTCGAGACACTTGACCCAGCGATGCTCCAACTTCTTTAACCCGTCTGAAAAATACGTTTTCTTGAGGTCTGCAAAGTAGGCGGCGATGGTCTCCTCAATCGACTCTAATTTCTGCCCGGCAAGTGACTTTTTCAAGTTTGAATACAAAAAGAAATTGCACGAGGCCAAATTTGTTGAATACGATGGACGTGATAGCAGTTCGTTGCTCAATTCGACGATTTGGCCGTGGTGGCGGCGGTGGTGTGAGCCGGTCCGTTGTCATGTCGGAAGAGCTTTTTTTCGCCAAATGGACCTTTTTTTCTGCAAATTGGCGTAATAATTCGGCATAGTCAAGCTCTGTGTCCATTTTGCATTTCTCCAGGTAGTCGATACAGATCACACTGTGTGAACCCCAAAAAAATGGTGGCCAAAGTGCGGTCTTCGCCTTCTTCGGAGTACGTTCGCCGGGTGGAGTCCACTTTTTCAACTGCTCCTTGGTCTCTGGTGTGTACCAGTGGAGCCATGTTTTGGCGAAGGTCACGAAACGACGCAGAAACTCTTTCGGATTGCGCTTAAATAGCCTCAAACACTGCTCTGAAGTGATCTCGTGGTTGCGTTTGTTGTACGGAATGAGCAAATGCGGCACTCATCACGCCGCATGCCCAAATTTCATGTAGAATATGATACACGCGGTCTTTTGAGATGCTTACTGTCTCATCTAGCTCACGCACCTTCAATTGGCAGTCTGTCTATGCGAGCTCGTGGATACTTGTCACGTTATCCTCCGTGGTAGCCGTTTTCAGGGTACATGGAACCGACGTGCGACCACGTTGAAACTCTTTAAACTAATTTTTTACCCTAGTCGTCGCAGGGGCAGTCACCGTACATAGCATCCAAGCGCTCTTTGAATCACCGACCGATATTGCTCTTTCTCCATTTTCTCTTAAATCGGCGGACACGCTCGCTTCCACACGCGGTCAAAACAAAGCTTCATGTCCAATCCGTCTAAAATTTTGACAGTAGCCATCTGTGAGAATTACTACCATTGCTTTCTTCAAACAGGCCCAAATGCTCTGCGAATTTTCCATCATGAGTCATCATAGCAGGCAACTGAGAAGCGGACCATATGATATTTGACAATCCGCAATCACAAATCAAAACTTCGAACAATTTAATAAACAACATGTGAGATTATACTTATTTTAAATTTTTACATATTGATTGTATTATTATTTACAGGTTTACAACGCTTATGAAGAATATACGTCATGAACGACAAAATGGATGCGAAACAGGTAAAGAGCATGAAAATTTCGAGCGAAAATCTATTGAGTTATGCTTGTTAATTTTAAGCATAAAATCTTTACACAAACGGGAACGTCACAACGAGTTGGCAAACGTTGATCCCTAATGTTATGTGAGTTAATCAAACTAATACAATATTGAAATGCAGCTACTGCACTGAGTATTTTTGGCACCAAATTTTTATTGATTGGCACAATAATTATGCTAGGGCTCACCATGCATGTCCATGGACTGTTAACAGTATGCTAACTGCATAAAATCTGGCCAATAGAAACCTTACTTGACATGTATTTTAAACCTTGTCAATCATAACAAGTGTGAGAAAAATCATTTTGTGCCTGGACAAAAGTTGTCAACAAGTTTACTTGATTCATTGGCTACTCTGCATGATCAGTTTGAATTAGAATGCAATATCTTATACATAAACCAGTATTTCGGAACACAGTTGGCTCCTTCAATGTTAAAAAAACGGAGGCAACTGGTTTCGGAAGTACTGGTACGAGTAAATGTATTAATAAACAATATCCAACTGTGTAGGTAGTATAATAATTCTAGTTTTACCAGGTGTTTATTCTGTTCCTCTCTAGAACAAAATATGAAATTTATTATAAAACCAGAATTGGAGAAATACCTACTTAACCAAGCGGCTAGACCGCAGAGAGTTCTGGCGAGGAATCTTGTATTCCACAAACGCCATGGTTACTAAGTTTATAATTTAATTTGCTACAATTAGCAGCAAAGAAAATTTAAAATCATAGTCACTACAAACTCGCAGCGTTTCGTTACTAAAACTCGTCGTACGTGTATGATCAAAAAACTGAATATATTTTTCTTACTTACATCGATTTATATACTTTTCAATTCTTACAAGCTAAGCATAAAATATAATATTTATTGGTCATACATTATTTCAAAAATGACCCAATTCTTAATTTATTACTCATAACGACAAAACACTTAACTATACAAAAATATCACACATGGACTTACATGAATCACTCTTACTTGGCCATTTACACAAGTATCACGTGTCAAAAGGGAACACAACATTTCAGTTCACACCTTAAGCAATTTACGTGAATCATTCTTACTTGACCATACGCTCAAGCGTCGTGTGCCAAAGGGAACACGAGATTTAATTCACACGTTAAGTGTCTTACTTGACCGTATGCTCATGCGTCGTGTGCCAAAGGGAACACGAGATTTCATTCACACGTTAAGTGTGAATGCATTTCTATGGTGAGTCTTTTATATGAGATTCATGCTACGTTGTTGACATGTGTTTCATTCTTCAATATTTATGTTCACTTGATACTCTTTGAAGTCAAGTGAAATTTATTGTATTTATTTTCACTTGATGTTTGTTGAGGTCAAGTGAAATGTATCGTCATGATTTTCATTTAGTTCTGGGTGATATTCATTACATTGATTGAGTATTAATGTAATGAATATCATCCGATTAGTTCTAATGAATGAATGAATATCATTACATGGATATCATTACAAGATGCACCGCATCCAAATTATGTTTGTGTGCCTATATACGAGTACCTCTTGTGCAAATGCTTTGCCGACCAATGTTTTCATTTTATTTGCATTGTGTACTTCTACTGCTATTTATAAATCATTCTGTAGCTTGAGGAACGATAGTATTATTTAATTCGAATTGACCAACCAGGATAACCAATGAATCAAGTATTACGATAACGAAGGTATTTCCTAACAAAACTTAGATTTTGGTGGATATTAGTTAGAAAATATTTATTGTAAAATGTATTTACAACAAAATAATTGAAAGTTGTTGCTTTTAAATCATCACCGGTGTTTTTTAAATCTTGATACGATAATATTTACTCAAAAGGTCGCTTGTTAATAGCATAAGATATTGGGAAAGAGAATGAGGTGTGCAAAGTGTTTGGCACAGGCAAGACGTATATGCTAACTCTAATTTGGACATGATTCAGATATGCAAATGAAATGAAAAAATATGCATGGAGGCACTTGCAATAGATTTATATAGGCACACAAACATACTGTTAATTTCATCAATAAATGCAAAAGTTCAAAAGTAATTTCATGCTGTAACTCTATATAGTTGCATGCCGACAAATGTGCTGCAAAGGGCGCATATTAAACTTGTGTACATCTTTTGCCCAGGGCGAAAACAATTTTTCCGATACTTGCTGTAGTATCAATATGTAAAATATATTGCACCGATTTCAGGATCGGCCAGGTTTTTGCTATCCCGCTCTTTTAACAAGGGAATTCCGGTTCGCCATCTGCATACCGCCCATTATGCATGCTAGACACCGCTGAGAAAGCGCTAGAGGAACTCATTAAGGGAAGGCTCGCTGATGCGATTCGTGTAGCCGGGGACCTATCTCCTCAGCACTAAGGCTTAACAGCAGGACGCTTCATCATTAATGTGATTGCAGAGGTGGTGAGCGCGATCCAAAAGGTAGAGGCATATAGCCGCACCAAGTGGTAGATTGTCCTGTTGGTAACACGACGGTAGGAACACTTTCACTCCGCTAGATGGGTGGATACGCTGGAAGACGCTTTTCAGGTTCCAGAATATCTAATGCGGCTTTTGAAGGACTATCTAAAGGACCGAAGTATGCTTTGCGACAAGACACAGGGCCAGTGAAGGATGGAAGTTGCATCGGGTGTTACCCAGGGATCTATCCTTGGTCCACCTGTGGAACGTGTCTTACGACGGTGGTCGTCTTGACAAAAAAGAGAATCCCTAATGTAAGGATGGTCAGTAGTGGAGATATACTAATCGAAGCCAGCGGTGAAATAGCTTGGGGTACTGATCGAATCGAAAATGAGTTTTTCTGAGCAAATCAAAGCAACGACTGAGAAGGTTGCTTCGGGAGTATCGGCTCTGAGTAGACTTATGGCCAGCGTAGGGAGACCCAGCCCATCAAGAAGACGCCTCTTAATGAGTGCTGTAGTCTCAGTGCTACTATACGGAGCAGAAATATGGGCGACACTCTCAGTAAAGAGGTATACCGAAAAGGCTTGGCACAGGTACAGAGAAGAGGAGCACTGAGAACTTCATCTTCGTATCCGACAGCCTCTGATTCGGTGGTGAGAGTTATTGCAGGTGAAGTACCTGTTGCCCTCCTTGCTTGAGAGCGCCACGCTATTTATCATCGTCGAGAAGAAAACGTGAGGGAGATGGTAGCTCACGAGGAGAGACAGCGCTCACTCAATGACTGGTTGAATTGCACGAAGGGAAGGTGGGCTGCGTGCCTCATCCCGGATGTGAAACCGTAGCTAAATCGAAAGCATGGTTAGACTGACTTCTATTTGACCCAGTTTTTAAGCGGGCATGGGTGTTTTCAGTTTTACCTGCATAAGATTGGTAAGTCACGGTTCCCCGATTGTTGGTTTTTGCCCAGGAGAGGAACACAATGCCTGCCACACATTTTTTTGTATACACAAAATGGGACAGGCTATGAATGGACTTCTACAGGAAGACAGGAGAGTTCACTCTGGATAGTATAGTCACGGTGATGCTTGAATTGGTTGACAAACTAGGTGGCACATTATGCTCGGGCAGTCCTAAAAGATAAAAGAGACTCACAGCAGCCGGGGGCTGGGGACTCGCTTGTCTAGCAATTCCTCTCCCCTCCAACTAGTAGAGGGATCCGCCAGCTTGAAGGCGCCTTACGGCGTAACAAAACGAGACCTAGCCTGAATTAATGTGTCAAACAGTTCCAGCTGCGTTCTCGGGTTGACTGGGGAGATATTTAGTGGGTAGCCCAGTCACTTGCGAGCATTTCAGTCCCAGACTCTGTGCGTAAATGACATTCACCTTCCAACCACAAAAAAAAATCAATTTATTGTCCATGTGAATTGTATACTGACGGCAATGATTGAAGCGATAGTATTTATAAAGAAAATATTAAGGCAACTTATATTGTTTTAATTTTTTTCGGAATTTTTCAATATAATGTTTAGTTTTGATTCATGTATTGATAATTATTGAGTCTATTTATTGTAACATTAACTTCAGCAAAACAGCAAAGAATGCACGCAAGGAAAAGAAAAATAGATATTTATTGAGAAGAATGTGGGACCTTCTTATATTTTTTTTGAATGAATCACGTTTTCTGCTTATTTTTACTCAATAATATATCTTGACATATTGTAACAAAAAATAATTCTACCGGCTTCCTCATCAGCTAGCTTAGCGGTACATTCATTTTTGTTAAAAGCGAAATTGGAACTGATTCCCTATTTAAATAATCCATCCATGGCTCTTAATGTGATGTATTCTTCTATTTAAACAGTCTCACGCTGTTAATATTATTGCAAAATTATTATTCACGCAACATAGTGGAAAATTTCTGCTTTCATAGAAATCAATGTTGATTAATAGTTCCAGCAATAGCCAGTCAATATTAATTTCTCTTTTAAAAATATGAGTCCACCCTATGAATAAGTACTACAGGAAGCCCGATATAGCACACATACAGTGTGCATGAGTGTACTGAAATCAAACGGAGGAGAAGTTGTATGATAAGGACAGCGTACATAGGAAGGAAAGAAACACAGCATGGGCTACTAATGTCATGTTGGCTGTTCTACAGATAAATGTCAGGTAACAAGTGTAAACAAATCGCGAAAACGAATCAAAACTTACGTTAATCTGGTGAATTTTGTTTGATTATCGCGTCATGAATTCGGGAAACATTCGAAAGTTGCAAAGCGTGATGTTCGTTTCAAATCAGCTTCAAAATAACGTGGTTCGTGAAGAAGTGCAAAAAATATTAATCGCGCGTTAGTGAAAACTCATATTTTCGATAATAATAACAATTAAATCAATTAATTAAAAAGTTTCTTTCCTCGTGCCGTGAATTTTGTTAGTTTAACTATGCCGCGTACTTAATGGTTACGGTTTGAAATTGATGGTGCAAATTTTTGTTTACGTTTCGGAATTAAATGTCAAGTAATATTGAGTGACATAAAATCTTGGCCTCCTTAATCAGTGGCGGCATCAAAAAAATCATCTCGAGGGGGTTGAAGGTATGGAAATTATTTTGGCGAATATTTTCTGGAATGTTTTTATGAATAAAATTTGATAACTTATATTTATTGCAGCTTTAATATAACTCTAGGTAATCATTATACATAAAAGGAATGTATGTTTTCTTGCTTCAAATTTAAATTAAAGATATACATATATACGGGCATATATTATATATATATATATATATATATATATATATATATATATATATATATATATATGCTCGTATATATGTATATCTTTAATTTAAATATATAAATATATATATATATATATATATATATATATATATATATATATATATAGATATATATTTATATATGCACTCCCGACCAAAACTATGCCACGTTGTTCGTGAGGGATCAAGCTATCACATACTCAAGCCACAACCTTCAAAACATTCATGCACGTCATCTACAGCGTTTGTCTCCATCATATTTGACTATATATATATATATATATATATATATATATATATATATATATATAAACATATATATACATATATATATATATAGATATATATATATATATATATATATATATATATATATATATATATATATATATATATATATATAGTCACGTGTTATGAGACGTGGCCAATAATTTTAATGTTCCGGGAAATTGAAAACGCACTGTCTTTTGGAAATAAGTTTAAAGAGTTTATTTACTTAAAATGCACAATTATAAATTTAACTATTTCACAAAAGTTAATTAAAATCTAACTACCACTTGTCAATAAATTTCTATTACAACTGTCCACTTAACAATCAATCAATCGATCACTATCGCCTTTACTTGGCGCTCCACGATATCGCAGTTTACTATCGCGGTTTTACTATCACTATTAATTCACACTCGGCTTTATCGCAGTTTTTACTATCGCGGTTGTAATGAATGATCCCCCCATTCATTCAGCTCGCCTTTATATAGGGTCTCTAGCCATTCAATGCATTTCTCGTACATTGGCGAATGTTCTGCCGAGAGATGCCTGGTATATTCGAGCTGCTTAATGAATGGAGCAGTGACGTCACTTTCAGATGTTGATCATGCTTGGTGGGTTCTCGTGGTTTCGAGTAAATTGCAACAGTAGCTCGCAGAATTATTTGTACATCTAACACTGCCCCCACCTCAGTTCATTTCATCCCGAAAAGATGTGTCACCAGTTGTAGTCAATTCTCCCTGGATGTAATATGGAGCAAGACGGTCCAGGTGCACGATTTTCATTTTAGCCCTTGGCTTACGGTGTTCTTGTATGCGGTATACGACGTCGTTGATTCGCTTTGTAACGCGGTATGGTCCCTCCCAATTATGTTGCAACTTTGGAGACCTACCCTTTCGCCGTTGTGGATTATATAGCCACACCAAGTCATCTTGCTGGAAGCCAGTAGAATTTGCCTTTTGATCATACCTGGTCTTCATGCGGTCAGTAGCCGATTCGAGGTGTTTTCGCACTGTCCGATGTATCTGGTTCAACCGTTGCCTTAGCTCACTTGCGTACTCCGAGATGGCTTGGGGTTTTTTGGGGGGTGTTCCGTACTTTATATCAGCTGGCAGACGAATAGTCTTTTCAAAAATGACTTTTGCTGGGGCTTGGCCCGTCGATGCATGTTCGGCAGCTCGGTACGCCATCAAAAATAGTGGGATATGTCGGTCCCAGTCCCTTTGGTTCTCGTCAACCATTTTGGCCAGGTGTTTATTGAACGTGCTGTTGAAATGTTCGACCATTCCATCGGATTGGGGATGCAGCGGTGTTGTCCTCGTTTTTCGTATTCCCAGCAGCTCGCACATTTCGCCAAAAACTAGTGACTCGAAGTTTTAGTTCACAAGGTACTGTTGCGCATTCTGGCGTACCGACTTTCTCCCATTCGCAACTTCCAATTGCCGCCGTAACATTTCCACCCTCCTTTGGGCATTCCTACCTTTTCCTCTGTAAATTTATTTATTTTATCAACATTTTTCCATTTTCCCTTTAATTTTTACTTCCCCATCATCACAATCCTACCCTTTTCCCTCATTTCCAACTACAAAAAATAATACATACTAATAATTTCAATTTTCTCACTAACAACATTCCATTGTGTAATTCCCACTAACAAATTTTATTCAATACCTTTTCCCTAACAAAACCTAATTCCTTCCTTCATACTAACTAATTTTATCCCACTAACAAATTTTATTTTTTATACTAACAAAAATTAATTCACGTTCCCCTACTAACAAAATTCAATCTCATGCCCAAATGCATCGTTAAAGTTGCTTATGAGATGAATCCATGGCACCATTAGCTGCGTCGTGAGTTCTCGATCGAGGGTCTGCTGGAACCCTGAGTTCAAGTTCCCCCGGGCGCACGGAAGCACTCTTTTTGGGGTATCGGCAAAACCAATAGCTTCCGGAATTTATATGTGACACTTTGAATTCAACCAAGCGCTTCTTGGATTGTATAAATTGCCATATGTAAAACAATGGATGCTATTGAGTTTGTCGATATGGAATAAAAGATGTGTGGGTAGCGGAATCGAAGTGTAATGAACTTCGATTACGTTACCCAGATGCGGCAGCGGTAATCGGAGAAGAATTTGGATTGTGGGATCGAATTGAATAAAGGTGAAATGGGAATTAAGTGGTTAGAATTGGGAGTCAGATTTTGAGTTGGCATTTTTCGGTTTCTTTTCGTGGAATTGGTTTTTTGGCTGTTTTTAGTGACGGAGGAGGAGAGTGAAGGAATTAGAAAAGTGAAGGAATTTTTAATTTAAAGGATGGAATTTTTGTTTTGGAAATTGACTTCAGTGACAGGGTAAAAGTAGGAAAAGTGGAAAAGTGAGTTCAAGTTGGAATGTGAGGATTATATTGCTAATTTGAAGTGCGGGACCGCCTCAATGCTAACTATATGAAAAAGATTGAATAAGTGAGAGTTTGGTGTTTGAGAATTAAATTGGTAATTTGTAGTGCGGGACCGTCTCAATCTTAACTATATGCAAAAGATTGAATTAGTGAAATTGACGCAGTTTTCTTCCGTTTCAAAAAAACAGAAAAAGCAAGAAAAAAGGACACGTTTGGTTGGGTTTCGAAGAGGGCCAAGTGCCGGAATTAACGTTTTCGTGTTTGCGAGTATACCATATTGACGGATCGTGGAGAGCGATAATTGGCCGTTCTATTATTGATTGAATTTTAAAATTAGTTTAAGGTTAATTTGAAATTTGGTTTTCAGTGGCCCCACACCCCTTTTTTTGTCTTCGCCGAGCGCTCGGAAATCAACGAGGAAAAGGAGTGAGTATTTATCTATTGCTGTAAAATCACATCAACAAATTGTTATTTTTCTTTTGTTTTCCTTTATATGAACTATTTAATTGGATTGTTTTTCCTCCCTACATAGAATTATTGAGGGGCCTGTTTGTTTTGTTTGGATTGACACATTTTTGTTGAATTTGTAAATTAATTTTTTTGAATTCAATAAAAGGCCATGTGTTACCAAGTTTTTAAAATTTTTCATTTCTCAAAATGACCTCTCCCTTTCCCATCCTTTTCCCTTTGTGCTAGTTTTTATGTAAGGTGGCTCAGCATGAGCAGAGGGTGTCCCGGAAGACCCACGACATGACTGAGCGCTGGCCGGCCTCAGTATGCCACCCCGGGCTACACACCTCTCTGCTAATTACTTAATGTCTGCAACTCAGGTGACTCCCATGGTTGCTACAGTACGCCGTACCTACTGACCCAATTTAACACTAGCTGTTCGGCTACAGTAGCTGCTTCCTGATTAAGAATGGGGTAGACCTCGGGCCACGTGCTGAAATGATCGGCTATAACCAGCGTGTATCGATTTCCCCATTCGGATTCCGGAAAGGGTCCTGCGATGTCAACAGCAATTCTTTCAAACGGTACCCCCACGTTATAGGTTTGCATTTGTCCTCTCAGTCGTCGCTTTGGGCCTTTGACGGAAGAGCGAATTGTGCATCTGCGACACCAGTCCTCTACGTCTTCCCGAGCATGGAGCCAGTAGAACCCTTCTTGCAATTTTGCTAAGGTTTTGTTGTTACCAAGGTGGCCCCCCAAGGGTCCTTCATGCATTTCCTTAACCACATCGTGGATTCGGCTTTTGGGAAGTATAGTTTGCTGCCATCCGCCGTTTCCCATTTCCGCTTGAGTACGCCATCCTCCACCTGAAGGGAGTTCCATTGTACCCAATAGCTTTTCAGGGCGGCACCGTGCATCGAAACGTTCTTCCACTCAGGTCGTCCAGTTGCCTCCTTCCATACGAGCAATGGTCCGATGTCTTAATCGGCTAACTGGGCATTTCGAATCTCCTCCGGTGACCAACCTTCATCGAATTCGGCCGTTATCAATCGCAGATCAACGGGCGGTTCCTTTTCCTCAATCCGTCGGCAATGTTTGCAGTTAGCTTGACATGGACGACGAGATAGGGCGTCAGCATTTCCATGGACTCCACACTTTCGATGAAAGATTTCGTAGTCGTATGACTGCAATCTTTCGATCCATCTCGCAACTTGTCCCTCGGGGTTTTTGAAGTTAAGCAGCCATCTCAGCGATGTATGGTCCATTCGAAGAACAAATTTCTGGCCATATAGGTACTTATGGAACTGCTTGGTGGCCTCTATTATAGCCAATAGCTCCTTCCTGGTCACGCAGTAGTTCCTCTCACTTTTTGAGAGAACTCGACTGTAATATGAGAGGACTCTTTCTTCGCCATCGATTTGCTGGGAGAGTACAGCTCCAATACCGCAGTTGCTCGCATCGGTGTCAACTACCAACATTTTTCCGGGTTTCGGATATGCCAGCACGGGTGATTCACACAGCGTCTCCTTCAAGGTCTCAAAGGCTACCTGGCATTGTTCATTCCAGACATATGGACGATTTTTCTCGGTTAGCTGATGAAGACACTTAGCTATTTTGGCAAAGTTTTTGATGAATCTTTGAAAGTAGTTTGCCAGACCCAGAAAACTTCGTACTTGACTATCGCGAACTAATGCTCGAAACGGAGGAGCATTCCAGCACGAAGTGCGATTCTTCTCCAGGATAACACGTGCTTTCATACCGCGCTTCTCGCGCTCGATACAATATCGGATTGGGGTGGGATGTACTGGAACACCCCCCTACAGTCCGGACTTATCACCCTGCGACTACCACATGCTTGGGCCACTGAAGCAAGCCCTCGGAGGTCAAAAATTCAACACCAATGACGAGGTAGAGGAGTTCGTGCACACACGGCTGTCTGAGTCGTCCAAGGAATTCTTTGATATCGGCATCAAAAAGCTTCTGGAAAGGTTGGCAAAATGCGTAGCTTGTTAGGGGGAGTACCTAGAAAATTTTTGTAAATCTTTTCGATAGTAAATAAACGTGTCAGATCATTTATCTCGATCATATTTGATTCGTCTCGTGTGTATATATATATATATATATATATATATATATATATATATATATATATATATATATGTATATATATATATATATATATATATATATATATATATATATATATATATATATATATATACATATATATGTATATATACATATATATATATATATATATATATATATATATATATGTATATATATATATATATCTATATATATATATATATATATATATGTATATATATATATAGATGAATATATGTCTATATATATATATATATATATATATATATATATATATATATATATATGTCTATATATATATATATATATATATATATATATATATATATATATATATGTCTATATATATATATATATATATATATATATATATATATATATATATATATATATATATATAGTAAAAATCGTTGAATACGATACTGAGGGTACTGAAATATTTTTTAGTGTTAAAAGAATTTCGCCTTAAAGGAAATAACATATATATATATGTATTCATCAAAATATAGTTTATTGTAGTAATATATATATATATATATATATATATATATATATGCATATATATATATATATATATATATATATATATATATATGCATATATATATATATATATATATATATATATATATATATATATATATATACATGTATATGCATATATATATATATATATATATATATATATATATATATATATATATATGCATATATATATATATATATATATATATATAGATATATATATATATATATATATATATATATATATATATGTATATAAATATATATATATATATATATATATATATATATATATATATATATATATATATATATATATGCATTTATATATAAATACATATATATGTATATACATATGTCTATATATATGTCTTTATATATATATATATATATGCATATATATATATATATATATATATATATATATATATATAAATATATATATATATGTATATAGTAAAAATCGTTGAATACGATACTGAGGGTACTGAAGTATTTTTTCGTGTTAAAGAATTTCGTCTTAAAGGAAATAACATATGTATATGTATTCATCAAAATATAGTTTATTGTAGTAAATTTTATTTACATGGATATGTATATACATATGCTGTATTTATTGAAAATCAAAACAAAAGTATATGTTGACAAGAACTTAATGAAATCAATTAGAAAATTTTCAAGGTTTTTGAAAAACAAAACATTTATTGAGTTTTTGGAAAATAATCTGATATTTTTCTTTGCATTGCATTTTTTAACCTCAAATTGTCAACAAATTGTTCCATGTCGTTCATTTGCATTCATTTCAGCATTGGAATGTTCGTCTAAATAATTGCGCATACTTTTTACGATGATCCTCATTTCGGATGACGGTGGAACAGGAGCTGCATTATTCGCTTCTTTTTCGTCATCAAAATCTGCCTCAATGATGTTTTTGAGCTTTGAACAAACTCCAAAATATCTTTGTCAGCCATAATTGGAACTGTGCGCTCACTATCATCATCCAATGGAACGAATTCTTTCAATGATACTTTCTCAAACATTTCACTAAGCGCCGGTTCAGTTTCAATATCCTTCTTCTCCATTGCTTTTGGCGCTGAAGAATCTGATACTTTCAAAAATCCTGCATGACAAAAACAATTTTGAATCGTCATTGGAGTCACTGAGTGCCATGCCGAATGCAACATATGAAAAGCATCTAATAAATTAATCGAAAAATTTGCTTCGATCGCGAGTAAATATTTTCGAAGCACTTGCTTCCGATTGAAAAATTTCATGTTTTGTATAATACCCTGATCACAAGGCTGCAAGACACTTGTGGTAGTCGGACATATTTTCGGAGTAAAAAGATAAGCTTTATAGCTTTCAATCTTTGAGGAACGGAACAAATGGAGAGGCTATGCTCATATAAGCTCCATAGAAAATGATACGACCACCTTCTGAGCATGATTGTCATTTCATTTCCATTAATTTCCACAATTTCTCCTCTCGAGAGCCAGATTGTCAATTTGACGACTAAATATGGACGTGAAATTTAGCTGGCGTGGATCTGTCAGTTTCCATATCCTTCGTAAAATATGAATTTCGCATCGTAAAATTTAAAATTTTTCAATGAAAAACTTAATATACGAAAGTAAACGTGAGTGAATTACAAAGTGAAGTGTGTAGTTTTTCATTATTTGCTGGAAAAAGGAACTGACTTGCTGTATTTTTCCTGGCTCAGGTGAGTAAAATGTAACCAAACATAAAATCATGAGATGCGTCATCAATTTAAGTGGATTTTTTACATTAGTCAATAACCACGCGATATTTCATTACATAAAAGTGAAACTTGACTGTATTTGGACTTGTGCCGTGTAAAAAAAGTGGTTTTGCCGACAGTTTTGATGATTTACGCGAGTGAAATACGTTTCATGTCTGCTCCTTGAACATTGACATATGTCGAATCAATTGGTGAAAATATTTTGATCGAGGACGTAATTCGTGGATGTTTCAATCAAATTAACTTTAAATCAATTCGTTTTATGGTTTCGCGTTTGCGTTTTGTCCAGAGTGTGTTTATTTTATAAACATTTTGATTTGAAACGTTTGCAGCGAGAGTCATTGCGGAATTTTTTGAATATTACGTGTCGAGTTCAACGAAAACGTTAAAGAACGTTCATGAATATTGAATATCGGGTTGTTTTGAAGTCGTAGAAAGAGTCGGAGAAGTGTACACGATAAAATTTCATTTAGAAAAATGGATAATACTGCAGTACGAAGTGTTTTTATCTCAACACAGTGCAACGTGATCTGGGGCCACTAAAACTTATTTTCGAAACATGGCGGTTTAATTTGAAAATATTTGTTTATTTACCGGAACGAAGAAAGCCGACTTCAAAGTGCGCTACAAAGAATGAAATGAATTTTATGGAAGTGGTACTAAATTACCAAGTAAAATCACTAATGTAGCGCCGCTTTTATAAAATTTAATTCTTCTTTTACTTTGGTGTCGGTTTTTTTTTTTAATTTTGGGTGAAATTTTTAAGAGAAATTTACCTATTACGTAGAGTTCTTTTTATGTATATATATATATATATATATATATATATATATATATATATATATATATATATATATATATATATACAATAAATATATATATATATATATATATATATATATATATATATATATATATATATATATATATATACATATTATATGTCTACAAATATATGTGTATATATATATATATATATATATGTATACATATATATATATATACATATTATATGTGTACAAATATATGTATATATATATATATATATATATATATATATAAACGTATAAATAAATAAATATATATATATATATATATATATATATATGTATATATATATATATATATATATATACATATATATATATATATATATATATATATATATATAAGTGTATATACATGTATATATATATATATATATATATATATATATATATATATATATATATATATATATATATATATATATATATATATATGCATATATATATATATATATATATGCATATATATATATATATATATATATATATATATATATTTATATATATATATATATATATATATCTACATATATATATATATATAATATATAGGATATAAGGAAAATCGGGACTATGCTAGAGATTACAATTTTGCTCCAATTTTCACAAAACTTTTAGGAAAGGCGTATTGGATGAATATGTCAGTCAAGTTGTTTAACCAGCTCAATCGGTCGGGGGAAAACAAAATGGCGGCCATTTTAGACAAAAAGTTGTGATTCCTGTTCTGAAGAAACCATTGCTCTTATTTGTATGAAATTTGGTACAGAGGTTCATTGAGGTGTGCGATGAATTTCACAATAAAAAATCCAAAGTCGAACAGTTTGAAACAAAATGGCGGCCACTCTTACGTCGAAAAACGTATAAGCATTGGATGTTGTAGTTGTGACCAAACTTTTCAATCGATATTAATGAAATTCGGTATTTTCATAAAGACTATAAGTGTCTAAAGAACTATCTAAAAAGACTAGAGATCAGGTCTCCAAAAAAAAATGGCGGCTTGTTGAAGCTTGAAATTTCAAACGCATCTCAAAGACCCAATATTAATTCGATTTAAATGAAATTTATTTTAACGATAAAAAACAATTAGATCTAAATGCTTTGCTATTTTGGTGCGCATAGATGGGCAAGTTTCAAAATGGCGGGGAGTCAAATATGCGATTTTTTCAAATTTTATGGCCCTCTAGTGGCTACATTTTCCAATGCATTTTGATGAAACTTAAAATCATGGATAATTGTATTAAGTTCTTGTACTAAACAAAAAATTACAAAAATCGGATGAACAATAAAGAAGTCGAAAATTTACAACCTAATATTTTTAGTTGCCATTTTCCTAAAAAATTTATGCTATTGCCCTATCTAGAGGGAAACTACGATTTGAATGAGATTTGGCAGATTGACTGATGAGACTCTAAAATAGAAATATTTTAAAAAGTCCAAAAAATACATGCATTCAAAATGATGGCCCCCGAAAATCAGAAGGTAAGTGCAATTCGCTATCTTAGTAGCAACTGAAGTAATAAATATTTTTCATGGAAACGTTTTTAATGGCTTAACCTGTAAGTATTTATCCAAAAGACCATTTTAGGGGATTATAAAATATTTTTACACTACCCTCTTAAAATCGTGATCTGTCTTTTCGTCTTTCTCTCCGTCCGTCCGTGCATCACAGGAAGTTTAATCGCAAACCACACAAGCTAGAGTTATGAAATTTTCCACGTAGGTCAAGAGTTGTGCCCTCTCAAACTTCTTCAAAAACATTCCACCAGAATAATAATATCAGCACATATGACAATTTTTTGGCTATCTTTCTGTAGTAAACAATTAATTCGCAAACGCTGCATTCTCATAAAGCTTATCACCAAGAATATGATAAACCTCATCAAATGATGAACAAAATTTTGACCCAAATTTCGAAATTAACTTCGAGCCTATGCGAGTTATCACAATAGCAAAGGCAAAAGCTCGTGGCTTCATGAATTTGATCTTTCGCCGTCTCCTGTATCTACCTCCATGGGTGAGCTGGATAATTGTCAATTATCATCGCAACGTTACGCCTTTCTCGTAAAAATCGTTCATCTAACTTACAATCCAATTGTAGAACATCGTAGCTACCAAGTATGCTTTTTGTTTGGTGCAAATCCCACCGGTAATAATCTTACATTCTGAAAACACTGCGGTTTCAAACTTTTGTCAATAATGAATAGGGGAAGTTTTTCAGAACCATCCGAATTGCATCCTGTCAATACCGTAATCCGTTCTGTGGAGAGTTTCCCACCTGAACACGATTGTCCCTTAAACGATAAAGTTTTATTCGGTAAGCAGCGGTAAAACAACGCAGTTTCGTCTGCGTTGAAGATATTGTATCTTTCGCTTCATATTCTTCAAGTACGGAAGGCAAGGTAGGCTGCAACCAATTTGCTGTCATGGATGGTAAAACATTATTAGCTTCACCACAAACATTTTTTAGGGCTATGCCATTTCTTTTTTTGAAACGTTGCAGCCATTCTGGGTTTGCAGAAAATATAATACCCAATTGTTTAGCAAGTTTTTTTTAACATTATTGGTCCTGATATGGGGACATTCTGAGATCTCGCTTATTTAAACCAAACAAGTAAAGCCGCCTCTAAATCCTCATGCTGGCCGTTCTGATTCGTTTTCGCTCAGGCGCAAATTTACTCCGTTCGAACATATCCGCAATTTGCTCTCTTTTTTAGGGTTTTGTACTAAAATACAAAACCCTATTGCAATCACGACCTGTGTCCGTCTGTCCGTCCGTCCGACTGTATATCACAACACTTTTTCTCCGAAACTATAAAAGCTACAGCAATGGAACTTTGTGAAAAGGCCAGAAGTGGTGGCTTCTTGAAAGTTCAAGGGTGGGAAAATTTTTCAAAGGGCTTTAAGGGAGATATCTCCAAATAGGGGGGTGACCCTCTAAAAAAAAATTTTTTCACCGTTGGTAGTCGAATAGGGTGTCGTTGGAAAGGTCTTGATGAGATCTTTTCAAAACAGGTCTTAAAATTGCCTTATCGTTACCGAGGGGGGCAGGGGAAGAGGTAATGTACGAACATTTCACGTACCGGTATCAGTAATGCGAAGATTGAATAATTTTGAGGTATTTTTCCCCAACTTCAACGTTTAAGGTGCATGCTTTGAACACTTGGTTAAATTTAATGAATGAATGAAGATAATTACCTACGATTAATACTCATACGTGAAACAAGTCGAGGAGGCAGGAGAGAGCTCCCAGCAAAAGGGCTTTATAACCATTCTAGAAAAAATAGGCCATGAATCGATGATGACAGAACAGGGAGTGGCTCCTGAAAAAAATTTCATCAAAGGTAGCTGATATGAGTATCAAATGAAAGTTCTTAAACTGACAGTTTTTGCTTCAGCGGCGGCACAGGGGGGAAATACATGAAAAATATGTTTCCGCCCTTGTGAATGGATCTGTGATCTTAAAAATCTGAAAAAATTATCCAGGGAGATATTTATGAGTATAACGATAGCAAATACCTCAGAAGTCAAAATTCGGTCAACTTGGTTAAGAATAGTATGATCTTCGAATTTCATATTTTCTCCAATAAAATCATCTTTTACATG
Source organism: Odontomyia ornata (assembly GCA_963969285.1). NCBI lineage: Eukaryota > Metazoa > Arthropoda > Insecta > Diptera > Stratiomyidae > Odontomyia > Odontomyia ornata. The sequence continues at coordinate 221,602,806 of OZ017739.1, forward strand.
TTTCTTGATTTTATTCGTTGCTGGTGACTGTATTTGATTTTATTCGTTGCTGGTGACTGCATTTTGTAAGTTAAGTACAAAACCCTTCTGACATGAGGGTAGGTCTGTCTACCCAACTAGTTTAATTATTGTTGATAAGATAGAATTAGCAATACCAAAATCTTTACAGATCTCCGTTTTTGTCTTCTTTTCTTGATCAACAGCCTTAAGAAGCTCCATCTTCATTCTAAGTGAAATAGCAGTTTGCTTCCCCGTTGTGCTTTTTGCCATGTCGATCCAAACGATCCAAACACTGACTTTAACAAACACTGCTATGTACTCGTCAGCGAATCCCAAAGCCAACTGATGAGTGATGAGATTGTTTTGTGAGGCGTTTGTAGGAGCGGACGGTGAATGAAGCTTAGATAGGCAAAATGGGCTCATGTTATATGCTTTTCTGAGGATATTTCAAGACCATTGTTGGCTCTGTTTTCTGTATTTTGTTCATTACCATAAGTAAAATCTTTTCATGTTAAGCGATTTTCGTTTCGTGTTAAGACAAAAAATGCGCATGAGAATACGTAATAGTTTGCCGGGACCGGTGTGTTACTTCGTGTTAACCAATATTTCGTCTTAAGCATTTTCGTGTTACATTTTTTTCGCTGTATATGTATTTGCAGGAAGCGAAGACCCGAGAGGGGCTGCAACGCTACGAAGAAGAAGATATATGTATGTATACCTAAATATATACGTACATATATATATATATATATATATATATATATATATATATATATATATATATATATATATATATATATATATATATACATATACATATTTAAATACATATATACACACACTATATATGTGTACATATATATATATATATATATATATATATATATATATATATGTATATATATGTATATATTGTTTGTATATAACAAATAAATCTGATTTCAGATTAATTTCTCCTTAGTATTCCTCACGCTTATTTTAAATTTAAATAATTTTGCCCCTACTCAAAATAACTATTCCTTACGGCACTGAATGTACACATATGAAGAACATGCTTTACTAACACTAAATAAATTCTACTACGCGTTAAGGGGAATACCGGGTTTCCTGTAGTACCTATTCATAAAGTCCACCAGGTCCACTTTTGTGGCCATTGCTGAGAAAAATAACTGCTGGGTCTACCCGCGGAATTAAGCAGCATATTTGATTGAATTTTTTCAAGCAGGAAAACTATAAATCTATAAAAAAAATCTACGTGTTTTACTCCCTAGTTACTTGATTTAGAATTTTATGAAGTTTATTTTTGTCAACACCTATTATAAATCCAGTTTTAGTTAATTATTACTAACGTCCTAGAAATAAAGTTGACAAACTAAAAAACGCGTAAATATTTATCTTGGGTTAAGAAAAATTAATTTTTTTTATTTGAAGCATTTGATCGTTTTGGTTTCTAAGAATACAACCACACCTGCACTTTTATTTTGATATTAAATTTACCAAAAAAAAAACATTTTTACCACTCTTTGCTTTGAAGCAAACATATTTTATAAATCTTGACTACTTGACAGGTTTACCACATTCAAATAATCGATTGCAAATAAAGACAATATTTACTAAATTTATATGCATATATATGCATATATATCTATGTAATATATATATATATATATATATATATATATATATATATATATATATATATATATATATATATTGAGACTTGTCGCCACTCTCAACGGTACGTTCCGCCATAACATTTATTTAGGGTTCAAAAGCAGGAATCTGATCGAGATCAGTGGATAGCAGCAGCACGTTGCATTGGAGTGTGCTTAACGGAGAGCAGTTACATCTGCAAAAGACATTTCGCTTAACATGACCTGATATTTGCTGGTTATTACTTCGACAAAAATGACATTATTTTGAAGTTTTATTTATTTTTGAATTTTAATCTTACAGAAATCACCATCACGCTAAGAGGTAGGTGGGGCCTCACAGCGAGCGCGGTGCCATTGAGATTCCCGGGCTGCAATATAAATATTAAGGGCTTGCAGCTCATCACCAATGAAGGCGAAAATTTACAGCCACCGCTGGAAATTAAGTTTAAGATAATATCGGACATTATAGAAAATGAAATTCACTTTTTGCGCGAAGATTGGTTTGTGAAGCTCACTGATAATGCATTGTTCTTGCATAAAATTAAATATGATTTGAATCCATTTGTTTATTGTTCGATTAAAATTGAAGAGTCTTTAAAAAAAGCGGAAGTATATTTTGAAAACATTAAATATAAAAATAGCTCATTAAAAAACGTTCTTGGCCAGCAAATGATGTGCGATAATTTATATAAAATTAATAAATGCAATAGAAAAGATGTATTGAAATTATTTTGAAAACATCAAATATAAAAATAGCTCATTAAAAAACGTTCTTGGCCAGCAAATGATGTGCGATAATTTAAATAAAATTAATAGATGCAATAGAAAAGATGTATTGAAATTATATTTAACAGTTAAAGAGCACATCCTTTATGAAGTAACTAATCAATTTCATCCAGAATCAAACACATCTTATAACTAAGTCCATGATATGATCCTGATTCATTAACATGCAGTCGCGAGGTTCAAAATCATTAACGTTACTTAGCTGTTCATTTTTGCAAATTCTTGACTCTAGATGTAGTCCTGGGTGTCTTTATTTGACCAAGACGTTAGAGCAATTAGAAACAAAATAGAAGATAGTTATTTAACTCTTCTATGAAATTTATTGGAAATCCAGTATTAAATTTTAAAGGCAATAAGCCGGTGCAGCAGTAAATACTAATGACAAATCAAATAAAAATGTGCTCTCAAATGCAGTTCGTTTTCACGATATCATACGTATCCAAAAATAAAGTAGTAGGGCTGTTTCCTGAAAAAAATATGGGTGGTAGTAAGTTGTTTAAAATAATGAAAGTGTGGTAACTTCGATTCCTCCAATCGCTATTCCGCAGAGATCTGTCACCCCTCAAATTGAATGTCCCAATCAGCTGATAAGGTTATTTGCCAGGTCCTGGCGGTTGGACGCCTGACGCCGACATGTGGGGAGAAAACTAAGCAAAAATCGAGTGACCGCGTGTGAAAAACGAGCATCGAGTGAACCTAGTAAATTGAATTGTAGAGATGTGTTTTTCAAAGTTCCTGTCGAGAATTTTTAAAAAGCGAAGTAATTTTTGAAGCGTCAATACGGAAAAATTAGAAAAAAGTGTTAAAATCCTGCGGGGCCATGCAAGGCCCACGGCGAAAATTTTTAACAATTCCTTCGAATTTCAAGCTTGCAATCTTGTCTTCCTGTGGATTTTCGGGGCTAATAAATTACTAAGGATTAATACGAACCGATTTGCACACTGAGTCGGCGCCCGCAACGCGTAGGGCCTATGCCAGGAAAGTGCCGCCACCCCAACATATTTACCTAAAAATAAATTTACGTATTTAATTAGTTCCTCAAATAAGTTTCTCAAGATTTATCTTGGGAAACTTATATAAGAAACTGTTAAAAGCCGCAAATTTATTTATATATATTTATTGGTAAGTAACCGAACTTTGGATCAAAGTTTAATCAACGAAAATGTATTTTTAGAGATTATTGAAAAAAATAATGGAGAGCAACTGTTTAGTTTTCTGAGGTATATTTATTAACAGCCTCTAATAGCCTTCATGCTAATCATTGAATATTAATCTGATAATAATTTTGTACGGCATACAATATATTTTCAAAAATCTTAGAAAATAAAATTGGATCGTACGCCAACAGTATTATTTGGGAGTATCAAGGTGTGTAATGAATCATGTGACGCCGCTGGCGACCACTACCAATACACCATGCTGCCATGTGGCTTTCTATCTCATGTTGGTTGTGACGGATTCAAATCCCACGACAGTTTTGGTCGTGGGATGTCAAAGTCAATTGACAGCCACATGGTAGCAGGGTGTGTGGGTAGTGAGTGCCATCGAGGTCATTCGCTTTTATCGCAGGTGGACTTTATTGTGTAAATTCTTTTGTGAGTTTTGTGGATAAAGTGAAGATTCTGTGTTACAGCCTAAACCCAAACATAAACATTTCAGGTAAATATTCAAAGGACGACCTTAATGCTTAGAAGATAGTTAAAGAGGCGATTGTGGTGAGGTTTCCATGATGACGGACGACCCTATTAGCGAGTAAAACAGGAAAAACAGTCGGAAATCGTGACATATTATTCGTACAGAGAATTGGAACCTTCAAAAAGAATGGAGTACAAGTGATGGTTGAATTCGACAGTCAAAGAGCACGTGACAATTTAAATGGAGCCGACATATATGCAGGAGATACAAGTTGGGATTACACTTTTGCCACAGAATTGAGCAACAATCGTACTCCACTATTACAGGAGTCAATTTACGGCGGTCGTCCACAGCCATATAGTGAGTACCCAAGTAGGATATTTTTTTCATTAATACCAATCGCATTAAGTATACGTTTAACCCAATAATTGAGACAAACAAGAAATTCGTTGTCTAAACTAATATTATTCATACAGTTGAACATAATTGAAAAATATAACTCCCCTGAGAATGAATAATTTAACCCAGAAAAAAATAAGTAGAAGTAATCAAACGTATGAATATTAAACGTCAGGGCAACAAAATGGCATATGTAGATGTGTATATGTAAGGATAAAAGTGAAATGATGTATAATTTTAAATTAATTTTCTATAAACAGAGTTGGTTTGTGTGAATAGATTGAAAAGAAATTTAATTTATTAGTAATGGAAGAAACAAACAAAAAATTAAATCAATGAAAAAAAAATTCAGCAATCTTTTTAAAACATACCTCTTTATACGTTATGAGGAAATTGATAATTATTTATTAAAAGTTGCTCCACTAATTTGGATGATAAATCGCAAGGCCAAATAGTCATTAATTAGAAATGAATAAATATTGAAAAAAACTTGCAAAGAGTACGCGTGTGTATAGTCATGAAAATAAGGTCTAAACAAAAATGTAAGAAATGTTGTGTTTCCTGATCTCATTTGCTATCCTTTCAATGTTAACAATTTTCTAATCGTATATAAATATTTTCGGGAGGTAGTATGTTTAGTTTGAATATGACAATCTTTTCAATTTGAAAATTGAATTCTTTGAGATAATCCTGTTCACTTTGTTCTATGGATTATTGTTTAATACTCCCTACCTACTAGAAAACACGTTCATTCAATGGGGCCTAAAGGCATGTAAATTCGATTTATTTTGTTTTTTTTTATCTTCAAAGCAAATGGTTTTTGTGCTTATTTCTGCCCCTCATGTGCTTCAATCAATGACTCATTGTGTATTCTGTTTATTAGAAAAGCTTCACCAAACACCAAAAAGGTATGCATTTAACTTGGCATACCTTTCCTGCCTCCAAGTAAAATCCCTTGTATATACTATAAATCTAAGATGAATAAGAACTGGATGGGCTAAGCTCATATAAAATGCATGATAGAGCATGCGACCGGTTTCTGCTCTCTTCCAAGTGAACTGTCTGTCATTTCCTCCCCGTCTGCCTCTTGCTGGTCACTTTCTTGTTCCAAAAGCTGACTAGATGTGAACTGTCTGTCAAGTTGACTGATGGAAATTGGGTGCCAAATTGGCAAATTTGCAAGTTTCGTCGCGAATTTCGTCCGATTTTAAAACTGTGGAAAGTGTTCGCGATCTAAATTCGTTCCAAGTGTTTAAAGATTTGATTGCGGTTTATAATTCAAGTAAATTTAACGTGTGACACTGTGAAATTAATTTGCAATTTAAAAATGAAATGTGTAGTGCCTTCGTGTGAAAATTATAGCAGAAAAGGATTTGTAGGTGTTTCATTTCACAAGTGAGTAGTTAATATGTTAATGTTTTGCATGTTTTTCATACAATGCTGAAGGTTTTTCAACTAGAAAGCAAATTTTTGGTATTGTATGAAAATTTGTTTACATTGAGCAGCAGCCATGTGCTGCTTTGTTGTTATTTCTTCTTCTATTTCAAACCTCGTTCACTAAAAATTGTTCATATAATATATATAATTGTAGATTAGCAAGAAGAAATTATAATTGACCAACATGTTCGATATTACATGTGAATTTTTTTTCTTTCATTTTTTAAATTTCATTTGGTGTATAAATTAATTAGAGATCACTGCAGATTTTTAGAGTATGAAATAAAACATTAAAAAACTTGTAGACATGTAGGCAGTGAAACTTGTTACGAAATTCTTGTGACAAGGGACGAGTTTTAGCAAAGCATAAGTACTATAGAAGGTTAAATGGCATAGAGATAAGAAACACACAACGCATGTAAAATTAATGATTAGGAATAAATTAAAATATAACTTTGAGGCCGATTAATGTTAAATGTAAATTAACAATATCTTTTAAACGTGCGAATGAAGAAGAACAAATAAAAACCATGAATTGCTAAATTTAACGCAGACTTCCCTTTCCAGTGGTCCTTCTTTTTCAGAGGCAGTGAGAGTGCAGGGTAAGTATGCCGTTGCGAGGGTAAGGTTTGAAAAAATCCGCTGAGGCCGGTTTCGCGTCGCGCGCGGTACGTGGTACCTTTGTTAGTTTGTCTTTTTTTTCCTTAGCGTAGCTTTCTACGAATTCACGTTAACGTAGTATATTTGTCGGTACCGCGTCGGTAAAATTTGGGGACGTGATATGGAGGTTAGATTTTTGTTCTTTGACTGGATTGATGAAGAAATACGGAGTAACGTAAAGTAGGTTTCTTCTACGTATGATTGTGTTTTCGACGCGTTTGAAACGGGCGTTTAATGGTGGCTGAAAATTGTAAATGAGCGTAGTACATTTTAAGACCCGCGACCGAAATCCCCTCCGATCTAGCTGGCCGACAAGCAGCCACCGCGAAAATGGGTTACGGCGCACGGATTGGTTGACCGGTTGGTACCATTTGTTGGCACGACTCAGACTTAACGTCTAGAACCGATGAGAGGTCGGTTCCTCGTTCGTGAATGTAGACAGACGGTAAATCGTTACAAATGGCGCCCAACGTGGGGCCAAACATCCTAAGGGGATAAGAGATTCGCGTCTTCTGACGAGTTGGTCCTTTACGGAGGATGTAAGGTACCTTGGTACTCGAGCCTCACAAACAGGAGCAGCGGAGTTGTGTGATACACACTTGCAGTCGCTTCACGTGAGTTGTAGCTTCTGCTCTCCTGTGTTTGATTTTTTTTCGCGACAGAATCCTTCCGATGTGTTGTCCCATGTTGACCCCTGTGAGGACCTTCTATTTTCTTGATGGAACTGTCAGCCAGATGGTTTCTCAAATTGGCCTGGACTCTCAAGAAAATGGAAGGCTACCTTGCCTTTATGTCGCGGAAGGATTCTACTCATTTTTCATGCGTGATAGACGAGTGGTATCGGTTCAACGTTCGGTGGCGTATGCTGGAGTTGTGGAGCCCGGAATGCTTCCACGTGTCGGGAATTTTGACCGCGTACAAAGCTGTTACGGTAGCTCTACCACTTGTCTCGTCGAGTCACTTAACGTAGTTTAGAGACGGTTTTTGTAATGCATGTGGGTTTGGGGATACATTATTGTAAATCGGCCGAAAGCATCCTTTCTCGGCGGACTACCATTCACTCTTATTTCTCTTTGGAGGAGTCGGCTGCTCGAAAGGAAAGTGTCTATTAAATACATTTTTTTTTCTATATTTACTAAATAGCTTGCCACTATCGGCCACTAATTTATCATTAAGCTGTTTGCATATATTTATAGATTAGAAGTAGTAGTAGGAGTAAGTTACTTTTTTTTTCTTTCAGTAAAACATAGCACCAACCCCCATAGTAAACACAAACATGGTGACAAAGCGGACCCCAGAAAAACGTTGGACTCGATCCAAAACGGTCCAACCCGCTAACTGCGGGGTCTGTTTTGAGGACGTAGTGGAAGGTGTAACCAGCGTGTGATTGGAGTGCGGACACCTGTTCCATCGTGCCTGTGTCCAACAGTTCCTACTGACGTCCGAGCTTTGTCCGCTGTGCCAACGACCCATAGAGCGGACCGCCGTAGACGCCCCACTCGGAACGCACGTCCCGACGCGTGGAGCAGTGGCGAAAGGGTCCCAAGATGCTGAACCGCCCCAACCACTGGTGGACCTGCAAGGAGCCGTCGGCGGAGAAGTTCCTGCTGTAGTTGTCGCGGCCGAGGTTTCAACCGCGCCTTCCACCAACTCCATTGACACACTCGTGACCTTAATGCAAGTTATGTGTGAGAGGATCCGAAACTTGGAGGGAAGGCTCCAGAACCTCCCGATTAGCCAACCCCCCAGCCGCGTGAGAACTCCACTTGGCTGGCAGCCCAATCCCAGTGTGGCTATGCCCCACTCTAGACTGGTTGATCATTGGACCCTATCTCCAAGGAACTCGGGAATGATCCCAGAGCTCCCGAGTATCGACCACGATGCAACACCGCACCTCCGTTGGTACCCACAGTCCCCGAGTCTGTCCCTTACAGCAGGCCCATCGAGGATTCGATTCCCCCCGCGAACGCATTGACACCTTTCCGAGACCCTACGCTTCGTATCATGGAGAGATGGCGCCTTAGCTTCACTGGTTTCAACTCGACGACATCCTAAACAATTCAGGCGCTAGTCTCCAGCACCCTGGGAGGTGACTTCTCGGCTTTCCTCCGGCATGAACACCTTCTGTTCAGCGGATATGCTGCCGACCGTTATTGGAGTTTTAAAGAATCGACGCCAGGTCCCTATTCGGACTCTTTCTGTGCAGTCTTCCGCAGCCGATTTGACGACGGCTTCACTGAAAGAGAACTACGGGAACAACTAAAGAAACGGAAACAGGGAGAATATGCGTTGGAAGCTTCAGAACAGTCTTTTTCATGTTCCCATCAACACCATACAAGGATTACGCCTCCATACCCGTAGGCAAGAACAGCTAGATGAGCGGCGAGGAACCTTCCGTCCACAACCTCGCATAACGGGCCCTGATCCACGAAATAATAATTCCGCGGAGTTAATGGCAGCGGGCCACCTACTGGCTGACCCAGTACTAGTACCGAGGATCGGAGCGCCCCTAGAGCCCGAGTTCCAAGCAATGATTGACCGACCATTCATCGAAGCAGTTACAAGTCCGACGGTCTGTTGGAACTGCCGGCAGACGGGGCATCGTTTCTATGCATGTCCAGCGGAACCGACGATCTTCTGTTACCGGTGTGGGAGGGCAGACGCTTATGCACCTGATTGCGCAGATTGCAAGTTATGAAAAAACTTGCCAGTGAGTGCCGCGACCACCCGCCGGCACTCCTAGAACCCGAACGAACCAATACTGACCCTATTACTAGCTACGACCAAGCCCCAGACATGACCCCAACTCTGCTGACTCGCACCACCAAACACAGTTCTCCTGAAGTTCTACAGCTGACGCCACCCTTCGTCGAGGCGGACGCGCAGGGGAATGGTAGCGAGGCGAAGGTCCCTTGGCATGTTAAGCCCTTCCACGTCAAACTGCGCAATTACTTGGCTACTCGCCAGCGCATCTTCCAGGAGGAGTTGGTTATAACTGTCCTACTGCGAAGGAAGCGAACCACGCGTCAGATGCGGAGCTTCTGGAGAAGGGTCAGGCAGTCTAGGAAGGTGCTGAGCGAAATACACTTAGACGAATTATTGAGGGATGACGTTCGACCATATGCGTCAGTCCACCTCCTGCAAAAGCGATTGTCAGGTTTAGTTTGATACGGGAGCCAGTGTGAATTGCAGATCAGCCGATTTTGCAGGGGAGATGCTGGCAATGCACGCGGACCAAATTCATCATTTTACCACCTGGTTAAGCATGGCGGACGGAACTCGTCACTCTGTAGTGGGGAAAATTACGACGGATGTCACCTTTAGAGGAGTAACTAAACCTCTAGAATATTACATTATCCCCCAATTAACCCAGAATCTTTACCTAGGGGTGGATTTCGTTCGAAAATTTAACTTGGCCCCGGCACTGTTTTCCGGCACGACACTCACTTATTACGACATGCACTGGATGTGAATCAACAACTGCGACTTGATTCGCCTATATCGGCTTTTCCATCGCATGAGAAGGAAGGTCTCGGCCGGACGGCCCTGGTGTTACACACAATAGATGTGGGGAATGCTAAACCCATAAAACAGAGACATTTTGCCATATCTCCGGCGAAGGAAAAGTTTTTATATGCCGAAGTGGATCGAATGCTAGCATTAGGCGTGATCGAAGAATCGCAGAGCGCGTGGGCTTCCCCGGTCACCTTAGTTGTCAAGCCGAACAAGGTCCGGCTATGCTTAGATGCCAGACTTTTGAACGCCGTCACTGTCAAGGACGCATACCCTCTACCGTTGATTGAAGGCATTTTGAGTCGATTGCCTAAAGCCCACTACATCACGAGCTTAGACCTCAAGGATGCTTTCTGGCAAATTCCTTTAGACCCTGGCTCAAAGGAGAAAACAGCCTTCACAGTCCCAGGTCGGCCACTGTATCAATTCGTGACCATGCCATGCGGATTGTGCAATGCCCCTCAGACAATGACGCGCCTTATGGATAAGGTGAAACCACCGCATTTACGGCACCAAGTTTCCGTATACTTGGACGATTTGCTGCTTATAACCGAGACCTTTGATGAACACATCGACCTGCTTCAGGAAGTGGCTTTGCACATCCGGAGGGCAGGGTTAACCATCAATATACAGAAAAGTCCGTTTGTGATGACGGAGGTGAAGTATTTGGGTCACATCATTGGGCATGGCAACATCAAGACCGACCCCGACAAGACTCAAGCGATTGACACTTTTCCATTACCGAAGACCACCAAGCAGTTACGCCGATTCCTGGGTTTATGCGGATGGTACCAGCGTTTCGTACGTGACTTTGCCATCATTACCACACCTTTGACCGACATGCTGCGTAAGGGACGTTAGTTCGTCTGGGAAGGGCCCAGCTTGCGAGCCTTCGAAGAGCTAAAGAAGAGTCTGACAACAGCCCCCATACTGCACAGCCCGGACTTTGGCAAACCGTTCTCAATCCATTGTGACGCGAGTCAACATGGGGTGGGAGCGGTCTTGGTCCAGGTTGCACAAGACGGTGAGGAGAGGCCTATAGCCTTTATGTCCCACAAGTTGAACCCGGCCCAGCGGAACTACACGGTCTCGGAGCAGAAATGCCTGGCGGCTGTGCTGGCAGTGAAACGCTTTCGAGCATATGTAGAGGGACATACCTTTGAAATCTTTACTGATCATGCGTCTCTGAAATGGCTGATGAGCCAAACGGATCTCCACGGGCGCTTGGCCAGATGGGCCTTGAAATTACAGGCGTTTGACTTCACGATAAGACACCGCAAGGGAAGTCAGCACGTGGTACTGGACACATTATCAAGGATGTTCGCCCCTGAAGGAGCAGAGCTGGCCCAGGAGGACGACAGCCCCCTATGGATCGACTTGGACCATCCCGCCTTCAAGTCAATAGGTTATACCCAGCTGATGAATACGATTCGGAACCAGTTACCGCAGCTGCCAGAACTACGGGTGACGGAGGAATTTATATACAAGCGGATGGGACACGCCTCCGGAGACCCCTCCAAGAAGAGGAACAGTGGAAGTTATGGGTGCCCGAAGAACTGACCTTCGAATTGATTAAACGGGCTCATGACCACTCATTGAGTGCACACGGTGGTTATGATCGTACGCTTCGGTGAATGAAGACTTACTTCTTTTGGCCTAAGATGGCGCAGCAAGTGAAAAAGTACGTAGTCGCCTGTGAGCTGTGCAAATGCACTAAAACCGATGGGAAAATTCGAACTACCGGAGCGGGTGTTCCAGCGCCTGTATATAGATCTCATCGGTCCGTACCCTCGCTCGACTTCGGGATGTACGGGAGCTGTCGTGGTCCTGGGCCACTTATCCAAATTTCTGATTGTTGAACCAATTCGAAACCTGCACGCTGGCCCAATAGTCAGCTTTCTGGAAAATCGCGTTTTCCATATATTTGGAGTACCGGAGAAGTTGGTCTCCGACAACGGAGTTCAGTTCACCTCGGATAGATTTCGGGAGCTAATGGACATGTATGGCATTACTCATCAGCGGACTGCCGTTTATTCCCCGCAAGCCAATGCGTCCGAGCGGTTGAACTGCACCCTCACAGCCGCCATTCGGGCTTACGACCAACCGGATCAGAAGGATTGGGACCGCCGGATTTCCGCCATCACCTGTGCCCTACGTTCTGTAATGATTTTCTACTTTTCAAGATCGAACGCGGAACCGACCTCTCATCGGTTCTAGACGTTAAGTCTGAGTAGTGCCAACGGATGGTACCAACAGGTCAACCAATCCGTGCACCGTAACCCATTCACGCGGTGACTGCTTGTCGGCCAGCTAGTTCGGAGAGGATTTCGGTCGCGGGTCTCCGAATGAGTTACGCTCAATTACAATATTTCAGTCACCTGGACATGCCCGTTTTCCAAACGCGTCAACAACTACTCATCCAGAACCAGAAACCTACGTTACGTTAATTCTGGATGTGATCTATCCACAGATCTCAAATCAAAAACGCTACAAAATCCCATAGGCGCGTTACCGAATCACCGACGCGGTACCGAAAAATATGCTACTCGAAATTAAACCGACGAAAACTACTCTAATGAAATGACGAAACAATCAAAGGTACCGCGTACCGCGCGCGACGCGAAACCGACTTCAGCGGATTTGTCGAAACCCTACCCTCGCGACGGCATACTTACCCTACACTCTCGGTTCCCACTGAAAAAGAACGAGTCACTGAAAAGGAAAGTCGTGGTTAACGTTTTAGCAATTCATATTATTTTCTTAGCCTTATCAATTTAACATTAGTATCAATAAAATGTAATATTTAATCATTATCTTTTTCAAATTTCAAATTTCCTTGCCATTATTAAAAATAAGAGCAAATACAATAATAATATTATAGTATTAAATCGATAAACGTATTAAGAATAATTTATATAAAATACAATAAATGTTTCCTTCTGTTCCGTTTTATTCATTTATACTTTATTTTCATTGAATTCTATACTTTTTAATGTTTTCATTTAAAAATTCTCAAGGGTAAAAATTACGAAGACGATTTCCTTAAAATAGATTTGATAATTATGTTTTCATAATTTTCATCCATTCTCATAACTAGATCTTGTTTTGAATCGGAGTTTATCCCCGTTAAAAATATTAACAATTTTATCTCTTATAATATGTGTCTGTATAATAATTTCACCAAAAAATATTTCCCTTTATTTTGCTACACGAGAATTTATTTTACTAAAGCGTAAGAAATATTTAAACGCGTTTTGCCATTGTTGAAAAGAACGTGTGTATTTGTAACTACTCAAAACAAAAACAACAGACAAATTCCCACTTATTAAAAGAAAATTGTCTTAAAAAATGTTCCTATATCTCTAGCAAATTATGCACTTGTTGTTTTTAATTATTTTTACTTCATTCATTATCAAATCTTTTTTTTGTCTATAGTATATAAATAGTCAAAGAGACAATATTTGAAATAACAAACACAAAATATATATATTTCATAAGATACATGCATGGATAATAATCAACCTTATACGAGTAGATATGCTTTTGCAGCCGTATAAAATAAATTCTTTAAAATTACGCAAAAATAAGATAAAAACAGGAAATCGGAAAAACATTATTGTTCATAATATTAATTGTTTCATTAAAAATAATAACATCATAATAGTATAGTATCGTAGTAATAGTGGGTGTGTGTGTATATGCGAAATAAAAATTAAATTAATTCCTATGTAATAATTATCAACCCCCATTGAATGGATCTAAAGAATGCTTGCTTCTTCACATCTTCAGCATCCCGCTCCGATGAGCCCAATCTTCTTTCAGGATTCTTGTGAAGCAGCCTACGCATAATTGCAATAGCTTCTAATGGTAAAAATCTAGGATATCTGACTTCATCATTTACAATCAAGTCGAACACTTCTTCCTTTTACATATTTGGCCTGGTAGTGACATTTGGTCTGCGAAGAGGTTGCCGCGTTGAAAAGGATATGCGAGCAATCAGTTACGCGTATTATATTGTAATTGAGGCCGATTCGGGACAATAAATTTTACTCTGTATGTCTACACCTTTTCATAGCGGTAAAGGTGAGAAATACAATAACAAATTGAACGAATCGTCTGTACGTGCGAGCTTCGGAAAACAAATAAGTATCGCGAAATCGTTCTGCCAATATGGCCACTCAGGAAAGTGTTTCACGACAGGCAACTGCAACACCTGGCAATGATAAAGCCGATCACAAAGCCAGAATGGATGGTGGACTAACTGGCTGCATCCAATTCGCGCACGCAAAATAAATTTACAAATTGCCTTTAACTTCTGCCACTGCTGATGGTTTTACAGCACTGCTGCTTTCACCCGCATGGTCACCTTTCGCCTGACTATTATCTTCTGGTGCCTTTCCGCTCACCTAGACAAAATATTGCTAATATTTTCTAAGTCTTTCTTAACTAAACTAACCTCTTTCATGATTGGAGCCTGTTGATCTTCTTGCTGAGTTTGACAGAGTTCCCTGTTCTAGCCTGAGGCAATGTTCCGGTGAATTTCACAAGTGTTTGATGTTCCCTTTGCAGTTTTCTTGAGTACGTTTCGCTCCGACCAAATCCTACACACAAACGATCGTCAACGAAAGTATGTTAAGAGGTAGAAAAGCACTTGAAACGTTCTAGACCGCACAACCTACGATCACGAACCATCAATCACCACAAACAGTTCTTTTGTTTCCTTCGCCGCCATGTGGCTGTCAAAATCCCAGGTTGTCACCTCGGACAAAACATCTGTGTGTGGAATGGCACGCCATATGGCGGCAATGTGCCTCTCCAGTTGTCGCCAGTGGCATAGTTTTCTCGATGGCCACGGTGGAGGGGCATTTCCAGATGGCTATGTCTCGAAATGTGCCGGGGTTTGGATTAATTCTATATTTCGAATATTTATATCCACAGATCTAAATATTTGGACAGAAAAAAAAAATATTTTCTGCACAACGATATCCGCACGACAGATGAAGTCCGCTGGCACTTCGAGGACATATCCATCTGGCCGGTTGCAAGGGTTCGGGATCGGAATCACTTCGATTCCCGGGCGTAGGCGTCACATTACACATTCCCCCCCCCCCAAAATCGAAGTAATTACGATCCCGTCTCCTATATAAAAGGTCTTGGTTAGGGCCGTGGCGGGTCGAAGGTCGGTTTCGAAGGATAGGCTACAACCATGTTCGTGAAGACTCGACAGTGACTATATAGTAGGGAGTCAGGTGTTATTCGGAGGTCTTCGTCTAGGCAAAGATTGGGGTACGCCACGGTTTTTCGTGGGAAATAGTTGCACTTCATCGTCTAAGGTCTTTTGCGTGGTAAATTCCCAGGGTTTTACCAGTCATGTCCGCGATGAGGTATCGGGTGGGGCTTATTACTTGTAGGACTCGACACTTCACGAATTTCTTGTCTAGTTTGGCATTGTAATGTCGGGTGGCATCGCTCTGTCGGAAGTTTCGACGATATATTTCGTCGCCTGCCTTAAAGCCAGAAGGATGAGATCGCAAGTTGTACCGCTCCTCTCCCCTCCGTCTACTTTCTTCAATCTTCTCCCGCAGTTGATCTCGCAGAAGTTGGAGCTTTTCGTGCGGTTCTAGAACCACGATTGGGTCCTCTAGCGATTTCAGCTGCCGCAATAGCCGGTAAGCGCTCCCATGACAGATCATGTACTGGCCGAACACTGCGAAATACGGCGAAATTCCGGTAGTGGCGTGGTACGACGAGCACAGCGCACTAGTGATGGCGGACAATTTGCGATCCCAGTCCTTCTGATTCGGGTGGACATAGGCGCGGATGGCCGCTATGAGCGTACGATTCAGTCGTTCGGATGCGTTGGCTTGTGGTGAATAGACGGCAGTTCGTTGGTGGATGATGCCGTATTTGGACATTAGGTCTCGGAACTTGCTGGAGGTGAACTGGACCCCATTGTCGGAGACAAGTTTCTCCGGAACTCCAAACATGTGAAAGACTCGGTTCTCCAAAAAGCTGATTATAGGTCCAGTGTGCATGTTACGTAGTGGTTCTATGATAGGGAATTTAGAGAGCTGGTCCAGGACCACGACAGCTCCCGTGTGACCAGAAGCAGATCGAGGGTAAGGACCGATAAGATCAATGTACAAGCGCTGGAACACGCGTTCGGGGACCTCAACCTTACCCATGGGTGGCCGAAGAATGGTGTTGGGCGCTTTAGTGCACTTGCATAGCTCGCAGGAGGCTACGTACGCTTTTATCTGTTGTGCCATCTTAGGCCAAAAGAAACAGGTTTTCAACCGCCTAAGTGTACGACCGTATCCGCCGTGCGCACTTGTTGGGTGGTCATGAGCCCGTCTGATAAGATCAGTGGTTAATTCTTCGGGCACCCACAACTTCCACTGTTCTTCTTCTTGTATGGGGTCTCCGGATGCGTGTCCCATCCGCTTATAAATAAATCCATCCGTCAACCGCAGTTCAGGAAGCTGGGACTGTTGATTCTGGATAGTGTGAATCAGTTGTGTGTAGGTTGCTGACTTGAAGGCAGGATGGTCCAGATCGATCAATTGGGGGCTGTCGTCCTCTTGGACCAACTCGGCTCCTTCAGGGGCGAACATTCTGGATAGGGTGTCGGGGACTACATGCTGGCTTCCTTTTCGGTGGCGAATTGTGAAGTCAAATGCCTGTAGTTTCAGTGCCCACCTTGCCAATCTGCCGTTGAGATCAGTCTGGCTCATAAGCCATTTCAGAGAAGCGTGATCCGTAACGATTTCAAAGGTGTGTCCCTCCACATAGGCTCGGAAGCGTTTCACTGCCAACACCGCCGCTAAACATTCCTGCTCGGAGACCGTGTAATTTCGCTGGGCTGGGTTCAGCTTGTGAGACATGAAGGCTATAGGTCTCTCCTCGCCGTCTTGTGCAACCTGGACTAAGACTGCTCCCACCCCATGTTGACTCGCGTCACAATGGATTGAGAACGGTTTGTCAAAGTCCGGGCTGTGCAGTACGGGGGCTGTAGTCAGACTCTTCTTTAGCTCTTCAAAGGCTCGCAAGCTGGGCTCTTCCCAGACGAATTTACGTCCCTTACGCAGCATGTCGGTCAAAGGAGTGGTTATGGTGGCATAGTCACGTACAAAACGCTGGTACCATCCGCATAAACCTAAGAATCGGCGTAACTGTTTGGTGGTCTTGGGTAGTGGAAAAACGTCGATCGCTTGAGTCTTTTCCGGATCGGTCTTGATATGGCCATGCCCAATGATGTGACCTAAATACTTCACCTCCGTCATCACAAACTGGCTCTTCCGTATGTTGATGGTTAATCTTGCCCTCCGGATGTGTAGAGCCACCTCCTGAAGCAGGTCGATGTGTTCATCAAAGGTCTCGGTTATAAGCAACAGATCGTCCAAGTAAACGAAAACTTGGTGCCGCAAATGAGGTGGTATCACCTTATCCATAAGGCGCGTCATTGTTTGGGGGGCATTACACAATCCGAATGGCATGGTCACGAATTGATATAGGGGCCGACCTGGGACTGTGAAGGCTGTTTTCTCCTTTGAACCGGGGTCTAAAGGAATTTGCCAGAAGGCGTCCTTGAGGTCTAAGCTCGTGATGTAGTGGGCTTTAGGCAATCGACTCAAAATGCCTTCGATCAACGGTAGAGGATATGCGTCCTTGACTGTGACGGCGTTCAAGCGTCTGGCATCTAGGCATAACCGGACCTTGTTCGGCTTGACCACTAAGGTGACTGGGGAAGCCCACGCGCTCTGTGATTCTTCGATTACGCCTAATGCTAGCATTCGATCCACTTCGGCATATAACGATTTTTCCTTCGCCGGAGATATGGCGAAATGTCTCTGTTTTATGGGTTTAGCATCCCCCACATCTATCGTGTGGAACACCAGGGCAGTCCGCCCGAGACCTTCTTTCTCGTGTGATGGAAAAGCCGATATAGCCGAGTCAAGACGCAGTTGCTGAGTTACATCCAGTGTATGCCGTAATAAGTTAGTGGGTTGAGATTGGTCAGGAACGGTGGTGACGGACTCCAGGGTCAAACCGGAAAATAGTGCCGGGGCCAAGTTAAATTTTCGAACGAAATCCACTCCTAAATAAAGATTCTGGGTTAACTGAGGTATGATGAAAAATTCCACAGGTTTAGTTACTCCTTTAAAGGTGACATCCGTCATAATTTTTCCCACTACAGAGTGACGAGTTCCGTCCGCCGTACTTAACCAGGAAGTGAAATGACGGATTTGGTCCGCGTGCTTTGCCAGTACCTCCCCTGCAAACTCGGCAGATATGCAATTCACACTGGCTCCCGTATCGACTAAGCCTGATACTCGAATTTGCAGGAGGTGTACTGACGCATATGGCCGAACATCATCCCTCAATAATTCGTCTAAGTATATGTCCTTCAACACTTTCCTCGACTGCCTGACTTTTCTCCAGAAGCTCCGCATCCGACGCGTGGCTCGCTTGCTTCGCGGTGGGACATTTGTGGCCAACTCCTCATGGAAGATGCGCTGTCGAGTAGCCAAGTAATTCCGCAGCCTGACATGAAAAGGTTTTACATGCCAAGGAACTTTCGCCTCGCTATCATTCCCTTGCGCGTTGGCATCGGCGAAGGACGGCGTCGGTTGTGGAACTTCGGGAGAATTGTGGTTAGCGGTGCGAGTCAGCAGAATTGGAGTCCTGTTGGAAGCTGGGTCATAACTAGTGATGGGGTCTGGATTGGTTCGTCCGGGGTTTAGGAGTGCCGACGGGTGGTCGCGGCACTCGGTGGCAAGTTTTTTCGTCCTTTGCAATTAGCACAGTCAGGTGCGTATGTGTCAGCCTTCCCGCATCGGTAGCAGAAAAGCGTTGGCTCCGCTGGACATGCATAGAACCGGTGTCCCGGTTGTCGGCAGTTCCAACAAACCGTCGGGCTTGTAATTGCTTCAAGGGAGGGTCGATCAATCAATGCTGGGTCCTCGAGCTCCGGTGGTGCTCCGCTCCTCGGTACTGGTACTGGATCAGCAAGCAGGTGGTCAGCTGCCATCAACTCCGCGGTGTGATGATTTCGGGGATTTGGTCCCGTTATGCGAGGTTGTGGACGGAAGGTACCTCGCCGCTCATCCAAGTGTTCTTGTCTACGGGCATGGAGGCGCAATCCCTGTATGGTGTTGATGGGAAAATGCAGAAGGCTGTTCTGGAGATCCCAGCGCATATTCTCTCTGATAATTTCTACCAGTTCGTCCTCGGGCATGGTATTTCGCAAGCGAGTGCTCAATCTCACTATACTTGTGTAGTACTGGTCGAACGGTTCGTGAGCGCCTTGTTTCCGTTTCTTTATTTGCTCTCTTAGCTCTCTCTCAGTGAAGCCATCCTCAAATCGATTGCGGAAGGCTGCACTGAAAGAGTGCCAAGTGGGACGTGGCGTTGACTCTTTAAAGCTCCAGTACCAGTCGGCAGCGTCGCCGCTGAACAAAAGATGTGCATGCCGGAGGAAGGCCGAGGAATCCCCTCCCAGGGTGCTGGATACCAACGCCTGAATCCGGAAAAGGAACCGGTCCGCCGATATTATATCTTTGAACCCTGCAAAGTTTAGGCGCCAACTCTCCATGATACGAGGCGTCGGGTCTCGAAAAAGTGCCAATGCGTTCCCGGGGGGAATCACATCCTCTACTGACCTGTTGTACTGAACGGCCTCGGGGGCTGGAGGTACCAACGGAGGTCCGGTACTGTGTCGTGGTCTATATTCGGGAGCTCTGGGATCCATTCCCGAGTTCCTTGGAGGTGGGACCCATTGCTCGGATTGTCGGGAGTGGGGCATAGCCACACTGGGATTTGGCTCCCATCCAAGCGGAGTTCTCACGCGACTGGGTGGTTGGCTCATAGGGAGATTCTGGAGCTTTCCCTCCAGGTTGCCAATCCTCTCCGAAATATCCCTCATCAACGCCACGAGGGTGTCAATGGAGTGGGCGGAAGGCATGGTTGTCACCTCGGACACGACACTTGCGGCCGGAACTTCACCGCCTACTGCTCCTTGCAGGTCTAAGAGTGGTTGTGACTGTTCAGCCTCTGGAACTCCTTTCGCCACTGCTCCACGCGTTGGTAGGGGCGTTCCGAGGGGGACGTCTAGGGCAGACCGCTCGATGGGTCGCCGACATAATGGGCAACTCTCTGACGTGAGGAGGAGCTGTTGTACACAGGCACGATGGAATAGATGTCCACAATCCAATCGCACGCTGTGTACGCCCTCCACTACGTCCTCGAAACAGATTCCACAGTTCGCGGGTTGGACCGTTTTGGACCGGGTCCACCGCTTTTCTGGGGTCCGCTTCGTTGCCATTTTCGTTCAATCTGGTGGGAGAAGTAAGTTCCTTAACTAAAAAAAATGTTACAATATAATATATATTTAAAAAACCTAGGAATAAATTAGTGGCCGATAGTGGCGAGCTATTTTGATAAGATAAGTGAAAAAAAAAAAATGTATTTGATACACTTTCCTTTTCAGTGGTCGACTCCTCCAACGGGAAAAGAGAGTGCGTGGTAATCTGCCGAAGAAAGGGTGCTTTTGGTCGATTTACGAAAATTACCCCATAACCCACATACATTACAAAAAACCGTCTCTAAACTACGTTAAAGTGACTCGACGAGACAAGTGGTAGAGCTACCGTAACGATCTTAGTACGCGGTCAAAATTCCCGACGCGTAGAAGCATTCCGGGCTTCGCAACTCCAGCGTACGCCACCGAACGTTGAACCGATACCACTCGTCTAACACGCATAAGAAATAGTTAGAATCCTTCCGCGACATAAAGGCAAGGTAGCCTTCTATTTTCTTGAGAGTCCATGCTGATAGGTAAACCCATCAGACTGGCAGTTCCATCAAGAAAATAGAAGGTCCTTACAGGGGTTAAACTGGGACAACACATCGGAAGGATTCTGTCGCGAAGAAAAAAAAAAATCAAACAAAGGAGAACGGAAGCTACAACTCACGTGAAGCGACTTCTAGTGTGTATCACACAACTCCACTGCTCCTGATAGTGGGACTCGAGTACCACAGTACCTGACATCCTCCGTAAAGGACCAACTCGTCAGAAGACGCGAAGTTCTTTCCCCATTAGGATGTTTTTGGCCCCACGTTGGGCGCCATTTGTAATGATTTTCTACTTTTCAAGATCGAACGCGGAACCGACCTCTCATCGGTTCTAGACGTTAAGTCTGAGTAGTGCCAACGGATGGTACCAACAGGTCAACCAATCCGTGCACCGTAACCCATTCACGCGGTGACTGCTTATCGGCCAGCAAGTTCGGAGAGGATTTCGGTCGCGGGTCTCCGAATGAGTTACGCTCAATTACAATATTTCAGTCACCTGGACATGCCCGTTTTCCAAACGCGTCAACAACTACTCATCCAGAACGGGAAACCTACGTTACGTTAATTCTGGATGTGATCTATCCACAGATC
Source organism: Odontomyia ornata (assembly GCA_963969285.1). Lineage (NCBI taxonomy): Eukaryota > Metazoa > Arthropoda > Insecta > Diptera > Stratiomyidae > Odontomyia > Odontomyia ornata. Next base: position 221,624,336 of record OZ017739.1, read on the forward strand.
TCAAATCAAAAACGCTACAAAATCCCATAGGCGCGTTACCGAATCACCGACGCGGTACCGAAAAATATGCTACTCGAAATTAAACCGACAAAAACTACTCTAATGAAATGACGAAACAATCAAAGGTACCGCGTACCGCGCGAGTTATGTTTCTCGGGCCGAAGTTATACAAAAAAAATTATACATTCACTCAATTTAAATTAAAACATGTAAGTTCCGCTTGAACGTCTTTATTAATATTTGGTTGAAATACAACTGAACTCGTTTTAACGTTTATAGAAAAGTCTATTGTTTGCAATTATGATGGTGCAGCATAATTTCCGTGGGAAAGGCACTTCGAAATGAGTGCAGGTCCAATGTCTGTCTGCGGGAGTCCAATAACCGTCGCGGAATTCGTCCAGGTAAATGGCACGTGAAACGGGATCCGATCTATTGGTCGGCACGTGGAATGGGGCTCGTAACTCCTCCCCCCTTAGAAAGAAGCGACGGAAGCAGGAACTGAAATTTTGCAGGTCCTGGTGTAGGAGCGGCTGAGGGACCTGTAGTAGGTGTGGCTGAGGGTCCTGTTGTTCTTACTTCCTGATTTATGCGTAGTTTTCCCCGGAAAACAGGTCGTAGGGCGAGAATGCAGATGATGATCCCAAGGATAGTGAGTATAGCTGTTATTGATTGCGTCCTTGTTTCCAGGCTTGACCAAAGAAGTTTGACGTCTTCCTTCGCATCAAAGTTGTAGCCTTCAAGTTTCTGAAAGTGTACAGGAAAAAGCTCTTTCGAGGCGGTAAAGTTAATACTGTTATAGAGGACTGGGTAAATTTGGATCTCGTCCCAAAAGAGTTTTGGGGTAGCATCGTAGGTAATCCCATTTATTTGCACCTCGCAATTTTCAAATTTTATAAGGCTTGTCCCTGTGATGTTTTGTGTTCCGACTCCACACGTGGAGTTCATGGGAGTGCTCGGAACGTTTATCAGGAGGATATGGTTTTCCTCTGGTTGAAATATATCCGAATATTCGTTCCTCAGGGTTAATTCGCAATTTGAAGGTTTGTTGTTAATAATGTTTCGGATGCATTCGGCATTTTTATTATTTCGATGGGAAGGTTTACGGCAGAAAAATGTATTTTCGGCTTGTTGGCATATCTCGTCGAATTGTTGTATATCATTTGGATTAAGGATCAGATATGGTTTGGTAGGTATTATTTTGGTTTTTTCAATTGGAAGAGGTATGATATGAAATAGGGAGTACTCTTCGCTGGATAATATGGGGATTTTTATGTTGAAAATGATGTTTGAATTATTGTAATATGCTTGCATCTCTAAAAGTTCATAAATTGTTTCTTGATTATTAGTTTGGAATCCTTGTTTTGCTAATATTTTGTGGATTTCATTAAGTTCGTTACCATTCAGTATCTGTTTTGGTATGACATTTAGTTTTGCTAGAATTATTGATTCTGCAATGTTAGTTATATGATTGTTTAAAATTTCGATATTATAGTTAATTTGATTCAGATACTGTAATTGTTGGAATAAGTGTTCGTCCCTATTAATTTGATTTTTCACGGAACCTATGGTTTTTTCCATGTATTGCTTTATGACTGCTTGTTGTGTGTTAATGTGCTTTGTAATGTTTTCAAAACGTTGTATCATTCTGGGGTTAAGTGATATCTGGGAATCAATTTGGCCTTTGAATTTGGACTCATTAGTAAGGATATTTTGAATTTCGTTATTTAAGTGATCCGCGTCGTTAGCATCCATGTTACCGGTAATGAATTTAATGATAGTACCAAACCCGTTTACCAACCCTCTCTTATTTCTTCTTGTAGGGGATAGCCCGCTGAGTTTTTGTTGGGTTTCTTGGAGTTTAAATTTGGTTGTTTGAATTATGCCGTTAAGTTCCTGAATTTTGTCGAAGTGTTTCAATGAGTCCTGTATCTCGTCCAAGCTATTATAGTATGCGTTAAGTCGGATTATGTGTAGTAGATTGCTGTGCGTCGTGATTAATCGTGCTGGTCCCAGTCGAATTGGTAGGAGTCCTTGGTTGTTTCTCAGGTCTTGTATTTCCAGCCTCTGTCCGCTCGTTGTCCTGAAATTTCCGTTTCCGTTTTAATTTAGATTTGTGCAGTTTTTGATTTCTAGTTGTGATAACTGTGACTCTATTGTTTCTAATAATTTTGTGCTTACTAAACCTGGGGGTAATTTTGTTTCTCCTACATTCTTTCCTAAATACTATTTTATTTTCTGCTATTTCTGGGGGTTCTTCACGGTTTGTGTTTAATTTGTCTAGGTTTTTCTTTGTCATTTCGTCGACCAGTTCTTTAACCTTGGGGTATAGCTCGGACCTAAACTCGTTTAACTTCCTGAGATAATCATGTTCATCATTGAAAGTAATTTCTCTATCGAAAATATGTGTCCTACCAGTAAAAAGTTCGTGAGGGGTGAGTTTGGTTGCAGAATGAATTGCATTGTTATAAGTGGCTATAGTTTCGTTAAGAATGTCGGTATGGTCTAGATCGAAGTGATTTTCCTTCCTTTTTTGAAGGATAATTCTGTATGTTTCTGTTAGTGTGGAGTGTAATCTTTCTACAAACGAGTTACTGCTTGTTTGCTGGAAGGATGTGAAATGGAGGTTAATATTGTATTGTTTACAAAAATCTTTGAAAATGTTTGCGGTCATTTCAGAACCTTGATCAGCGATTACTTTCTTTGGGATACCATGATGGCTGATGAAGTCTCTCATGGCTTTCACAAGGTTCAAGGTGTTTTTTGTTTCAAGTGTGTAAGCGCAGGCAAATCTAGAAAACCGGTCAATAAGTGTCATAACGGGGTGACCGTTGATTGTATAGACATCGATATGAACTACGTCTAGCGGTTTAAAAGGGCTTCCTGTTATTTCGTATTTTATTTTAGGTGGGATCCTATCATATTTTTGGATTTGACAAGTATCACAATTATTTATTGTCCTTATGACTTTATTCTTCAAAAACGGGAAATAAAATGTTCGTTTTAGGTGCAGTACAGTCTCGTTTATACCTCTATGGTTGTTGTTCATGTGGTATTCGTTAATTAATCTGTCTTGTTCGTCCTCTTCTGTTACGTCTGTAAGTATATGTGTACATCTAAGTAATTTGAAAACTTTGGAGTTTGAAAAGTACTTAGTGTAAACGTGTTGGACTAATTTGAAAGTGTTGTCGTCGGTCATTATTGCTGTAGTTTTATTTGGGGCTAAATACTCCTTGAAGATTTTGGTAATGTTCTCCTCTGTAAATATTGGTAGTCGGAACGTACGTCGTTGTTTATTACGGAAAATTGTTTTTAGGGATATTGGAGGTCGTCTGTCTGTCTTTTCAAAGATTATTTGTAAATTGAATTCGTTTAGAGGTCGCTCGGAAATTGGAATGCCATCTTCTAGGTTTTCAGTGGCTGAATGGACTGTTGAATTGGAACTTAAATTAGCGTTATTCGTAACGTTGTAGTTTATCTCGATCTTTGGGGAGGATTCGTCAGGAAGTTTGATTCGGCTGAGAGCGTCTACATTTGAATTTTGGGTACCCTTTTTATAAACGATTTCGTAATCAAATTCTTCTAATTTTAATCGCCAACGGACTAGTTTTGAGTTTGGATCTTTTAAACTCATGAGCCATGTTAGAGGTTTGTGATCAGTCACAATCTGGAATTTTCGCCCGAATAAATATGGTCTGAAATGCTTCGTTCCCCATACAATCGCCAGTAGCTCCTTTTCTACCGTAGAATAGTTAATCTCTGAATCTGTTAAAGTACGGCTAGCATAACATACTGGTAAATCACTGCCAATTACGCCTTGCGATAGAATGGCTCCTATCGCAAAGTTGCTAGCATCCGTGGTCAAGATAAACGGCTTAGTAAAGTCGGGGTATTGCAGTATGGGGTCGTTCATCAAGATATTTTTGCACGTATTGAACGCTTTTAAAAAACGATCATTAAACTCTATTTTTCTACCCTTTTTCAAGCATTCTGTTAAAGGTTTAGTGAGACGAGCAAAGTTTTGTATGAATTTTCGATAATATCCAAGGAGGCCAAGAAATGCTTTAATTTCTTTAGTAGTTTTAGGAATAGGGAAATCTTTGATCGCCCTGATTTTATCAGGGTTGGGTTTTACTCCTTCGGGTGTGATCACATGACCCAAGAAGGATATCTCTTTATGAAGGAATTCGCATTTATCGAGTTGTATTTTGAAGTTTGCTTCTCGCAACCTTTGGAAGACTCTTCGCAGATTGATTTTATGTTCCTCAAGTGAAGTGGAAAAGATGATGATATCATCAAGGTAAACTAGGCAGACTTTCCCTTGAAGGTCACCAAGTACGTTGTCCATCACTCGCTGAAATGTGGATGGAGCATTTTTCAGGCCAAATGGCATTCTCACGTATTCGTAGTGACCTCCTTCCACTGTAAAAGCGGTCTTCTTTATGTCTCTGGTATCCATCTCTATTTGATGGAACCCGCTTGCAAGGTCAAGGGTGGTGTAGTATAAAGATTTTCCCAGTTTGTCAAGAAGCTCTGCTATGTTGGGTAATGGGTACCGATCGCCGATCGTCTTTTCGTTAAGTTTACGGTAGTCTATGACTAACCTCCACTTTTGTTTTCCTGAAGCATCCCGTTTCTTTGGAACAATCCAAACAGGGGAGCTCCATGGGGAATAACTAGGGCGGATTATTCCCTGATCGAGCATATCGCTTATCTGCCTCCGTACCTCCTCTTTATGAATGAATGGATACCTATAGGATTTGGTGTAAATTGGTATCTCATCGGTGGTTCTGATTCGGTGTTTAATCTGGTTTGTGAAACTCAAGTTTTGTCCTTCCTGAAAGAACAAATCCCTGTATTCCTTGCAAGTGTGCAATATAATTTTCTTTTCCTCTTCATTCATATGAGAAGTACGGAGCAGATGAGATATTTCCTTAAGTTCTTGCTTGCAAGTTGGGGTGTCGATACTGAAGTTATTAACTTCAATAAAGTTGGTATCTGAGAACATCTGAGCAACCAGTGGTTGCTCGAGAAACGTGATTTGCTCAAAATCAGAAGTGTTAATCAATTCTACGTAGCTGTAGTTGGCTTGGCAACAGTAAATTCCTTCTGGTATGTACACATCCTTATTCAGTTGGGTTTTTCCGACATAGATGTCTCCTTCTGTAACTTGCACGGGGATTTTAACTATTTGTTTGCTGTTTGCGCCAATTTTAAATTTTTCAGAACTGAAATTTGGTTTATACTGCAGCCGAATAATGGAATTGTTTGTAGTTAAAGTATTCTTCTGGAGGTCAACTGCAGCACCCAAAAATGATAGAATATCGAGGCCTAGGAGTCCATCAAAATATTCATGGAATTTAAAAATTAGAAACGTGATTTCGCCGGGTTGATTAAATTCGATGAAATTGTTTAATGTTATCTGTTGATCAATTTTGTGTTCACTGAGAATGGTTTTAATAGGAATCGGTTCAATATGGACAATATCACATTTCTTTGCAAATTCAGGGCTGAGGAAAGATGCTGAAGCTCCTGTATCAATTAAAAACCTTAAAGGGCGGCCAAAAGGAGAAGATACAGATATATATGGAAGTTTGTTACCATGAAAGTTAATATCTAAGTATCCGATGGGTTCATTGAGGCTTTTGCTGGAAAATTTGTATCATCGATCTCGTGAATGTAGTTGTTGCTTTGATATTGATCGTTGTAATAATTATCTAATTGTTGGTATTGCCCTTGGGGTAGTGGTGAGTGATTTTCTTCGAGGCGTGAGCTATCACTTTGATAAAAGGGATTTGGATAATTGTTAGAATAACAAAAGTTGAATAGCTCTTTGCTATCAGTTTTTTGGGGTTGATTAGAACGGAAATTATTCATTTGTGGTCGATTATTTCGTTGATTTTGTGCAGAAAACCCTGTTCTATTATCTAAATGTTGAGATCTTGGTATATTTGGTGTAGTGTGTCTTGAAAAATTTGTATTTTGTCGGGGAGGAAATGGAGTATATTTACGTGGAGGAAATTGGCCGGGAAAGTTTGTTGACCGATAGTAATTTGAAGGTTGATTCTGTTTATATTCCTCCCTAGTTCCTGTAAATGTTTTGTTTAGGGCAGAAGGAAGTTGTTGTGGGTTATATCTAAAATTTTGTTGTGGAACTACTTTCAGTGGGGGTAACCTTGCAGTGTTTAGCATCTTGGAACTATTAGGCTCACTTTTCATGTATGCAATATTTTGTTCCTTAATACAGAAAGAGAATGCAGTTGGAAGGGAATTAGGCTTCATTGCTCTAATTGTGGAGCCAAGAGGCTCTTTGAGTCCTGATAGGAATGTATTTAAACACATTTCAGTATAAAGTTCACGTTTTGCTTTAATGACATTTTCATCAACTTCGTGAATTTGTATATGGTTGGTCATGGTTGCGAGTATTTCAATTATTTCGCTGTAGAATTTTTCGATGCTTTTCTCCTTTTGTTTTAAGTCGTGTAGGTCCCGGATGAGAGATGTTTCATTCCTCTTGTCAGAGTAATGAAGAATTAAATTTTGCTTAATATCAGGCCATTCCAAAGGAGTCCCATACATGTTCAGGACTTCGTTGGCCGGTCCAACAATTTTGTTACGAATGGCTCTAAGTAGTAGTTTCCCATAGGGCGTCCCATTCGTACAAGAAACAAGAGAACGGATTTCCTCGACATTATTTATAAATTCAAATAACAATCTAGGATTTCCTTCAAATTGAGGTAAATCCTTGATTGCGTCTGGAACTCTAAGTGTATTTGCAATGTCCGCCACGTTAATGGGAATGACATTTTCTTCAACGTCTGCCATTACAACTGTAACACACAACAAATTCGGTTTAAAACAGATTAAGTATATCTTTTTAATGGACACTAATCTGAACTTTCGAATAAATATTTTATTTATTCTTATACAGGTACTTCACCAGAATGTAATTCGGTTAATGATTCTTAAACAGTTCGATCCTAATTAGTTTTCATAGAATGGGATTATTATCCAGATATTTGTTTTTGTTTCACCAAAATATAAATTTTATTTCATTGATTTTGTTAAATATGGAGAAAAGTGGATAAAGGAAAGGTTATAAAGGAGATACATCAACAAATTCGACTTACATGAGGATTGCTGCCAACGAAATCAGTAACATTTCCATGTCTTTGTTTCTTTATAATGTCTTTCACTTGAACTTTTCCTTTCTTTTGGTTCTTTTTTTCTTTCGGCACTTTCACTCCTTTCACAGAACTGAATTTTATTTGTGTTGTAACTGATGATTAACTATACAGCACTTCTTAGTTTTTGTTCAACATCGATAAACCGTCGATGTATGTCTCTCTTTTTCCACTTTACACTATCGATAAGCCGTCGATGTGAAATGGCTAATTGTCCTGTATGAATGGACCACCGATAAACCGTCGATGTCTCACAATACACTTTCAATAATCACCGATAAACCGTCGATGATTTCGGAATTCAGAACTGCAATTTCAGTAAAACCGATAAACCGTCGATTTACTTTTATTTAAAAAGTCGTGAAAGCACCGAAAAGAAATCCTACCGACTGCGCCAGTTATGTTTCTCGGGCCGAAGTTATACAAAAAAAATTATACATTCACTCAATTTAAATTAAAACATGTAAGTTCCGCTTGAACGTCTTTATTAATATTTGGTTGAAATACAACTGAACTCGTTTTAACGTTTATAGAAAAGTCTATTGTTTGCAATTATGATGGTGCAGCATAATTTCCGTGGGAAAGGCACTTCGAAATGAGTGCAGGTCCAATGTCTGTCTGCGGGAGTCCAATAACCGTCGCGGAATTCGTCCAGGTAAATGGCACGTGAAACGGGATCCGATCTATTGGTCGGCACGTGGAATGGGGCTCGTAACTCGCGCGACGCGAAACCGACTTCAGCGGATTTGTCGAAACCCTACCCTCGCGACGGCATACTTACCCTACACTCTCGGTTCCCACTGAAAAAGAACGAGTCACTGAAAAGGAAAGTCGTGGTTAACGTTTTAGCAATTCATATTATTTTCTTAGCCTTATCAATTTAACATTAGTATCAATAAAATGTAATATTTAATCATTATCTTTTTCAAATTTCAAATTTCCTTGCCATTATTAAAAATAAGAGCAAATACAATAATAATATTATAGTATTAAATCGATAAACGTATTAAGAATAATTTATATAAAATACAATAAATGTTTCCTTCTGTTCCGTTTTATTCATTTATACTTTATTTTCATTGAATTCTATACTTTTTAATGTTTTCATTTAAAAATTCTCAAGGGTAAAAATTACGAAGACGATTTCCTTAAAATAGATTTGATAATTATGTTTTCATAATTTTCATCCATTCTCATAACTAGATCTTGTTTTGAATCGGAGTTTATCCCCGTTAAAAATATTAACAATTTTATCTCTTATAATATGTGTCTGTATAATAATTTCACCAAAAAATATTTCCCTTTATTTTGCTACACGAGAATTTATTTTACTAAAGCGTAAGAAATATTTAAACGCGTTTTGCCATTGTTGAAAAGAACGTGTGTATTTGTAACTACTCAAAACAAAAACAACAGACAAATTCCCACTTATTAAAAGAAAATTGTCTTAAAAAATTTTCCTATATCTCTAGCAAATTATGCACTTTTTGTTTTTAATTATTTTTACTTCATTCATTATCAAATCTTTTTTTTTGTCTATAGTATATAAATAGTCAAAGAGACAATATTTGAAATAACAAACACAAAATATATATATTTCATAAGATACATGCATGGATAATAATCAACCTTATACGAGTAGATATGCTTTTGCAGCCGTATAAAATAAATTCTTTAAAATTACGCAAAAATAAGATAAAAACAGGAAATCGGAAAAACATTATTGTTCATAATATTAATTGTTTCATTAAAAATAATAACATCATAATAGTATAGTATCGTAGTAATAGTGGGTGTGTGTGTATATGCGAAATAAAAATTAAATTAATTCCTATGTAATAATTATCAACCCCCATTGAATGGATCTAAAGAATGCTTGCTTCTTCACATCTTCAGCATCCCGCTCCGATGAGCCCAATCTTCTTTCAGGATTCTTGTGAAGCAGCCTACGCATAATTGCAATAGCTTCTAATGGTAAAAATCTAGGATATCTGACTTCATCATTTACAATCAAGTCGAACACTTCTTCCTTTTACATATTTGGCCTGGTAGTGACATTTGGTCTGCGAAGAGGTTGCCGCGTTGAAAAGGATATGCGAGCAATCAGTTACGCGTATTATATTGTAATTGAGGCCGATTCGGGACAATAAATTTTACTCTGTATGTCTACACCTTTTCATAGCGGTAAAGGTGAGAAATACAATAACAAATTGAACGAGTCGTCTGTACGTGCGAGCTTCGGAAAACAAATAAGTATCGCGAAATCGTTCTGCCAATATGGCCACTCAGGAAAGTGTTTCACGACAGGCAACTGCAACACTTGGCAATGATAGAGCCGATCACAAAGCCAGAATGGATGGTGGACTAACTGGCTGCATCCAATTCGCGCACGCAAAATAAATTTACAAATTGCCTTTAACTTCTGCCACTGCTGATGGTTTTACAGCACTGCTGCTTTCACCCGCATGGTCACCTTTCGCCTGACTATTATCTTCTGGTGCCTTTCCGCTCACCTAGACAAAATATTGCTAATATTTTCTAAGTCTTTCTTAACTAAACTAACCTCTTTCATGATTGGAGCCTGTTGATCTTCTTGCTGAGTTTGACAGAGTTCCCTGTTCTAGCCTGAGGCAATGTTCCGGTGAATTTCACAAGTGTTTGATGTTCCCTTTGCAGTTTTCTTGAGTACGTTTCGCTCCGACCAAATCCTACACACAAACGATCGTCAACGAAAGTATGTTAAGAGGTAGAAAAGCACTTGAAACGTTCTAGACCATACAACCTACGATCACGAACCATCAATCACCACAAACAGTTCTTTTGTTTCCTTCGCCGCCATGTGGCTGTCAAAATCCCAGGTTGTCACCTCGGACAAAACATCTGTGTGTGGAATGGCACGCCATATGGCGGCAATGTGCCTCTCCAGTTGTCGCCAGTGGCATAGTTTTCTCGATGGCCACGGTGGAGGGGCATTTCCAGATGGCTATGTCTCGAAATGTGCCGGGGTTTGGATTAATTCTATATTTCGAATATTTATATCCACAGATCTAAATATTTGGACAGAAAAAAAAAATATTTTCTGCACAACGATATCCGCACGACGGATGAAGTCCACTGGCACTTCGAGGACATATCCATCTGGCCGGTTGCAAGGGTTCGGGATCGGAATCACTTCGATTCCCGGGCGTAGGCGTCACATTACAGTTCGTCTTACCACTCCACCACAGGTATCTCCCCATACTTTGCCGTGTTCAGCCAGCATATGATCTGCCACGGAAACTCGTACCGGCTATTGCGGCAGTTCAAGGGTTTGGAAGACCCAATAGTGGTTCTGGAGCCGCACAAGAAACTCCAAATCCAACGAGAACAAATCCGAGAGAGGATTGAAGACAGTAGACGGGCGGGGGAGGAGCGTTATAATCTGCGATCCCATTCTTCTTTATTCAAGGCAGGCGACAAAATCTACCGACGGAATTTCAGACAAAGTGAAGTAGGTCGACACTACAATGCCAAGCTAGACAAGAAGTTCGTGAAGTGTCGAGTCTTACAAGTTTTAAGTCCCACGCGATACCTCATTGTGGACATGTTCGGCAAGGAACTGGGAGTCTACCATGCCAAAGACTTACGACGTTGAGAAGGGCCGTCAAGTAGGTCACACGACCTCTCCGGCCGAGATATACTTAAAGCATCATAGGGCTAAGTAGCATTTCCTTCAGTCTCCCCATGCCTGGTAGGCATTGTGGACACTGCCCTGTAATGAATCATGCGACGCCGCTGGCGACCACTACCAACACACCCTGCTACCATGTGGCTCTCCATCTCATGTTGGTTGTGACGGCTTCACATCCCACGTCAGTTTTGGTCGTGGGATGTCAAAGTCAATTGACAGCCATATGGTAGCAGAGTGTGTGGGTAGTGAGTGCCATCGAGATCATTCGCTTTTATCGCAGGTGGACTTTATTGTGCAAATTCTATTGTGAGCTTTGTGGATAAAGTGAAGATTCTGTGTTACAGCCTAAACCCAAACATAAACATTTCAGGTAAATATTCAAAGTACGACCTTAATGCTTAGAAGACAGAGAGAATTGTAACCTTCAAAAAGAATAGAGTACAAGCGATGGTTGAATTCGAAAGTCAAGAATCAGCTACAAGAGCATGTGACAATTTAAATGGAGCCGACATATGCAGGAGATACAAGTTGGGATTACACTTTTGCCACAGCTGCCACAGAATTGAGCAGCATTCGTACTCCACTATTGCAGGAGCCAATTTACGGCGGTCGTCCACAGCCATATAGTGAGTACCCAAGTAGGATATTTTTTTCATTAATACCCAATAATTGAAACAAACAAGAAATTCGTTGTCTAAACTAATATTATTCATACAGTTAAACATAATTGAAAAATATAGCTCCCCTGCGAATGAATAATTTAACCCAGAAAAAAATAAGTAGAAGTAATCAAACGTATGAATATTAAACGTCAGGGCAACAAAATGGCATATGTAGATGTGTATATGTAAGGATAAAAGTGAAATGATGTATAATTTTAAATTAATTTTCTATAAACAGAGTTGGTTTGTGTGAATAGATTGAAAAGAAATTTAATTTATTAGTAATGGAAGAAACAACCAAAAAATTAAATCAATGAAAAAAAAATTCAGCAACCTTTTTAAAACATACCTCTTTATACGTTATGAGGAAATTGATAATTATTTATTAAAAGTTGCTCCACTAATTTGGATGATAAATCGCAAGGCCAAATCGTCATCAATTAGAAATGAATAAATATTGAAAAAAACTTGCAAAGAGTACGCGTGTGTATAGTCATGAAAATAAGGTTTAAACAAAAATGTAAGAAATGTTGTGTTTCCTGATCTCATTTGCTATCCTTTCAATGTTAACAATTTTCTAATCGTATATAAATATTTTCGGGAGGTAGTATGTTTAGTTTGAATATGACAATCTTTTCAATTTGAAAATTGAATTCTTTGAGATAATCCTGTTCACTTTGTTCTATGGATTATTGTTTAATACTCCCTACCTACTACAAAACGCGTTCATTCAGTGGGGCCTAAAGGCACGTAAATTCGATTTATTTTGTTTTTTTTTATCTTCAAAACAAATGGTTTTTGTGCTTATTTCTGCCCCTCATGTGCTTCAATCAATGACTCATTGTGTATTATGTTTATGCGAAAAGCTTCACCAAACACCAAAAAGGTATGAATTTAACTTGGCATACCTTTCCTGCCTCCAAGTAAAATCCCTTGTATATACTATAAACTAAGACGTCACGAATAAAGAAAATATATAGTATATATTATTATATGCCTCCTTGCATCTCTTTCCTCTCTGTCGTTTCTGCTTGGAAATAGAGAAGTAAAAATGCTGAATTTAGGGTGTATGAAATTATTTATTTTCTTCGTTTATATTTTGTAAAATCTTTTCCAAATTGTTTCCCTGCTGCAACCTTTTGTTCGAAGGGATCCTTTCCTTTTTTTTCTTATTTTCTAGCATAATAAGAAATTCTTTAGACACATAGAAATCAGGTGAATTAGATTAACATAATAGGTCTTATATTTTATCTAGTTCAAAATATCGTTGCTTCACCCTTCTTGTATAACGATGTTTCCATACTTATTGTTGATTATTTTTTTCTAATTTTTGCGAATAAATCGTTTAAAAATTAACTTGGGTAGATTAACCGAGTTAAAGTGCTGCTTTGTTGTTATTTCTTCTTCTATTTCAAACCTCGTTCACTAAAAATTGTTCATATAATATATATAATTGTAGATTAGCAAGAAGAAATTATAATTGACCAACATGTTCGATATTACATGTGAACTTTTTTTCTTTCATATTTTTAATTTCATTTGGTGTATAAATTAATTAGAGATCACTGCAGATTTTTAGAGTACGAAATAAAACAGTAAAAAGCTTGTGGTCGTGTAGGCAGTGGAACTTGTTACGAAATTCTTGTGACAAGGGACGAGTTTTAGCAAAACATAAGTACTATAGAAGGTTAAATGGCAAAGAGATGAGAAACGCACAACGCATGTAAAATTAATGATTAGGAATAAATTAAAATATAACTTTGAGGCCGATTAATGTTAAATGTAAATTAACAATATCTTTTAAACGTGCGAATGAAGAAGAACAAATAAAAACCATGAATTGCTAAATTTAACGCAGACTTCCCTTTCCAGTGGTCCTTCTTTTTCAGAGGCAGTGAGAGTGCAGGGTAAGTATGCCGTTGCGAGGATAAGGTTTGAAAAAGTCCGCTGAGGCCGGTTTCGCGTCGCGCGCGGTACGTGGTACCTTTGTTAGTTTGCCTATTTTTTCCTTAGCGTAGCTTTCTTCGAATTCACGTTAACGTAGTATATTCGTCGGTACCGCGTCGGTAAAATTTGGGGACGTGAAATGGAGGCTAGATTTTTGTTCTTTGACTGGATTGATGAAGAAATACGGAGTAACGTAAAGTAGGTTTCTTCTCCGTATGATTGTGTTTTCGAAGCGTTTGAAACGGGCGTTTAATGGTGGCTGAAAATTGTAAATGAGCGTGGTCCATTTTAAGACCCGCGACCGAAATCCCCTCCGGTCTAGCTGGCCCACCAGCAGCCACCGCGAAAATGGATTACGGTGCACGGATTGGTTGACCGGTTGGTACCATTTGTTGGCACGACTCAGACTTAACGTCTAGAACCGATGAGAGGTCAGTTCCTCGTTCGTGAATTTAGACAGACGGTAAATCGTTACAAATGGCGCCCAACGTGGGGCCAAACATCCTAAGGGGATAAGAGATTCGCGTCTTCTGACGAGTTGGTCCTTTACGGAGGATGTAAGGTACCTTGGTACTCGAGCCTCACAAACAGGAGCAGTGGAGTTGTGTGATACACACTTGCAGTCGCTTCACGTGAGTTGAAGCTTCTGCTCTCCTTTGTTTGATTTTTTTTTCGCGACAGAATACTTCCGATGTGTTGTCCCATGTTGACCCCTGTAAGGACCTTCTATTTTCTTGATGGAACTGTCAGCCAGATGGTTTCTCCAATCAGCCTGGACTCTCAAGAAAATGGAAGGCTACCTTGCCTTAATGTCACGGAAGGATTCTACTCATTTTTTATGCGTGATAGACGAGTGGTTTCGGTTCAACGTTCGGTGGCGTATGCTGGAGTTGCGGAGCCCGGAATGCTTCCAAGTGTCGGGAATTTCGACCACGTACAAAGCTGTTACGGTAGCTCTACCTTTTGTCTCGTCATTTAACGTAGTTTATGTATCTGGATTTGGGGACACATTATTGTAAATCGGCCGAAAGCACCCTTTTCTCGGCAGACTACCATTCACTCTTATTTCCCGTTGGAGGAGTCGGCTGCTCGAAAGGAAAGTGTCTATTTTTTCTATATTTACTAAATAGCTTGCCACTATCGGCCACTAATTTATCATTAAGCTGTTTGCATATATTTATAGATTAGAATTAGTAGTAGGAGTAAGTTACTTTTTTTTTCTTTCAGTAAAACATAGCACCAACCCCCATAGTAAACACAAACATGGCGACAAAGCGGACCCCAGACAAACGTTGGAGCCGATCCAAAACGGTCCAACCCGCTAATTGCGGGATCTGTTTTGAGGACGTAGTGGAGGGTGTAACCAGCGCGCGATTGGAGTGCGGACACCTGTTCCATCGTGCCTGTGTCCAACAGTTCCTACTGACGTCCGAACTTTGTCCACTATGCCAACGACCCATAGAGCGGACCGCCGTAGACGCCCCACTCGGAACGCACGTGCCGACGCGTGGAGCAGTGGCGAAAGGGTCCCAAGATGCTGAACCGCCCCAACCACTGGTGGACCTACAAGGAGCCGTCGGCGGAGAAGTTCCTGCTGTAGTTGTCGCGGCCGAGGTTTCAACCGCACCTTCCACCAACTCCATTGACACACTCGTGACCTTAATGCAAGTAATGTGTGAGAGGATCCGAAACTTGGAGTGAAGGCTCCAGAACCTCCCGATTAGCCAACCCCCCAGCCGCGTGAGAACTCCACTTGGCTGGCAGCCCAATCCCAGTGTGGCTATGCCCCACTCTAAATCGGTTGATCATTGGACCCTATCTCCAAGGAACTCGGGAATGATCCCAGAGCTCCCGAGTATCGACCACGATGCAACACCGCACCTCCGTTGGTACCCACAGTCCCCGAGTCTGTCCCTTACAGCAGGCCCATCGAGGATGCGATTCCCTCCGCGAACGCATTGACACCTTTCCGAGACCCTACGCTTCGTATCATGGAGAGTTGGCACCTTAGCTTCACTGGTTTCAACTCGACGACATCCGTGGACCGGTTCCTGTTTAGGATTCAGGTGCTAGTCTCCAGCACCCTGGGAGGTGACTTCTCGGCTTTCCTCTGGCACGCACACCTTCTGTTCAGCGGAGATGCTGCCGACTGGTATTGGAGTTTTAAAGAATCGACACCACGTCCCAATTCGGATTCTTTCTGTGCAGTCTTCCGCAGCCAATTTGACGACGGCTTCACTGAAAGAGAACTACGGGAACAACTAAAGAAACGGAAACAAGGCGCTCACGAACCATTCGACCAGTATTACACAAGTATAGTGCGACTAAGCACTCGGTTACAAACACCCATGCCCGGGGATGAACTGGTGGAGATTATCAGGGAGAATATGCGTTGGGAGCTTCAGAACAGTCTTTTTCATGTTCCCATCAACACCATACAAGAATTACGCCTCCATACCCGTAGGCAAGAACAGCTAGATGAGCGGCGGGGAACCTTCCGTCCACAACCTCGCATAACGGGCCCTGATCCACGAAATAATAATTCCGCGGAGTTAATGGCAGCGGACCACCTACTGGCTGACCCAGTACCAGTACCGAGGAGCGGAGCACCCCTAGAGCCCGAGTTCCAAGCAATGATTGACTGACCATTCATCGAAGCAGTTACAAGTCCGACGGTCTGTTGGAACTGCCGGCAGACGGGGCATCGTTTCTATGCATGTCCAGCGGAACCGACGATCTTCTGTTACCGGTGTGGGAAGGCAGACGCTTATGCACCTGATTGCGCAGATTGCAAGTTACGGAAAAACTTGCCAGTGAGTGCCACGACCACCCGCCGGCACTCCTAGAACCCAAACGAACCAATACTGACCCTATTACTAGCTACGACCAAGCCCCAGACATGACCCCAACTCTGCTGACTCGCACCACCAAACACAGTTCTCCTGAAGCTCTACAGCTGACACCACCCTTCGTCGAGGCGGACGCGTAGGGGAATGGTAGCGAGGCGAAGGTCCCTTGGCATGTTAAGCCCTTCCACGTCAGACTGCGGAATTACTTGGCTACTCGCCAGCGCATCCTCCAGGAGGAGTTGGTTATAACTGTCCCACTGCGAAGGAAGCGAACCACGCGTCAGATGCGGAGCTTCTGGAGAAGGGTCAGGCAGTCTAGGAAGGTGCTGAGCGAAATACACTTAGACGAATTATTGAGGGATGACGTTCGACCATATGCGTCAGTCCACCTCCTGCAAAAGCGATTGTCAGGTTTAGTCGATACGGGAGCTAGTGTGAATTGCAGATCAGCCGATTTTGCAGGGGAGGTGCTGACAATGCACGCGGATCAAATTCATCATTCTACCACCTGGTTAAGCACGGCGGACGGAACTTGTCACTCTGTAGTGGGGAAAATTACGACGGATGTCACCTTTAGAGGAGTAACTAAACCTCTGGAATTTTACATTATCCCCCAATTAACCCAGAATCTTTACCTAGGGGTGGATTTCGTTCGAAAATTTAACTTGGCCCCGGCACTGTTTTCCGGCATGACACTGGAGTCCGTCACCACTGTTCCTGACGAAACTGGAACCACTCACTTATTACGACATGCACTAGATGTGAATCAACAACTGCGACTTGATTCGCTTATATCGGCTTTTCCATCGCATGAGAAGGAAGGTCTCGGCCGGACGGCCCTGGTGTTACACACAATAGATGTGGGGAATGCTAAGCCCATAAAACAGAGACATTTTGCCATATCTCCGGCGAAGGAAACGTTTTTATATGCCGAAGTGGATCGAATGCTAGCATTAGGCGTGATCGAAGAATCGTAGAGCGCGTGGGCTTCCCCGGTCACCTTAGTTGTCAAGCCGAACAAGGTCCGGTTATGCTTAGATGCCAGACTTTTGAACGCCGTCACTGTCAAGGACGCATACCCTCTACCGTTGATTGAAGGCATTTTGAGTCGATTGCCTAAAGCCCACTACATCACGAGCTTAGACCTCAAGGACGCTTTCTGGCAAATTCCTTTAGACCCTGGCTCAAAGGAGAAAACAGCCTTCACAGTCCCAGGTCGGCCACTGTATCAATTCGTGACCATGCCATTCGGATTGTGCAATGTCCCTCAGACAATGACGCGCCTTATGGATAAGATGATACCACCGCATTTACGGCACCAAGTTTCCGTATACTTGGACGACTTGCTGCTTATAACCGAGACCTTTAACGAACACATCGACCTGCTTCAGGAAGTGGCTTTGCACATCCGGAGGACAGGGTTAACCATCAACGTACAGAAGAGTCAGTTCGTGATGACGGAGGTGAAGTATTTGGGTCACATCATTGGGCATGGCAACATCAAGACCGACCCCGACAAGACTCAAGCGATTGACGCTTTTCCATTACCCAAGACCACCAAGCAGTTACGCCGATTCCTGGGTTTATGCGGATGGTACCAGTATTTTGTACGTGACTATCCCCTGATTACCACACCTTTGACCGACATGCTGCGTAAGGGACGTTAGTTCGACTGGGAAGGGCCCAGCTTGCGAGCCTTCGAAGAGCTAAAGAAGAGTCTGACAACAGCCCCCATACTGCATAGCCTGGACTTTGGCAAACCGTTCTCAATCCATTGTGACGCGAGTCAACATGGGGTGGGAGCAGTCTTGGTCCAGGTTGCACAAGACGGCGAGGAGAGGCCTATAGCCTTTATGTCCCACAAGTTGAACCCGGCCCAGCGGAACTACACGGTCTCGGAGCAGAAATGCCTGGCGGCTGTGCTGGCAGTGAAACGCTTTCGAGCATATGTAGAGGGACATACCTTTGAAATCTTTACTGATCATGCGTCTCTGAAATGGCTGATGAGCCAAACGGATCTCCACGGGCGCTTGGGCAGATGGGCCTTGAAATTACAGGCGTTTTACTTCACGATAAGACACCGCAAGGGAAGTCAGCACGTGGTACTGGACACATTATCAAGGATGTTCGCCCCTGAAGGAGCAGAGCTGGCCCAGGAGGACGACAGCCTCCTATGGATCGACTTGGACCATCCCGCCTTCAAGTCAATAGGTTATACCCAGCTGATGAATACGATTCGGAACCAGTTACCGCAGCTGCCGGAACTACGGGTGATCGAGGAGTTTATATACAAGCGGATGGGACACGCCTCCGGAGACCCCCTCCAAGAAGAGGAACAGTGGAAGTTATGGGTGCCCAAAGAACTGACCCTCGAATTGATTAAACGGGCTCATGACCACCCATTGAGTACACACGGCGGTTTTGGCCGTAAGCTTCGGTGAATGAAGACTTACTTCTTTTGCCCTAAGATGGCGCAGCAAGTGAAAAAGTACGTAGTCGCCTGTGAGCTGTGCAAATGCACTAAAGCCGATGAGAAAATTCGAACTACCGGAGCGGGTGTTCCAGTGCCTGTATATAGATCTCATCGGTCCGTACCCTCGCTCGACTTCGGGATGTACGGGAGCTGTCGTGGTCCTGGACCACTTATCCAAATTTCCGATTGTTGAACCAATTCGAAACCTGCACACTGGCCCAATAGTCAGCTTTCTGGAAAATCGCATTTTCCATATATTTGGAGTACCGGAGAAGTTGGTCTCCGACAACGGAGTTCAGTTCACCTCGGATAGATTTCGGGAGCTAATGGACATGTATGGCATTACTTATCAGCGGACTGCCGTTTATTCCCCGCAAGCCAATGCGTCCGAGTGGTTGAACTGCACCCTCATAGCCGCCATTCGGGCTTACGTCCAACCGGATCAGAAGGATTGGGACCGCCGGATTTCCGCCATCACCTGTGCCCTGCGTTTGTCTTACCACTCCACCACAGGCATCTCCCCATACTTTGCCGTGTTCAGCCAGCATATGATCTGCCACGGAAACTCGTACCGGCTATTGCGGCAGTTCAAGGGTTTGTAAGACCCAATAGTGGTTCTGGAGCCGCACAAGAAACTCCAAATCCTACGAGAACAAATCCGAGAGAGGATTGAAGACAGTAGACGGGCGGGGGAGGAGCGTTATAATCTGCGATCCCATTCTTCCTTATTCAAGGCAGGCGACAAAATCTACCGACGGAATTTCAGACAAAGTGAAGTAGTTCGACACTACAATGCCAAGCTAGACAAGAAGTTCGTGAAGTGTCGAGTCTTACAAGTTTTAAGTCCCACGCGATACCTCATTGTGGACATGTTCGGCAAGGAACTGTGAGTCTACCATGCCAAAGACTTACGACGTTGAAAAGGGCCGTCAAGTAGGTCACACGACCTCTCCGGCCGAGACATACTTAAAGCATCATAGGGCTAAGTAGCGTTTCCTTCAGTCTCCCCATGCCTGGTAGGCATTGTGGACACTGCCCTGTAATGAATCATGCGACGCCGCTGGCGACCACTACCAACACACCCTGCTACCATGTGGCTCTCCATCTCATGTTGGTTGTGACGGCTTCACATCCCACGTCAGTTTTGGTCGTGGGATGTCAAAGTCAATTGACAGCCATATGGTAGCAGAGTGTGTGGGTAGTGAGTGCCATCGAGATCATTCGCTTTTATCGCAGGTGGACTTTATTGTGCAAATTCTTTTGTGAGTTTTGTGGATAAAGTGAAGATTCTGTGTTACAGCCTAAACCCAAACATAAACATTTCAGGTAAATATTCAAAGTACGACCTAAATGCTTAGAAGACAGAGAGAATTGTAACCTTCAAAAAAAATGGAGTACCAGCGATGGTTGAATTTGAAAGTCAAGAATCAGCAACAAGAGCATGTGACAATTTAAATGGAGCCGACATATATGCAGGAGATACAAGTTGGGATTACACTTTTGCCACAGCTGCCACAGAATTGAGTAACAATCGTACTCCACTATTACAGGAGCCAATTTACGGCGGTCGTCCACAGCCATATAGTGAGTACCCAAGTAGGATATTTTTTTCATTAATACCCAATAATTGAGACAAACAAGAAATTCGTTGTCTAAACTAATATTATTCATACAGTTAAACATAATTGAAAAATATAACTCCCCTGAGAATGAAAAATTTAACCCAGAAAAAAATAAGTAGAAGTAATCAAACGTATGAATATTAAACGTCAGGGCAACAAAATGGCATATGTAGATGTGTATATGTAAGGATAAAAGTGAAATGATGTATAATTTTAAATTAATTTTCTATAAACAGAGTTGGTTTGTGTGAATAGTTTGAAAAGAAATTTAATTTATTAGTAATGGAAGAAACAAACAAAAAATTAAATCATTGAAAAAAAATTCAGCAAACTTTTTAAAACATACCTCTATACGTTATGAGGAAATTGATAATTATTTATTAAAGTTGCTCCACTAATTTGGATGATAAATCGCAAGGTCAAATCGTCATCAATTAGAAATGAGTAAATATTGAAAAAAACTTGCAAAGAGTACGCGTGTGTATAGTCATGAAAATAAGGTTTAAACAAAAATGTAAGAAATGTTGTGTTTCCTGATCTCATTTGCTATCCTTTCAATGTTAACAATTTTCTAATCGTATATAAATATTTTCGGGAGGTAGTATGTTTAGTTTGAATATGACAATCTTTTCAATTTGAAAATTGAATTCTTTGAGATAATCCTGTTCACTTTGTTCTATGGATTATTGTTTAATACTCCCTACCTACTAGAAAACACGTTCATTCAGTGGGGCCTAAAGGCACGTAAATTCGATTTTTTTTTTTTTTTTTTATCTTCAAAACAAATGGTTTTTGTGCTTATTTCTGCCCCTCATGCGCTTCAATCAATGACTCATTGTGTATTATGTTTATGCGAAAAGCTTCACCAAACACCAAAAAGGTATGAATTTAACTTGGCATACCTTTCCTGCCTCCAAGTAAAATCCCTTGTATATACTATAAACTAAGACGTCACGAATAAAGAAAATATATAGTATATATTATTATATGCCTCCTTGCATCTCTTTCCTCTCTGTCGTTTCTGCTTGGAAATAGAGAAGTAAAAATGCTGAATTTAGGGTGTATGAAATTATTTATTTTCTTCGTTTATATTTTGTAAAATCTTTTCCAAATTGTTTCCCTGCTGCAACCTTTTGTTCGAAGAGATCCTTTCCTTTTTTTTCTTATTTTCTAACATAATAAGAAATTCTTTAGACACATAGAAATCAGGTGAATTAGATTAACATAATAGGTCTAATATTTTATCCAGTTCAAAATATCGTTGCTTCACCCTTCTTGTATAACGATGTTTCCATACTTTTCGTTGATTATTTTTTTCTAATTTTTGCGAATAAATCGTTTAGAAATTAACTTGGGTAGGTTAATCGAGTTAAAGTGCTGCTTTGTTGTTATTTCTTCTTCTATTTCAAACCTCGTTCACTAAAAATTGTTCATATAATATATATAATTGTAGATTAGCAAGAAGAAATTATAATTGACCAACATGTTCGATATTACATGTGAATTTTTTTTCTTTCATTTTTTTAATTTCATTTGGTGTATAAATTAATTAGAGATCACTGCAGATTTTTAGAGTACGAAATAAAACAGTAAAAAACTTGTAGACGTGTAGGCAGTTAAACTTGTTACGAAATTCTTGTGACAAGGGACGAGTTTTAGCAAAACATAAGTACTATAGAAGGTTAGATGGCATAGAGATGAGAAACACACAACGCATGTAAAATTAATGATTAGGAATAAATTGAAATATAACTTTGAGGCCGATTAATGTTAAATGTAAATTAACAATATCTTTTAAACGTGCGAATGAAGAAGAACAAATAAAAACCATGAATTGCGAAATTTAACGCAGACTTTCCTTTCCAGTGGTCCTTCTTTTTCAGAGGCAGTGAGAGTGCAGGGTAAGTATGCCGTTGCGAGGGTAAGGTTTGAAAAAATCCGCTGAGGCCGGTTTCGCGTCGCGCGCGGTACGCGGTACCTTTGTTAGTTTGCCTTTTTTCCTTAGCGTAGCTTTCTTCGAATTCACGTTAACGTAGTATATTTGTCGGTACCGCGTCGGTAAAATTCGGGGACGTGAAATGGAGGTTAGATTTTTGTTCTTTGACTGGATTGATGAAGAAATACGGAGTAACGTAAAGTAGGTTTCTTCTCCGTATGATTGTGTTTTCGAAGCGTTTGAAACGGGCGTTTAATGGTGGCTGAAAATTGTAAATGAGCGTAGTCCATTTTAAGACCCGCGACCGAAATCCCCTCCGATCTAGCTGGCCGACAAGCAGCCACCGCAAGAATGGATTACGGTGCACGGATTGGTTGACCGGTTGGTACCATTTGTTGGCACGACTCAGACTTAACGTCTAGAACCGATGAGAGGTCGGTTCCTCGTTCGTGAATGTAGACAGACGGTAAATCGTTACAAATGGCGCCCAACGTGGGGCCAAACATCCTAAGGGGATAAGAGATTCGCGTCTTCTGACGAGTTGGTCCTTTACCGAGGATGTAAGGTACCTTGGTACTCGAGCCTCACAAACAGGAGCAGTGGAGTTGTGTGATACACACTTGCAGTCGCTTCACGTGAGTTGTAGCTTCTGCTCTCCTTTGTTTGATTTTTTTTTCGCGACAGAATACTTCCGATGTGTTGTCCCATGTTGACCCCTGTAAAGACCTTCTATTTTCTTGATGGAACTGTCAGCCAGATGGTTTCTCCAATCAGCCTGGACTCTCAAGAAAATGGAAGGCTACCTTGCCTTTATGTCGCGGAAGGATTCTACTCATTTTTTATGCGTGATAGACGAGTGGTTTCGGTTCAACGTTCGGTGGCGTATGCTGGAGTTGTGGAGCCCGGAATGTTTCCACGTGTCGGGAATTTTGATTGCGTACAAAGCTGTTACGGTAGCTCTACCACTTGTCTTGTCGAGTTATTTAACGTAGTTCAGAGACGGTTTTTGTAATGTATGTGGGTTTGGGGATACATTATTGTAAATCGGCCGAAAGCACCCTTTTCTCAGCAGACTACCATTCACTCTTATTTCTCTTTGGAGGAGTCGGCTGCTCGAAAGGAAAGTGTCTATTTTTTCTTTATTTACTAAATAGCTTGCCACTATCGGCCACTAATTTATCATTAAGCTGTTTGCATATATTTATAGATTAGAATTAGTAGTAGGAGTAAGTTACTTTTTTTTTTCTTTCAGTAAAACATAGCACCAACCCCCATAGTAAACACAAACATGGCGACAAAGCGGACCCCAGACAAACGTTGGACCCGATCCAAAACGGTCCAACCCGCTAACTTTGGGATCTGTTTTGAGGACGTAGTGGAGGGTGTAACCAGCGCGCGATTGGAGTGCGGACACCTGTTCCATCGTGCCTGTGTCCAACAGTTCCTACTGACGTCCGAGCTTTGTCCGCTGTGCCAACGACCCATAGAGCGGACCGCCGTAGACGCCCCCCTCGGAACGCACGTCCCGACGCGTGGAGCAGTGGCGAAAGGGTCCCAAGATGCTGAACCGCCCCAACCACTGGTGGACCTGCAAGGAGCCGTCGGCGGAAAAGTTTCTGCTGTAGTTGTCGCGGCCGAGGTTTCAACAGTGCTTTCCACCAACTCCATTGACACACTCGTGACCTTAATGCAAGTAATGTCTGAGAGGATCCGAAACTTGGAGGGAAGGCTCCAGAGCGTCCCGATTAGCCAACCCCCCAGCCGCGTGAGAACTCCACTTGGCTGGGAGCCCAATCCCAGTGTGGCTATGCCCCACTCTAGACCCGTTGATCATTGGACCCTATCTCCAAGGAACTCGGGAATGAGCTCCCAAGTATCGACCACGATACAACACCACACCTCCGTTGGTACCCACAGCCCATCGAGGATGCGATTTCCCCCGAGAACGCATTGAGACCTTTCCGAGACCCTACGCTTCGTATCATGGAGAGTTGGCGCCTTAGCTTCACTGGTTTCAACTCGACGACATCGGTGGACCGGTTCCTGTTTAGGATTCAGGCGCTAGTCTCCAGCACCCTGGGAGGTGACTTCTCGGCTTTCGTCCGGCATGCACACCTTCTGTTCAGCGGAGATGCTGCCGACTGGTATTGGAGTTTTAAAGAATCGACGCCACGGCCCAATTCGAACTCTTTCTGTGCAGTCTTCCGCAGCCAATTTGACGACGGCTTCACTGAAAGAGAATTACGGGAACAACTAAAGAAACGGAAACAAGGCGCTCACGAACCATTCGACCAGTATTAAACAAGTATAGTGCGATTAAGCGCTCGGTTACGAACACCCATGCTCGAGGACGAACTGGTGGAAATTATCTGGGAGAATATGCGTTGGGAGCTTCAAAACAGTCTTTTTCATGTTCCCATCAACACCATACAAGGATTACGCCTCCATACCCGTAGGCAAGAACAGCTAGATGAGCGGCGAGGAACCTTCCGTCCACAACCTCGCATAACGGGCCCTGATCCACGAAATAATAATTCCGCGGAGTTAATGGCAGCGGACCACCTACTGGCTGACCCAGTACCAGTACCGAGGATCGGAGCACCCCTAGAGCCCGAGTTCCAAGCAATGATTGACTGACCATTCATCGAAGCAGTTACAAGTCCGACGGTCTGTTGGAACTGCCGGCAGACGGGGCATCGTTTCTATGCATGTCCAGCGGAACCGACGATCTTCTGTTACCGGTGTGGGAAGGCAGACACTTATGCACCTGATTGCGCAGATTGCAAGTTACGAAAAAACTTGCCAGTGAGTGCCACGACCACCCGCCGGCACTCCTAGAACCCAAACGAGCCAATACTGACCCTATCACTAGCTACAACCAAGCCCCAGACATGACCCCAACTCTGCTGACTCGCACCACCAAACACAGTTCTCCTGAAGTTCTACAGCTGACGCCACCCTTCGTCGAGGCGAACGCGCAGGGGAATGGTAGCAAGGCGAAGGTCCCTCGGCATGTTAAGCCCTTCCACGTCAGACTGCGGAATTACTTGGCTACTCGCCAGCGCATCTTCCAGGAGGAGTTAGTTATAACTGTCCCACTGCGAAGGAAGCGAACCACGCGTCGGATGCGGAGCTTCTGGAGGAGGGTCAGGCAGTCTAGGAAGGTGCTGAGCGAAATACACTTAGACGAATTATTGAGGGATGACGTTCGACCATATGCGTCAGTCCACCTCCTGCAAAAGCGATTGTCAGGTTTAGTTTGATACGGCAGCCAGTGTGAATTGCAGATCAGCCGATTTTGCAGGGGAGGTGCTGGCAATGCACGCGGACCAAATTCATCATTCTACCACCTGGTTAAGCACGGCGGACGGAACTTGTCACTCTGTAGTGGGGAAAATTACGACGGATGTCACCTTTAAAGGAGTAACTAAACCTCTGGAATTTTACATTATCCCCCAATTAACCCAGAATCTTTACCTAGGGGTGGATTTCGTTCGAAAATTTAACTTGGCCCCGGCACTGTTTTCCGGCATGACACTGGAGTCCGTCACCACTGTTCCTGACGAAACTCCAACCACTCAGTTATTACGACATGCACTGGATGTGAATCAACAACTGCGACTTGATTCGCCTATATCGGCTTTTCCATCGCATGAGAAGGAAGGTCTCGGCCGGACGGCCCTGGTGTTACACACAATAGATGTGGGGAATGCTAAACCCATAAAACAGAGACATTTTGCCATATCTCCGGCGAAGGAAAAGTTTTTATATGCCGAAGTGGATCGAATGCTAGCATTAGGCGTGATCGAAAAATCGTAGAGCGCGTGGGCTTCCCCGGTCACCTTAGTTGTCAAGCCGAACAAGGTCCGGTTATGCTTAGATGCCAGACTTTTGAACGCCGTCACTGTCAAGGACGCATACCCTCTACCGTTGATTGAAGGCATTTTGTGTCGATTGCCTAAAGCCCACTACATCACGAGCTTAGACCTCAAGGACGCTTTCTGGCAAATTCCTTTAGACCCTGGCTCAAAGGAGAAAACAGCCTTCACAGTCCCAGGTCGGCCACTGTATCAATTCGTGACCATGCCATTCGGATTGTGCAATGCCCCTCAGACAATGACGCGCCTTATGGATAAGGTGATACCACCGCATTTACGGCACCAAGTTTCCGTATACTTGGACGACTTGCTGCTTATAACCGAGACCTTTAATGAACACATCGACCTGCTTCAGGAAGTGGCTTTGCACATCCGGAGGGCAGGGTTAACCATCAACGTACAGAAGAGTCAGTTCGTGATGACGGAGGTGAAGTATTTGGGTCACATCATTGGGCATGGCAACATCAAGACCGACCCCGACAAGACTCAAGCGATTGACGCTTTTCCATTACCCAAGACCACCAAGCAGTTACGCCGATTCCTGGGTTTATGCGGATGGTACCAGTATTTTGTACGTGACTATCCCCTGATTACCACACCTTTGACCGACATGCTGCGTAAGGGACGTTAGTTCGACTGGGAAGGGCCCAGCTTGCGAGCCTTCGAAGAGCTAAAGAAGAGTCTGACAACAGCCCCCATACTGCATAGCCTGGACTTTGGCAAACCGTTCTCAATCCATTGTGACGCGAGTCAACATGGGGTGGGAGCAGTCTTGGTCCAGGTTGCACAAGACGGTGAGGAGAGGCCTATAGCCTTTATGTCCCACAAGTTGAACCCGGCCCAGCGGAACTACACGGTCTCGGAGCAGAAATGCCTGGCGGCTGTGCTGGCAGTGAAACGCTTTCGAGCATATGTAGAGGGACATACCTTTGAAATCTTTACTGATCATGCGTCTCTGAAATGGCTGATGAGCTAAACGGATCTCCACGGGCGCTTGGGCAGATGGGCCTTGAAATTACAGGCGTTTTACTTCACGATAAGACACCGCAGTGGAAGTCAGCACGTGGTACTGGACACATTATCAAGGATGTTCGCCCCTGAAGGAGCAGAGCTGGCCCAGGAGGATGACAGCCTCCTATGGATCGACTTGCACCATCCCGCCTTCAAGTCAATAGGTTATACCCAGCTGATGAATACGATTCGGAACCAGTTACCGCAGCTGCCGGAACTACGGGTGATCGAGGAGTTTATATACAAGCGGATGGGACACGCCTCCGGAGACCCCCTCCAAGAAGAGGAACAGTGGAAGTTATGGGTGCCCGAAGAACTGACCCTCGAATTGATTAAACGGGCTCATGACCACCCATTGAGTGCACACGGCGGTTTTGGCCGTAAGCTTCGGTGAATGAAGACTTACTTCTTTTGGCCTAAGATGGCGCAGCAAGTGAAAAAGTACGTAGTCGCCTGTGAGCTGTGCAAATGCACTAAAGCCGATGAGAAAATTCGAACTACCGGAGCGGGTGTTCCAGCGCCTGTATATAGATCTCATCGGTCCGTACCCTCGCTCGACTTCGGGATGTATGGGAGCTGTCGTGGTCCTGGACCACTTATCCAAATTTCCGATTGTTGAACCAATTCGAAACCTGCACACTGGCCCAATAGTCAGCTTTCTGGAAAATCGCGTTTTCCATATATTTGGAGTACCGGAGAAGTTGGTCTCCGACAACGGAGTTCAGTTCACCTCGGATAGATTTCGGGAACTAATGGACAAGTATGGCATTACTCATCAGCGGACTGCCGTTTATTCCCCGCAAGCCAATGCGTCCGAGTGGTTGAACTGCACCCTCATAGCCGCCATTCGGGCTTACGTCCAACCGGATCAGAAGGATTGGGACCGCCGGATTTCCGCCATCACCTGTGCCCTGCGTTCGTCTTACCACTCCACCACAGGCATCTCCCCATACTTTGCCGTGTTCAGCCAGCATATGATCTGCCACGGAAACTCGTACCGGCTATTGCGGCAGTTCAAGGGTTTGGAAGACCCAATAGTGGTTCTGGAGCCGCACAAGAAACTCCAAATCCTACGAGAACAAATCCGAGAGAGGATTGAAGACAGTAGACGGGCGGGGGAGGAGCGTTATAACCTGCGATCCCATTCTTCTTTATTCAAGGCAGGCGACGAAATCTACCGACGGAGTTTCAGACAAAGTGAAGTAGGTCAACACTACAATGCCAAGCTAGACAAGAAGTTCGTGAAGTGTCGAGTCTTACAAGTTTTAAGTCCCACGCGATACCTCATTGTGGACATGTTCGGCAAGGAACAGGGAGTCTACCATGCCAAAGACTTACGACGTTGAAAAGGGCCGTCAAGTAGGTCACACGACCTCTCCGGCCGAGACATACTTAAAGCATCATAGGGCTAAGTAGCGTTTCCTTCAGTCTCCCCATGCCTGGTAGGCATTGTGGACACTGCCCTGTAATGAATCATGCGACGCCGCTGGTGACCACTACCAACACACCCTGCTGCCATGTGGCTCTCCATCTCATGTTGGTTGTGACGGCTTCACATCCCACGTCAGTTTTGGTCGTGGGATGTCAAAGTCAATTGACAGCCATATGGTAGCAGAGTGTGTGGGTAGTGAGTGCCATCGAGATCATTCGCTTTTATCGCAGGTGGACTTTATTGTGCAAATTCTTTTGTGAGTTTTGTGGATAAAGTGAAGATTCTGTGTTACAGCCTAAACCCAAACATAAACATTTCAGGTAAATATTCAAAGTACGACCTAAATGCTTAGAAGACAGAGAGAATTGTAACCTTCAAAAAAAATGGAGTACAAGCGATGGTTGAATTCGAAAGTCAAGAATCAGCAACAAGAGCATGTGACAATTTAAATGGAGCCGACATATATGCAGGAGATACAAGTTGGGATTACACTTTTGCCACAGCTGCCACAGAATTGAGTAACAATCGTACTCCCCTATTACAGGAGCCAATTTACGGCGGTCGTCCACAGCCATATAGTGAGTACCCAAGTAGGATATTTTTTTCATTAATACCAATCGCATTAAGTATACGTTTAACCCAATAATTGAGACAAACAAGAAATTCGTTGTCTAAACTAATATTATTCATACAGTTAAACATAATTGAAAAATATAACTCCCCTGAGAATGAAAAATTTAACCCAGAAAAAAATTAAGTAGAAGTAATCAAACGTATGAATATTAAACGTCAGGGCAACAAAATGGCATATGTAGATGTGTATATGTAAGGATAAAAGTGAAATGATGTATAATTTTAAATTAATTTTCTATAAACAGAGTTGGTTTGTGTGAATAGTTTGAAAAGAAATTTAATTTATTAGTAATGGAAGAAACAACCAAAAAATTAAATCATTGAAAAAAAATTCAGCAAACTTTTTAAAACATAACTCTATACGTTATGAGGAAATTGATAATTATTTATTAAAGTTGCTCCACTAATTTGGATGATAAATCGCAAGGCCAAATCGTCATCAGTTAGAAATGAGTAAATATTGAAAAAAACTTGCAAAGAGTACGCGTGTGTATAGTCATGAAAATAAGGTCTAAACAAAAATGTAAGAAATGTTGTGTTTCCTGATCTCATTTGCTATCCTTTCAATGTTAACAATTTTCTAATCGTATATAAATATTTTCGGGAGGTAGTATGTTTAGTTTGAATATGACAATCTTTTCAATTTGAAAATTGAATTCTTTGAGATAATCCTGTTCACTTTGTTCTATGGATTATTGTTTAATACTCCCTACCTACTAGAAAACGCGTTCATTCAGTGGGGCCTAAAGGCACGTAAATTCGATTTATTTTGTTTTTTTTTATCTTCAAAACAAATGGTTTTTGTGCTTATTTCTGCCCCTCATGTGCTTCAATCAATGACTCATTGTGTATTATGTTTATGCGAAAAGCTTCACCAAACACCAAAAAGGTATGAATTTAACTTGGCATACCTTTCCTGCCTCCAAGTAAAATCCCTTGTATATACTATAAACTAAGACGTCACGAATAAAGAAAATATATAGTATATATTATTATATGCCTCCTTGCATCTCTTTCCTCTCTGTCGTTTCTGCTTGGAAATAGAGAAGTAAAAATGCTGAATTTAGGGTGTATGAAATTATTCATTTTCTTCGTTTATATTTTGTAAAATCTTTTCCAAATTGTTTCCCTGCTGCAACCTTTTGTTCGAAGAGATCCTTTCCTTTTTTTTCTTATTTTCTAACATAATAAGAAATTCTTTAGACACATAGAAATCAGGTGAATTAGATTAACATAATAGGTCTTATATTTTATCCAGTTCAAAATATCGTTGCTTCACCCTTCTTGTATAACGATGTTTCCATACTTTTCGTTGATTATTTTTTTCTAATTTTTGCGAATAAATCGTTTAGAAATTAACTTGGGTAGGTTAATCGAGTTAAAGTGCTGCTTTGTTCTTATTTCTTCTTCTATTTCAAACCTCGTTCACTAAAAATTGTTCATATAATATATATAATTGTAGATTAGCAAGAAGAAATTATAATTGACCAACATGTTCGATATTACATGTGAATTTTTTTTCTTTCATTTTTTTAATTTCATTTGGTGTATAAATTAATTAGAGATCACTGCAGATTTTTAGAGTACGAAATAAAACAGTAAAAAACTTGTAGACGTGTAGGCAGTTAAACTTGTTACGAAATTCTTGTGACAAGGGACGAGTTTTAGCAAAACATAAGTACTATAGAAGGTTAGATGGCATAGAGATGAGAAACGCACAACGCATGTAAAATTAATGATTAGGAATAAATTGAAATATAACTTTGAGGCCGATTAATGTTAAATGTAAATTAACAATATCTCTTAAACGTGCGAATGAAGAAGAACAAATAAAAACCATGAATTGCTAAATTTAACGCAGACTTTCCTTTCCAGTGGTCCTTCTCTTTCAGAGGCAGTGAGAGTGCAGGGTAAGTATGCCGTTGCGAGGGTAAGGTTTAAAAAAATCCGCTGAGGCCGGTTTCGCGTCGCGCGCGGTACGTGGTACCTTTGTTAGTTTGCCTTTTTTTTCCTTAGCGTAGCTTTCTTCGAATTCACGTTAACGTAGTATATTTGTCGGTACCGCGTCGGTAAAATTCGGGGACGTGAAATGGAGGTTAGATTTTTGTTCTTTGACTGGATTGATGAAGAAATACGGAGTAACGTAAAGTAGGTTTCTTCTCCGTATGATTGTGTTTTCAAAGCGTTTGAAACGGGCGTTTAATGGTGGCTGAAAATTGTAAATGAGCGTAGTCCATTTTAAGACCCGCGACCAAAATCCCCTCCGATCTAGCTGGCCGACAAGCAGCCACCGCAAAAATGGATTACGGTGCACGGATTGGTTGACCGGTTGGTACCATTTGTTGGCACGACTCAGACTTAACGTCTAGAACCGATGAGAGGTCGGTTCCTCGTTCGTGAATGTAGACAGACGGTAAATCGTTACAAATGGCGCCCAACGTGGGGCCAAACATCCTAAGGGGATAAGAGATTCGCGTCTTCTGACGAGTTGGTCCTTTACGGAGGATGTAAGGTACCTTGGTACTCGAGCCTCACAAACAGGAGCAGTGGAGTTGTGTGATACACACTTGCAGTCGCTTCACGTGAGTTGTAGCTTCTGCTCTCCTGTGTTTGATTTTTTTTTCGCGACAGAATACTTCCGATGTGTTGTCCCAGGTTGACCCTTGTAAGGACCTTCTATTTTCTTGATGGAACTGTCAGCCAGATGGTTTCTCCAATCAGCCTGGACTCTCAAGAAAATGGAAGGCTACCTTGCCTTTATGTCGCGGAAGGATTCTACTCATTTTTATGCGTGATAGACGAGTGGTTTCGGTTCAACGTTCGGTGGCGTATGCTGGAGTTGTGGAGCCCGGAATGCTTCCACGTGTCGGGAATTTTGATTGCGTACAAAGCTGTTACGGTAGCTCTACCACTTGTCTCGTCGAGTCACTTAACGTAGTTTAGAGACGGTTTTTGTAATGTATGTGGGTTTGGGGATACATTATTGTAAATCGGCCGAAAGCACCCTTTTCTCAGCAGACTACCATTCACTCTTATTTCTCTTTGGAGGAGTCGGCTGCTCGAAAGGAAAGTGTCTATTTTTTCTATATTTACTAAATAGCTTGCCACTATCGGCCACTAATTTATCATTAAGCTGCTTGCATATATTTATAGATTAGAATTAGTAGTAGGAGTAAGTCACTTTTTTTTTTTCTTTCAGTAAAACATAGCACCAACCCCCATAGTAAACACAAACATGGCGACAAAGCGGACCCCAGACAAACGTTGGACCCGATCCAAAACGGTCCAACCCGCTAACTGTGGGATCTGTTTTGAGGACGTAGTGGAGGGTGTAACCAGCGCGCGATTGGAGTGCGGACACCTGTTCCATCGTGCCTGTGTCCAACAGTTCCTACTGACGTCCGAGCTTTGTCCGCTGTGCCAACGACCCATAGAGCGGACCGCCGTAGACGCCCCCCTCGGAACGCACGTCCCGACGCGTGGAGCAGTGGCGAAAGGGTCCCAAGATGCTGAACCGCCCCAACCACTGGTGGACCTGCAAGGAGCCGTCGGCGGAAAAGTTCCTGCTGTAGTTGTCGCGGCCGAGGTTTCAACAGCGCTTTCCACCAACTCCATTGACACACTCGTGACCTTAATGCAAGTAATGTCTGAGAGGATCCGAAACTTGGAGGGAAGGCTCCAGAGCGTCCCGATTAGCCAACCCCCCAGCCGCGTGAGAACTCCACTTGGCTGGGAGCCCAATCCCAGTGTGGCTATGCCCCACTCTAGACCCGTTGATCATTGGACCCTATCTCCAAGGAACTCGGGAATGAGCTCCCGAGTATCGACCACGATACAACACCGCACCTCCGTTGGTACCCACAGTCCCCGAGTCTGTCCCTTACAGCAAGCCCATCGAGGATGCGATTTCCCCCGAGAACGCATTGAGACCTTTCCGAGACCCTACGCTTCGTATCATGGAGAGTTGGCGCCTTAGCTTCACTGGTTTCAACTCGACGACATCGGTGGACCGGTTCCTGTTTAGGATTCAGGCGCTAGTCTCCAGCACCCTGGGAGGTGACTTCTCGGCTTTCGTCCGGCATGCACACCTTCTGTTCAGCGGAGATGCTGCCGACTGGTATTGGAGTTTTAAAGAATCGACGCCACGTCCCAATTTGAACTCTTTCTGTGCAGTCTTCCGCAGCCAATTTGACGACGGCTTCACTGAAAGAGAACTACGGGAACAACTAAAGAAACGGAAACAAGGCGCTCACGAACCATTCGACCAGTATTACACAAGTATAGTGCGATTAAGCGCTCGGTTACGAACACCCATGCCCGAGGACGAACTGGTGGAAATTATCTGGGAGAATATGCGTTCGGAGCTTCAGAACAGTCTTTTTCATGTTCACATCAACACCATACAAGGATTACGCCTCCATACCCGTAGGCAAGAACAGCTAGATGAGCGGCGAGGAACCTTCCATCCACAACCTCGCATAACGGGCCCTGATCCACGAAATAATAATTCCGCGGAGTTAATGGCAGCGGACCACCTACTGGCTGACCCAGTACCAGTACCGAGGAGCGGAGCACCCCTAGAGCCCGAGTTCCAAGCAATGATTGACTGACCATTCATCGAAGCAGTTACAAGTCCGACGGTCTGTTGGAACTGCCGGCAGACGGGGCATCGTTTCTATGCATGTCCAGCGGAACCGACGATCTTCTGTTACCGGTGTGGGAAGGCAGACACCTATGCACCTGATTGCGCAGATTGCAAGTTACGAAAAAACTTGCCAGTGAATGCCACGACCACCCGCCGGCACTCCTAAAACCCAAACGAACCAATACTGACCCTATCACTAGCTACAACCAAGCCCCAGACATGACCCCAACTGTGCTGACTCGCACCACCAAACACAGTTCTCCTGAAGTTCTACAGCTGACGCCACCCTTCGTCGAGGCGGACGCGCAGGGGAATGGTAGCAAGGCGAAGGTCCCTCGGCATGTTAAGCCCTTCCACGTCAGACTGCGGAATTACTTGGCTACTCGCCAGCACATCTTCCAGGAGGAGTTAGTTATAACTGTCCCACTGCGAAGGAAGCGAACCACGCGTCGGATGCGGAGCTTCTGGAGGAGGGTCAGGCAGTCTAGGAAGGTGCTGAAGGAAATACACTTAGACGAATTATTGAGGGATGACGTTCGACCATATGCGTCAGTCCACCTCCTGCAAAAGCGATTGTCAGGTTTAGTTTGATACGGGAGCCAGTGTGAATTGCAGATCAGCCAATTTTGCAGGGGAGATGCTGGCAATGCACGCGGACCAAATTCATCATTTTACCACCTGGTTAAGCACGGCGGACGGAACTTGTCACTCTGTAGTGGGGAAAATTACGACGGATGTCACCTTTAAAGGAGTAACTAAACCTCTGGAATTTTACATTATCCCCCAATTAACCCAGAATCTTTACCTAGGGGTGGATTTCGTTCGAAAATTTAACTTGGCCCCGGCACTGTTTTCCGGCATGACACTGGAGTCCGTCACCACTGTTCCTGACGAAACTCCAACCACTCAGTTATTACGACATGCACTGGATGTGAATCAACAACTGCGACTTGATTCGCCTATATCGGCTTTTCCATCGCATGAGAAGGAAGGTCTCGGCCGGACGGCCCTGGTGTTACACACAATAGATGTGGGGAATGCTAAACCCATAAAACAGAGACATTTTGCCATATCTCCGGCGAAGGAAAAGTTTTTATATGCCGAAGTGGATCGAATGCTAGCATTAGGCGTGATCGAAGAATCGTAGAGCGCGTGGGCTTCCCCGGTCACCTTAGTTGTCAAGCCGAACAAGGTCCGGTTATGCTTAGATGCCAGACTTTTGAACGCCGTCACTGTCAAGGACGCATACCCTCTACCGTTGATTGAAGGCATTTTGAGTCGATTGCCTAAAGCCCACTACATCACGAGCTTAGACCTCAAGGACGCTTTCTGGCAAATTCCTTTAGACCCTGGCTCAAAGGAGAAAACGGCCTTCACAGTCCCAGGTCGGCCACTGTATCAATTCGTGACCATGCCATTCGGATTGTGCAATGCCCCTCAGACAATGACACGCCTTATGGATAAGGTGATACCACCGCATTTACGGCACCAAGTTTCCGTATACTTGGACGACTTGCTGCTTATAACCGAGACCTTTAACGAACACATCGACCTGCTTCAGGAAGTGGCTTTGCACATCCGGAGGGCAGGGTTAACCATCAACGTACAGAAGAGTCAGTTCGTGATGACGGAGGTGAAGTATTTGGGTCACATCATTGGGCATGGCAACATCAAGACCGACCCCGACAAGACTCAAGCGATTGACGCTTTTCCATTACCCAAGACCACCAAGCAGTTACGCCGATTCCTGGGTTTATGCGGATGGTACCAGTATTTTGTACGTGACTATCCCCTGATTACCACACCTTTGACCGACATGCTGCGTAAGGGACGTTAGTTCGACTGGGAAGGGCCCAGCTTGCGAGCCTTCGAAGAGCTAAAGAAGAGTCTGACAACAGCCCCCATACTGCATAGCCTGGACTTTGGCAAACCGTTCTCAATCCATTGTGACGCGAGTCAACATGGGGTGGGAGCAGTCTTGGTCCAGGTTGCACAAGACGGTGAGGAGAGGCCTATAGCCTTTATGTCCCACAAGTTGAACCCGGCCCAGCGGAACTACACGGTCTCGGAGCAGAAATGCCTGGCGGCTGTGCTGGCAGTGAAACGCTTTCGAGCATATGTAGAGGGACATACCTTTGAAATCTTTACTGATCATGCGTCTCTGAAATGGCTGATGAGCCAAACGGATCTCCACGGGCGCTTGGGCAGATGGGCCTTGAAATTGCAGGCGTTTTACTTCACGATAAGACACCGCAAGGGAAGTTAGCACGTGGTACTGGATACATTATCAAGGATGTTCGCCCCTGAAGGAGCAGAGCTGGCCCAGGAGGACGACAGCCTCCTATGGATCGACTTGGACCATCCCGCCTTCAAGTCAATAGGTTATACCCAGCTGATGAATACGATTCGGAACCAGTTACCGCAGCTGCCGGAACTACGGGTGATCGAGGAGTTTATATACAAGCGGATGGGACACGCCTCCGGAGACCCCCTCCAAGAAAAGGAACAGTGGAAGTTATGGGTGCCCGAAGAACTGACCCTCGAATTGATTAAACGGGCTCATGACCACCCATTGAGTGCACACGGCGGTTTTGGCCGTAAGCTTCGGTGAATGAAGACTTACTTCTTTTGGCCTAAGATGGCGCAGCAAGTGAAAAAGTACGTAGTCGCCTGTGAGCTGTGCAAATGCACTAAAGCGCCCAATTCTGTTCTTCGGCCCCCGATGGGAAAATTCGAACTACCGGAGCGGGTGTTCCAGCGCCTGTATATAGATCTCATCGGTCCGTACCCTCGCTCGACTTCGGGATGTACGGGAGCTGTCGTGGTCCTGGACCACTTATCCAAATTTCCGATTGTTGAACCAATTCGAAACCTGCACACTGGCCCAATAGTCAGCTTTCTGGAAAATCGCGTTTTCCATATATTTGGAGTACCGGAGAAGTTGGTCTCCGACAACGGAGTTCAGTTCACCTCGGATAGATTTCGGGAGCTAATGGACAAGCATG
The DNA here is from genome assembly GCA_963969285.1 of Odontomyia ornata. Classification (NCBI taxonomy): domain Eukaryota; kingdom Metazoa; phylum Arthropoda; class Insecta; order Diptera; family Stratiomyidae; genus Odontomyia; species Odontomyia ornata. The sequence continues at coordinate 221,661,280 of OZ017739.1, forward strand.
GCATTACTCATCAGCGGACTGCCGTTTATTCCCCGCAAGCCAATGCGTCCGAGCGGTTGAACTACACCCTCATAGCCGCCATTCGGGCTTACGTCCAACCGGATCAGAAGGATTGGGACCGCCGGATTTCCGCCATCACCTGTGCCCTGCGTTCGTCTTACCAATCCACCACAGGCATCTCCCCATACTTTGCCGTGTTCGGCCAGCATATGATCTGCCACGGAAACTCGTACCGGCTATTGCGGCAGTTGAAAGGTTTGGAAGACCCAATAGTGGTTCTGGAGCCGCACGAGAAACTCCAAATCCTACGAGAACAAATCCGAGAGAGGATTGAAGACAGTAGACGGGCGGGGGAGGACCGTTATATTGGAATACAATCAAATACTATGTATGTATCATATCCTCTCTTGTATTTACTTACTGTACTATCATTACTATACTTTCTCTTTCATACTATTAATACATTGTAAAATTGAATTAATTTTTTAGTCGTAACCGTGAGCTTGACCTGATAAGTAATAAACCTTGTGAAATATAATTGAAACTATGTGTTTTAAATTAAAATTCAATATAAATTATAATAGGTTATGGGCCCAGGTCGCTCTATAACTATAATTATTAAAATAAAGTGCTCTAAATAAAACCCAAAAAAAAAATAATTAAAATCGGTGGTGATCAAAAAGTGATCGATTAAAATGGCGACTCTAATGGCGAATTTCGAGAAGTTGACCGAGTCCAACTACGAAAGTTGGAAATTGCAAATTGAGAGTAGTGTAGAGTTTTACGATCTATGGGACTATGTGTCCGGTGAAACTAAGTGTCCAGACGAAGACGAAAAATTAATAGAAGCTTGGAAAAGGAAGGATCGAAAGGCTCTTGCAAATATCTGATTAAGTGTTACAGTTAACCAACTTATGCATATAAAATATAGTTCGACTTCAAAGGAAGCATGGTCGACCCTCGAGAAGGTTTACAAGAGGGATTCTCCCGCGCAAAAGGTATCTTTGTATAAGTCACTAATACAATTGCGTTTAAAGGATGGCGATAGTATGCAAACCCATCTCAGTAACTTTGGGCAAATAGTTGACAAAATGAGTGAACTCCAAATCAAAATGGATGATGAGATATTATCCATTATGTTACTATGTTCACTACCACCACAATATGAAAATTTTGTAATCGCTATAGAAACTAGAGACTCATTGCCATCACTTTCTGACCTAAAATTGAAGTTGATTGAAGAAGAAAAAAGAAAGAACAACGATGACGTAAATGAGAGTGGAAGTGAAACGGTGCTATACACTAAGCAAAAAAAAAATCATTCAATCCTCCTAGTAATACTAATATATCAGCTTCTACTAAAAGAAGGAAAGGTATATGCTACATTTGCAAGCGTAAAGGGCACTACGCAAATGAGTGTAGATACAAAAACACTCATACTAAACAGGTTCTTTTCGCATCAGTCTACAATTGCAGTAAATCAACTGACTTGTGGTGCTTAGACAGTGGAGCGAGTTCCCATATGGTTAACAAAAAGCATTTGCTTACTGAAACACATAAAATTGTTGCCGAAATAGAACTAGCGGACCAACGAAAAGTGACAACTAGTATCAGCGGTGTAGCGTCAATCAATACAATATATGGAGGAGTGGATTTAACTGAAACATTGTACATCCCATCGTTAAAAATGAATTTCGTATCAGTATCTAAAACAGTACAGCGTGGATGTATAGTGAAATTCGTAAAAAATAAAGCTTATGTTCAGAAAAATGGAATAAATATATTAAGTGCAACTAATAGAAATGGTTTATACATAATAGACTGTAAAAGTGATCAACTGAATGCAATCAGTGCTAAAAACCTTGAAATTGATAAATGGCATAAAAGACTAGGACATCTAAATAAAAGTGATTTAAATATTATAATAAAAAATGAACTAGTGCGTGGCATAACAAACGTGGAAACTGACGATTTTGATTGCATAACTTGTGCTAGAGCAAAACTTGCTGCAAAGCCTTTTCCTAAGCGAAGTGAAAACAGGGCAAAGGATCTACTGGAGCTCGTTCATAGCGATATTTGCCAAGCTAGTTGCTCATCGTATGGCGGAGCAAAATATTTTATATCATTCATTGACGATAAAAGTAGATTCACCAAAATTTTCTTGATCAAATCAAAAGATGAAGCGTTAGCTCGATTCAAAGAATTCAAAGCAGTTGCCGAAAATGAAACTGGCTTTAAAATCAAAGCACTAAGGACTGATAATGGCAGTGAGTATAAAAATAACTTATTCCAAGATTTCTTGAAAGTAAACGGAATCAAGCATCAGACATCCATTCCATATACACCGCAACAGAATGGAACCGCCGAGCGAATGAATCGCACCCTGGTTGAGATGGCGAGATGTATGATAGCTGAACACAATTTGAACGAAAAATTATGGGGCGAGGCAGTCAGTACGGCTGTTTGTATTAGAAATCGGTGTCCGAGTAAAGCGATAAATGGGTTACTACCAAACAAAATGTTTTATGACAAAACACCAACCGTCAATCATTTGAGGATTTTCGGTAGCAAAGTTATCGCAATAAGAAGCGGTCAGCGGAATAATAAGTTCCTTCCGAAAGCACATGAGTACATTTTAGTCGGATACTCGGAGGAACAGAAGGGCTATAGGGTGATGAATAAGCAAACTAATAAAATAATTATCACGCGAGATGTTAAATTCTTCGAGGATGTTAAGCCAAGCAGTGTATTCATTAGCCAATTCCCAGCAGAAGATGAAGAGCATCCTCAAAACTCAAATCAAGTGGAAAAAGTATCGGATCTCAAGACTTCTCCGTTAGCTCATCCGCAAGACTCAATTCAAGTGGAAAAAGATCGGATCTCAAGGCGCAAGCAGACACTGCATTACAACAGCTTTTCAAGGAGGATGATGATTATAATGATCTCGATGAGGACGAAGGGAACGAAGATTTCTCAACACCGAAGTCCGAAATTGTGTTGCGCGATAGAGAGAAATTAAAACAACCAGTAAGATTGCAGTTAAACAACATTAGTGTATGTCAAGATCCCGAAAACTTTTGTGAAGCAATAAACAGTCCAAATCAAAAGGAATGGATAAAAGCAATGGAACAGCAATTTAACTCTCTAATTGAAAACAATACGTGGACATTAGTGGATCGTCCGATGGATAGAAATATAATAGGATCGAAATGGGTCTACAGAACAAAGTATAATAAAAATGGTGAAATCGAAAAATTCAAAGCGAGATTAGTGGCGCAAGGATTTAATCAAAAATATCTGATGGACTACGATGAAACTTTTAGTCCTGTGTTTAAAAGTTCGACTCTACGAGTGCTGATAGCCATTTCAATTGAAGAAAACTTTATCATGCATCAGATCGATATTAAACATGCATATATAAACAGCAAACTAAACGCCGAAATATTTATGGAACAACCGAAAGGTTTCGCGAATAATATAAATGAAGTGTGCAAATTAAATAAAAGCATATACGGTCTAAAACAATCCGGTAGAGAATGGAATACAGCCCTTAATAATGTTCTAACACAAAAAATGAAATTTGAACGATTAAAATCTGATCCGTGTGCTTACATAAAGGATAAGCAAATAATAATAGCAGTATATGTGGACGACATAATTATTTTGTCAAAAGACTTAAATAAAATTAATAATGTAAAAGATCAATTAAAACGCGAATTTGAACTTGATGATAAAGGTGAACTAAAATATATACTTGAACTTGAAATTAATCGCGATAAAAATAATGTGTCTGTAACACAAGTGAATTATATTAAAGCCCTTTTGGAAAAGTATAATATGGCCAACTGCAAGGAGGTTTCAACACCCGTTGAAACAAATCTTCAGCTACAGCAATGCAAAGCAGAATCCTGTGATCGATGTGATCGAATTAAATCAAGCGAATATCAATCATTGATAGGATCATTGATGTACTTGGGAATCTACGCGAGGCCAGATATCATGTACACCATAAGCTACTTGTCGCAGTTTAATAAGAAGCCTCACAAGGAGCACTTCGACGCAGCTAAACGAATTTTAAGGTTTTTGAAGGGAACAACCAATCATGGTTTATATTTCCAGAAAACAGGAAAGTCCCTTATTTGTTATGCAGATGCGGACTGGGGAAGCAACTCAACATACCGAAGGTCTTACACTGGCCACCTATTCGAGCTAGCTAATGGACCAGTTAGCTGGGAAACGAAAAAGCAACCGACAGTGGCGCTGAGCAGTGCAGAAGCAGAGTACATGGCATTAAGCCAATCATCTAAAGAACTTGTATTTCTAAAAGGCTTATTAAATGAATTATACTTGAATAATTATGTTAAATTGCCAATTGATGTGTTTTCTGATAGCCAAGGAGCTGCAAATTTAGTAAAGAATAACACAACAAATAAGCGAACAAAACATATAGATATAAGACATCACTATATTCGAGACTTAAATGAAGCTGGTGTAATTAATATTATTTTTGTTCCAACTAATGAAATGAAAGCAGATATTCTAACAAAAGGTCTATCTTAAGAAAAATTTACATATTTAAAAACTAAAGTTATGAATTGTTGTCATAATTAACCAAGTATTTTATTGAGTGGGGGTATTGGAATACAATCAAATACTATGTATATATCATATCTTCTCTTGTATTTACTTACTGTACTATCATTACTATACTTTCTCTTTCATACTATTAATACATTGTAAAATTGAATTAAGTTTTTAGTCGTAACCGTGAGCTTGACCTGTTAAGTAATAAACCTTGTGAAATATAATTGAAACTATGTGTTTTAAATTAAAATTCAATATTAATTTTAATACGTTATAACCTGCGATCCCATCCTTCTTTCTTCAAGGCAGGCGACGAAATCTACCAACGGAGTTTCAGACAAAGTGAAGTGGGTCGGCACTACAATGCCAAGCTAGACAAGAAGTTCGTGGAGTGTCGAGTCTTACAAGTTTTAAGTTCCACGCGATACCTCATTGCGGACATGTTCGGCAAGGAACTGGGAGTCTACCATGCAAAAGACCTACGACGTTGAAAGGGGCCATCAAGCAGGTCACACGACCTCTCCGGCCGAGACATACTTAAAGCATCATAGGGCTAAGTAGCGTTTCTTTCAGTCTCCCCATGCCTGGTAGGCATTGTGGACACTGCCCTGTGATGAATCATGCGACGCCGCTGGTGACCACTACCAACACACCCTGCTGCCATGTGGCTCTCCATCTCATGTTGGTTGTGACGGCTTCACATCCCACGTCAGTTTTGTTCGTGGGATGTCAAAGTCAAATGACAGCCACATGGTAGCAGAGTGTGTGGGTAGTGAGTGCCATCGAGATCATTCGCTTTTATCGCAGGTGGACTTTATTGTGCAAATTCTATTGTGAGCTTTGTGGATAAAGTGAAGATTCTGTGTTACAGCCTAAACCCAAACATAAACATTTCAGGTAAATATTCAAAGTACGACCTTAATGCTTAGAAGACAGAGAGAATTGTAACCTTCAAAAAGAATAGAGTACAAGCGATGGTTGAATTCGAAAGTCAAGAATCAGCAACAAGAGCATGTGACAATTTAAATGGAGCCGACATATGCAGGAGATACAAGTTGGGATTACACTTTTGCCACAGCTGCCACAGAATTGAGCAACAATCGTACTCCACTATTGCAGGAGCCAATTTACGGCGGTCGTCCACAGCCATATAGTGAGTACCCAAGTAGGATATTTTTTTCATTAATACCCAATAATTGAGACAAACAAGAAATTCGTTGTCTAAACTAATATTATTCAGACAGTTGAACATAATTGAAAAATATAGCTCCCCTGAGAATGAAAAATTTAACCCAGAAAAAAATAAGTAGAAGTAATCAAACGTATGAATATTAAACGTAATTTTAAATTAATTTTCTATAAACAGAGTTGGTTTGTGTGAATAGTTTGAAAAGAAATTTAATTTATTAGTAACGGAAAAAACAAACAAAAAATTAAATCAATGAAAAAAAAATTCAGCAACCTTATTAAAACATACCTCTTAATACGTTATGAGGAAATTGATAATTATTTATTAAAAGGTGCTCCACTAATTTGGATGATAAATCGCAAGGCCAAATAGTCATCAATTAGCAATGAATAAATGTTGAAAAAAGCTTGTAAAGAGTACGCGTGTGTATAGTCATGAAAATAAGGTCTAAACAAAAATGTAAGAAATGTTGTGTTTCCTGATCTCATTTGCTATCCTTTCAATGTTAACAATTTTCTAATCGTATATAAATATTTTCGGAAGGTAGTATGTTTAGTTTGAATATGACAATCTTTTCCAACTGAAAATAGAAATAGATTATCCCAAAGAATTCAATTTGAAAATTGAATTCTTTGGGATAATCCTGTTCACTTTGTTCTATGGATTATTGTTTAATACTCCCTACCTACTAGAAAACACGTTCATTCAGTGGGGCCTAAAGGCACGTAAATTCGATTTATTTTGTTTTTTTTTTATCTTCAAAACAAATGGTTTTTGTGCTTATTTCTGCCCCTCATGTGCTTCAATCAATGACTCATTGTGTATTCTGTTTATTAGAAAAGCTTCACCAAACACCAAAAAGGTATGCATTTAACTTGGCATACCTTTCCTGCCTCCAAGTAAAATCCCTTGTATATACTATAAACTAAGACGTCACGAATAAATAAAATATATAGTATATATTATTATATGCCTCCTTGCATCTCTTTCCTCTCTGTCGTTTCTGCTTGGAAATAGAGAAGTAAAAATGCTGAATTTAGGGTGTATGAAATTATTTATTTTCTTCGTTTATATTTTGTAAAATCTTTTCCAAATTGTTTCCCTGCTGCAACCTTTTGTTCGAAGGGATCCTTTCCTTTTTCTTCTTATTTTCTAACATAATAAGAAATTCTTTAGACACATAGAAATCAGGTGAATTAGATTAACATAATAGGTCTTATATTTTATCTAGTTCAAAATATCGTTGCTTCACCCTTCTTGTATAACGATGTTTCCATACTTATTGTTGATTATTTTTTTCTAATTTTTGCGAATAAATCGTTTAGAAATTAACTTGGGTAGATTAATCGAGTTAAAGTGCTGCTTTGTTCTTATTTCTTCTTCTATTTCAAACCTCGTTCACTAAAAATTGTTCATATAATATATATAATTGTAGATTAGCAAGAAGAAATTATAATTGACCAACATGTTCGATATTACATGTGAATTTTTTTTCTTTCATATTTTTAATTTCATTTGGTGTATAAATTAATTAGAGATCACTGCAGATTTTTAGAGTACGAAATAAAACAGTAAAAAACTTGTAGACGTGTAGGCAGTTAAACTTGTTACGAAATTCTTGTGACAAGGGACGAGTTTTAGCAAAACATAAGTACTATAGAAGGTTAGATGGCATAGAGATGAGAAACGCACAACGCATGTAAAATTAATGATTAGGAATAAATTGAAATATAACTTTGAGGCCGATTAATGTTAAATGTAAATTAACAATATCTCTTAAACGTGCGAATGAAGAAGAACAAATAAAAACCATGAATTGCTAAATTTAACGCAGACTTTCCTTTCCAGTGGTCCTTCTTTTCCAGAGGCAGTGAGAGTGCAGGGTAAGTATGCTGTCACGAGGGTAAGGTTTAAGAAAATCCGCTGAGGCCGGTTTCGCGTCGCGCGCGGTACGCGATACCTTTGTTAGTTTGCCTTTTTTTTCCTTAGCGTAGCTTTCTTCGAATTCACATTAAGGTAGTATATTTGTCGGTACCGCGTCGGTGAAATTCGGGGACGCGAAATGGAGGTTAGATTTTTGTTCTTTGACTGGATTGATGAAGAAATACGGAGTAACGTAAAGTAGGTTTCTTCTCCGTATGATTGTGTTTTCGACGCGTTTGAAACGGGCGTTTAATGGTGGCTGAAAATTGTAAATGAGCGTAGTCCATTTGGAGACTCGCAACCGAAATACTCTCCGATCTAGCTGGCCGACAAGCAGCCACCGCGAAAATGGATTACGGTGCACGGATTGGTTGACCTGTTGGTACCATTTGTTGGCACGACTCAGACTTAACATCTAGAACCGATTAGAGGTCGGCTCCCCGTTCGTGAATTTAGACAGACGGTAAATCAGTACAGGTGGTTGTAGAGAAGGTAGATCTGCATAAACCGATAGTTCACAGTCAAGAAAGTACTTGAAAAAGGCTGGGTGTTCAGCATAGACGTACATGTTCGAGTATGATTAATGTGAGTACTTGCCTTTTAAGGCCTAACCTCACGGTCACCATTAGACTGCGATTGTTTTAAGCGCCAATCATCGCCCCCAAGATCGATTCCAGTTTACATTGAGGGAACTCTCTACTTTCATACTGGTAGATACGAGACCCAGCTGTATCTGACGCTATAAGGTCAACGACAACCTTTGTTTGTAACCAATAGCCACCACGATACTCCCCTAAGAGCCGCAACCAATTAGCTGACCATCAGCTGCCCGTGATACCTGAGTATACCTCCAGGGTTGAGGTTCGCAGCAATGAGTTGATCTTGTTATCGAACAACCACAAATCCACCGTTTTGGATCAAGTTCCTGTCCTAGTATTTTTACTAAGCGATTTGGGCACCCCGGGAACACCAGTCCCCGTCGGTTTCACTGGAATCGGAGATGACAGCCTAACAATAGCGGTTGTACCCCTCTGAATTACCAGATTAGTCCCGCCCTGGGTGGAGCATAGAGGTACACCAAATTTTCGTTGACTTTAAGCAAGCATACGACAGTATTGATCGTACCGTACTATACCAAATAATGCTTTGCTTTGGTATCCCAGCCAAATTGGTCCGTCTTACCAAAATGACAATGCCGCCGATGACCTCCCAAGTCCGCATCAATAACCGACTCAACGGTGCCTTTGACACAAACGTCGGACTAAAGTAGGGAGTTGGGCTGGCCCAATTGCTATTTAATTTGGCTCTGGAGTGCGTCATAAGAAAGTTACCTAAACCCTATACTTTATGTAGACTGGTATGAACTGGGAGCTCGAATTGATGTGTATCCTATATACATCATCAAGTCGCCCGGGGAGAGATCTCGCTGTACGATACTGAACTGCTACTCTATCCATCTATACTAGAACAACAGAGGCAAATATTAATTTTAAGAAATTGTTTTATTTCACGGTCTATTTTTTTAAACATTTATATTATGACCACATTGATTAATTAACTAGGACGCCTTTGAATTCCGCTTTGATTTGGAGCCCCTGATGTCGGCGGGACTTATCGCGCTTCGCATGTGAGCGTTAGCCCGTAGAGTGAATTGGATAAGATGAGTAAATTGATCGGGGTGGCGACACGGCGTGAAACGCCAAAAGACCGGTTGAGGATCGCGGTGCAAGCCAACACCTCACCCCTCACCATTTTATTGAGCGCTGAACAATACCTCCGTCCAGGACTTAAACCGCGAATACTTAAACGTTGTAGATAGTAATTGGAAATGGATAGCAGCACGCTCCCTGCCGGACTTGAACAAGACTGCTCTCCATAGCTTGCCCACGAAGTTTAAATACCGTTCTTTTGTGAGCTTTCAACCTCAATTCTCTTGAAAGGTGCTGAGTACCTGAGCACGCGCGCTCGCGTTCCACGAAAGCTTTTCCTACCGACTCCGCCGCGCTTGCTCGGGTGGTTAATATGCGAAAATGGGGAAATTGAGCGAAAAAGTGCTTTTCGCTCTAGCTTTCGGCTTTCCCACGATCTTTTGAGGTGAATGAGTGAAACTGGGGACATTGAACAAGAGAGGGTTTATGCCGGAATTTTCAGTTTTCCTTTCAGCTGAACTCTCTTCGAAGCACATCCAAAGCTTTTCGTTCACGATGAGATAATCGTGTGAAGCTTATTTACGTTTACGCTTGATCATTGAACGACATGCTTCGATAGCAATGGGCGTATCCTATGTGCTTACTTGACTAATTTCATTGGTGAAGCGCGAGTACATACGTAGTGTTTGCTCGCTCGCAACTACTTCAGTGATGAAGCGTAAGTATACACAAGTTGGAGCAACTAGTAGCCTATGCGGACGACATCAACATTTTGTCACTGTCATTAAAACCGCTAAAGAATGCTTCCTGAAACTAGACAGCGAAGCGAAACTAGTAGGGCTGTTTAGAATCTGTTATTAGAATCTGCTGCGCAGATATCAAAACGACAATATTTTAAGTCAATAAGTGTTAAAAAGTCAAAATTAAATCAATTTTAAATATTTTTGCTGCAATTCATAACAATGTTTAGCAATCGCCTCTAAGGCAAACACTTGTAGGCTCAGAGCTAATTAGTTATATTGAAAATTATTATCCGTCATTGTTTATGCAAATTTCGAGTTCATATTATATCTTAAATAGAATCGAACAAAACTCCGAAATTCTATTGTAATATTTCAATTTACATAAATATATTATTTAGAATCTTCATTTAAATTAAGTTTTAATTTAGGTTCAATTGCCGCTGGGAACATTGACTCATGTAAATCTGTGTCAATGTTTGGCACGGTAATCGCTTCATTTGTGTAAGCGATTCTGGCACTTGAGACCTATTTGAAGAAATTCAAGATGCCACAATCGCTATATTTTGTGACACAATTAAAAGTTTGTGTTCAATTATCTCGTGGAACATTGACTCATGTGAGGAAATCTGAGTCAATGGTCAACGCGGTACCAACATTATGTTTGTAAGCAATCTAGCATTTCTGAAGTAATTAACGAAATGCCAGACTTGCAATATTGCTTTTACGCACGAATATGTAAACAAATTTTTAGTATTTAAGAATTGTTTGGTAGTAAGAATAATCATTATTGTTTTGGTACGCAATGAGTAGTCTTTTCTTCATCTTGAGTATTGATCCCATACTTAGGAGTAATTGCGATACCTGCGTAACAACTATTACCTGATATTAGAGAATCCTAATATCAGTAATATAAGGAAACGAGCTATGTCTAGAGGTACCTAGCCATAGTTCTAGTCCTGCTTTCTAATTTTTTCAGAGAAATTTTTTATATTCTTTGTAGTGGTCCATCCACGTTAAAGATACAACATTTTTGGTGACCCCGAATGAAACAGAACATTTTGGTTTGGTTGCGGAGAAATACCCCGAGGATAATTTGTTCAAAGGGAGATACACATAGTTGTCCAGGGAATTTTGAGCGGTGAAAGGATTTTTCATTGGCTGAACTAGTGGAAAAGTTGATTGCCTCGCAAAGTCCTGTTGGCAAGGACATTTAAAAGTTAATAGGCCAATATTAAAAAGAGCGACCAGAGAAACGTACTGTTCTAAATTTAAAGGTCAGGCTCGAGAGTTTGAATGAGTTATGGTGGAATTTTGATAGTACTGACGGAAGAATTAGGTCTTTGATTTCAATGGCCGCAGGCCATGCATATTTCATGAGTAACTATTTCCAAAAAGTGAACAGGGCTATGAAACGACCGTGAAGCAAATCCACGAGCTTTTAGCTTACGTAAACGAGGAGTCAAACCTTGGAAATATATCTACGGTCGATGGTGGTGAGCGGCCATCCACTATGCAAAGCCCAGCGAAAAAGCATGATACGGTTGGGGATGTCGAGCGATTGAAGCGATCCATAAGGAGGCAAAGAACAACAATGGTGGCCTTGGATAGCATGATTAATAGTATTGACACAAGACCACAATCACTACAGTATTATGAATTGAAACTTGAATGCATCGAGCAATATTCGGCTGCTTTGCGACAATCAAACATTGAGACTATAGGGGCGGTCGACGATCCTGAATGCAAAAACAGAAGGTTAAGACGGCAATGATTGCATTAAGATGAAAAAGGGATGATCTAAAATATACTGGTGCAAACTCAACATTGAGCGAAGTACATACTCCGAAGAACCAGGCGTTTGTAAAGTTGCCGAAGGTGGAGCTGCCAAAGCTCGACGGCGATTATCTGAAGTGGCTGATTCGCAGAAGATGTGGTATTTAAAAGCGCACTTGACAGGGGAGGCTGAGAAAATAATTCGTCATTTGCCGTTGTCAAATGGTAATTATACAATTGTGTGGGATACACTTAAAAGGCGGTTTGACAATAAAAGATTGTTAGTGAACGCACTTATTAACAAGTTAACTGCGCAGCCAATGATAGAGGATAGGTCAGCATCCGCATTACGGCAGTTGCATGATAGCACGAGAGAATGCATCGATGGCTTGCAAAACCTTGGGGTAGCAGCCTAAGAGCATTGAGACCCGATTATTATGAATATACTATTAAAGAAAGTTGACGCAAGTACGTATGCTTTGTACGATCAGTCGTTGACATCACCCCGAGAGCTACAGTCCGTTGAAAGCTTTCTCCTATTCATTGAGAAGCGTTTCCAGGTGCTTGAAACTCTTAATGGTCCTAAAGTGAAGAGCAATCAGCAAGCCAATAAGCCAACCGTATTAGCCACCAGCATTGCTGAACTTAAATTAGCATGTGCAATGGTAGCCATGCAATATATTGTTGTGATGCCTTTTTATCACGAAAAGTAGTAGAGCGAAGTGCAAAAGCCAGAGAGCTGAAATTGTCCATTAATTGTTTAAAGAAGGGGACATTTTTATAATAAATGCAGTGCTAAAGGATGCGCTGTTTGCCACAGAAAGCATAACATATTGCTGCACTTTGCAAAGCCATCAATAAAGACCCCAACAAACGTCCAGGAGGCTGAAATCAAACCTTCGCTTTCAACAGCCACGAACTTATCAGCTCGGACTAAGGAAGCTCAAAATGGTTATGTGTTTTTGGGTACCGCCATGGTACACGATTTTGACTACAATGGCCAACCGACAGCGTGTAGAGCATTATTGGATTCGGGTTCGCAGCTGAATTTCATGACTGAACGGCTGCGCAAGGAATTGAGCCTGGCAAACACGCAAGTCAATTTAACCATTTCGGGTATAGGGGATGCCCGTTCAAAGGTAACAGATTGTGTACAGGTGAAAATTGCTTCACTAGTCGGAAACGGTTATACGTCCAATATTGAAGTCTACATAATAAAAGAAATCGTGGCGAATCAACCACAATGTTTCCTCAGGACTGAGCATCCCGGAAATCTTGGCATTGGCTGATCCAGAATTCAACAAACCTCAAAAGGTGGACATACTGCTAGGAGCTGAGCTATATGGCGAACTAATACGTTATGGGCGGATGAAGTTGAACGACAGCCTTCCCTCACTGCAGAACACAACGCTTGGGTGGATTGTATTGGGGACGGTAGCAGCACTCGATTATAACACACCATTTTGTGCGATTACGAACTTGGACTTGCAAAATCAACTTCAGAAGTTTTGGGAGCTTGAAGAGTGGCCCCAGAAAATAGCGCTGTCGGCCACTGACCATAAGCATGAAGGTTTTTTTTGAAGGCATGACGTTTTGTGACGCAACTGGGCGTTTTACTGTCAGTTTATCCATGCTCAGTGATCCTCGATTAATTGGAAAGTCAAGGGATATTGCCTACAAAAATTTTAACAACATCGAAAAGAAGCTGCAAAAAGATCCGCATGTTTATGCAAGAGTATATAGAGTTGGGGCACATGCAGAAGGTTGCCGCTTAGGAAATAAAATTGCCCCGTTGTTTTCTTCCGCACCATTTTGTGATAAAGCCGTCTAGCTGTACAACTAAACTACGGATGGATTTTGACGCTTCAGCGAAGACATTGAACATATCGCTCAACGATTTACTTTTGAAGGTTCCAAAGGTTCAGGATGACTTATTTTCGATACCACTACGGTTCAGGATTCAGCGTTATGTATTCACAGCTGATATAGTCAAGATGTATCGCCAAATACTGGTTGGTGAGGAGGATCGCAACATGCAATTAATCATGTGGTGTGATCGACCGGATAAAGCTATAAAATACTATCAGTTGTGTACCGTAACATATGGCACAAATTATGCCTCATATCTAGCCACCAAATATCTGCAAAAGCTAGGAAAGAATGAGGCCGAACGATATCCTTTAGCATCATGTGTCATGGGAGATTTTTATGTTGATGATATCATAACTGGCGGCGATGATCTGACAGCAGTTATAGAAATGCAGAATCAAGTAGGACAATTGTTAAAGGAAGCCGGTTTGCCTTTACGGAAATGGTGGGCTAATCATCCCAAGCTAAAAGAGAATATTTCCAGCCAAGGTTTGGAGATTCAGTTGAAATTTTGAGAAATTGAAGGCCATCATATCAAGACATTGTGGTTGGTGTGGCACCCAGTAACCGACATGTTTGCAGTAAGCACAAGTGACAAGGCCCATAGAATCAACACAAAAAGGAGTGTTCTTTCCGAGATCTCACAAATTTTTGATCTGCTTGGACTAATAAACCCTGTGGTAGTCAATGGGAAGATATTCATGCAGCAATTATGGAAATTGGAACTAGGATGGGATGAGCAGCTGCCATTCGACTTACAATATAGCTGGTTCAAGTTTCACGAAGGTTGAGCAAACTTACAACGCTCCGCATCCTAATGCATATACGCGGTGGCGCATCCTGCAACCTGTTACAAGTTACAACTTCACGCCTTTGCAGATGCGAGACCTCGAGTGGCACCGGCAAAGCAAGTAACACTTCCAAGGCTTGAGCTTTGTGCAGCAAAATTAGCTTGTCAAACTGTGAAGCACGTGTTAAACGAAATCCATTTCAAATTTCAGGAAACTTGGCAATTGACCGATTCGGAAATTGTGTTAGCCTGGATCAGGAAGGGACCTTCATTCTAAAAGACGTATGTGGCGAACTGTGTAAGTTCAATTTTAGAGACTACATCACCGGAACAATGGAAGCACGTAAGCTCTCATGAGAATCTGGCGGATATAGTGTCAAGGGGAGTGTTTCCTGAGCAATTGGTGGGCAATACAGTTTGGTTTGAGGGCCCCAATATCCTGAAACAAAGCAAGGCTCACTGGCTTCGATCCGTGGAGACAGAAGTTTGCTTAGCAGAAGAAGAAAAAACCACAAGCTTTTCACTGGCTGTTGCGGCAGTAGCTGATCACCCAATGTATGCAATCAACCATGGAAATTCTTTCGAGAAGCTGCGACGAGTGTTGGCATATGTACTTAGAGCTGTACGACTATTTCGGAAGACACAACGTACGACACAACTGTTTTTAAGCGTAGACGAAGTGAATGCGGCGAAAAGAGTTATCCTCAAGAAATCGCAACAGCAATATTTTAAAAATGATATGAAAGAGCTTTCAAAAAGCAAGAGTGTCATCACGATAAATGAATAAAAAAATCTAACACGGTTTTTGGATCATGGTCTAATGCAAGTAGGAGGAAGAATTCAACAGGCAGAAATTAGTGAAGAAACTAAACATCTAATTGTAGTTCCCGGCGAGAGTCCTTTAGCCAGATTACTCATGACATATCTACATACGACTAATCTACATACAGGCCCTTAAGCACTGATTGCGATTGTACGACAACGATATTGGATTGTTAAAGTTAGAGAGTTGGCACGGTCAGTTGTGTCAAACTGTGTAACTTGCACAAGACTGAGGCTATGCCTCAGTACTCAGCAAATGGGCAACCTGCCAGCTCATCGTGTGAGAGAGGCCAGACCGCTTCTTAACTGTGGAGTTGATTTTCGTGGGCCAGTTAATACCCATTTTCAGCTTCGAGGAAAACGCAAGGAGAAAACTTATCTCGCTGTGTTCATTTGTTTCACGACAAAGGCGTTTCATTTGGAAGTTGTACCAGATTTGACTACTGAAGGCTTTTTAGGGGCTCTTAAAAGATTCATTGCCAGACGAAGAATCTGTGGAAATATATACTGCGATAAGGCACGAGACTTTGCTGGGGCCAAAGGACAACTGAAGGAAGTCAAACATATCTTTGACCATCGTAAGTCAACAGAGCAAATTGTAGTTTCACTTCATTCCACCAAAGTCACCGCATTTTGGGGCGTACTACGATCTAAAGTCCTATTGGGCCACTATCATGGCAGCTAGTGATGGAACCCAACAATTAAAGAAACTATGCAGCGTAATTCACCATAATGAGCATCATATTCAAATAATCGAGCAGCACTTACATCAACTAAATGGGATTCAAGAGAATAATATTTTCGTAACTGAGCGTAGTCATATTCAACCTATAAGAAGGAAGAGATCGCTGTTTGACATTATTGGCAATATTGCAAACAAATTATCCGGTGTTCTAGACAGCTCTTATGAGGATCATATATCTGAGACCGTCGCCAAAGTAAAGGGTAACGAGGATCATCTTGGGAAGCTGATTAAGTCACAAACCTCCATAATCGAAACCACCACTAACATAATTAAAAAGGACGAAGAGCAGCTACGCAATCAAGCCGACTCCGTAAATAAGTCATTCCACGCAGTATTCGAGAATGTACAGAGTCTCAACGCAGAGTTAAAGGAGTATAAATCGATTCAAATCTTCCATAATATGGCTATTTTCGTCTCATCGTTATTATTGGAATGTCAAAATATTCAAAATGCAATATTGGCGTCACTTTCCGACTCACAGCATGGCAAAATCAACCCTCTCATAATTTCAATTAGCCAAATTCAGGAATAAGCTCGTGTCACCAAAAATCATTTACCAGAGATGAAAACCCTGCCAACACCTAACGGCACTGTCGAGCCTCTGCGTTTGTATCAAAACATGGATATATACGCCTCTCGAGTCAAAGATTACATCATTTTTGGAATTGAGATTCCACTAATTACCAGCAATAGATTCGAACTGTTCCGAATCGTCCCAGTATCACATAGGGATGGAAAAAAACATTTTAAAAATTGTACCCAAGGCGCCCTATATGATGAAAAATGAATACCGAGATAATTTTTACCTATTAACAGAGACAGATTTCCATGCTTGCAAAAAACTGGCCAAATCGCACACGTTATGCCAACAGTATCAACCCGTCATAAAATTCAACCCCCTTCCAACAGCATATGCGAACTACATTCCTTCACCAAACGTCGAACCATACCTTCGTGCCCAAGAGAAATAATCACTGTTAGTAGAATCTGGATCCAACTTCACACTCCTAATCGTTGGGTCTTTGCGTTAAAAAAGCAAGAGGATTTTGACTTTCTATGTAATGGACGAATCTTGCGAAAAGGCCCCAAGGGTTTCTGTTTACTAGTCCTGAGTACAGGTTGGAGTATGAGAAGCGCGGATATCACGTTACTTCTCTCCACACAAGGAGTAACCACTGAGTTCCACGCCAAATTGTTTTACCCCAAGGTCAACATTACTATTGAAGGAGCAGATCCAATCACCATGATGATATCACGTTACTCCCCTCCACACAAGGAGTAACCACCGAGTTCGACGCAAAATCATTTTACCCCAAGGTCAACATTACTATTGAAGAAGCCGATCCAAGCACCATGATGGCATTCAGTACAGTCCACGTTACGAAGCATTTTGAGGCAATAACGAATCTATGCTCAGAGATACAAAACCCGAAGGCAAACATCGACTTATCTGATACTTCGTCACATTATCTGCAGTCGTTATCAGTAGGCTTCACGTAAACGGGATGTTTCGCAGTGATGGTCTTGTGTGCGTTTATCCACTACTGTCGCAAGAGGAGAGCACCTAAACCACAACGCAGCAAAGTCTACAACACGAAAGATTACACTTTTGAAGTTGCTTAATTTCAAGGCCGGCAGTATGTGATTATATTTGCTTGACTAATTTCATTGGTGAATCGCGGATACATACGTAGTGTTTGCTTGCTCGCAACTACTTCAGTGATGAAGCATAAATATACACGAGTATGTTGTATTTGTTCGCTCGCAACATTACTATGCAAGTTGAACCAAGTAGTAGCCTATGCAGACGACATCAACATTTTTTCACTGTCATTTAAAGCCGCCAAAGAACGCTTCCTGAAACTTGACAGCGAAGCAAAACTAGTAGGGCTGTTTAGAATCTGTTATTAGAATCTGCTGCACAGATACCCAAAAGACAATATTTTAAGTCAATAAGTGTTAAAAAGTCAAAATTAAATCAATTTTAAATATTTTTGTTACAATTCATAACAATGTTTAGCAATCACCTCTAAGGCAAACTTTTGCGGGCTCAGAGCTAGTTAGTTATATTCAAAGCTATTATCCGTCATTGTTTATGCAAATTTCAAGTTCATATTATATCTTAAATAGAATCGAACAAAACTCCGAAATTCTATTGTAATATTTCAATTTACATAAATATATTATTTAGAATCTTCATTTAAATTAAGTTTTAATTTAGGTTCAATTGCCGCTGGGAACATTGACTCATGTAAATCTGTGTCAATGTTTGGCACGGTAATTGCTTCATATGTGTAAGCGATTCTGGCACTTGAGACCTATTTGAAGAAATTCAAGATGCCACAATCGCTATATTTTGTGACACAATTAAAAGTTTGTGTTCAATTATCTCGTGGAACATTGACTCATGTGAGGAAATCTGAGTCAATGGTCAACGCGGTACCAACATTATGTTTGTAAGCAATCTAGCATTTCTGAAGTAATTAATGAAATGCCAGACTTGCAATATTGCTTTTACGCATGAATATGTAAACAATTTTTTAGTATTTAAGAATTGTTGGTGGTAAGAATAATCATTATTGTTTTGGTACGCAATGAGTAGTTTTTTCTTAATCTTGCGTATTGATCCCATACTTAGGAGTATTCGCTGAGCGACCTTGCATTTAATTTACCCAGGATACCTGCGTAACAATTATTACCTGATATTAGAGAATCCTAATATCAGTAATATAAGGAAACGAGCTAGGTCTAGAGGTACCTAGCCATAGTTCTAGTCCTGCTTTCTAGTTTTTTCAGAGAATTTTTTTATATTCTTTGTAGTGGTCCATCCACGTTAAGGATACAACAAGGGCTACAAATCAATGAAAATAAAACAAAGCTCATGACGCAGTCGAGGAAAAATTCCTTAAGCATACAAAGTATCACACTTGGCGAGTACAGTATCGAAAAAGTGAGCAAATTTGTGTATCAAGGCGCCAAAATGACGAGAACCGGTAATGAAAGAGATGAAACGCCCCGAAGAATACAGCTTACAAATAAAATATTTTGTTCAGTTTTGACGATCTTGAAGGAAAACAAATTCCAAGTATACAAATCTGTGATAACACCTGTGTTATGCTTTGGTTGTGAAACATGGACCCTAAGCCAAGCATCGACAAATATACTGAACGCCTTTGAGCGACGAGTTCTGTGGCGAGTAATCGGAGCGAAGCTAGACGGGGACCAATGGCAAATTCGATTGAACCATGAGCTGTATTAAATTTTTGACGAACCGGAGGTCTCAACGATTATAAGACTGCAGAAGCTGCAATGGGCTGGCCACAAGAATCGGATGGACGAACAATGGATACCTAAAAAAATATTCGTTGGGAGAACTGAAGGCCAGAGACCAGTGGGGAAATCAAGGAAACGCTGGTCTGACTCGGTCGACGAAGACAGTCAATGGACCAAGACAGTTGGAGGCGCTATTTGCAGGAAGCGAAGGCCCAAGAAGGGCTGAGTGCTAAGAAGAAGAAGAATAATTTATTAATGTCATACAAGTTACATTCGTGACTAGCCCACCTTCTCCTTAGCCAAATCAAAATCCTATTTAAAATATTGTGAGTTATTTCCAGACCGTTTGAATTTATTGCGATATTTTATCGATATTATAATGTTCGTGGCAATATTTTTTCTATGAAATATTTTCTTCTTATATACCGTAAAAGTGAATTGTTTTATTTAGTTTACGGTGAATAGAATATCTTTCTGACTTTTTTTAGACATAAAATAATACCTGGTGTTGAGGTACTTTTTGATGAACAAACTTAAAAAGGAGTAATAGTGAGCGCTTCAAATTTAGGTGATATATTTAAATTTACAACGAAACAAAACTTTCTTGCGATTTCAAATCCATAAAACATTTAAAAATTACATTTACGATTTTCCACCCTAACCACTATTGAACATTGGGCAACTTGATTTAATAAGGTTTCACTATGTATCGAATGAAACTAGCCGAAACAGTTAGTATTGTGTTCACCACTTAAGTATTCACTTCAATTTTTGAGAAAATCGCGAGAAAATGGAACTTTCCACACATTGACCGCGATGAATACACGAAGCTGTAAAATAAACTTTGTCGTTTCGAATAGTTTCCCCCTTCCTCGCGAAAGCCGTTTCTAAACGCGAAATATCAGAATTCAAATACAAGGTTTTACACGGATAGACTAATTCCTCCTCTCTCTTTCTCTTAAATCCTACTACACATCGACGTGACTATCTCCTTGAATTTATTGTTAAGCAAAAGCCTGACATCATGCTTTTCACTGAAACCCACCCCAATTCATGGCACTACATGACATTCAAGGATTTTGAATTCGTAAGAAACGATAGGTTAAACGTTGATGGGGGACGGGGCACCGGGATATTGGTTTGAAGACCCTATTGTTTCCAAAATTTTGAAAAAGTCAAAATAAATAGCTTTGAATCTCTGCTTATGCAACTGGTCAAAATATTCTTAAGTTCAAGGAGGAGCTTTATTCCTTGTTTGAAATTCTCGAACTGAACAGGCTTCATTATTATTATATTCTTGCCGGTAAATACCAAGCATACATCATGGCTGAACACCAGCAATAATCCCTGAGGTGTATTCCTGAAATCATGGATCACTGCATTGCTGACGCAAGACTTGAATGAAACTGTAATAGTGACCATAACGCAATCGTACTGGAAATCAATCATCAAAGAGATGAGGTCTTCTTCATTCCAGTTCAACATGAAAATCACCGGTTGAATTCGAAAAACCGATTGGGGAAAGTTTAAAAGAAGTTTCATTGGGATTACCAGAATGAATGTTCTCCTTCTAATGTGGCAACGCTTGCTCAATAATTCCTAATCTAACGATGAAATATATCTCTATTTGTTGAAGGCAAAGAAACTGACGTTGGTAACGATTGATAAAGTAGTTCCGAAGATTAAATATCGAAAAAGTATGGAAGGATATGAAACACCAATCGTCGCAAGGTTCAAAAGATAGAAAAGCCTTCTTCTTGCACGCGTCAACAATATTTATCGACGATTTTTCGACTACAACCATCCCTCGTTGGCTTTGTTGGAATTACAACTGAAGAATGTCTGGAACTTGTTCCGTTCATACTTCAGGAGTGAGATCAGCAATCAATGGGCGGAAAGACTTAGGGGTATTAGCCCAAAGGACCCAGATGGCGTTTTCATGAAAGTGAATAGCTTATTCCATAAGAAGTCTCGAGTGAAGGTATTGAGCCGCTTGTGATGAGATAAATCTTCTCGATAGGGGTGGTGTAATAGATTGAATCCACATATCATAAACAAAAACAACAATCGTAATAACATTCATATGTACATATTATAAGCAAACATATATACACATGCTCAGTTGTACATCATTCAATTCTTTTGCATACTATCAAGAGTCATTTGCTTACCAACAAAAGTCCAACCTAAACAAAAAAAAGACAACCATGAAATATCAATCCTATTGCATGGCTACATGTAAACATACCAGTTGCATAATCATATAATGCAATTTCTTTTTTATTTCTTCTACATTCATTCTAAATATCGTGTGTATCCATATCATGTTGCATTTCATTCATAACCCATCACGTGTGGAAGTATTCCCTTACCACACTCAATGCACGCTAATTGTCTTACTCATTAAGGGGTTAGCGGCCATACCCAAGTGATGCGTACGAACATGGGTTATTGACATATGAATGCATGTATAATGTATGGAATATGGACATCTATCCATCCAACGAAATAAACGCATGTGAATGTAATATTGGATTGAAAAAATTGGACTTCGGTAATATTGAAATGCGTGAGTTTTTGTTCATGAGGCAATAAATCAATTCAATGGAAAGCATAGGTAGAAATATGTCAAATAATGAATTTCCGCTTACACTTTTTAAGCAGTGAAAAACAAATTAGCTGCATAAGACATACGTTAAGCGAAAGAAAATTATATAAATACTGAAGTGAGATTGAATAATATCAAGAATTGTAATCGAATCGTCTTGGCATTTTCATTGCAAGTCTTCCCTCCGCGAAGCTATATTTGCGGATCTAGAAATTGCGGCGTCGTGGACAATGCGTAGGTATAGGTGAAAGTTTCTAACAAATTTTATAACCGATTTCTCACCCTAGTAACGAAACACAGAGTAATAAGATACCATTTCATGGCGGTTCTGCCATAACATTTCATAGGACAAATTTATGACATTTATAACATTTCAGTGGTATCGAAATTGATAGTACGACTCGGAATAGAAATAGCAACAGGATTATATGTAATGGATTTCAGAAAGTTACCCTGATTGGAACACTTTTTGAATTGGTTCATCTACCCAACCCTGAGGGAGAGAATCAAATATTTTCATAGGTCATTGAAGCAAAAGTTTCCGACTTCAACTAAAAGCCTGAACAGAGAAACAATTCTTCATTTCAGTGAAACATTAACATCTGACCTGATAACGAGCTTGAATTTTATGGATTATTTTATCAGCTATGAAGACTTGTTTTTCATATGTGGCAAGATAAACAACAAGAAATTATGTGGTATCGACGGTGTTCTAAATATATTTTGTTCTCTGATATTTGCCTGAGACTACTATTAGGAATTATTGCGTATTGTTCAACAACATGTTGTGCAATTCATTGTTCCCAAATGAGTGGAAAAAGGCCAAAGTATTTCCGATCTTGAAGAAAAAGAATCTTTGAGCCCTAGAGGCTGTCGCCCAATCAGCTTGCTACCTGACATCAACAAGGTGTTTGAAGCGGTTTTGAACAAAGCTATAAACGCCCATATATAGAAATATGAGTTGATGCCGAATTGCCAATTTGGTTTTCGTACCAGGCATTCGACCATACACGCGGTAACGAAAGTAACCTCAGACATTTATTGGAAACTAAATAACCGAGAATGTGGTGGAGCGTGTCTCATTGATATGGAGAAAGCCTTCGATACGGTGTGGTTAAGTGGATTAACTTTTAAACTCCTCCAGGACGGGTTCCCCAGACATTTTGTCGCCATGATGTGCGATGTGTTATACGGGAAATCATTTGTTGTAACTGATCGAAATCTGACGACAATGCGTGACTTCAAGGTCTTGAATGCTCTACAGCACGGAACAGTTACTGGGCCTTTGCTTTTCTCAAAATTCATTCGAAAGCTACTGAACGGCTTTGATTTTAATGTCTCGCCAATGAGATCATTGGTTGTATTTGCTGATGATCTGATCATCTATACGGCCGACCGAAAAGCTACAATAGTTCAGAGCAATCTTCAAAAAAATTTTATTGATGTGCAGTTCGAAACCGACAATTGGCAAATAAAAACGAATGCGCAGAAGTGCGAAGCAATTTTGTTTCGGACAACGCTGCAGGGGGCCAGTCAAGACCTAAAACGTAATTGGCAGGATTTCCACATTTTGGCTGGTGAGGGTACTTCAGAACGGGTTCCAAATAAATCCTGTGTTCAACGCCTCGTTGTTTATCTCGATCAGTATCTGTAATATACTGAACATGTCAAAATCATGTTCAGTAAAGCACAAATAGTGGTCATATCCCTTCGACGACTCTTGTTTTCCAGATACATTGATCAAAAGGTCAAAGTTATCTGTTAGGAGGCCCTAGTTAGAGCAGTTTGTACATATGGATGTGAGATCTGGTACAATCTGAAAGCTAGTACAATGGAAAGATTATGAATTTTTGAAAGAAAATTTCTCTGCATGTACTGGTTTGTACAGAAAACTTTGGATGGATTGTAAGCATTGTATATTGAATAGGAAAACCTACCCTATAGACGGGTACATTCCGATTTGTGTCACTACTGGCTTCATTCCTCCCGAAGCATTCGTGTACTTGGACATGAATTGTTATGTTGTTGATTCTGACGGTGTCCCAATCATATATCACGTATATGGACGGGCAATCGATAAGAAGATAAAATATGCTTCAAATTTGAGTTCACGAGACCAACGATCCCAATGGAGATATCCAGTTGCTGGAAATGATGAGGCTGGTGGATCTGGGACGGAGCGATCTAGATATTGGTGGCTGAATGACAATGTTGAAATTATTCGTGTTTATTTTTTGTTTTGTTTTTTTCTGTTGGCTTTTTGTCGCTGAATGACAATGTCGAAATTATTCGTGTTAATTTTTTGTTTTGTCTTTTCTGTTGCATAGTTTTAAGTTTCAGCTCATTATTGCTGCATATAGTGTTGTTGTTTATTTGCGTTAAAAATTAGGGATACGTTTCAACATTCAGGATAGGTATATGTTATGTTTATCATATTAGGTTTAGAGATAATGTTTAACGTTGAAGTTAGGAATATTGTGGAAGCATTTTCAGTATAAGATAAAATTTTTTGATTGAATTTGATTAGAATAAGGCTATAACATATTAAGTATAGGATAAAAGTTCATTGTTTTGCTAGAATTATAAATAATTTTTAATTGAATTGGTTGTTTTTTTCTTCTTTTTCCAATTGAATCATAAAATATGTAATAATTTTAATTAATTTTAATTGATAATGTATCAATTAAAAGAGCCATTTGGGCCATTAAGTTTTCGTATTATTATTGTTTAGCACATGCTATATATTCTTTTCAAATTTATAACTTTTAGTGTTGAATAAAGCGCTTTTGATTTTGAATGAATATCGAGGGCAAATTTTATTTAATTTAAGCCTAATAAGGCGGAGATCCGGGCGGAAAGGTCGTCATAGTTAGAGACAAATAGTTCTTAGTAAAATCTCGGGAAAAACAGGTTTTTGGTCAATCTAATTGAGGACGGACTGCCATCAAGACAATGGAGAAGATTCCTGAAATATAGAAGTGTGTGGCTAGCAACTAATGTGTAAACCATTTGAAATTAGGTTTAACGTTCTTGGATCAATTTCACACAAACCGTATTGAGCGATTTAGTGTAGCGACCAGCACAGTAGGTAGCAATTACCAGTGTCTGTGCACCACCGAAGTCTTCACTCACTCGGCCAACTGGACTGGCTCATATAGAATATTCTCAAGTGAAGCATAAAATCCATTACAGTAGTTAGCTGAGCTAAGTCTTCTAGAACTACTGATTAAATTGCAAAACCAAAACTTTCTGAATAAAGTTTCCCAACAAAACATTAAATAGCACTTCTAGCTTAATTTTCCGTCACAAAATTGCGATGGCAGCGTGTCTTGCGCACTTGTAACGTTCTTACAATCGCGGCGCATAGTTTCGAGGTGAAGTCACTCAAGATCGGCACGATAGCGCCAGTTGGAGTGTACCACAATAGCTGCCGTCGCTACATTAGCTTACATGATCTAATTGTAGTCACAAATCCATAAGAAATTCCGCTAGATAATTGACCAATTGACGGAGTTCGTGGCTCGCAATGGACCTGAATGTGAATCTTTCACTTAAAGCAAGTAAGAGGGAAATCCAAAGTTCGAGTTCTGGTACGGAATGGAAACTATACAAAAGATAAAAGTGGGTATTATGACCTTCTGCAACTTGCAAGAAAGTGACGTTTCCAACATTTAGTGTGATTGTGGAACTGTGGCTATGCTCGTATACATTTGTTCGTTGCAAATAATAACTAACTTTATCCGTGAATCAGTGTTGAGTGCATTAGGCTAATCCTTGAATATTAAAACAGTGTACTCCAGCGATGATATTTGAGAATTGCATGGAGTTTTCTGACGCGTAAAGTTTAAGACATAAACATAAATCTTTTTCTCGTACCCATTGTTGAACTTTTCCGGCTAAATACTTGGATTGTCGTCAGCTCTAGGGACGGCCTCAGTTGAGAATTCGCAGAAAGCTAATTTAGATGAATCATCTTTCACTTCTTATTTACACAAATATTTTATTAATCTTCGATCGATCTTATTTCCTATTTTCTTTATGATTTTGATTCTATGAAAAAAGAAACGAAATACTTCTTGGTTGTTAATAGTGTTTTCACCATTATAGCATCGTTTAAAAGGAAAATAAATATTAAAATGCTTTGCTAAGATAGAACTCACGTCTTACCTTATCAGCAAAGACCTGTTTTCTCTAGCAGGATAATGCAGGCAAAAGGTGAGTATGCCGCTGAGAGGGTAGGTTCCTGTAATTCGCAAATGTTCGGCTTCGTGTTGCGGTCGGTACGCGGTGCCATATTATGAGTCTGCGATTTTCTTAGAGTAGATTTTTTGGTTTGAATTAGAGTAGGTTATTTCGGGCATAGCGTCGGTAATAGTCGTGAGCGCGTATTTTTTCAGCGGTTGTCTTTGTTCCTTTTCCTCGGAATGAAGTCACGTAATTTGAAGCAGAGTCGTTTTTAGATGTTCGACTCGCTTTACATCGAGGCCTGTGGACAAATCTCCTCTCCGAACTAGCTAGCTAGCCAGCAGCCAGCTCAGAGTGGACTTAGAATATTCGGGCTTGTCGTCCTAATGGGTACAGTCCATTGTCGCGTTCCAAGGCTTTAAGCCCAGATGAGAGGTCAGTTGAGATTTCCTCTGAAAAATCTAACTCGGACCAGCGAACGAGACGTGTAAAATCATTACAAATGGCACCAAACGCGAAACATTTGCGTGTTCTGAAGTTTTGATCCTTTACGGAGGCTGTAAGGTACGTCGGTACTAGAGTCCCACGGACAGGAGTAGTGGAGTTGAGGAAGCACACATTTTGTCATTTCACGTGAGTTATAGCTTCCGTTCTCTTGCTTTCAATGTGTTGTGCTAGGGCAAAACCTATAAGGATCTTCTATTTACTTGATGGGAACTGTCAGCCAGATGGGTTTCTCCTATCTACCCGGAGTCTTAAGAAAATAGAAGGTTACCTTATCTGTATGTTGCGGAAGGATTCTACTCATCATTTTATGCGTGATAGATGAGTGGTTTCGGTTCGATTTTCGGTTTTGTATGCTAGAGTTGTGATGCCTGGAATGCTTTCACATGTCGGGATTTTGACCGCGTACAAAATTGTTACGGTGACGCTATCACTCATCTCATAGAGTCATTTAACGTAGATTAGAGACGACTTTGGTAATGTATTTGGGGTTGACGAAAATTTTAAAATCAACCAGGTGCACTCTTATCTCGGCAGACTACAATTCGCTTTCATTTCCTTATGGAGGAATCGGTGCTGCTGGAAAGGAAAGGCTATCGCAAATCAAATTTTTTCTATGTAGGCATTTTGCATGGTTTGCCACCATCGGACACCTAACCGTTGTTAACTAAGTTTTTTGCAGATATTTATGTATATAGTAAGCATTTTTTTAAAGAGTTAGTTGGAGTTTTTCCATATATTTTTTTGTACCATTCCAGACATGACCACCAAGTGGACTCCAGAGGAACGCTGAACCCCCTCCAAACATGTACAGCCCACCAATTGTGGGATCTGCTATGAGGATGTCATAGAGGGCTCTACCAGTGCGAGATTGGAGTGCGCACAGCTGTTCCATCGCATTTGTGTCCAGCAGCTCCTGCAAATCCCAATCTCGTTCTCTATGCAGACGCCCAATTGAGTAGAGTGTCCTAGACAACCCCTCGGAACACTAGCTCCTATGCATGGAGCAGACACAACCTCTGTTAAATAACCAGGGAGCCGCGGGCGGGGAAGACCCAGTTTCAGGAGCACAGGCAGACATCCCAACAACGCCCTCAAATACGACTGGCAATGACGCGATTCTGTCCTTACTACAAGGGTTTTCCAACGGGATAGCACAAATGGATAAAGAGTTTCAAGAGTTTAGGACTAGACGCACAAGAACTTAACCGAGCCGAGAACCGAATCCAAATACAGCTATTTCCACCTGTAGACCGGTTGAGGACTGGAAGCTCCCTCGAATGGGCTCGGGTATGGACCCCAGAGCCCTGAAGTATAGAACGTGACTCAGTATCGCACCCCCACCAATACTGACAACACACGACTCAATTCCGTACGGCGGGCTGAAGAATGAAGCAACCGCCCAGTGATCTTCGAGACGCAAGCCCGAGGCCCAACACTGCGCATAATGGAGAGTGGGCGAATCAGCTTCACAGGCTTTAATTCTACAACACCAGTGGACAGGATCTTGTTCAGAGTGCAGTCACTAGTAGCCAGTAGGCTGGCAGGAGACGCTCGGCCTTTCTTCGACATGTGCACTTCTTATTCAGTGGGGATGCCGCCGAATGGTATTGGATTTTTGAGGAATCTGTAGCACGCCCCGATTGGAATTCTTTCTGTGCCGCTCTTCGCAATCCCTTTGATCATGGTCTCACTGAACGAGAATTACGTGAACAAATAAGAAAGCGCAAACAAGACCCTCATGAAACATTTGACTAATTTCATACTAGTATACTACGCCAAACAACTCGGCTACGAGCACCAATGGCCGAGGACAAACTGGTGAAAACTATCAGGGAGAGCATGCGGTGGGAGTTTCAAAGCAGCCTTCTCCATTTGCGAATATACACCGTGCAAGCCTTACGCCTCCATACCCATAGACAAGAACGACTAGATTAACGGCGAGGAACCTTCCATCTACAACCTCGCATGACGGGACCTAGTCAACGAAGCAGTCATACTGCAGAATTAGTCGCAGCTGGTCAAATAGAAACTGAGCCAACACATGTTCTAAAGAGTCGAGCCCCTCTGGATTGCGAGTTCGAACGAAACTGACCCACATTCCGTAGAGGTAGTTGCAAGTCCCATGGTCTGCTGGAACTGCCGTAAGGGACGAAAATTCATCTGGAAAGAACCCAGCTTCCAAGCCTTTGAAGAGCTAAGGAAGCGCCTGACAACAGATTGCGTGCTACATAAACCGTTCTCAATCCATTGTGATGCGCGTCAACATGGAATGGGAGCAGCCTTAGTCCAGGTTACGGAAGAAGGCGAGGAAATGCCTATTGACTTTATGTCCCACAAGCTAAAGCCAGCCCAGCGGAACTACACTATCTCTGAGCAGGAATGTTTTGCGGCGGTGTTGGCGGTGAAGCATTTTGGCGGATATATCAAAGGACAGCTCTTTGGAATCGTTATAGATCATGCGTTCCAGAAATCGCTGATGAACCAAACGGACCTCCATGGTTGCTTGGTGAGATGAGCTTTGAAATTGCAGTTGTTTGACTATACGATTCGACACCGGAAAGGCAGCCAACATGTGGTACCGGATACCTTATCAAGGAACCGAGTTGGCCCAGGAGGACGACAGCTCCCTATTGGTCGACCTGGACCATCCCGTCTTCAAGTCGTTAGGCTACACCCAGCTGATGCACACTATCCAGTGCCAGTTACCATATCTTCCAGATTTGCGGGTAACGGAGGAATTTTTGTACAAGGGGATGGGACACGCATCCGGAGCCCCAATACAAGACGAGGAACAGTGAAAGCTATGCGTGCCCGAAGAATTGAACATCGATCTTATCAGACGGCCTCATGACCACCCATTGAGTGCGCACAGCAGATACGGTCGTACGCTACGGCGGCTGAAAACTTATTTCTTTTGGCCAAAGACGGCACAACAAATAATAGCATATGTAGCCGCCTGTGAGATGTGTAAGTGCACCAAAGCGCCAAATGCTGTCCTTCGGCTTCCAATGGGTAAGTTTGAGCTGCCCAAGCGTGTGTTCTAGCGCTTGTTTATCGATGTCATCGGTCCTTTTCCTCGTTCGTGATCTGGTCACATCGGAGCTGTCGCGACCCGATCATAAGTTTCTTGAAGAAACGTGTCTTCCATGTATTTGGAGTACCGGAGTATATTGTGTCCGACAACGGAGTCCAGTTCACATCTATTAGATTTCGGGAAATGATGGATAAGTATGGCATTACTCACAAGCGGACCACAGTCTACACTCCTCAAGCCAATGCTTCAAAGTTGCTAAATCGTACACTCCTAGCCGCTATTTGTGCCTATATCCATCCGAATCAGAAATATTGGGACCTTGGGACTTCCGCCATCACCTGTGCCCTGCGCTCTTCATACAGCACCGCTACAAGGAGCTCGCCTTACTTTGTCGTCGGTAAACCGCGAGCAGTGACATCTTAGTCCAGAACCTACCTTTGAAATGTTATTCATCAGTCCAGCATACGCCCGAAACGGGTGGCCTCAACTAACAGCTCCTATCCTTCAGTCTCCCCACGCCTATCTGCCATCGTGGACACTACACTGTGACAACCTCGATTCCTCGGAACGATATTCCGTAGAGATCTGTCGCCCCTAAAATTAACTGTTCCAGCCAGCTGATAAGGTTGTTTGACAGGTCTCCGTGACCGAGCGCCACTGACGTCGGCAGATGGGGACCAAAATAAGTAAAAACCAACCGACCGCGTGCCAAAAATGAGCATCCAGTGCAAATTTTATTTAATTTAACCCCAATATGGCAGTAAACCAATCGGAAAGGTCATCGTACTTAGAGACAAAAAGTTCGTAGTAAATTCTCGGGAAAACAGGTTACGGTCAATCTAATTAAGGACAAACAGCCATCGAGTCAAAGGTGGAGATTTTTGAAATATGGAAGTGTGTGCCTTGCAACTAATGTGTAAACCATTTGAAATCAGGGTGAATGTTCTTGGATTAATTTCACACAAACCGTATTGAGCGATTTAGTGTAGCGACCAGCACAGTAGGGAGCAACTACTATTTTCTATGCACCAGCGAAGCCTTCACTCACTCGGCCGAATTGATTGGCTCATTTCGAGTTTTCTCAAGTGAAGCATAAAACCCATTGCAGCAGTAAGTTAAGCTGAGTCATCTAGAACTACTGATTAAATTGCAAAACCAAAACTTGGTGGATAAAATTCCGCAACAAAACATTAAATAGCACCTTCAGCTTAATTTCCCGTCATCAACTCGCGATTGCAGCGTGTTTCGTAACGTTCCCACAATTGTGGCGCATCGTCTCGAGTTGAACTCACTCAAGATCGACACGACAGTGCCAGTTGGAGTGTATCGTCGCTACATTCGCTTACATGATCTGATTGTAGTCACAAATCCATAAGAAACCCCGCGAGATAATTGACCAATTGATGGAGTTCGTGGCTCACAATGGACCCGAATGCGAATCTTTCACTAAAAGCAAGTAAGAGGGAAATCCAAAGTTCGAGTTCTGTTACGGAATGGAAACTATACAAAAGATAAAAGTGGGTATTATGACCTTCTGCAGCTTGCAAGAAAGTGACGTTTCCAACATTTGGTGTGATTGTGGAGCTGTGGCTATGCTCGAATACATTTGTTCGTTGCAAATAATAACTATCTTTATCCGTGAATCAGTGCTGAGTGCATTAGGCTAATCCACGAATATTGAAACAGTGTACTCCAACGATAATATTTGAGAATTGTTTTTCGACGCGTAAAATTTAAGACATAAACATAACCTTCATTTGACGTTTAAAGTGCAACAGGAGACTACAAATATCTCTTTAATAAAGCTATTGAGGGAGAATCCCGAGATTGTCCATAGAATAGCTCCTTATGATGCTACGAGCAGCTAACAATCATCATTGCAAGGCAGACGTAATAGTGGAGGCCACACTCCAGTTTCAGGTAGGCAAGATTGAACTGACACAGACGATTTTAGATTAAGCTATTGCACTTCAGTTTCAGTGCAATAGGACGATGAGCTACGAAAGGAGGACATGATAAGTGTGCCTGGTCGTGATGAGCCAGAATGGTGGCGTGATGAATTCAATGAACAGACCGGCTTATTCTCGAGCAACTACGTGAAGCCTTGGTATCATTTGGTAAGAAAACTGGTGAAAAATAACAAAAATCAGTTTTAACATTCTGTTTTCAGTGTATATATTCAGTTGGAATGCGATATTTTTTTTTGTTGTCATTTTCTTCTATCACATTTTGGCTCGACATATTCAGACACAATCATATGCACATATATCTTTTTCCAGTTAACAATTATAGTTCCAGAAATGACAATATTATTGTCTGCTTGTGTGGTGCTATGAATTTTAAATGTATATATTTTTTGCATTTGGTTAACACATTAATGGTAGAATTCTTCAATTTAATTTTGAATTGTTCATCCATTCCTCTTATAAGATTCTATGTTTGGTCGCCTTGGCAATCCGCTGCAACAAAAAGGACACTAAAGCGTCCGGTTGTTAAGGCGCAGCCCCTAGTAAAACTGCCAATTTGGATAAACTTTATTACAGGCGTTCATCTCAGAAAGCTTACAAATATTTGCAAAGTACTTTTAAGTAAAAATTAGAATGAACCTTTGGCTAGTGAATCAGTTCATTCTATTTTGCGAAAAGTTTGTTGCAATAATTACAAAATTCAAACAAAATAGCATGATTTCGTTAAAAAATGTAGTAAATCTTGGAAACTACTTAACGTACCAAGTTAATTGAAGCTATGTTTGTTAGATCCAAATTATTCATATTGAATAAACTCATCAAAGATCTATAAAAGATTTTTGCAAAAAAATTTCCTAGAACAAAATGTGTAATTTGCACAAACACTGGAGAAATATCATGCATCAATTTGAATAAAATATCCACATTTTGCTCGAGGAAATTTTTTGCAAAAATCTTTTTTAAATTTTTGATGAGTTAATTCAATTTGAATAGTTTAGATCTTACAAACGTAGCTCAAATCAACTCGGTACGTTAAGTAGTTTCTGTAATTTATTACATTTTTAACGAAAACATGCTATGTTGCTTGAATTTAATAACTTTTGCATCAAACTTTCTGGCAACTTCAATGAGTTGATTCAATAGCTATTCTGACTTTTCACTTTGAAAATTTTTGCAAATATTCGTAATTGTTCTGGGTTGAAAGGCTGTAAAGTTTACCCAAATTTGCAGTTTTACTGGCGACTTTTGTGGTAGGGAGGCGAATGCCATTTATTGACAGAGTGTGGGACTCCCATGCTCGCAAGAATGCGACTGGTCTACCCACTAAACACCTCCCCTGTCAACCTGGAAACCCAGCCTGGAACTGTTTGACACATTACTTCGGACCCGGTCTCGTTTTGTTACGCCATGAGGCGCCTTCAAGCTGGGGGATTCCTTTCCTAGCGGGAGGGGAGAGGGGAAGAGGGAAAGCGATCCTCCAGCCCCAGCGCCCCCGGCTGCTGTCAGTCCCTTTTATCTTTTAGGACTGCCCGAGCATAATGTACCACTTAGTTCCATTTGCCAACCGATTCGACCATCACCCCAACTATATTATCCGGGGTGAGCTCTTCCGTCTCCCTGTAGAGTTCCCTTCGCAGCCTGACCCATTTTGTACACGCATGAATGTGTGGCAGGTATTGTCCTCCTCTCCTGGGCACAACCGACAATCGGGGGACCGTGACTTACCGATCTTGTGCAGGTAAGACTGAAAACACCCACGCCCGCTCAAAAGTTGGGTCAGATAGAAGTCAGTCTCACCATGTCTTCGATTCAGCTACGGTCTCACATTGGAGATGAGGCGCGCAGTCCACCTTCCCTTCGCGGAATCCGCCCAAGACTGCTGCCAATCGTTGAGCGAGCGCTGCCTCTCCTTGCGGACAACAATCTCCCTCGCATCCTCGTTTCGGCGCAGGTAAATAGCACGGCGTTCTCTAGCAGGGAGGGTGACAGGTATTACACCTGCAATATTTCTCACCACCGAGTCAAAGACTGTCGGATATGAAGACGCGATTCTCAGTGCTCCTCTTCTCTGTACCTGTGCCAAACGTTTTCGGTATACCTCCCTACTGAGACCGTCGCCCCATACCTCTGCTCCGTACAGTAGCACTGACCCTACAGCACTCATCAAGAGGCGTCTTATTGATGGGCTGGGTCCCCCTACGTTGTCCATATGTCGACTCAGGGCCAATATTCCCGAAGAAGCCTTCTCAGCCGTTGCCCTGATTTGTTCAGAGAAACTCATCTTCGAGTCGATAAGCAGCCCCAGGTACTTCACCGCTGGCTTCGATTCGATTCGTAAGTCTCCAATAATGATCATCCTTACCCTAGGGATTCTCTTTTTTGTCAAGATGACCACGTCGGTGTTCTCCAGTGTTAAACTGAGCCCGCGAGTAGTCATCCAGTCCCTCACTTGGCGCATTAGCATACCCAACCTAAGTTCCGCCTGTTCGACGGTGCGTTCAGCGACCAGAGCCGCAACATCATCCGCAAAGCCGACCAAGCACGACTCATCTGGCGCCTTAAGTCTCAGTAGCCCTTCAGAAGACACGTTCCACAGGTCCGGACCAAGGATAGATCCCTGGGCAACACCCAATGTAATTTCCATCCTCTGTTGGCCCTGTGTCGTGTCGTAGAGCAGGCTTCGGTCCTTTAAGTAGTTGCTCAAAAGCCGCATTAGATATTCTGGAGCTTGAAACGAGTTTCCCAGCGTATCCAGAATATTCACCCATCTAGCGGAGTTGAAGGCGTTGCTGACGTCGAGTGTCACAAACAGGACGATCCTTCGCTTGGTGCGACAATATGCCTTTGCCTTTTGGACCGCGTTCAATGGTAGAACGTCCTGCCCTAAAGCCGTACTGCCGAGGAGATAGGTCCCCAGCAGCACGAATCGCGTCAGTGAGTCTTCCCTTGATGAGTTTCTCTAGTACTTTCCCAGCCGTGTCTAGCATGCATAACAGGTGGTATGCAGACGCTGATTCGGGATTTCCCTTCCCCTTCGTGATCAGCACGAACCTCGCCATCTTTCATCGTACCGGGAAAACCCCGTCCCGTAGGTAAGCGTTGAATGTGCTTAGCAGCAAGTCAGGACAATTGTGATAGACGAGCTTTAAAACCTCAGCTGGAACACCATCTGGACCTGGAGCCTTCCTCGCTTTCAATGAGAGGACTGCCTCCTCCAGTTCCAGCTGTGTGAAGAGTGGGCACTCGACTGCTGTTTCAGCATGGACAGCGTCAACATGGACGGGATGGACGGGGAAAAGTGTCCCCACACTATCGCGTCCATCTTTCCCGCATCATGTATACAAGGTGTCCGTAGGGCACCGAGCTTCCGCATACCTAGCTTGTAGTCAAGGCCTCACGGATCCTTGTTTACATTATCCACTAGGTCTTGCTAGCAGCGAGCCTTGCGACTGTTGATCAATTCGCAAAGGCATTTCCTGGCCGACTTATATGCTGCTGCGCGGTTGCTTGCCTCGCCCCAGCTTCGTGCCCGTTGAGCCTCACATCGAAGTTTGTGACACTCCCTTGGTTTTTCAGCGATTTCAGTTGACCACCAGTACACTGGGGGCTTGCCGTGCCGGGGTTCGATTGGGCATAGAAGCTTTGCAAGCAGTCGTGATGATGCTCATAGAAGAGTTCACCACGTGTTGAGCTGCCAGTTCTTCTGTCCACTCCGGATCTCCCTGCAGAGGTGCACCAGCTGTAAGAACCTCGATGAACCGCTTGACGTCCATCCTTCCGATGTTCCATCCAGTCCGGAGACAACATCGCTTATTTCAAGCAGAATGCACCGATGATCACTGGATAAGTAGTCCTCTAATACTTTCCAGTTGTGTATCCTCCCTACTAAGGACTCCAAGGCGAATGTCACGTCTGGTATGGTTTCTTTACAGCTAATACGGCGGAAAGTTGGCGTATTGCCGGTGTTTAGTGTGACAAGTGCCGTCCTGGCCGCCATTTCTAGGACTAATTTTCCTCACGGATCTGTTTGAGGCATGCCCCATTTGGTTGCTTTCGCGTTGAAGTCTCCCTCAACGAGCACGTTCCCGTCTGCGTTGGAGATAGTGCCCTCCAAAGCATTGAGCTTGGCTTGGAAAGATGATATCGATTGGTTTGGCATTAGGTTACATTAAAGAAGGTGCTCCCTGACCTCGAACTCACACAAAACTATCCCCACGTCCACAGCTCTCCGCCTGCAAATCACTATTTCGAACCCAGATGACGGTAATCCAAGTTTCATCAGGATACCATGATGTTGAACTTTTATTATTATGTTGCTCACTCAGCAGCAAGAAGTCGGCTTTCATGTCCCTCGCAAACTGCTAAAGCAGATTTTGGGCGGTTGAACTGTGGTGTAGGTTTAGCTGCAGGATGCGGGTCATCGAAGTTCTGATTTTGCCTTGGGCTTCCTGGAAAACCTGGTATTTCCCCGATCCCAAGACGTGTCAAAAATTGGTTCTTGGATCGGCATCCTTGCAAAGAATAAAGTGTGCCTCCTTCATACACTCTTTTCTTTTATGTCCCATTTCACCACATTTGTAACCTAAGGAACTCCCATCAGGTCCTTTGCATACGTGTATGGTGTGACCATAGCCAATGCATTTGAAACATTGAAGAGGCATTGCTCTTCGCCATGCCCTACAGACAACCCTCCCTATTTGTACTTTGCCCTTGTTCAGAAACTGTTCGGTGTCCTGTTCAGTTAAGTCAATTATGGCCATGCGTTGTCCCCTATTGTTTTCTGGTGTCAGTCTCGCTTTGATCCTTTCCACGCTAGGGAGCTCCCGTTTGATGGCCCCTTCTACCTCGGCCAGATCCGTGACGCAGTCAATGCCTCTTATTTCGATCGTTGCCACCGGACAAGCGAGGCTACAATTGCGCTTTTGCTGAGAACTTTCTTTACTGCGTCGCAGAATGCTTCCTTATTGCCGGCCTCTGCTCCGACCCCGACCCCGTTGGTCGTACTGCTTTGATGGTTGTGTTGGTGTCTTTGGGCTTTACGTTTCCCCTGATATCCCACAGTACCTCCGCGTAGGATCGGTCATCTTGGGGTTTTACGAGCAATACCTGCTGCCGGGGCTTCTGTCTCTCTTGTTTTGCATCAGGTCCCTTTTTTGGTTGGGCGTCCGTGCGAACTTTAGTTTCTGGCACTTTTTGAACCCGTGATCTGGTTTTCCACGCCCATCAAATGCCTCTTCCTGCCTCCTTCAATTGGGCTAGACGCCATTCTTTCACTGATTTTTACTG
Organism: Odontomyia ornata; assembly: GCA_963969285.1. NCBI lineage: Eukaryota > Metazoa > Arthropoda > Insecta > Diptera > Stratiomyidae > Odontomyia > Odontomyia ornata. Next base: position 221,698,227 of record OZ017739.1, read on the forward strand.
GTGGAGCTATCTGCATGTGGCCTTTTGATTTCGCCCCAGTGCCTCTTTAGCCTTCTGTTCGTCTTCGGCCTCTAACCAGCTCCTCCGATAACGACATATGTGGTCTAAGAGCTTCTCTAGTTCAAAGAGCCTAACCTTTACTGCTTTGCTGACCTTTGGAGAGCCGCATGCAGATTGTATTCTCTTAAGAACATCTCGCACTTTTCGGAATAGCCTCCTCATGTCACTGAGTGGCAATTTTACTTTGCAACCATCCTAGGGAGAGATTATCGCTTTCCGTTTCCGAATGCAGTACCACCGCCACATTTTCGACGTTGGCGATGCAATCACACAACATCGCTTTATTTGCCTGGCCACTGTTTTCTTTTTCCGGCGTGATTCTTTATTATTTTGGGATTTCCGAACATTGCATCGGTAACGACCGCCACAGTGACCATCGAATTTTCAATGTTCTTTATATTTTCTTCCATCACTCGAACACCTGAAGCGTTCTGCAGAGTTTCCCGCTTTTCCTTAATAGGACGCTCTGGCGTTCACATAATTTTTTTGCTGCGCCCGAGCACCGCAGGAATCTCAGACTGTCTGCAAATCTCCGTTTTTCGTCCGTCTTCACTGACATTGTATTCATCGTCATTTTTGTCATCGTTAGTACCGCTCTCGATGTACTGTTAACATCGTGGCTGCAACCGCTGGTTGCGTCATCGTTGTTATTTTTTGATTTTTTTTGAGTTTTGATCTTTTTTTAATGTTTTTAGTTGCTCCAGTTTTATTGGTTATCTTTGCAGAGCAGGGAGGCCATGCGAGGGTGCGCACAGGCCCTTATGGGGACAAGTGCTCAGATCCAGACCAGCGCTAATCGGCAGTCCGTCTCAACCGAACCTACACCACCAACTCAATTGTGCGAACTTCAAACGCAGGCTGCCAAAGTTTTACCGGGACGGAGACGGTGTGATAGTTGAATTGGAGCCGTTCATGCACAAGTATCGCCTCAGCGCTACCGTGGAAAGCAACTAGGTCCAAACCATCATATCCACCAGCCCAAAGCATCAATTCCAGTTCGTTGTCCAAAGCGTAGTCCAGATCCAATCAGGGTCGTTAGCTGTCATCCCAGGAGGGAAGCTCAGAGCGCCCCCCATGTCCTCGGGTCCATGGGCGTGGTGCTCCCCTAAGAATGATAGCCTCCAAGAGTGCTCTTGTCGAACGACATTCCCCCTGCGGAAATTTTCTCGGGTACGGGAGGGGCGGAACTCCCCAAAGAATGATAGCCTCCCAGAGTATTCCCGCCGGCCAGCATCCTCCCTGCTGCGGAAAGCTGGCACGGCTGCGCCTTTAGAAGAAAGGGAAAACTTTTTTTCAAATATGTTGACTGCTTTTGAAACGATTCTATTTTCTTGTCCTTGTTTGTTATTTTGAATAATATTTTACCTCTTTTGATTAGTTATGGTTAGTTTGAAAGTTCCAAGACCTTGTATTCATATATGCAGAACCATTTATTTATTGCTCAGAGTCGGCGCTTCGAAGATTATATTATTTGTTTCCATAAATTTTGTGGATTGGTGTGTGGTGAGCTATTTCGTTCTCACTGCCAACATTTTAAGCCTTATACCTTACCTTTACGCATCCATTTCCAATCTTGAATTTCTTAGAGCCTCAGAAATTCTTTTTCTCTTACCCATTGTTGAACTTTTCCGGTTGAATACTTGTATTTTCGTCAGCTCCCACGGCGGCCTTATTTGAAAATTGGCTGAAAACCCCCTTCAGGGAGGCTGTAAGGTGACTCGGTACTTGAGTCCCACGGACAGGAGTAGGGGAGTTGTGGGGACACACATTTAGTCACTGCACGTGAGTTATAGCTTCCGTTCTCTTGTTTTATTTTTTTTCTTCGCGAGAGATTGCTTGCAATGTGTTGTCTCAGGGTAAAACCTGTAAGGACCTTCTATTTACTTGATGGAAACTGTCAGCCAGATGAGGTTCTCCTGTCTACCTGGAGTCTTAAGAAAAAAGAAAGGTTACGTTGCCGTGTATGGTGCGGAAGGATTCTACCAATCATTGTATGCGTGCTAGATGAGTGGTTTTGGTTCGACTTCCGGTTTCGTATGCTGGAATTGTGAACTCCGGAATGATTCCACATGTTGGGATCTTGACCGCATACAAAATTGTTACGGTGACGCTATCACTCATCTCGTGGGGTCAATTAACGTAGATTAGAGACAGTTTTTATAATGTACTTGGAGTTGCGGAACTATTAAAATCAACCAGGTGCACTCCTATCTCGGCAGACTACCATTCGCTTTCATTTCCTTATGGATGAAGCGGCGCTACTGGAAAGGAAAGAGTATCGTAAATCAAATTTTTTATATATGGCCATTTTGTATAGTTAACCACTATCGGCCGCCTAACCGTTGTTAACTAAGTTTTTCGCAGATATTTATATATATGGTAAGCATTTTTTATATAGTTAGTAGGAGTTTTTCCATATATTTTTTTGTACCATTCCAGACATGACCACCAAGCGGACTCCAGAGAAACGCTGGACCCGCTAAAAAATATACAGCCAACCAACTGTGGGATCTGCTATGAGAACGTCATAGAGGGCTCTACCAATGCGAGATTGGAGTGCGGACAGCTGTTCCATCGCATTTGTTTCCAGCAGTTCCTCTCAAATCCCAATCTCGTTCTCTATGCAGACGCCCAATTGAGCAGAGTGTCCTAGACAACCCCCTCGGAACACTAGCTCCTATGCGTGGAGCAGTTGCGAAAGACCCCCGGACTAACGATCAGACACAACCTCTGTTAAATAACCAGGGAGCCGCGGGCGGGAAAGACCCAGTTTCAGGAGCACAGGCAGACATCCCAACAGCGCCCTCAAATACGACTGGCAATGACGCGATTCTGTCCTTACTACATGGGCTTTCCAAAAGGATAGGACAAATGGAGACAGAGTTTCAAGAATTTAGGACTAGCTAGCACAGTAGTCGCACAAGAGCTCCACCGTGCTGGGAACTGAATTCAAATGCATCTGTTCCCCCCTTTAGACCGGTTGAGGACTGGAAGCTCCCTCAAATGGGCTCGGGTATGGACCCCAGAGCCCCGGAGTACAGACCGTGGTTCAGTACCGCACCCCCACCAATACTGACAACACACGACTCAATTCCGTACGGTGGGCTGAAGAATGAAGCAAACGCCCAGCGATCTTCGAGACGCAAGCCTGAGGCCCGACACTGCGCATAATGGAGAGTGGGCGAATCAGCTTCACAGGCTTTAATTCTACAACACCAGTGGACAGGATCTTGTTCAGCGGACATTGTAGTGATTCCCATGGTCGATACATTATGAATTCAATCAATTATGTTAAGTAAACAAATATTTGAATATGGCCGAATCTAGTACGTTTTTCAGTGTAGTTTATTTAGCATCTGGCAATGCCTTCTTGTAAGCGATATAATTTTAAGTATAGTTTCTAAGCAATTAGGTTATATTAAGCTCTATATTTACAGTTCGGTTAAAATAGTATTTAAGTGGAAGCAATTTCAATAATGTACACATTGTCGATACGCTGGTCATTTTACTGCGTAGGAATATCCCTTTGCTAAGAGCATGCAAACGCTCGCATCGTATTGTCTTGTTAGGGTAGATGCAAATAGGAAGGCTTGTTACACTTGTGTTTGCATCCTACAAACTATTAAACTGATAATTTGTTAAAATCTCCATTGTACGAAACATGCAAGGAGGCGTCCAACTATGCTTGTTTCTTTAGGTCAAAAGCGTTTCAACAGGTATTTATTAATGGTGATCCTGCAAACTTATTACAACAGTCACTAGTAACCCGTAGGATGGGAGAAGAGTTCTCGGCCTTTCTTCGACATGCTCACCCCTTATTCAGCGAGGAGACCGCCGAATAGTACTGGAGTTTGAAGGAATCCGTAGCACGCCCTGATTGGAATCCCTTCTGTGCGGCTCTTCACAACAACTTTGATTACGGTCTAACTGAACGGGAATTGCGTGAGCAAATAAGAAAGCGGAAACAAGGCCCTCATGAAACATTTGATGAATTTTATACCAGTATGCTTCGCTTAACGACTCGGTTGCGAACACCTATGACCGAGGACAAACTGGTGGCAACCATCGGAAAGAACATGTGGTGGGAGCTTCAAAGCAGCCTTCGTCATGTGCCAATATACACCGTGCAAGCCTTACGCCTCCATGCCCATAGAAAAGAACGACTAGATGAACGGCGAGGAGCCTTGCATTCACAACCTTGCATGACGGGACCTAGTCGAGAATTAGTCGCAACTGGACACGTAGACGCTGAGCTGACACATATACCGAAGAGTGGAGCCCTCTTTAGTGGCGAATTTGAAGAAAACCGACCCCACGGTCTGCTAGAGCTGCTGACAACCGGGACACCGGAAAACCGGAGTCCAGCTGAGTCGACGGTCGTCTGTTACCGCTGCGGATTGTGCAGACTGTAAGTTCTGAAAAAACTTCTCAACAAGTATTGCAAGCACCCATCGGCACTCCTGGAGCCTGACCGAAAACGAACTGAACCCATTGCGATGGATGACCAAACCACGGATACAACCACAATCTTACTGACGCGCCGCAAAATATAGTTCTCCCGAAGTTCCGCAGCCAGCGTCAAGTGATATCGAGCCGGACCCTCAGGGGAACGACTATGAATCGAGAGCCCCATGGTTTGTTAAGCCCTTTCATGTTAAACTGTGGGAGTATCTACCTGCTCGTCAACGCATCTTCAATGAGGAGATGGTTCTCATCCCTCCCCCGAGAAGGAAGTGAGCCACACGTTGGATGCGGAGCTTCTGGAGAAAGGTGAGGCAGTCGAGGAAGATGTTGCGCGTGGTCCAGCTAGACGAATTATTGAACGACAACGTTCGCCCATATGCGCCAGTACAGATCTTGCAAAATTGACAGGTATTTTTGATTGACACTGGAGCCAGCGTCAACTGCAAAGCGGCCGATCTTGCAAGAGAAGTCCTAACAAACCATGCGGATCAAACCCAACATTTTACTACCTGGTTAAGCACGCGGACGGAACTCGTCACTCCCTAGTGGAGAAATTCACGACGGATGTCATCTTTAAAGGTGCGACCAAGTCCCTGGATTTTTACATTATACCCCAACTGACACAGAACCTATACTTAGAGGTTGACTTTGTCGGAAAACTTAAACTGGCCCCGGCATTATTTTCTAGCTGGATGCTTGACTCTGTCTCTCTCTCTCATCGGTCCTTATCCTCGTTCGACGTCTGGTCGTATCGGAGCTACCGTGGCTCTGGACCAACTGTCAAAGTTCCCAATCACATGCGTAAAGCCCCGATCTTAAGCTTCTTGGAGAAGCGTGTCTTCCATGTATTTGGAGCACCGGAGTATGTGGTGTCCGACAGCGGAGTCCAGTTCACAGCTATTAGATTTCGGGAACTGATGGGTAATTATGGCATTACTCACAAGTGGACCACTGTCTACACTCCTCAAACCAATACTTCCAAGTTGCTAAATTTTACAGTCCTAGCCGCTATTTGTGCCTATATCCATCCAAATCAGAAGGATTGAGACCTTGGGATTTCCGCCATCACCTGTGCCCTGCGCTCTTCATACAGCACCGCTACAAGTAGCTCGCCTTACTTTGCCGTGTCCGGCCAGTACATGATTTGTCACGGCAAATCGTACCGGTTATTTCCGCAATTAAATTGCTTGGAAGACCCATTAGTGGCTCTTGAGCCACACGAGAAACTCCGAGTATTACGAGACCAGCTCCGAGAGAAGATTAATAATAACAGACATACAAGGGAGGGGCGCTATAACCTGCGATCTCACCCTTCTGGTTTCAAGGCAGGCGATGAGATATATCGACAAAACCTTCAATGCGAAATTGGATAAGAAATTTGTAAACTGCCGGGTTTGGCAGGTGTTAAGTCTCACACGTTATCTCATTTCTGACATGTCTAGAAAAGAGCTGGGAGTCTACCACGCAAAGGATTTACGTTATTGAAGGAAGCCATCTCCAAGAGAATTTGTGCATGGTTGTCCTCTGATTGCCATTGCTCACAACCACCTCGACCGTTAAACCGCCAGCAGCGACATTCTAGCCCAGAACGTACCTTTGAAATGTTATTCATCAGTCCAGCATACGTCCGAAACGGGTGGCTTCAACTAACAGCTCCTATCCTTCAGTCTCCCCACGCCTATCTGCCATCGTGGACACTACCCTGTGACAACCTCGATTCCTCAGATCGATATTCCGTAGAGATCTGTCGCCCCTAAAATTAACTGTCCCAGCCAGCTGATAAGGTTGTTTGACAGGTCTCCGTGACCGAGCGCCACTGACGTCGACGGATGGGGAGAAGACTAAGTAAAAACGGAGCGGCCGCGTGCGAAAAACGAACATTGAGTGCGAATTTCATTTAATTTAACCCCAATATGGCAGTGATCTGATCGAAAAGGTCGTCGAAGTTAGAGACGAATAGTTCGTAGTAAAATCTTGGGAAAATACAGGTTACGGTCAATCTAATTCAGGACAGACTGCGATCAAGTCAAAGGTGAAGATTTCTGAAATATGGAAGTGTATGCCTAGCAACTAATGTGCATACCATTTGAAATAAGGGTGAATGTTCTTGGATTAATTTCACATAAACCGTATCGAGTAATTCAGTGTAGCGACCAGATCAATAGGTAGCACCTGCCAGCGTCTGTGCACCAGCGAAGCCTTCACTCACTCGGCCAACTGGACTGGCTCGTTTCGAGTATTCTCAAGTGAAGCATAAAACCCATTGCTGCAGTAAGTTAAGCAAGTCATCTAGAACTATTGATTAAATTGCAAAACCAAAAACTTTCTGCATAAGATTCCGCAACAAAACATTAAATAGCACCTTCAGCTTAATTTCTCGTCATTAACTCGCGATTGCGATTGTCACGTTCTTACGATTGCGGCGCATCGTTTCAAGGTGAGGTCTATATCAACACGACAGCGCCATTTGGATTGAACCACAATAACTCGTCACTCCCTAGTGGAGAAATTCACGACGGATGTCATCTTTAAAGGTGCGACCAAGTCCCTGGATTTTTACATTATACCCCAACTGACACAGAACCTATACTTAGAGGTTGACTTTGTCGGAAAACTTAAACTGGCCCCAGCATTATTTTCTAGCTGGATGCTTGACTCTGTCTCTCTCTCTCATCGGTCCTTATCCTCGTTCGACGTCTGGTCGTATCGGAGCTACCGTGGCTCTGGACCAACTGTCAAAGTTCCCAATCACATGCGTAAAGCCCCGATCTTAAGCTTCTTGGAGAAGCGTGTCTTCCATGTATTTGGAGCACCGGAGTATGTGGTGTCCGACAGCGGAGTCCAGTTCACAGCTATTAGATTTCGGGAACTGATGGGTAATTATGGCATTACTCACAAGTGGACCACAGTCTACACTCCTCAAACCAATACTTCCAAGTTGCTAAATTTTACAGTCCTAGCCGCTATTTGTGCCTATATCCATCCAAATCAGAAGGATTGAGACCTTGGGATTTCCGCCATCACCTGTGCCCTGCGCTCTTCATACAGCACCGCTACAAGTAGCTCGCCTTACTTTGCCGTGTCCGGCCAGTACATGATTTGTCACGGCAAATCGTACCGGTTATTTCCGCAATTAAATTGCTTGGAAGACCCATTAGTGGCTCTTGAGCCACACGAGAAACTCCGAGTATTACGAGACCAGCTCCGAGAGAAGATTAATAATAACAGACATACAAGGGAGGGGCGCTATAACCTGCGATCTCACCCTTCTGGTTTCAAGGCAGGCGATGAGATATATCGACAAAACCTTCAATGCGAAATTGGATAAGAAATTTGTAAACTGCCGGGTTTGGCAGGTGTTAAGTCTCACACGTTATCTCATTTCTGACATGTCTAGAAAAGAGCTGGGAGTCTACCACGCAAAGGATTTACGTTATTGAAGGAAGCCATCTCCAAGAGAATTTGTGTATGGTTGTCCTCTGATTGCCATTGCTCACAACCACCTCGACCGTTAAACTGCCAGCAGCGACATTCTAGCCCAGGACGTACCTTTGAAATGTTATTCATCAGTCCAGCATACGTCCGAAACGGGTGGCTTCAACTAACAGCTCCTATCCTTCAGTCTCCCCACGCCTATCTGCCATCGTGGACACTACCCTGTGACAACCTCGATTCCTCAGATCGATATTCCGTAGAGATCTGTCGCCCCTAAAATTAACTGTCCCAGCCAGCTGATAAGGTTGTTTGACAGGTCTCCGTGACCGAGCGCCACTGACGTCGACGGATGGGGAGAAGACTAAGTAAAAACGGAGCGGACGCGTGCGAAAAACGAACATTGAGTGCGAATTTCATTTAATTTAACCCCAATATGGCAGTGATCTGATCGAAAAGGTCGTCGAAGTTAGAGACGAATAGTTCGTAGTAAAATCTTGGGAAAATACAGGTTACGGTCAATCTAATTCAGGACAGACTGCGATCAAGTCAAAGGTGAAGATTTCTGAAATATGGAAGTGTATGCCTAGCAACTAATGTGCATACCATTTGAAATAAGGGTGAATGTTCTTGGATTAATTTCACACAAACCGTATCGAGTAATTCAGTGTAGCGACCAGATCAATAGGTAGCACCTGCCAGCGTCTGTGCACCAGCGAAGCCTTCACTCACTCGGCCAACTGGACTGGCTCGTTTCGAGTATTCTCAAGTGAAGCATAAAACCCATTGCTGCAGTAAGTTAAGCAAGTCATCTAGAACTATTGATTAAATTGCAAAACCAAAAACTTTCTGCATAAGATTCCGCAACAAAACATTAAATAGCACCTTCAGCTTAATTTCTCGTCATTAACTCGCGATTGCGATTGTCACGTTCTTACGATTGCGGCGCATCGTTTCAAGGTGAGGTCTATATCAACACGACAGCGCCATTTGGATTGAACCACAATAACTCGTCACTCCCTAGTGGAGAAATTCACGACGGATGTCATCTTTAAAGGTGCGACCAAGTCCCTGGATTTTTACATTATACCCCAACTGACACAGAACCTATACTTAGAGGTTGACTTTGTCGGAAAACTTAAACTGGCCCCGGCATTATTTTCTAGCTGGATGCTTGACTCTGTCTCTCTCTCTCTCATCGGTCCTTATCCTCGTTCGACGTCTGGTCGTATCGGAGCTACCGTGGCTCTGGACCAACTGTCAAAGTTCCCAATCACATGCGTAAAGCCCCGATCTTAAGCTTCTTGGAGAAGCGTGTCTTCCATGTATTTGGAGCACCGGAGTATGTGGTGTCCGACAGCGGAGTCCAGTTCACAGCTATTAGATTTCGGGAACTGATGGGTAATTATGGCATTACTCACAAGTGGACCACTGTCTACACTCCTCAAACCAATACTTCCAAGTTGCTAAATTTTACAGTCCTAGCCGCTATTTGTGCCTATATCCATCCAAATCAGAAGGATTGAGACCTTGGGATTTCCGCCATCACCTGTGCCCTGCGCTCTTCATACAGCACCGCTACAAGTAGCTCGCCTTACTTTGCCGTGTCCGGCCAGTACATGATTTGTCACGGCAAATCGTACCGGTTATTTCCGCAATTAAATTGCTTGGAAGACCCATTAGTGGCTCTTGAGCCACACGAGAAACTCCGAGTATTACGAGACCAGCTCCGAGAGAAGATTAATAATAACAGACATACAAGGGAAGGGCGCTATAACCTGCGATCTCACCCTTCTGGTTTCAAGGCAGGCGATGAGATATATCGACAAAACCTTCAATGCGAAATTGGATAAGAAATTTGTAAACTGCCGGGTTTGGCAGGTGTTAAGTCTCACACGTTATCTCATTTCTGACATGTCTAGAAAAGAGCTGGGAGTCTACCACGCAAAGGATTTACGTTATTGAAGGAAGCCATCTCCAAGAGAATTTGTGTATGGTTGTCCTCTGATTGCCATTGCTCACAACCACCTCGACCGTTAAACCGCCAGCAGCGACATTCTAGCCCAGAACGTACCTTTGAAATGTTATTCATCAGTCCAGCATACGTCCGAAACGGGTGGCTTCAACTAACAGCTCCTATCCTTCAGTCTCCCCACGCCTATCTGCCATCGTGGACACTACCCTGTGACAACCTCGATTCCTCAGATCGATATTCCGTAGAGATCTGTCGCCCCTAAAATTAACTGTCCCAGCCAGCTGATAAGGTTGTTTGACAGGTCTCCGTGACCGAGCGCCACTGACGTCGACGGATGGGGAGAAGACTAAGTAAAAACGGAGCGGCCGCGTGCGAAAAACGAACATTGAGTGCGAATTTCATTTAATTTAACCCCAATATGGCAGTGATCTGATCGAAAAGGTCGTCGAAGTTAGAGACGAATAGTTCGTAGTAAAATCTTGGGAAAATACAGGTTACGGTCAATCTAATTCAGGACAGACTGCGATCAAGTCAAAGGTGAAGATTTCTGAAATATGGAAGTGTATGCCTAGCAACTAATGTGCATACCATTTGAAATAAGGGTGAATGTTCTTGGATTAATTTCACACAAACCGTATCGAGTAATTCAGTGTAGCGACCAGATCAATAGGTAGCACCTGCCAGCGTCTGTGCACCAGCGAAGCCTTCACTCACTCGGCCAACTGGACTGGCTCGTTTCGAGTATTCTCAAGTGAAGCATAAAACCCATTGCTGCAGTAAGTTAAGCAAGTCATCTAGAACTATTGATTAAATTGCAAAACCAAAAACTTTCTGCATAAGATTCCGCAACAAAACATTAAATAGCACCTTCAGCTTAATTTCTCGTCATTAACTCGCGATTGCGATTGTCACGTTCTTATGATTGCGGCGCATCGTTTCAAGGTGAGGTCTATATCAACACGACAGCGCCATTTGGATTGAACCACAATAGCTGATGTCGCTACATTAACTTACAAGATCGGATTGTAGTCATAAGTCCATAAGAAATTCCGCGAGATAATTGACCAATTGGCAGAGTTTGTGGCTCGCAATGGACCCGAATGCGAATCCTTCACTAAAAGCAACCAAGAGGGAGACCCAAAGTTTGAATATTGACACGGAGTGGAAACCATATAAAAGATAAAAGTGGGTATTGTGGCCTTCCGCAACTTGGAAGGAAGTGATATTTCCAACATTTGGTGTAATCGTGGAACTATGGCTATGCTCGTATACATTTGTTTTGACTTTCCCGGAACATTAAACTTATCGGCCGCGAACTATAACACGCGACAGTGGTGTCAGAAGTAAGAATGAAAATTTTGAATGTAAAAACTTTGAAACATTTTCAAAATGCACAATAGTGAAATGTAACGTGGAAACTGGTGGAAAAAAAAGAAGCCGGAACATTAAAAATGCCACGAAGCTCACATTTTAAAATTAATTAGTTAACCATATCGGGGCTTAAGGAATATTTGGAACAGCGAAATCTGGCTACGCAAGGAACAAAGGCCATACTGATTGCACGCTTGCGTGATGCGATTGAATTGGAAGGCGTATATCGGGTGAGCCCTCAGATGTGTAAAAAGGCGCAGAAGGTGGAGAAGCAGAAGTCACAAAATCAAAGGAACCAGAAAATGCGCTGATGCAAATGTTGATGCTGATGCAGCAAGAGCAGTGACAATAGTCATCCAGTTTAACTGCGAAGCTAAATGAACAAGCATCCAGTTCAACTGCGAAGCTAAATGAACAATCAACGAAGCTAAATGAACCATCAGCGAAGCTAAATGAACAATCAGTGAAGCTGGACTAACAAGCATTCAGAATCAAGGTATACATCACACAGAAGCTGGAGAAGTAATCACCAAACCTAGAGCAACAGGCAATCAAAATCAAGGCCAACTTGCAATAAAAGTCAACCAAAATAAAAGCGGAGCTCGGTAGTCTGAACAACCTAACTAATGACATCAAGGAAAACGTTTGCCAGGTCGAGGAGAAAATCAGCCAGGTCGAGGAGAGAATCAACCAAGAGGTGGAAAAACTGAAAAAGGAATTGGAAGCAGCGAAGGCAGGAGTAACAACCTTACCAGCTCCGCTTATAACCGCAGCGCAAAACGCATCCAGAAATGTGAAAGCACCAATGTTGGACGGGCAAACGGTGGGGAGTATTTACAAAGCCCAGTTTGAAGCAGCCGCTCGGATAAATCACTAGAATGAGCAAGAACGGGCATCTGCATTAATTCTTGTTCTGAGAGGCGCAGCTCCCAAGGTTTTGTAGACTATCCCCATTGAGATGCACTCAAACTCGGCTGGTATAATGAATGCGCTTGATATGCGTTATGGAGACAATCATCTGAAGCAGATTTATCGGTCACAGTTACGGCATCGGATGCAGAATTCTGGTGAAACTCTACAGCAGCTAGCTCAAGACGTTGAGCGACTGACATTTTTGGCTTACGCTGCTAGGACCCAGAACATCGAAATGACGCAGCAATAGAAGCAGTCATCCGCGCATTAAAGGACCGGGAATCGCAACAAGCCATGCATTTAGCTGAAAAGCAAATGTGCCTCGTGCCACTGTCCGGGTTCGCGAGGTAGTGGGAGACGAGTGCAGGTGTAAGCGCGTGGAAATTGAGCAAAAGCCACTTATATATGGTGCGCCTAAATGCTGGGATTGCGGAGCAAAGAAACTGCAAGAAGCGAAGAAAACAAAGCTATTGTTCCGGGTGTGCAGCTAGCAGAACACCCAGATCGGGTCAGGAGCCCAGAATAGCAGCCCTTCAAACTAGGGGGCCATCTTCGTAGAGCAGATTTTGGCTAGGAGTAGTGCCGTCCACGGCACCACCTTCACAGTGTCAAGACTACATCGTGGAGAAGCAGACTTATGCCTTTCAGGTCAAATTGACGGAAAAAATTGTACGATAACAATCGACACTGGTCCAACCCGGTCGATTATCCAACCAGACCAAGCGAGGCAGCAACTACTTCACAAGGGCAAGATTTTCTCACTACGGACAGCTTCAGAAGAAACTGCACCTCTCTATGGAGACGTCAACCTCCAGGTACAGTTGGGAGACCTTGCGTTCCGACATAATATTCTGGTCGCGAATATTATGGATGACTGCATTCTCGGAATGGATTTTCTGTGACCAAATGGAGTCAAGTTGGATTTGGGCAAACGGGTATTGAAACGGTGGAATGTCGAAGTATTGATGGAAAATCCCAGAGTTCAAATTCCCAAAACGATTATGGTAGTATGTGCCGACACTGATGTACCGAAATCTTCCGAGAGCACTGTATGGGCCAAGAGTGATGGTGATTCTGGAGACCATCGATCTTATCTGATAGAGCCAACGAAGACGTCCACATTGTGAAGTTTGATTGTAGGACGAAGCCTTGTAAGATCTCTAAGGAACGGATACGTGCGGGTTAGAGAAGTCATCGGCAGGTGCCAGCTCGTTTTCACCATCACCTCTTTGGAAAATACTCACGACCATCATTGGAAAAGGAGTCAAGACACAGACAAAGTCCGGGAATTGACGTCTACAATATTGAAGCAGGTCAAATTGCCAGTGCAGCTATTCAAACGAGCCTCTGATCTGGTCACCAAGTACAGTGACATCTTCTCAACAAGCCCGGATGACTTAGGCTGAACGAGTATGGTAACTCACTTCATAGATACACAGGGAGCCAAGCCGACTCAACAAGCACCGAGACGTCTTCCTACAGCTAAACAAAGAGAAGTGAGCACACTGGTCTCGGACATGGAAAAACAAGGTACTATCGGGCCTTCTGTCAGTCTATGGGCCACAACAGTAGTTCTAGTAAAGAAAAAGGACGGTAGCACTCATTTTTGTGTCGACTATAGGCAGCTTAACGACGTCACTAAAAAATATAGTTACCCGCTCCCACGCATCGATGAGATCATGGACACTTTGGCCGACGCAAAATGGTTTTCTACACTCGATCTCAAGAGTGGCTACTGGCAGGTAGAGATCCACAAGAAGGACCGAGAGAAGACCGCATCTTCAGCTGGAACTGGATTGTGGCGATTTGTGGTGATGCCATTTGGGCTTTGCAATGCTCCAGCCACTTTCGAACACCTGATGGAATACGTGCTATGAGGCCTCACCTGGAAGACCTGCTCCGTGTACCTATATGACATCATCGTCATCGGGAGAACGTTCGAAGAGCATATCTGGAACTTAGAAGAGGTATTCTCCAGATTGCGACTGGCGCATCTGAACCTGAGTCCCGACAAGAGTAACCTTTTCGCAGCTGAAGTAAAATACCTGGGACACATTGTATCAACAGAAGGAGTCAAAACAGACCCTGAGAAAATTGAAGCCGTGAAAAGCTGGCCAACACCAAGCAACAAGTGCCTACTATCAAAGATTCGTCAAAGACTGCCAAAATAGCTAAGTGTCTTCATCAGCTAACCGATAAAAATCGTACGTATATCTGGAATGAACAATGCCAGGCAGCCTTTGAGACCTTGAAAGAGAAGCTGTGTGAATCATCCATGCAGGCATATCTAAAACCTGGAAAAATGTTTGTGGTTGACACCGATGCGAGCAACGGTGGGATTGGAGCTGTACTCTCCCAGCAGATCGATGGCGAAGAAAGAGTCCTCTCGTATGACAGTCGAGTTCTATCAAAAGTGAGAGGAACTAGTACGTGACCAGGAAGGAGCTATTGGCTATAATAGAGGCCACCAAGCAGTTCCATAAGTACCTATATGGACAGAAATTTGTTCTTCGAACGGACCATGCATCGCTGAGATGGCTACTCAACTTCGAAAACACCGAGGGACAAGTTGCGAGATGGATCGAAAGGTTGCAGTCATACGACTATGAAATTGTTCATCGGAAGGGCGGAGCTCTTGGAAATGCTGACACCCTATCTCGTCGTCCATGTCCAGCTAACTGCAAGCATTGCCAACGGATTGAGGAAAGTGATAACGGCCGAATTCGATGAAGGTTAGTCATTGGAGGAGATTCGAAATGTACAGGTAGCCGATGAGGTCATCGGACCATTCCTCATATGGATGGAACATTCCGGGTGACCTGAGTGGAAGAACGTCTCAATGCATGGCGCCACCCTGAAAACTTATTGGGCACAATGGAACTCCCTTCAGGTGGAGGGTGGTGTACTCAAGCGGAAATGGGAAAGTGTGGATGGCAGCTTCCAAAGAATGCAAACTATACTTCCCAAAGTCCGCTTCCGTCAAAGATCCAAAGCGACGACTGAGAGCACAAATGCAAACCTACAACGTGTGGGTACCGTTTGAAAGGGTTGCTGTTGACATCGCAGGACCCTTCCCTTAATCTAAATGGCAAATCGATAGACACTGGTTGCGGCCTATTATTTCAGTAAATGGCCCGAGGTCTACCTCATTCCCAACCAGGAAGCAATTACTGTAGCAGAACAGTTAGTGTTAAATTGGGTCAGTAGGTACGGCGTACCTTGTGAACTCCATGCGGATTAAGGCCAAAACTTTGAGTCACTAGTTTTTGAAGAAATATGGAAGCTGCTGGGAATACGGAAAACGAGGACAATACCACTGCATCCCCAATCCGATGGAGTGGTAAACACCTGAACAAGATGGTTGACGAGAACCAAAGGGACTGAGGCCGGTACGTTCCATTGTTCTTGATGGTGTATAGAGCTGGTGAACATACATTGACGGGCAAAGCCCCAGCCAAAGTCTTTTTTGGAAAGACTTTTCATGTGCCGGCTGATATAAAGTTCGGAACACCCCCTGAGAAACCCCAAACGATCTCGGAGTACGCAAGTGAGCTAAGACAACGGTTGAACCAGATACATTGGACAGTGCGAAAACACCTCGAATCGGCCACTGACCGCATGAAGACTTCGCCACAAGTGTTTTGCTTTTCCAGCTTTAAATTTTGATGTGAACAGCTGAAATTATTGATATTTTTGAAATATACAAGGCAGAGAAAGATTTAATCGCAAATCCACCCCTTATATTTTAAATGTCTATACCCTACTAGTTTCCAAAGGCAATTAGTTCCTTTAGCGCTGAAAGTTTTCGATGAAAAAAATATTGAACCGGTTGAGTTATTTAAACCTTAACATGGCCTAGAATCTGCAGGCACTGCAGCATTGCTTTCAGTTATAAGGAAATGATGGATGGTTGCTTATGTTAAATACCTTGGAAAAGGAAATCAAATACGGGAAGAATTAGTTTAGCCTATTACTTCAATCGATCAAAATAACGTAACATTTTTGAAAACATTTAGAGAATGGCTTGGTTTTAGGCATGCATTTAATGGTGTAGACCGTGTGACTAAATTTAATGGTAAACTTTCAAAAGAAACAGCAACGGCTTCACATTTTACAATCGCTAATTTAGTTTCCACTACAGAATACCTTCTAATAAATTCGCAGTTTTCATTTGTTTTGTTACGCAAATCCCAAACATATCCACTCAAAGCGTCAGTACAGTAAATATTTGAATCTGAGCGAAAAATAAAAGCAGCTTCCTTTCTGAAATTCCATTTCAAGCAAAATGGATGAATTAGGATGAAAAACTAAAAGTGGATGTTAGTGAATGTGATGTCGAATATTATGTGAATATAGATTCAAATTTGATCTATGGTATAATCATAGAAAGTTGCGATGTAGATTTAAGTTTTAAATTGGAAAATAGTTTAGTTTATGTGGCAGGATATGTTGCACGTAAAATTTCCGAAAAAGCAAACTGTCTAGCAAGTTCCGCTTTTTTGCACAGAAATCTATATAGATGTCCAAGTAGATGAAAATTTCTTGTATCTAGAAAATTAATGCTCGGAGGTTTGAAATGGCAGCCGAATATCTGTATAGATATGTCCTTCATAGCATACCAAATTTTTCAAAGGGTCATTTCAGACAGATAGGAAAATTACCAATATGGTGATTGTACGTCTAGCATTCGTTGCGTATAGACT
Source organism: Odontomyia ornata (assembly GCA_963969285.1). Classification (NCBI taxonomy): domain Eukaryota; kingdom Metazoa; phylum Arthropoda; class Insecta; order Diptera; family Stratiomyidae; genus Odontomyia; species Odontomyia ornata. The sequence continues at coordinate 221,715,144 of OZ017739.1, forward strand.
TGCTTTTAAATTCGATACGGTGTGGTTAGATAAACTGGTTTTTAAACTCCTTCAGGACAGGTTTCCTTGACACGTTGTCGCCATGGTGTGCAGTATGTTATACAGTAAATCATTTGCTGTAACTGATGGAAATCTGACGACAATGCTTTTCTCAATATTCATTCGCCAAGCTATTGAACTGCTTTGATCTTAATGGCTCGCCAACGCGACCATTGGCAGCGTTTGCTGATGATTTGATCATCTATACGGCAGACCGAAAAGCTACAATAGTTCAGAGCAATCTTCAAAAAATGTTCTGTGACATGCAGTTGTACACTGACAATTGGCGAATGAAAATGAATGCGCAGAATTACGAAACAGATTTGTTTCGGAAAACGCTGCAGGAGGCCAGTCAAGACTTGCAACGTAATCGGAAGGATTTCCCCATTTTAGCTGGCGAGGGTAGTTGAGAACGGGTTCCTCATAAATTCTGTGTTCGATAACTCGGTGTTCATCTTGGTCAGTATCTGTACTATACTGAACATGTCAAAATTCCTGGTTAGACCAGTTTTGACATATGGATGTCAGATCTGGTGCTACCAGAGTACTAGTATTATGGGAAATTTAAGAGTTTCCGAAAGGAAATGTCTTGGTGTATGTACTGGTTTGTACAGAAAACTGAGATGGTTTGGAAGCATCATATAACACATAGAAAAATTTATCAAGCCGCTAAAGTGATGAGAGTTGATATCTTCATATTGAAACTTCTTTGATATCATATCGCAAGATCTGTAACTGTGAGTGAAAACCCTCGGATTTCACAGCCGTTCTACCCTGCAGATGGGTATTTTGTGACTACTGGCTTTGTTTCTGAAGAAGCATTCGTGCATTTGGAAATGAACTGATATGCTTCGATTCTGATTGCGTCCCAATCATTTATCACATATTAAGATGGGCCATCGATGAGACGATAAAGTATCCTCCGAGTTTGAGCTCACGAGACCAATAATGCCAATGGAGATACTCATTTACTAGATTCGTTGAAGCTGGTCGAGCTGAGATGGAGCAATCTAGGTATTGATGGCTGAATGAAAATGTCGAAATTATCCGTGTTTATTTTTTTGTCTTTTCTGTTGCATAGCTTTGAGTTTCAGCTCATTATTGCTACATTTAGTGTTGTTGTTTATTTGTGTTAAAAATAAGGGATAGGTTAGGTATATGTTATGTTTCTTATATTATGTTTAGAGATAAGGTTAAAAGCAAAGATTAGGAATATTATGATAGAATTTTTTAGTATAAGATAAAGTTTTTGATTGAATTTCGTTAGAATTAGGATTAAGGTGCACTGCTTTGTTAAAATTTAAAAAAATTTAGGAAGAGTGTTGGTTGGTTTTTCTCCTTTTTCCAATCGCATCATAAAATATGTAATAATCGTACTTAATTTGGTTTTGCTCTGTTAAAATTTAGAAAGCCATTGGTGCCATTAAGTTTTCGTATTATTACTACTTGGAATTCGCTTTATATACTTTTAAAATTTATAACGATTAGTATTGAATAAAGCACTTTGGCTTTGACGTGTTTTTCAAGAATTTTTTAAAATTAAAATAATTTTTTAAAAAACTTCAATCTGGACTAATTTTTTAAAAAACTTATTACATCCTTGAATTATTCGAGCAATTTATCGAATACCTGGAGTTTACCTGCGAAGAAGTCTCAAAAAGTTCAAAAAAGAAGGAATGTTTTTTCACCGGGAGCATGAAGGAGCCCGACGGCTTCTCACCGCTGGGGGACCCGGGCCAGGTACTTCAAATGCTACTAATGAAAAGACTATGGAAAAAACGACCAAGACAGCAGCGAGCATGGTGTAGTGAAATAAATAGGTAAATATGTCCATAAAGGACTGCAGCGATGTTAGTATCCGTCGAGATTTGGCCTTGTCTGGGGTCGCGTGAATGCGCTGGCAGGCTAGCATTGCGGTGTCGGGGGTGGGTTCTTTTCCTCAGCACAAGGACCCGTAGCAAAAAAATTTCGCATTCACGAATTAAAAAGGGTCGAATGCCGATCGACTGGTGTCACGGCCGAGGTACCCTACCAAGAGCTAAACTAGTTATAGCCAGTAACAAACTGGGCCGGGAGAAAAAAGAGGCACTTAGGAGCTGACTTCGTCATTACCTACGATATTTATGGCCCACAAATAAGAGTAGGGTATCCAGGTGGAAGCGGTGCTCCCTCGCACCCTCCCAACCAGATCAAGATCCAAATGTAGACGTGGCCATATATTTCCCATTTGAGTGCAAAACTTATACAAACATAATTTGCATGAATTTTCCCATCAAATGAGAAATATAAACGTGGCCAATTTATGTGATAGTACGATGCAATGGAATCACATAATACTATACCATAAAAGGGCACGTGAGCGGAAGATCACTCTACTCGGCAAGAGCCCCTTAACACAATAAAAGGAGCGAGTGCGACCGATGGCTGGCTCATTTTAGTGGAGGGGCCGGCCGTCGTTGCGGGTCCCATACCCGGTCAGTGTAGAAAAAGAAGGACCGAGTTTACAGCTTCTTTGCAATTCATTATATTGTTTTTACCATTCTTTTCCTTCCCGTGGTACTTAATTTTAGTTTACTGTAAGTAAAATAGCTGGACTACAAAGTCTACAAGTTTTTGTTACACTTCCTTGTATATATATATATATATATATATATATATATATATATATATATATATATATATATATATATATATATATATATATATATGTATGTATATATATATATATACACATATACATATATATATATATATATATATATATATATATATATATATATATATATATATATATATATACATATATATATATATACATGTATATATATATATATATATATATATATATATATATATATATATATATATATATATATATATATATATATATAATTATTTATGTGATAGTACTATGCAATGGAATCACATAACACTATACCATAAAAGGGCACGTGAGCGGAAGACCACTCTGCCCTCTGCTCTCCTATAACACAATAAAAAGAGAGAGCGCGACCGATGGCTGGCTCATTTTAGTGAAGGGGCCCATACCCGGTCAGGGTAGAGGAAAGAAGGACCGAGTTTACAGCTTCTTAGCAATTCATTATATTGTTTTTACCTTTCGTTTCCTTCCCGCGGTACTAAATTTTAGTTTACTGTAAGTAAAATAGCTGGACTACAAAGTCTACAATTTTTCGTTACACTTCGTTGTATACATATATATATATATATATATATATATATATATATATATATATATATATATGTATATATGTATATATATATATATATATATATATATATATATATATATATATTTTTTTTATATATATATATATATTTTTTTTATATATATATATATAAATATATATATATATATATATATATATATATATATATATATATATATATATATATATATATATATATATATACTATTATGCACTATAAAAATGTTCAAATTTTCACTTTCAAAATTTTAATCTCACTTCTCGACACCACAGTCGCGTGTTTTTTGGTTCGCGGCCAATAATTTAAATGTTCCGGGACAGTGAAAACCCAATGTCTTTTAATTTAAGTTAAAAGAGTTTATTTAATTACAAAAATGCACAATAATCAATTTAACACTTTCACTAATTTTAATTTTCACTATTAAAAGTCTAACACTTGTCCATAAATTTCTTATCGCAATTGTCTTCTAAATCACTTCACTATTACGAAAATCACTTTTCTATTACTCGAACAATATCGCTTCCGACACACTATCGCAGTTCTTATCGCGGTCGAATGAATGACTCCCCCCATTCATTTAACTCGCCTTTATATAGGGTCTCTAATCATTCAACTCAGTTCTCGTACATTGGTGAATTAGCGGGAACATTCCAGCAGCGTAATGAATGGAGCATGCTTGTTGGGTTTTCGTGGTTTCGAGTAAATTCGTTTTGTTGATGTTCTTAATGGTTGTGAAAACAATTACGACAGTAGCTCGCAGAATTATTTGTACATGTAACACTGCCCCCACCTCAGTTCTTTTCATCCCGAAAAGATGTGTCACCAGTTGTAGTCAATTCTCCCTGGATGTAATATGGAGCAAGACGGTCCAGGTGCACGGTTTTCATTTTAGCCCTTGGCTTACGGTGTTCTTGTATGCGGTATACGACGTCGTTGATTCGCTTTGTAACGCGGTAACGTCCCTCCCAATTATGTTGCAACTTTGGACACCTACCCTTTCGCCGTTGTGGATTATATAGCCACACCAAGTCATCTTGCTGGAAGCCAGTAGAATTTGCCTTTAGATCATACCTGGTCTTCATGCAGTCAGTAGCCGATTCGAGGTGTTTTCACACTGTCCGATGTATCTGGTTCAACCGTTGCCTTAGCTCACTTGCGTACTCCGAGATGGCTTGGGGTTTCTCAGGGGGTGTTCCGTACTTTATATCAGCTGGCAGACGAATAGTCTTTCCAAAAATGACTTTGGCTGGGGCTTGGCCCGTCGATGCATGTTTGGCAGCTCTGTACGCCATCAAAAATAGTGGGATATGTCGGTCCCAGTCCCTTTGGTTCTCGTCAACCATTTTGGCCAAGTGTTTATTGAGCATGCCGTTAAAACGTTCGACCATTCCATCGGATTGGGGATGCAGCGATGTTGTTCTCGTTTTCCGTATTCCGAGCAGCTCACACATTTCGCCAAAAACTAGTTACTCAAAGTTTCGGCCTTGATCCGAATGTAGTTTGCAAGGTGCGCCGTACCTACTGACCCAATTTAATACTAGCTGTTCGGCTACAGTAGTTGCTTCCTGGTTGGGAATGGGGTAGACCTCGGGCCACTTGCTGAAATAATCGGCTACAACCAGCGTGTATCGATTTCCCCATTCAGATTCAGGAAAGGGTCCTACGATGTCAACAGCAATCCTTTGAAACGGTACCCCCACGTTATAGGTTTGCATTTGTGCTCTCAGTCGTCGCTTTGGACCTTTGACGGAAGCGCAAATTGTGCATCTGTGACACCAGTTTTCTACGTCTTCTCGAGCGTGGAGCCAGTAGAATCTTTCCCGCAATTTTGCTAAGGTCTTGTTAACACCAAGGTGGCCTCCCGAGGATTGTTCATGCATTTCCTTAACCACATCGTGGATTCTGTTTTTGGGTAGTATAGTTTGCATCCTATAGGAGCTGCCATCCGCCTTTTGAGTACGCCATCCTCCACCTGAAGGGAGTTCCATTGTGCCCAATAGCTTTTCAGGGTTGCGCCATGTATTGAAACGTCTTTCCACTCAGGTCGCCCAGTCGTCTCCTTCCATACGAGCAATGGTCCGATGTCTTCATCGGCTAACTGGGCGTTTCGAATCTCCTCCGATGACCAACCTTCATCGAATTCCGCCGTTATCAATCACAGATCAACGGGCGGTTCCTTTTCCTCAATCCGTCGGCAATGCTTGCAGTCAGCTGGACATGGACGACGAGATAGGGCGTCAGCAATTCCATGGACTCCACACTTTCGATGCACGATTTCGTAGTCGTATGACTGCAATCTTTCGATCCATCTCGCAACTTGTCCCTCGGGGTTTTCGAAGTTAAGTAGACATCTCAGCGATGCATGGTCCGTTCGAAGAACAAATTTCTGACCATATAGGTACTTGTGGAACTGCTTGGTGGCCTCTATTATAGCCAATAGCTCCTTCCTGGTCACGCAGTAGTTCATCTCACTTTTTAAGAGAACTCAACTGTAATAAGAGAGGACTCTTTCTTCGCCATTGATCTGCTGGGAGAGTACAGCTCCAATACCGCCGTCGCTTGCATCGGTGTCAACTACAAACATTTTTCCGGGTTTCGGATACGCCAGCATGGGTGATTCACACAGCTTTTCCTTCAGGGTCTCAAAGGCTGTCTGGCATTGTTCATTCCAGACATACGGGCGTTTTTTATCGGTTAGCTGATGAAGACACTTAGCTATTTTGGCAAAGTCTTTGACGAATCTTCGATAGTAGGTTGCTAGGCCCAGAAAACTTCGTAGCTGGCGCTTGTTGTTTGGTGTTGGCCAGCTTTTCACGGCATCAATTTTCTCAGGGTCTGTTTTGACCCCTTCTGCTGATACAACGTGTCCCAGGTATTTTACTTCAGCTGCGAAAAGGGTACACTTGTCGGGACTAAGTTTCAAATTTGCCAGTCGCAATCGGGAGAAAACCTCTTCTAAGTTCCGCACATGCTCTTCATTTGTTCTTCCGATGACGATGATATCATCTAGGTACACCAAGCAGGTTTTCCAGGTTAGACCACGTAGCATTCCATCAGGCGTTCGAAAGTGGCTGGAGCATTGCAAAGCCCAAACGGCATCACCACAAATTGCCACAATCCGGTCCCAACTGAAAATGCGGTCTTCTCTCGGTCCTTCTTGTCAATTTCTACCTGCCAGTAGCCACTCTTGAGATCGAGGGTAGAAAACCATTTTGTGTCGGTTAAAGTGTCCATGATGCCATTGATGCGTGGGAGCGGGTAACTATCTTTCTTAGTGACGTAGTTAAGCTGCCTATAGTCGACACAAAAGCGAGTGCTACCATCCTTTTTCTTTACTAGAACTACAGGCGCGGCACATGGACTGACAGAAGGTTCAATAACGCATTGTTTTTCCATGTCCGAGATCAGCGCGCTCACTTCTCCTTGTTTGGCTATAGGGAGACGTCTCGGTGCTTGTCGAATTTGCTTGGCTCCCTCTGTGTCTATGACGTGGAGTACCAAACTCGTTTGGCCTTGGTCATCCGGGCTTGTTGAGAAGATGTCACTGTACTTGGTGACCAGATCAGAGGCTCGTTTGAATAGCTACACTGGCAATTTGACCTGCTTCTATATTGCAGACGTGGATTTCCGGGCTTTGTCTGCGTCTTGCCTCCTTTTCCATTGATGGTCGTGAGTGGCTTCCAAAGAGGTGATGGTGGAAACAGGCTGGCAGCTGCCAATGACTTCTCCCGCTTTGATGTTCGTGGTTGAGTCTGCAGTGTTAAGGACTCTAACCGGCACATATCCGTTCCTTAAAGATCTTACAAGGCTTCGTCCTACAATCAAGCGACGCAATGCGGACGTCTTCGTTGGCTCTATCAGATAAGATCGATGGTCTCCAGAATCACCATCAAGCTTGGCCCATACAATGCTTTCGGAAGAATTCGGTACATCAGTGTCATTACATACCACTACATTCATCTTGGGAATTGGGACGCTGGGGTCCTTCATCAATACTTTGACATTCTGCCATTTCAATACACGTTTGCCCAAATCCAACGTGATTCCATGTGGTCGCAGAAAATCCATTCCGAGAATACAGTCATCCATAATGTTCGCGACCAGAAAATTATGTCGGATCACAAGGTGTCCCAACTGTATCTGGAGGTTGACCTCTCCATGAACAGGTGCAGTTTCTCCCGTAGCTGTCCGTAGTGAGAAAACTCTGCCCTTGTGAAGTTGTTGCTGTCTAACTAGGTCTGGTCGGATAATCGATCGGGTTGCACCAGCGTCGATTGTTATGGTGCAGCGTTCTCCGTCCACTTGATCCGGAAGGCATAAGTCCGCTTCTCCACGATGTAGTCTTGACACGGTGATGGTAGTGCTGGGGACGTCGATCCTCCTAGCCAACCTCTGCCCCACGAAGTTGGCTCTTACATGTTTCCCGATCCCTCTATTTGAAGAGCTTCCATTCTGGGCTCCTGACTCGGTCTGGATCTCCTGCTAGCTGCACACCCTGGACAATAACTTGGATTTCTTCGTTTCTTGCAGTCTCTTTGCAGGTGCCCCTTCTCTCCACAATTCCAGCATCTAGGTGCACCATTTACATGCGGTTCTCGCTCAATTTCCACGAGCTAACACCTGCACTCGTCTGTTACTACCTCACGAACCCGGGCAGTCGTACGAGTCACATTTTTCGCTGCCTCAAAGTTCAGACTATAAGTCAATGCATCCTTAGCCGTTGGCTTTTGAGCTAAACGCACGGCTTGTTGCAATTTCGGGTCCTTTAGTGCGCTGATGAATGCTTCTGTCGCTGCATCATCTCGATGTTCTGGGTCGTAGGCTGGGTAAGCCAAAAGTGCTAGTCGCTCAATGTGTTGGGCTAGCTGCTGTAGGGTTTCACCAGACTTCTGCACCCGATGCCTTAGCTGTGACCTTAAAGTTCAGACTATAAGCCAATGCATCCTAAACCGTTTACTTTTGAGCTAAACGCACAGCTTGTTGCAATTCCTGGTCTTTTAATGCACTGATGAATGCTTCTGTTGCTGCGTCATCTCGATGTTCTGGTTCATAAGCTGGGTAAGCCAAAAGTGCAAGTCGCTCAATGTCTTGTGCTAGCTGCTGTAAGGTTTCGCCAGACTTCTGCATCCGATGCCGTAGCTGTGACCAATAAATCTGCTTTAGATGATAGTCTCCATAACGCATAACGAGCACATTCATTATAGCAGCCGGGTTTAAATGCAACTAAACGGGGATAGTCTGCAGAAGCTCGGCAGCGGGGCTTCTTAAAGCAAGAATCAATGCAGTTGCTCGTTCCTGCTCATTCCAGTGATTTATCAAACGGGCTGCTTCAAACTGGGTTTTGTAAATACTCCAGACCGTTTGCGCGTCGAATATTTGTGCTTGCACATTTCTGGATGTGCTTTGCGCTGTGGTTATAAGCGGGGCTAGTGAGGTGGTTGCTACTGCCTTCGCTGCTTCCAATTTCTTTTCGCATGTTTTCCATCTCATGGTTAATTCTCTCCTTGACCTGGCTGACCTTCTCCTTGACCTGACAAACCTTTTCCTCGACGCATTTAATTTGTTTGTTCAGACTACCGAGCTCCACTGTTATTTCGGTTGGCTGTTTTTGCTAGTCTGCTTTGATTTCGATCGCTTGTTAGTCCAGCTTCGCTGTTAAACTTGAAGACTGTTGCCGCTGCTCTTATTGCATCAGCATTAACATTTGCATCAGCGCATTTTCTGGTTCCATTGATTTTGGTGTTTCTGCTTCACCACCTTCTGCGCCTTTTCCTGCATCTGAGGGCTCACCTGAATCCAGATTCACGCCTTCTGACTCAATCGCGTCACGTAAGCGTGCAATCAGTATTGCCTTTGTATCTTGTGTAGCCAGATTTCGCTGTTCCAACTCCTTCTCAAGCTCCGATATGGTCAATTCATTAATTTGTAGATGCAAGCTTTATGACATTTTTATTGTTTTGGTTTTTCCACCTAAAACATTACTATTTTGCACTATGAAAATGTTCAAACATTCACTTTCAAAGTTTTTTTTCTCACTTCTTGACACCACTGTCGCCTGTTACGGTTCGCGGCCGATAACTTTAATGTTCCGAGAAAGTGAAAATGCACTGTCTTTTAAATTAAGTTAAAAGAGTTTATTTATTAAAAATGCCCAATTGTTAATTTCACTAGTTTTACAAAGATCAATTAAAATGTTATTTTAATTTGTAAACAAATTTATATTCCCAACTGTCTTCACTAGCGCCTTTAATTCGCATCCGCCTTTAATTCGCACTCCACACTTATCGCAGTTTTACTATCGTGGTTTCTACGATCGCGGTTGTAATAATCGCCCCATTCATTCAGCTCGGCTTTATATAGGGTCTCTAGTCATTCAATCCATTTCTCGTACGTTGGCGAACTACCTGGAATACTCGTTACTTTCGAATGTTGATTATACTTGGTGGATTCTGCTGCTTTCGAGTACATTCGCTTGTTGATCATGATATTGTTAATGGTTTTGAAAACAATTGCGACAGTAGCTCGCAGAATTATTTGTACATGTAACAATTTTATGCAAATAGTACGATTCTTTTCATTTTAGTATATCTGTGCTGGCAATTTCAATGTTTATAAGTGTATTTTTTTTGAATCGATTTTTTTTTTCTTCTACTCTATGAGAGATTATGTATAATCGATACAGATAGAATTGTGTTTACTATGCGATTACTAAAATGCTTTATGTAATTGGTGCGTACTACTGAAATCTAATGATAAAAAAAATTGTGCCTAAACATACAGTAAACATAGGATAGCAATTGATTAAAATTTGTCATTTAATGTGTAATACAATAAATTTAATAAAAAAGGAACAAACAGATACTCACCGGCCTCCTCAACGAGTGCCCATTGACGATGTGGTGATGACTAAAACTGATTTTTAATATTAACAACCGATTATTTTTGATTTGCTGATTTCCTAGATGTTGACGCGACCGACTTGTAAAAATTAAGTTGAAAGATGCAATGTCTAGCTAACTTCCTTCTTATCGGTGGCGACAAATGAGCTCTTTGGAGTACGGACGTTCTGCTGATTCCATAAAAAGTCATATAAAATTTCGGTCCCCTCCGGGGTGCAATAAACGATTTGGTCCGATATCCGTTTTCGTTCAAATCTTTTGGATGCAGGATTTGGTGATTGAGATTTATGCGACTTAATATGCTTTCGCATTGGTACTGTTTTCTAACAGACGTTGTTGTCGACGTCGCTGTGTTGCCAACGTTACACAGGGAGTCGGTGTCGCTTTGTTATGTGTCGATTTTTTTCGTAGACTTCACGAGTTTTTTCCGATTTGTATTTTTGCTACTATTTTGGAGGCTATTGTAATATGAATGGCTACTGGAAGCTTGTGAACCTGGCGCCGCGGTTGTGTTGCTATGATGCCCCCCCGTCACTGTGGAGAGCAATTGATTGCTAACGGGTTCGGCTATAGATGACGCTTAACCGTCCACTCTATGTCACTAATCATACCCCTGAAGCGAATTTTTCCTGTCCTTATTCTATTTAATGTTTTGATTATACCGAAAATTGTGGGGGAGAAGGGAGTTGATCGATGTGAACAACACTAGTTCCAATATCCAGGGTACCCCTTCCTTATGTGCCGGTTGGGTAAGGTGACTGTGGCTGTGTGCTTCAATAATGATAACGTAACTTCTACTCGAGATTTATCAACCAAAATATTGATCTGATGCACTTTCATAGCCATTCACTCTATTTCAAATGTAAATATTGTTCATAAAGTCATCAGCACAAACACATACTATATATTCCAAGGTGGAGCAAACACAAACGTCTTCAAACGTCACATTTGCACTTGTGCTTGTATTATGTGCAAAGTGCAAGTGTAGGAACGATAAATGTAGAGAAGACAAGTAAAAATCCTGAAAAATCAGACAAAACTTTAGCTTTTTGTTCTACGACCTTCTCTCAAGATGAAGAGAATATTTGCATCATGCATGAAATGTTTCGTCTCCACATATTGCGAATCTTTTCACTTGACTTTATCGGGTCTAATCAGCCATTTATGGAAATCATTGGTCAAGGGTGAAACTTCGAGATACAGCACTTCTACTACACATTTCGGCTCAATTTCTAGTCTTTCGTAAAGCATACATTTCACGTTGCGTCATCATACTCGTATTGTGATGAAGAGAATATTTGCATCATGCATGAAACGCTTCATCTCCACATATTGCAAATCTTTTCACTTGACTTTATCGCGTCCAATCAGCCATTTACGGAAATCATTGTTCAAGGGTGAAACTTCGAGATATAGCACTTATACTACACATTTCGTCTCAATTTCTAGTCTTTCGTAAAGCACACACTTCACGTTGCATCATTATACTCGCATCGTGATTTAGCCGACACATGTTGTCTATTCAATCTAAAGATTGAAAATTACACCACGAGATCTTAATATATTTAAAATATATATTGTTTTGTATTCAGAACAGATAGACACGATACGGTGTACCAGCAAACACCGTGAAATAGTCGAAGCTTCATTTTTGCCGGCTGACTAGCTGGTAGACAGACTCTCCGGCGTGCTTGCGATTTCCCGATCTCAAGCGGACTTCCCTTTGTTGCTCGTCGTCACCTCGCAGGACCACTTGCTACGGCAGTTAACGAGCCTTCCACTCATTCCACTGTACACTTGAATTCGCTAGTGCAATACGATGTGCAGCGGGAAGAGATGTTGCCATATCCACATTTTAATCCCAGATTTGGATTTTTTAAGGTATGAAAAATAATATCATAGGAAAATTTAAGTAATAATAAGAAAAGGTAAAACTCATAAAGAATATAACCATAACGCAAAGTCTAAATTAAATATTAAAAAAAGTGATCTAAACTTTATATTTAATAAAAGTAAAGAGAAATCAAAAATGTTTTATGATTTATAATTATAAACTGAAATAATAAACAAAATGTCTGCTTCGAAACTGAAATTAAAATTTTGGATAGGTGTTATGAAGGTTTTCGAGCAGTTTCCGCAGGTGACTGCTCGATTACTACAAAGGGAAGCATATTACGCTCTCAAGCAGAAAATTGGAAAGAGTAACCAGAGAAAAGGCAAGAGTTGTTAAAGAAAATGACGAGATGAAAGTCTGAAGTTAAAATTTAGAGGAAATGATCCGTAAATAATCAAACGACAATGAAACTTAAGTAATTAAGCGACAAAATACATCCGGAAAACAAGAAGCTATAACATATAAGAGAACAATACAAGATGCAAAAAAGACAACAATACATGATGCCGATATCATACTAAGCGCGTAAGTAGCAAACGACAGCGTAAATTACTATGCGATACTTGCTGCGATGGATAACGATATGGATACCGAGATCAATTGCCAACAAAATATAGGTAATATTAATGATTATAGTGATAACTTTATCGAATACTTAAAATCTAAAAATAAGAAGAAGGAAAAGAAGCCAACCGGTGTGTTTGATACCTGAGAAAGTTCTTGCGATTGATGTCCTTGGGCAGATATATAATTTTGAAGTAAAGAGAGTGACCGCTTATAAACTCACAATTAAAATAAAAACACTGGCTGACTTCAAGCTAGCGGAAGATGCTCTAAAAAATGTGAAAGCTCCCCAATTCAAATACACGCCGAAGGGGAGAAAAATCAGACTTTCCTGTTAAAAGGGCCTGGACTGGAGAATACAGCTGATCTCCTTGAAATGTTATAAGAAGCAGCACCATTCATCAGTGAGAAAAATTTTGCTACAAGCAGATCAACTGTAGAAGGCAAAATATTATTGATTTGGTGTGCCCTTCAAAAGGTAAGGTGCTTGAACTTTAGAGTTGTGAATTGGGAGCGTCTCCAAAAAACTTAAGTCAACCAGTGTTACAGGTGCCAAAGATTCAGTCATTTGGCTGCCAATTGTGCTATGCCTCTAGTTTTGCTATAAAAGCAATAAAATGGAGGAGGCTGATGGCGTCAGGTGTCAACTAGAATGATCATGTCCATCGCCATTAATGACGGGCGAGAAAAAGCTAAAACGAAGATTCGATAGCAATGAAAAAAGCCGAAAATTTTATCAGTCATCGAGATCGAGCAACTAGTCAAAGCTAACGACAAAGTGGAGGCATGAGAGAGAAAACGAGGAAATCAGACTTCGGATCCAGTCGTTAGAAGAGCTAGCTGGCAAATTAACGTTCAAGAAAGGAAAAGAAACCTCCAAGAGAGAGAAAGAATTAAAGCCAAAGGCGACCGACGATAAAAAATCGATGAAACTGCAAAAGGAACTTGATTAAGAAGCCAGCTGGGCAAGACCATTCCATCAACATTGTAGAGGATAAAGGTAGCAAAAATCCTGAACATTGTTTTACTAAACCTGATACTGAATTTATCGAATATTTGAAAATTCAAAATAGGGGGGAAAAACCAAAAGTTTTGTCTGCTTATTTGTCTGTCAATATTAATGAGAAGAAAGAAAAAGTTCTACCAATCAATGTATTTGGGCAAACTGGCAAAGATGTGGTTTGGCTTTTGGCAGCCGAAAATAAATTAAATGATTTTGAGATCAAAACAATGAATGCAGACAAATTAACGATTAGAACTAAGTCATTGGTTGACTTTCAAGCAGCAAAAAGTACGTTGAATTCTGGAGATGTTCCGTACTCTATGTACACCTCCAAGAACGAAAAAACCAGACATTTTTACTGAAGGGTCTGGACTGCGTAGAGGGCAAAGTCGATCTCTTTCAGGTGCTTTAAGAAGTTGCACTAGAAATAGAATTTATTAAAGTTGAAGAATTCGCAGTATGGAGATCGATTGTTGATCGTAAAAATTTGCATTTTTACTGAGTCCACATTTCGAGCAAAAGCAGTACAAGTGCCCTTCAAAAAATAAGGTAATTAAACTTCCGAGTGGTGAAAGGGGGACACCTGCAAAAGAGCGAGGTCAACCAATGTTACAAGTGACAAAGGTTTGGCAATTCGGATGCCAATTGTGCCATGATATAGATATGTAAAGTGTAGAGATGTCCATGCTCCCAGCGAGTGCAAATTGGCTCAGGCGGAGCCAAAAGAAAAATATATTGTGTGAACTGCAGTGTCTTTGGCCATCAGGCGTCGTATCGAGGATGCCCCCGGTACCAAGATGCAGAGATATAATTAACTTCAAAACAAACTCAAGCACACTGTAGTTGCTGCTAGAGGACCATCAGAAAATGTAAATAAAATAAATAATGTAAGTGGCATTAATAAGCTGCTTCTTAAATTTTATCAGCAATTAAATTCGTTGTCGAAGAGAATCGATAAACAGGATTCAAAAATTAACCTTGTTTTTCAGCATTTAGGGCCTTCAAATGCGTCAAAGTAACGTCATCTAGTCACATACCCATGGATAGGATTCATCTCATCTCGATCAAAGTCAACTCAATTGTGAGTCTACTTCGACGTAACTGTCTCTTAAAATTCCTTGTCAAGCAAAAGCCTGACATCAAGCTTCTCACTGAAACCCACTTCAATTCATGGCACTGTATGACATTCAAGGATTTAGAATTCGTAAGAAACGATAGGGTAAGCGGTGATGGGGGAAAATGCACCGAGATGTTGGTTAGCAGACCCTATTGTTTCCAAAATATTGTAAAAGTCAAATTCAAAAGCTTTGAATCTCCTAAACACCAAGTATATATCATGGCTGAACGCCAACAATAATCCCAGTGGTGTACTCTTGAAATCACCGTGGATAACAGAGAACCAAATTGAATACAGGTGCAATCTATATGGGTCGGAGTTCCCAATATACCCTAGGGCAAAGTCACATTTGGACCTCTGCATAATAGTCCTTAGGGAAACTGCAGGTGGTTCCTTACGACAGTGAGCATAAACCAATCGTGATGGAAATCAATTAAAGGGATGATGTCAACATGAAAAACATCGGTTGAATTTCAAAAACACGGATTGCTGGAAGTTTCAAAAAAAGTTTGATCGGTATTACCAGAATCAATGTCCTCCTTCTGATAATGACAACGCTTCCTCAATGGTTCCTAATGACAGGAATCTAGTTTATGATGAAATAGATCTTTATTCGTCGAAGTCAGAGAAGCTGACATTGGACACGATTGAGAAAGTAGTTCCCAAGATTAAACATCGAAACAAAATGGAAGGATATGAAAAACCAATTATCGCAAGATTAAAAAGAATATTTATCAGTGATTTTTGGACTACAACCATCCCTCGTTGGTTTTATTGGAATTACACCTGAAGAATGTCAGAAACTTAATTCATTCATACTTCAGGAGTGAGGTCAGCAATCAATGGGCGGCAAAACTTAGCGGCATTAGCCCACAGGATCCAGATGGCGTTTTCACGAAAGTTAATAGCTTATTCCGTAAGAAGTCTCGAGTGAAGGTATTGAATCTTGGAGTCGCTAGTGATGAGATAAATCTTTTGGATAGGGCTGGTATCGAAATTGATTGTACGACTCCGAATAGAAATGGAAACAGGAAACTTGCCCTGATTGGAACTCATTTTGAATAAGTTCATCTACCAAACCCTGGGAGGATATTTTCAGAGGTTGTTGAAACAAATGTTTCCTACTTCAAATAAAGCCTGAACCGCGAATCAATTCTTCATTTTAATGAAACATTAACATCTGACTTCATACCGAGCTTGAATCTTATTGATTACTATGTCAACTATGAAGACTTGTGTTTCATATTTGGCAGGAAAAACGACAAGAAATTATGTGGTACTGACGATGTTCCAAATAAATTGTAGTTCTACGACATTTGCCTGAAATTGCTACTAGGAATTATTGCATATTGTTCAACAACATGTTGAGCAATTTATATTTCCCAAATGAGTGGAATAAGGCTACGGTATTTTCGATCTGGAAGAAAGGAAAAGAATCTTCAAGCCCAAAAAGCTATTGCCAAATCAGCTTGCTGCCTAACATCACACATTTAGAAATATGATTTGATACTGAAATGCCAATTTGGTTTTCATGCCGGGCATTTGAAAATACACGCGATAACGAAAGTAACCTCAGATATCTGTTGGAAACTAAACAACTGACAATGTGGTGGAGCTTGTCTCTTGATATGGAGAAAGCCTTCGATATGGTGTGGTTAGATGGATTAATTTTTAAACTCCTTCAGTACAAGTTTCTCAGATACCTTGTTGCCATGACGTGTGATATATTATACGGGGATTAATTTGTTGTAACTGATCGAAATCTCACGACAATAGGAGACTTCAAGGTCTTGAATGGTCTACAGCTGGGAACAGTTACTGTGCCTCTGCTATTCTCAATATTCATTTGCAAGCTATTGAACGGCATTGACTTTAACGTCTCGCCAATGAAATCATTGATAGCGTTTGCTGATGGTCTTGAATGGTCTACAGCTGGGAACAGTTACTGTGCCTCTGCTATTCTCAATATTCATTTGCAAGCTATTGAACGGCATTGACTTTAACGTCTCGCCAATGAAATCATTGATAGCGTTTGCTGATGATCTGATCATCTATACGGCAGACCGGAAAGCTAGAATAGTTCAAAGCAATCTTCGAGAAATGTTTAATGATGTGCAGCTCAATGCGCAGAAGTACGAAACAATTTTGTTTTGGACAATGCTGTGGGGGGCCAGTGAAGACCGGAATCGTAATTGGAAGAATTTCCACATTATGACTGGTGAGGGTAGTTCAGAACGGGTTCCTGTGTTCGATACCTTGGTGTTCATATTGATCAGTATCCATCCTATATGGAACATGTCAAAGTCAGGCTCGGTAAGGCCCGAAAAGTAGTCATGGCCCTTTTGTAACTGTTTCATTCCAGATGCATTCACCAATAGGTCAAAGTTATCTGTTACAAGACACTGGTTGGACCTGTTTTGACATATGGATGTCAGATCTGGTACAACCAGAGTGTTAGTACTATGAAAAGAATAAGAGTTTGTGAAACGAAATGTCTTTGTACATGTACTAGTTTGTACAAAAAACCTTCTAATAAAATTAACCAGGATCCTACCGGCCGCTTTCGGGCCACCCTGCACCAACTTACCTATTCTTCACTCAATCCACGCACCTGAAATAATCCCACTTTTCTGTCCTCTTAAATAACAAACACTCTATTGAATTTTCGATTTGCTGTTTTATTTATAATATTGACGGATACAATGTTCGTTATTCCTCTTGGCCCGGATCCGCTCCTTACTCCCCTCCGATTCGCGGCCCAGCTCCTTAACCTGGCTCCGGAAATAGCCCGCACCGCTGCTGTTGTGGTAAGGCAGGCGAGTCGTCCTTCCACTTGCGCGCGTGCGCTATCCGGGGGTGCCTTCTGCCTGGTGAGATACTCCTACGTGGTAGGTCAGGATCCTGATTGGGGCTCCGCCTGAAGTGCCTGCTCAAGACTTCTGGGTGGTTGGGGTAGTTGTGGTGTCGTGAAGCCTCACTGCAGTGGTTGTCAGCAGGTAGATCGGGATGCTGGAAAGCTGGCGTTGGCATGGAGGTCCTCCGGATTACGTGGGGGCAGATTTTCTTTCTTGAATTGCGTCTGCAGGGACCACTTTACCTCGTTGGGTGAAGTAGCTTTCCAGCTGCTGGCCTGAGAATAGGGATTGGTGTTAAGCTGGTAAGCACTCAGCGCTGGGACCTAGAAAGTTAAAAGAGCATCATGGCTTTAGCCAACACCTCACCATTCAGCAAATCCCTATTGCACTGCGGGTGTAACTAATTCGATGGATATTAAAATTGATAAAGATAGAACGGCCATTGAACTCGAACTTAACGCATGTGGTTTTCGACTGACTGTCAACAGTTCCTCCATGACTTTAAATATTTACTCAACTCGAGCTTTTGTTCTACTCCGCCGGTGAGATCGCTGAGGCGACGAGAACGTGTATTCTCATTTACCAGGAACTTCTCCTCTCCACTACGCCTTATTAGTTCGTAGATGATGAGAGCCATTCTACGATATTCACGATATTATCGTAGCCAGATTGGGGAAAATATCTTGCATATGAGCGAGGAAAGCTTTCGCCTCTATATTCACCGCAACTCTCAGTTGCTGGCAAAAGCTTTTTCATTTGATCGCTATAAGCTCCCTTAACTTGTTCAAACATAGAGCTTCTCGCTTGTAATCTATCGCCGAAGTGTATGCGTCATCCATATGCTGCAGCTTGATGGCGGCATATCGGCCACAGCGTACATTGTCGTCATTTGCTGGCATTTATCAGCGCTAACTTCTGGGTTGAATGTGGCCACACAGTGTTGTTCATCTGCTGCAATGTACACTATCATCATTTGCTGGCGCTTATCAGCGCTAAACAGTAGGCGGTAGTTCTACTCGCTAATTCATAATATTTAGCCTTCATTCGCTGGCGTTAATCAGCTCTAAATGGTAGGCGGGGAGTTTCCTTCGCTCATCCATAACAATGTACATTGTCGTCATTTGCCGGCGCTATCAGCGCTAACTCCTAGGTGTAATGTGGCTACAGGATGTTGTTCATATGCCGCAATGTACATTGTCGTTATTAGCTGGCGCTTATCAGCGTTAAACGATAGGCGGGAGGTCCACTCGCTCATTCATAATATTTAGCCTTCATTCGCTGGCACTGATCAGCGCTAAACGGTAGGCGTGGAGTTTCCTTCGCTCGTTCATAACAACCTGAGGCGGGTTGGAAGCATTATATATCGAATAGAAAAATTTATCAACCTGCTAAAGTTACAAAAGCCGATAACTTTATATTGATGCTTCTTCGGAAACATATCGCAAAATCTGTAACTGTGAGGTATAGCCCCCAGATTTCACAGCCATGTCACCCTACACACGGGTATAATGAGACATGTCTCGCTACTGGCTTCATTTCTCCAGAATCATTCGTATATTTGGACATGAATCGCTATGTTTTCGATTTTGACGGTGACGATAAGAAAAACTATCCTCAGAATTTGTGTTCGCGAGACCAACAATTCCAACGGAGATACTCATTTGCTAGATTCATTGAGGCTGGTCGAGCTAAGATGAAGCAATCTAGGCATTGGTGGCTGAATGACATCGTCTGAATAATTCGTGTTATGTTCTTTTTATTTTTGAGTTTCAGCTCATTATTGCTACATTTAATGTTGTTTGCTTATGTTAAAAATTAGGGATAGGTTTCAATATTTAGGGTAGGTATATGTTATGTTTATTATATTAGTTTTAGGGATAAGGTTTAACGCTTATGTTAGGAATATTGTGTTAGCATTGTTTTAGTACAAGATCGAATTTTTGATTGCATTTGATTAGAATTATGTTACAACATATTAGGTGTATGATAAAAGCTCACAGTTGTGTTGCAATTATAAATAATGTTTGAATAGTGTTGGTTGGTTTTTTCTCCTCTTTCCAATTAAATCAGAAAATATGTAATAATTTTGATTAATTTGAATTCCCTATTGTTTTTTTGATTAAATGTGTTTCATTGATAACGTATAAATTTAGAGAACCCGTTGGTCCATTAAGTCTTCAAATTTTTGTTGTTTGGAATTTGCTTTATATTCTTTTAAAACATATAAGGACTAGTATTGAATAAAGCGCCTTTGACTTTGACAGGAGAATATTGTGAGCTAAGTAGTACGGACCTAAATTTGTATTTAAAGCTTTTTTCAGCCACTTGTTCAAATATATTTTCAAAAAACTACGCCAAGACAAAAGTGATTATTTTAGAAAATCGGCCAAAAGAAAATTGGCAGCTTTAAATTTTTTGATGAGAGAAATGCATCTTTTATTTAGTTCGATATATTTGTGAATTTAATATAATAATAGCGAAAGTTTTTTGCTATTTGAATTATTTTAAATGTTTCAAGACGAAATAGATAATTTATAAATAAATATATTCTGTTAACTTTCAATAAATACAGACTGTTTAATGCTTAATCCACTTAATTTGTAGTTGAGCCATATTTAATATGTCAAGGGTTTCGAAGGAATGCATTATTTATCAGCTACTACTGGACTCTGACTTAAGTCTGTTATTAACGAAGTAGGAAAAATTTATACTGAATGATTTAAAGAAAAAGAAAATTTTAAATTCTAATAACTGTTTTTATTGTTTTTTTTAAATCCAAATTTTTATTAAACTGTATGTGTTCCTTGCAGTGCACCAGCCTGTCATAGTCAGGGCAAAGAGTGTCGGCGGGTAATATTTCGTTAACTTAATATCTCTTCCTAATGACATTTCCTCTTCACACAGCATCTTGAAAATGATCATACTAAGAAAGAAAACTACCTATATTTACATACTTCTTTCAGTTATATTCATTTTTGTGACAAATATTTTAAAGACTTATTGTGCCAACAGGAGTCGAGGGTTCCGTGCAGATAAGTAAACAAGAGGAATGTTTGAAACTATGAAATACACCTGTTTAGTGTGCAATTTTCATCGGCAAATCTAATAGCAACTACTACACATTTGGAATTTCACTTATATAGATTTCCTTTAACAGCATGAATTCTTCTCCCTTAAATTTGAAATCGAATAACCAAAAACGGATTTCAATGAATTATACTTTGCTTTTTACATCTTGCGTTCACTAGAAAGAAATAATCATTAAATTGTATCCACTTGAGGGTAGCATGTAAATTGCCCTCTTTAATGCCGTGAAATCGTTTCCATTATATTTTTGACCCGATCGTCGAGATACTTGAGAGTTATTTTGTTATAAACTTGGGTCCTTAGTGCACCGTATTATATGAATTTTTTTATCTCTGTGAATCATCAATTGGTCTAGATAAGAGTGCAACGATTAATTCATATTAATATTTTGTGTGCCCCCTTATACCAATATTTCGAACTTTGTCTGGGAGGCACACTTATGACAAAGTGACGAAATATAAACTGCAGATGGCACGAGCGTTGTGCGATGCAACATGATGGAGTTAGTGGTAGAGATTAGAGGTACTTAGAAAAACTATGAAAGAAATTCATATTTGCCCACGTTCTGCAAAATTTAAACAACGACAAATCGATCTAAGTATAAGCTGGCGTTATCGGAGAGTACCTAAAAGGCTTTAGAAGCGGTCAATCAATTATGAATCAAATGTTCATATTAATGGAATATTTTTCCATTTTTAACTAACCTTCGATTGGCTGGACCGAAAAGTTCTTGAGCAATTTATTCTAGAATTGTGCCCAAGTTGGTCTAAAATAGTGCAAGTACAATCGATCTGAATTTTTTGAAGCATTTACTTCGTACAGAACTTTAAGGAAAGGCTACTTTTACTGAGAAATTTTTATTTAAAGACCTGATAAGTACGTGTAAATTGAACTTTGTGTCAAGATGAAAACATCAGGCTTGTATTTAGAAAGCAATAATTGACACAGCCTGATAACAATGCATACTTTGCACTCAATCATATTTGGGTTATTGCCTAAGTACTTTCAGTTTGTATGGTATGGCTTGTACGTCTTCAAATGGAGTAGGAGAATTGGAATTTATTGAGACTATCATGGATGAACCCAAATAACTCTAGTGAAAGTGTCCGTGTAGGACTGCAGCAATGGTCTGGTACCTCGGTGGAAGAGCCGAGATTGGCCTTGTCTGGGGACGCGTGAATGGGCTGACAGGCTAGTGTTGTGGTGTCATGGGGCGGGTTATTTCCCCCTAGCACAAGGACCCACTGCAAAAATATTTCGCATTCACGAATTAAAGGATCGAATGCCGATCGACTGGTGTCGAGGCCGAGTTAACCTACTAAGAGCTGACATTGCTTGTTCGAAGGACAAGTTGGGCTGAGCGAAAATCGACGGACTGGTGGAGACTTCGTCGTTACCAACGATACTTATGGCCCGCAAATAAGAGGTGAGCATCCAGATGGAGGCGGTGCCTCCTCGCACCCTCCCAACCGGATCAAGATCCATACGTAGGCGTGGCCATATATTTTCCATTTGAGTGGAAAACTTATACAAACATAATTTGCATGAACTATCCCCTCAAATGAGAAATATAGATGTGACCAATTTATGTCATAGAATTATGTGATCGAGCTACATAACTCTATACCATAAAAGGGCACGCGAGCGGAAGGCCACTCTACCCGGGAAGAGCCCCTGTTAAGCAACAAAAAACGGAGGAGTGCGCCCGATGGCTAGCCCATATGAGCGGAAGAGCCTACCATTGATGCGGGTCCTATACCCGGTCAAGTATAACGGAATGGAAAGACCGAGTTTTTAATGTTTAACAATTCATTGTATTGTAAATAACTGGGTTTCTCGTGTCCTTTTTTTCATACATTTGCTTGTTTATCAGTACTAGTTACAATATCTTGGCAAACTTCGCTTATTTACTTTTGATAACATAAATAAAAATGCTAAAATTTATTTTTGGTACATAAATTATCAACAAATAATTAAAATTTTAATCTTTTTATTTCCATCATAAATATATCTATATATTTTCATGGAGATTTCATTGAAATATATCTCTAATGAATGTTTTAATTAATTGTTTTTTTTAATTATCTTCACCTATATACTTTGAAATGAATTTGGTTTTATTTATTTCGTTTGCTTCAAATAAACTTTATCTATTTTTAAATAGGATATAAACTGTTTTTATTCGATTGATTTGTAGCGTCGATGCTACTCTCATGGTAATAACTTAACTCAGATATTAAGTTTATCGTTTTTCTCTCTTGTATTAATTTATTTAAATATTTATTATGTTAATTGAACCAACAGCATACGATCAAATTTCATTTTTAGGTCTTTGTAAAAAAATTTTTACAATGACCTACTAGTTTCGCGACCTGTCTGTCCGTCTGTCCGTCCGTCCGTCTGTCCGTGCGTCTCAGCTCATTTCCTCAGAAACTATAGAAGCTAGAATGCTCAAACTTTGTAAAAAGGTCAGAAATGATGGTTTCTCAAAATTTAAGGCCTTAACAAAAATTTAAAATTTTTTTAAGGGGGGTCCCCCCTAATAACGAATTGGCCCTTAAAATTTTTTTTTAATCATAGGTAGTCGAGTGGGGTATCAAATGAAAGGCCTTGATTAGAACTTTTAGAATCTGAAATAAAAAAATCATTTTATGACTTAGGGGTCCAGGGGAAGGCAAAATGTACCCAAAATTTGTGACCCCCCCCCTCGCGATTGGACACCTTTCAGCCAAAAAATCTGAAAATTATCAAGAACGTGGGCCTTTATGAGTACAAGGGCAACAAATACCTTAGAAATCGAAATTCGTTCAACTTTGTTAATAATAGTATGATTTGTAGATTTTACATTTTTGCCCATAAAATCAAAACGGTACCTTTAAACTTCTTGAAATTTTGCAATTATAAAGACTGACATAAGAAAAATTTAATTCAGATCGAATCATAATCAAGTCAGTTATAGCCATTTCAATTATATGGAATTACAGCAACAATAACACGTGTTTATGGTTGATATAGGGTTTTCCGATAGGAGGTGTTATTTTTGAATTAAAAGAAAAATGGGATTTTTTTAATATAAATGAGAGGATATTTATTTCATTATAAAGAAGAAGATATGCCGTTAATAGCAAAAACTAACATCAGGCAAATAACCACTACGACACGCTTACAAGACCATATCCTCTTCATGAAATTTTCCGTAACCAAATCTTAAAGTGACTGCCCGATGTCCTCGATAGCTTCACGAATTTCATCTTTGAGATCTTGAATCGACGCTGGGCTATTGGGGTAGGCCTTCTCTATCACATGGCTCCAAAAGAAGAAGAACAAGAAGTCGCAAGGTGTTGAATCACAAGATCTATTCAAAATAACACCTCTTGTTGGAAAACCCTATATATATTTAAAATTGACTTAAGCACTTTTGTTTTCTTTCAATTTTCATGAAAATTTAAGAAATAGTGTTTAACTTCACCATGTTCAATCGGCCGAGCATTCAGAAAAATCATTTAAGCTAGATTAAAATGGCGGCGGTACTGTGCTTATGAAAGAAACTGTGCATCTTTTGTATAAATTTGAACGATTTCATATCCAAGTATTGGATGAATGATTCAAGTTATCGATTCACGCCATTAGAAAACTTGTTTCTAACCCTAGGATGTTTACAAAGACCTTCTGGTAGGAGCGCTCTCCTGCTTACTCAACTTGTTTTGTACTACTTTTTGTACCGATGTAAAACAATTGTTCATAAAGTGTTCTCAACAAAAATTTGATGTCAAATTTCTCAAAAAAAATATTTTTCTCCGATGAATTGCAATTGGCCAAATTATACGTATCTAGGCTTCTAAACTTATGCGTTGATTAACGAAGAATACTATAAGTTTCAATCTGTAAAGAACGCCCAAAATATTTTACATCGAGATCAAACAAAACTAGGAACGTTAATTCGCGTAAGCTTGCGAACATAAGCAAATGTATAGTGTCTCCTATTTTGCTTATTTTATCTGTCTGATGCATACAAACGAGCATTTTAAAAACAACATTGCCTATTTCATATACGTTTCATTCCGCCAGCGCATTGTGAAACTTTCTTTGACCGAACATGACATTAAATAGAGCAAATATGCATGATCAATTATCGCTGTTAGTTTTCCATTTAAATATAATGTAAATATTTTCTTTACAAATTAAATTTTTCTTCAAAATTCAAAGGCAATAGTTTGCTCCGTAACCAATCGTTTTTTTGAATGCCGCATACCGGGATCGGGGCTAGTCCCCATTTTACTATTCATTTTCTCAAGAACTCTTTGAGTTTATTTTTGCACGATAAATTTGAGCCTTTGAAAAGACTTGGATGACATTCTAGCGTTGAATGCCATTCTGAATAATTTTAGAATCGATCGCTTTGGGCTGCACTAGTTGCTTGATTCAAATTAAACCGGTTTAATGCTATGAGCTGAGTACCAGTTAGTGTAGTGATAGTGCCATATTCCACAAAAGCACCAAAGTGTTTCGCGTCAGTTCGATAACTTGTGCATAATACAACGATACCTTTTATTGGCAAAGGTCAGAACTACCGCCATAGCTTGAAATTTGAATTTGAAAGACACATGGATGTAACTGTTAGTTTTCTTTGAAATTATTTCAGCTTCTTTTTGACTTCACGAACACTCTCCTTTGCATCAATTTTCTACTTCACTATGCCGCTAGGAAATCTTTTCTCTTAATGCTTCTTTCGGCATCTTAAAAATGGTGTTATTAAACCACATGTAAACTTATGTACATATGTATGTTGCACGCCTTCATCTCGAGAAATCCAATTGTTTACGATGGACTAAAGGTTTATTCGGCACCGGAAAACCTATTCAGAGACCAACACAATTTGTTTGATGTGGAATGCTGTTTGCATGAAAGTGGGGTTGGAGCCCTGTTCTATCGATGGACAAATCCGAAAGGGGTCAATAAGCTCGTCTCGAAATATTTCATGGAACAATCAGTTACGTGTGACGAAAGTCACTGAAATGCAAAAGCTGAGTTGTATGCTAGGGGATGCGTTACAACCCACGGCGATGCTTGATTTTGCCAGGGTTCAGAAAAACGTTCCTCATAAATATTCGGAAAACCGAAAAGTATATTTGAATTTCGTTTAAATACCTTCCAATAATCGCCACTGTTGTCCAAGACTTTGATGTGGGATTGGCGCTGATAACATATTTGAGACTGACAATCACTTGGACGAGAGTTTGCCAGTAGCAGAGATAATTGTGGCATTGAGAAAAACCGGTGCCTGTCGCTAACGCTGCCGCACTCGTTGGTATTTGGGGTGACAGTTCTGGGTCGCAGCTAAGTTCAACGGGACTGTCCTTTGGTGCTATACCCACTCATGCGGCTGCTGCAAAGCTCCTTCCATCTCAGCAAACGACTCCTATCGATCTCCTTCCGGTGTCAATCAGGCACCGCTATTTCGATCAGTGCACCCCGCTACTTTTCTTCGTCGGAAAACGTGCCCCAAACCTCGAAAAATCGACTCGAGTCCAATCGATGCAACACTCCACCCTATGAACAGACAATCACATATACAGTTATTTTTCTCTCGACTAAGATGTAGGCTTCGATCCTATTTTTGCAAAAACTCGCAATTCATTTCGCGCAGCCACTCTAATGGCAAACCAAATTTCTCTCGCTTTATATTGGGACAACGAATTCACTATGAAACGTATCAATGCTGAACTTTGTTTACAAATTTTCCATCATTGCAATTTATGACTTGCTCCGTCCAGGTGGCACCGTGCAGTTGGCTGTAGCTAACATGGACACACCCGGTCGACTACAGCAGCTTTCATTTACCTTGAATTTCGCCAAGGTGACAAGTTCTTCCAGCAGCTAGATGTACGCTGAAACAGCCTTACAAGGAACTCCCGAATTCAAACACAAACTACGTTTCGAACCGAGCTACTAAACTGATATTTTGCTAACAAAAATCCAATGAACTTCCTCGTGTAATCTTTAATTTTTCAGTCCTGCCCTAACCCGAAAAGGAATTATCTGACACTACTCCACTCCGTTTCCATCCCATTCCATTCCCAATTTAATACACCGGCAAGGTGTACCCGATCAACATTCCTACACTTCAAATTTTATGTGGCAGATTTGAATTTTTCTAAAAGGAACTAAATTTGCCAGAAGTAAATAAAAATGAGGGGAATTGGAAATAGTAATAAAAGTTAAATCTCATAACGAGTATAATTAAAGGGAAACACTTAAATTTAATATAAAGGAGAATTGATATAAAATTATATTTAATAAAAGTAATAAGAAGAAAAATTATTTTACAAATAACGATTACAATGGAAATGATTACATAGTTATTCTAAATTGGCCACATAAAATTTTGAGTAGGGGATAGGAAGGTTTTCGAGTAGTTTGCTTGTGTGACTGCTCAATAATACAGAGCAGCTAATTTCCTCGCAATCCCAAGGTGACGAGGGTTGCGAAAAAGGAGCTGAAGGATCTTCAGTTAGAGAATCGATTGTCTTCGGGGTCGGGACGCGGAGTGGGACGATTGAAGAAAAAGATTAACGGATGGACAAAACAGACGTATATATGTAACTATTGACGCAGGTCTTTTCCGTGACATACCCCGACTTCTTTCCCCGATATGTTGGTTAACGATTGAGTCCTACGACCTTCTGTACACGGCTCTTCAGGAAATGCCGGTTTAACTTTTCGTTGTAATGCCCAGTGGTGTTGCTTTGGCGAAAAATATGACGGAAAACCTCATCTCCTTCTTTGAAACCTGAAGGTCGAGACCTGAGGTTGTAATGCGCCTCATTCGTACGTCTTTCATCCGATTCGTTGGCGAAGGTCTCCTAAGCGCTTGTGGGGCTCCAGCGCAGCGACAGGATCTCCCAAACACTTCAATTACCGTAGTACCCTGTATGATTTGCCATGGCAAATCATGTGCTATCC
The DNA here is from genome assembly GCA_963969285.1 of Odontomyia ornata. Classification (NCBI taxonomy): domain Eukaryota; kingdom Metazoa; phylum Arthropoda; class Insecta; order Diptera; family Stratiomyidae; genus Odontomyia; species Odontomyia ornata. The sequence goes on from OZ017739.1 coordinate 221,742,793, forward strand.
AAAGGCGGCAAAGTAAGGCGAGACACCGGTGACGGAATGATAAGATGACTGCAGAGCGCAAGTGATGGTGGACAATCTGCGGTCCCAATCCTTCTGAGTTGGATGGACATAAGAACGGATCATGGCTAATAGTGTGCGATTCAAACGTTTAGATGCGTTAGACTGAGGAGAATATATGGGCGTCAGTTGGTGTTCGACACCGTACTGTTCGAGTAGACCCTCAAACTGCCGAGATCTGAACTGTACTCCGTTGTCCGAGTGCGCGCTTTCTGGTACCCCAAACACGGGGATACTCTACTCTCTAAAAATTTTACGATGGATGTAGTCTTGAATTTGCAAATAGGTTCCACCAGTGGGAATTTCGAGAGCTGATCTTACACAACGATAGCTCCGATGTATCTCATAGAAGAACGAGGATATGGACCGAGAAGATCTATGTACAGACGTTAGAATACGCGCTCCGGAACGTTGAGTTGACCCATAGGAGGTCAAAGAGGCTGGTTGGGTGATTTAGTGATTTGACAGGTCTCACAGGTGCTCATGTAGTCTTTGACCTGGGATGACATTTTAGGCCAGAAGAAGTATTTCTTAAGTCACCGAAGCATCCAATCGTAGCCACCGTGGGCACTTAAAGGATGGTCGTGTGCGCGGAGGATCAGATTGTGAGTTATTTCCTCCGATACCCAAAGTTTCCAGGACTCTTCTTCCTGCCATGGATCACCAATGGCGTATTCATTTCGTCTATAAACATAGCGGTCTATCACTTTCAAATCAGGCAACTGTGGTTTGCCTCAACTCTTTGTAGCTGTCTTACACGACATTTGGGCTGTCCAAATCCATCTCAATGGGGTCCTCGTCATTCACTGTGAATTCTGCTCCCTTGGGTGAAAACATTTGGAGAGAGTATCGGGCACGATGCTCTGGGTCCCTTTCCGTTGTTTGATGGAAAACTTGAAAACTAGCAGTTTAAGAGCCCATCGGGCCAGGCGTCTATGTAAGTCCGCTTAGTTCATCATCCCTTGTAGTGAAGCGTGGTCTGTGGTGATTTCAAACTGGTGGCCTTCGATATATGCTCAGAATTTCTTTACAGCCACCACCACTTCAAACATTCTTGCTCGGATACGGTGCAGTTCCTTTGGGTCAAGTTCAGCTTGTTGGATCTGAAAGCAATGGGAGCTTCTTCTCCCTCTTCGGTCACTTGCACAAGCACGGCTCCCACTCCATGCTGACTTGCGTCACAATGAATGAAGAAGGGCTTCTTAAAGTCGGGCCTATGCAAGACTGGAGCTAATGTTAAGGCTTATTTTAGCGCTTCAAATGCCTTTTGACTGAGCTCGGTCCAAATGAACTTCCCTTTCCGGAGCATGTCCGACAGAGGCGCTGAAACTGTTGAGTAATTCTGAACGAACCTTTGGCACGAACCACACACTCCAAGGAAACGCCGTAGCTGTTTAACAGTTTTCGGTAAGGAGAACTCATCAATCGCCCGAGTTTTGTCCGGATCCGTTTTGATAGTGCCATGTCCGAAGACATGTCCTAGATATCGGACTTCGTTCATGACAAACTTACTTTTCTGGATGTTGATGATGATTTCCGCCTTACTGATGTGCAGAGCTACTTCTTGCAGGAGTAGAAGGTGTTCGTCATGATGAGTAGAAGATCATCCAGGTATACGAACACTTGATGTTTCAGATGGGGTGGAACTACCATCACCCGGGACATCATTTGCGGAGCGTGACACAGGCCAAAAGGCATTGTGATGAACTGGTATAATGGTTGTACGGAGTTTGCCAGAATGCGTCTTTTAGGTCAAGACTGGTAATGTAGTTTGCTTTCGGCAGTCTCCCCAATATTCCATCGATGAGCGGAAGAGGGTAAGCGTGTTTGATGGTCACTGCATTGACTTTCCGGGCATCTAGACAAAGTTGGACTTTACCTGGCTTCACCACCAAGGTTACTGGTGAGGACCAGGCACTTTGGGACACCTCTAAAACCCCCAACTCGAGCATCCTGTCCCACTCTGCATACACTAGCTTTTCCATGGCAGGTGAGATGGCATAGTGTCTCTGCGTAATTAGCTTACTATCACCAATATCGATGAAACGTCAGACCAAAGTGGTACGGTCAAGGTCTTGCGTAGCGCAAGATGGAAAGCAGTGGTAGATGCTACCAAACGTAGCAAGTTCACAAGCAAGTTCGTTGACATATATAGTATTTAAGAGTGCATCGGTGAATAAGTCTGGGGACAAACCAAATTGGAGGACGAAACTGACGCCAAGATACACGTTCTGAGGCAGAGGAGGGATTGTAAAGAAGGTAATATCCTTAGTTTGACCTCGGAACTAAGGGTGTGGTCAATCAACCCTGGATAGAATGCTTGGTGCCATCAGCGGTGCTAATTTCTGAGCGCCCGGGCTTAATCAAGTTAGGATGTTGATGGGGTACTTTTGAGCCGAGGCCCAAGGCAAGGCAGCTGATACTTGCATCCAACATTATGGTTTTGGCGTAAGGTCTGGCGTCATTTTTGGAAGCCTCCGAAACGTTACAAAAGTTTAGTGTTTGACGGCAGGTGCGCACTCTCTTGCGGATTGCCGAGTTGACCATTTTGCTTTGCGCGAGCAAGAAGTGACTTCTTCGGAAACAAAGATTCGCTCTCGAGTCACACGTTATTCCTGCAGTCGAACATGATATGGATTTAGTACGCGAATTTGGAGCTACCGAGCTTCTTCAGGCAGTAACTGCGGTAGTCGCTTCAGCAGTGTCGTTGGTGAGGCTTCCAGAAGAGAGGGAACCTCCGCAGTCATAGTTGCCAAGGCTGGTGTATTTTTATCAACAGTGGGATTCGCAGCTAGCTGGAAACGTACTGTAGGGCTTTGGAGTAGTGCTAAGGTGGTCGGGTACTCGCTCGTCCGTTTTTTTGGAGTGGCACAATCGGGGCAGTCTGGGAAATAGGTGTCCGGCTTACCGCATCCGTAGCAGAAAACCAGACGCTCTGCCCAACATGCAATAGACCAATGTCTGGTTTGCTTGCAGTTCCAGCAGGTCGTGAGGTTCCCCACCATGGCTACAGCAATCTTATCCGACTCCATGTCAGTTCTCTCCAGATCTGGAGTGTTGTGTCCTTGCTAGCAAGTATGACCATCTCGGAGATCTTCTTCGACTCCGTCCTGTTGACTAACGGCTCTCAGCAGCGATTCCATATCCTGTGGGTCTGAGTTCGGCACATGGCGGTGAAGTTCCCACTTCAGCAGTTGTGTTGATGTCATCGACTTGGACAGCTGGTCATTTAGCTGTAGGATGTTGGCTCGTTATTGATGGGAGGGCTCGTCGGAACGTTGCCATTCTGGCACAGAATGTGCCCAAAACCCTCTCGTCCATTTTGACTGTGGGGTACTCCATACGGAGTACCTCCTTCAGCCGTGACCAGCGTTGAGGTCGTAGAGTCGAATGTACTCGCCAGTAGGTCTCCAGCGCGGCTCCCTAAGCAACATTGGCAAGTAGCCGGCCAGCGCCGTGTGGTCTACTGCCAGCATCTGTTCGATCAGGGACTCCACCCGACCAATGAAGACTTCCACATTGATGGTGTTTGGCTCCCCGCTAAAATGGAGATACCAGCCCTGGACGATGCTGGGGATATGCTTCAGCTTCAATATATAAGGTTGCTCCTGCGGAGCCACTGGACCTTGAGTCGGTGGTTGTACTTAGCTGAGTCGTGGAGGAAGATCTTAGGAGTCCCAAGGCATGTCTCGAGATGTTGAAGCTGGATCCACAGTCGAATGGTAAATTGCTCTCCGAATCTGGGTCGGCCGCTTCACAACTAGGTCCTGAGGTAGTCGTGCCAGTCTGGAGCGTTAAAACGCCGTCTCGGTTTCTTTACAGCGACGTATGAAGGAGTATATACGTTCCACTTCAGTGTAACAGCCTGACAAACCATCTTCAACAGTTATACCACTCCTGATGTGGTCCGTCAGAAAGCTAACAACATCAATGCGTTTCCTTTCATCAACGAAACAATCATCAAGTGGATACATTCCCTCACCGCTCTGTAGGCAAAGTCTACATGTATGTTGAAAATCCATTGTATTCTAAAAATGTTGAGAATTATGCTAAAATAAAACTAAAATACTTTTTTAAAGAAGTGGCCGAAAGTGGCGAGCTATCAAACAATTCCACCCAAAGAAAAAAAACAAAAAAAATTTATATATATATATATATATATATATATATATATATATATATATATATATATATATATATATATATATATATATATATATATATATATATATATATATATATATATATATATATATATATATATATATATATATATATATAGATATAGATATAGATATATATGTATATATGTGTGTATATATATGTATATACATCTGTCAATGTGTAGTTATATCAAGTGAAATCTCAGTCTTCCCATTTCATCGGTTCCTTTCCAAAGTAAGGACATCAAAACTTCTCCTGTTGCGTCACAGGGACTCCCCTCTTGGGAGGGTTCAGGGTTCAGAAGTGCTCTTTTGTTCACAAGTTTTCACAACGTACAACTTGTCAGCCAAGGGTGAATTCTGACCCGCAAGCAGCGCGTGTCTTATCATGGATTGTCATGGACTAGCTACGCAGCCAATCACGTGAAATCAAAATCCATGTACTGGAAGACACTTGGGCACCGCTAGGGTTGGGGTGCAGATCAGAATCCGCCGCAAATTTGGTGTTGGGATAAGAACTTCCGAATACACATAAGGAATCTAATATCATTTGGCGTTACTAGTCACACAATGATGGTAAAACACCAAAGTAGAAGTCAGAGCAGGTCCAAACGAGATTGATGTTCGAGGACATCACACGTCCGGAAGTTATCAAGTTGCTGGGGCACGATTTGTGCAATATCCCTAAGTAGTTACCTACACGCCAAAAATTTGAACACCTTGTAGGGTAGCCTAGAGGCGATGGACTGTCTCATGCTCACGACTGTTGATACAACCGGGCTTCTCGGGCACCACGTTGGGCGCCATTTTGTTGTGAATTAGGTATCTAAAATGTCTGTGGAGGACTGCAGCAATAGTCTGCTGCCTCGGCGAAAGGAGATGGTAGTATCCGCCGAGATTGGCCTTGTCTGGGGACGCGTGAATGGGCTGACAGGCTGGCATTGTGGTGTCATGGGGCGGGTTTTTTCTCCCTAGCACAAGGACCCACTACAAAAATATTTCGAATTCACGAATTAAAGGATCGAATACCGATCGTCTGGTTTCGAGGCCGAGGTAGCCTACTAAGAGCTTACATTGCTTGTTCGAAGGACAAGTTGGGCTGAGCAAAAATCGACGGACTGGTGGAGACTTCGTCATTACCGACGATACTTATGGCCCACAAATAAGAGTGGGGCATCCAGACGGAGGTGGTGCCCCCTCGCACCCTCCCAACCGGATCAAGATCCAAGCGTAGACGTGGCCATATATTTTCCATTTGAGTGGAAAACTTATACAAACATAATTTGCATGAACTTTCCCCTCAAATCAGAAATATAGACGTGACCAATTTATGTTATAGAATTATGTGATCGAGCTACATAACTCTATACCATAAAAAGGCACGCGAGCGGAAGGCTACTCTACCCGGCAAGAGCCCCAGTTAAGCAACAAAAAACGGAGGAGCGCGCCCGATGGCTAGCCCATGTCAGCGGAGGAGCCTGTCATCGATGCAGGTCCTATACCCGGTCAGGTATATTAGAATGGAAAGACCGAGTTTTTAATGTTTAACAATTCATTGTATTGTCAATAACTGGGTTCCTTGTGTCTTGTTTTTCATACATTTGCTTGTTTATCAATACTAATTACAATATCCTGGCAAACTTCGCTTATTTACTATTTTGATAACATATAATAATGCTAGAATTTATTTTTGATACATAAATTATTAATAAATAATTAAAATTTTAATCTTTTTATTTCCATCATAAATATATTTATATATTTTCATGGAGATTTCATTGAAATACAAGTATATCTCTAATTAATTTGTTTTAAATAATCTTCATCTATATACTTTGAAATGAATTTAGTTTTATTTATTTCGTTTGCTTCAAATAAATTTTATCTATTTTTAAATAGGATATAAACTGTATTTATTCGATTGATTTGTAGCGTCGATGCTACTCTCATTGTAATAACTTAACTCAGATATTAAGTTTATCGTTTTTCTCTCTTGTATTAATTTATTTAAATATTTATTATGTTAACTGAACGAACAGCATACGATTAAATTTCATTTTTAGGTCTTTGTAAAAATTTTTTTTTACAAAGACCTACTAGTTTCGCGTCCTGTCTGTCCGTCTGTCCGTCCGTCCGTCTGTCCGTGCGTCACAGCTCATTTCCTCAGAAACTATAGAAGCTAGAATGCTCAAACTTTGTGAAAAGGTCAGAAATGATGGTTTCTCAAAATTTAAGGCCTTAACAAAAATTTAAAATTTTTTTAAGGGGGGTCCCCCCTAATAACGAATTGGCCCTTAAAATTTTTTTTTCATCAAAGGTAGTCGAATGGGGTATCAAATGAAAGGTAATTAGAACTTTTAGAATCTGAAATAAAAAAATCATTTTATGAATTAGGGGGTCCAGGGGAAGGCAAAATGTAACCAAAATTTGTGTCCCCCCCCTTGCGATTGGACGCCTTTCAGCCGAAAAATCTGAAAATTATCACGAACGTGGACCTTTATGATTACAAGGGCAACAAATACATTAGAAATCGAAATTCGCTCAACTTTGTTAATAATAGTATGATTTGTAGATTTTACATTTTTGCCCATAAAATCAAAACGGTACCTTTAAACTTCTTGAATTTTCGCAATTATATAGACTAACATAAGATATTTATGTTCACAAAATTTAATTGAGATCGAATCATAATCAAGTGAGTTATAGCCGTTTCAATTATATGGAATTACACCAACAATAACACGTGTTTATGGTTGATATAGGGTTTTCCAATAAGAGGTGTTGTTTTGATATTAAAAGAGAAATGCCACTTTTAATACAAATGATCGAATGTTTATTTCATTATAAAGAAGAGGATATGCCGTTAATAGCAATAATTAACATTGAGCAAATAACCACTACGACACGCTTACAGGACCATATCCTCTTCATGAAATTTTCCATAACCAAATCGCAAAGTGGTTGCCCTATGTCCTCGATAGCCTCACGAATTTTATCTTTGAGATCCTGAATCGACGCTGGGCTATTGGCATAGGCCTTCTCTATCACGTGGCTCCAAAGGAAGAAGTCGCAAGGTGTTAAATCAGAAGATCTATTCAAAATAACACCTCTTATTGGAAAACCCTATATATATTTAAAATTGACATATGTACTTTTATTTTCTTTCAATTTTCATGAATAGTTAAGGAATAGTGTTCAACCGGCCGAGCATTCAGAAAAATCATTTAAGCTAGATTAAAATGGCGGCTGCACTGTGGTTATGAAAGAAACTGTGCATCTTTTGTATAAATTTGAACGATTTCATATCTAAGTATTGGATGAATAATTCAAGTTATCGATTCACGCCATTAGATAATTTGTTTCTAACCCTAGGATGTTTACAAAGACCTTCTGCTAGGAGCACTCTCCTTCTTACTCAACTTGTTTTGTACTACTTTTTGTACCGATGTAAAACAATTGTTCATAAGGTGTTCTCAACCAAAACTTGATCGCATTTTTTTCTCAAAAAAAAAATATTTTTCTCCGACGAATTGCAATTGGTCGAATTATACGTATCTAGGCTGCTAAACTTATGCGTTGATTAATTGCTTTCAACTCCATGATAACTTAAATTTCTTCCATAGGCGAACGAAGAAAACGCCCAAAATATTTGATATCGGGATCAAACAACACTAGGAACGTTAATTCTCGTAAGCTTGCAAACATGAGCAAATGTATATCCTATTTTGCTTGTTTTATCTGTCTGATGCATGCAAATGTACATGTAAAAAAAGTATTCAAGACATTTAATCTCACGTTGCCCATTTCATATACGTTTCATTCCGCCAGCGCATTGTGAAACTTTCTTCGACCGAACACGACGTTAAATAGGGCAAGTATGCATGAACAATTATCACTGAAATAAAAAAAAAATGCTTGAATGTCAAAACAATTTTCCATTAAAAAAAATATCAATATTTTCTTTAAAAATTAATTTTTTCTTTCAAAGGCAATAGTTTTTTCCGTAATCAATCGTTTTTCTGAATGCCGTATATCGGGATCGGGGCTTGTCCCCAGTTTACTATTCAATTCCTCAAGAACTCCTCGAGTTTCATTTTCGCACGATGAATTTGAGCCTTTGAAAAGACTTGGATGACATTCTAGCGTTGAACATCATTCTGAATAATTTTGGAACCGATCGCTTTGGGTTGCACTAGTTGCTTGATTCAAATTAAACCGGTTTAATGCTATGAGCTGAGTACCAGTTAGTGTAGTGATAGTGCCGTATTCCGCAAAAGTGCCAAAGTGTTTCGCGTCAATTCGATAACTTGTGCGTAATACAACGATACCTTTTATTAGCAAAGGCCAGAACGTCCGCCTTAGCTTGAAATTTGAATTTGAAAGACATATGGATGTAACTATTCGTTTTCTTTGGAATTATCTCTGCTTCTTTTCCACTTCACAAACACTCTCCTTTGCATCAATTTTCTACTTCACTATGCCGCTAGGAAATCTTTTCTCTTAATGCTTCTTTTGATATCTTAAAAATTGTGTTATTAAACCACACGCAAACTTAGGAGCAATTGTTTACGATGGGCTTAAGGTTTATTCGACCCCAGAAAACTAATTCAGAGACCAACACAGTGTTTTCGCTGTGGAATACTGTTTGCATGAAAGTGGGGTTGGAGCCCTGTTTTATCGGACATATCCGAAAGGGGTCAATAAATTCGTCTTGAAATATGCCATGGAGCAGTCAGTTACGTGTGATGAAAGTCACTGAAATGCAAAGGCCGAGTTGCATGCTAGGGGATGCGTTACAACCCACGGCGATGCTTGATTTTGCCAGGGTTCAGAAAACGTTCCTCATAAATGTTCGGAAAACCGAAAAGTATATTTGAATTTCGTTTAAATACCTTCCAATAATCGCTACTGCTGTCCAAGACTTGATGTGGGATTGGCGCTGATAACATATTCGACACTAACAATCACTTGGATGAGAGTTTGCCAGTAGCAGAGATAGCTGTTGCATTGAGAAAAACCGGTGCCTGTCGCTAACGCTTCCGCATTCGCTGGTATTTGGGTTGACAGTTCTGGCTCGCAGCTAAGTTCAACGGGACTGTCCTTTGGTGCTATACCCACTCCTGCGGCTGCTGCAAAGCTCCTTCCATCTCAGCAAACGACTCCTATCGATCTCCTTCTGGTGTCAACCAGGCACCGCTATTTCGATCAGTGCACCCCGCTACTTTTCTTCGTCGGAAAACGCGCCCCAAACCTCGAAAAATCGACTCGAGTCCAATCGATGCAACACTCCACCCTATGAACAGACAATCACATATACAGTTATTTTTCTCTCGACTAAGATGGAGGCTTTTCGTCGCGCTAACTCACCTGATTCGATCCTTTTTTTGCAAAAACTCGCAATTCATTTCGCGCAGCCACTCTAATGGCAAACCAAATTTCTCTCGCTTTATATAGGGACAACGAATTCACTATGAAACGTATCAATGCTGAACTTTGTTTACAAATTTTCCATCATTGCAATTTATGACTTGCTCCGTCCAGATGGCACCGTGCAGTTGGCTGTAGCTAACACGGACACACCCGGTCGACTACAGCAGCTTTCATTTACCTTGAATTTCGCCAAGGTGACAAGTTCTTCCAGCAGCTAGATGTACGCTGAAACAGCCTTACAACGAACTCCCGAATTCAAACACAAACTACGTTTCGAACCGAGCTACTAAACTGATATTTTGCTAACAAAAGTCCAATGAACTTCCTCGTGTAATCTTTCATTTTTCAGTCCTGCCCTAACCCGAAAAGGAATTATCTGACATTACTCCACTCCGTTTCCATCCCATCCCATTCCCAATTTAATACACCGGTAAGGTGTACCCGATCAACATTCCTACACTTCAAATTTTATGTGGCAGATTTGAATTTTTCTAAAAGGAACTAAATTTGCCAGAAGTAAATAAAAATGAGGGGAATTGGAAATAGTAATAAAAGTTAAATCTCATAACGAGTATAATTAAAGGGAAACATTTAAATTTAATATAAAGGAGAATTGATATAAAATTATATTTAATAAAAGTAATAAGAAGAAAAATTGTTTTACAAATAACGATTACAATGGAAATGATTACATAGTTATTCTAAATTGGCCACATAAAATTTTGAGTAGGGGATAGGAAGGTTTTCGAGCAGTTTGCTTGTGTGACTGCTCAATAATACAGAGCAGCTAATTTCCTCGCAATCCCAAGGTGACGAGGGTTGCGAAAAAGGAGCTGAAGGATCTTCAGTTAGAGAATCGATTGTCTTCGGGGTCGGGACGCGGAGTGGGACGATTGAAGAAAAAGATTAACGGATGGACAAAACAGACGTATATATGTAACTATTGACGCAGGTCTTTTCCGTGACATACCCCGACTTCTTTCCCCGATATGTTGGTTAACGATTGAGTCCTACGACCTTCTGTACACGGCTCTTCAGGAAATGCCGGTTTAACTTTTCGTTGTAATGCCCAGTGGTGTTGCTTTGGCGAAAAATGTGACGGAAAACCTCATCTCCTTCTTTGAAACCTGAAGGTCGAGACCTGAGATTGTAATGTGCCCCATTCGTACGTCTTTCATCCGATTCGTTGGCGAAGGTCTCCTAAGCGCTTGTGGGGCTCCAGCGCAACGACAGGATCTCCCAAATACTTCAATTACCGTAGTACCCTGTATGATTTGCCATGGCAAATCATGTGCTGTCCGAAGGCGGCAAAGTAAGGCGAGACACCGGTGATGGAATGATAAGATGGCTGCAAAGCGCAAGTAATGGCGGACAATCAACGGTCCCAATCCTTCTGAGTTGGATGGACATAAGAACGGATCGCGGCTAATAGTGTGCGATTCAAACGTTTAGATGCGTTAGACTGAGGAGAATATATGGGCGTCAGTTGGTGTTCGACACCGTACTGTTCGAGTAGACCCTCAAACTGCCGAGATCTGAACTGTACTCCGTTGTCCGAGTGCGCGCTTTCTGGTACCCCGAACACGTGGAATACTCTACTCTCTAAAAGTTTTACGGTGGGTGGAGTCTTGAATTTGCAAATAGGTTCCACCAGTGGGAATTTTGAGAGCTGATCATACACAACGATAGCTCCGATGTGTCGAACGAGGATATGGACCGAGAAGATCTATGTACAGACGTTAGAATTCGCGCTCCGGAACGTTGAGTTGACCCATAGGAGGTCAAAGAGGCTGGTTGGGTGATTTAGTGATTTGACAGGTCTCACAGGTGCTCATGTAGTCTTTGACCTGGGATGACATTTTAGGCCAGAAGAAGTATTTCTTAAGTCACCGAAGCATCCAATCGTAACCACCGTGGGCACTTAAAGGATGGTCGTGTGCGCGGAGGATCAGATTGTGAGTTATTTCCTCCGGTACCCAGAGTTTCCAGAACTCTTCTTCCTGCCATGGATCACCAATGGCGTATTCATTTCGTCTATAAACATAGCGGTCTATCACTTTCAAATCAGGCAACTGTGGTTTGCCTCAACTCTTTGAAGCTGTCTGACTCGATATTTGGGCTGTCCAAATCTATCTCAATGGGGTCCTCGTCATTCACTGTGAATTCTGCTCCCTTGGGTGAAAACATTTGGAGAGAGTATCGGGCACGATGCTCTGGGTCCCTTTCCGTTGTTTGATGGAAAACTTGAAAACTTGCAGTTTAAGAGCCCATCGGGCCAGGCGTCTATGTAAGTCCGCTTGGTTCATCAGCCATTGTAGCGAAGCGTGGTCTGTGGTGGTTTCAAACTGGTGGCCTTCGATATATGCTCGGAATTTCTTTACAGCCACCATCACTCCAAACATTCTTGCTCGGATACGGTGTAGTTCCTTTGGGCCAAGTTCAGCTTGTTGGACCTGAAAGCAATGGGAGCTTCCTCTCCCTCTTCGGTCACTTGCACAAGCACGGCTCCCACTCCATGCTGACTTGCGTCACAATGAATGAAGAAGGGCTTCTTAAAGTTGGGGCTGTGCAAGACTGGAGCTAATGTTAAGGCTTATTTTAGCTCTTCAAAAGCCTTTTACTGAGCTTGGTCCCTTTCCGGAGCATATCCGACAGAGGCGCTGAAACTGTTGAGTAATTCCGAACGAACCTTCGGCACCAACCACACACCCCAAGGAAACGTCGTAGCTGCTTAATAGTTTTCGGTAAGGGGAACTCATCAATCGCCCAAGTTTTGTCCGGATCTATTTTGATAGTGCCATGTCCGATGACATGTCCTAGATATCGGACTTTGTTCATGACAAACTTACTTTTCTGAACGTTGATGGTGAGTCCTGCCTTACTGATGTGCAGAGCTACTTCTTGCAAGATTAGGAGGTGTTCGTCAAACGTTTCCGTGATGAGTAGAAGATCATCCAGGTACACGAACACGATGTTTCAGGTGGGGTGGAATTACTTTGTCCATCAGCCGAGTCACCATTTGCAGAGCGTGACACAGGCCAAAAGGCATTGTGACAAAGTGGTATAATGGTTGTACGGGCACATTGAAAGCAGTCTTATCCCTCGACCCTTCGAGACTGGTAATGTAGTTTGCTTTCAGCAGTCTTCCCAATATTCCATCGATGAGCGGAGGGGGGTAAGCGTGTTTGATGGTCGATGCATTGACTTTCCGGGCATCTAGACAAAGTTGGACTTTACCTGGCTTCACCACCAAGGTTACTGGCGAGGACCAGGCACTTTGGGACTCCTCTATAACCCCCAACCCGAGCATCCTGTCCAACTCTGCGTACACTAGCTTTTCCATGGCTGGTGAGATGGCATAGTGTCTCTGCTTATTTGGCTTACTGTCGCCAATATCGATGAAATATGAGACCAGAGTACCGTAAGATGGAGAGCAGCGGTGGATGCTACCAGACGTTGTCCTTGGTAAGGGGTTAATTCTTTCTGTCGCGTACAGAAGCAAGTTCGTTGACATATATAGTATTTAAGAGTGCATCGGTCAATAAGTCTGGGGACAAACCAAATTGGAGGATGAAACTGACACCAAGATACACGTTCTGAGGCAGAGATGGGATAATAAAGAAGGTGATATCCTTAGTTTAACCTCGGAACTAAGGGTGTGGTCAATCTACCCTGGATAGAATGCTTGGTGCCATCAGCGGTGCTGATTTCTGAGCGGCCGGACTTAATCAAGTTAGGATGTTGATGGAGTACCTTTTTTTGTGGTAGTGAGGTGAATGCGACTTATGCACAGCGTGAGGGACTCCCATGCGCGACTGGACTACCCACTAAACACCTCCCCTGTCTACCTGAGAACCCAGCCTGGAACCGTTTGACACATTACTTCGGGCCAGGTCTCGTTTTGTTACGCCGTGGGGCGCCTTCAAGCTGGGAAGTCCCTTTCCTAGCGGGAGGGGAGAGGGGAAGAGGAAATGGAAGAAGAGCAATCTTTCAGCCCCAGCGCCCCCGGCTGCTGTGAGTCCCTTTATATTTTAGGACTTCCCGAGCATAATGTGCCACCTGGTTCGATTTGTCAACCGATTCGAGCATCAACGCGACTATATTATCCGGGTGAGCTTTTCCATCTCCCTGTAGAGTTCCCTTCACAGCTTGACCCATTTGTAACACGCAAAAAATGTGTGACAGGCATTGTCCTCCTCTCCTGGGCAAAACCATAAATTGGGGGATCGTGACTTACCGATCTTATGCAGGTGAGACTGAAAACACCCATGCCCGCTCAAAAGCTGGGTCAGATGGAAGTCAGTCTCACCATGCCTTCAATTTAGCCACGGTCTCACATCCGGGATGAGGCACGCAGTCCACCTTCCCTTAGCGGAATCCGCCCGAGACTGCTGCCAATCGTTGAGCGAGCGCTGCCTCTCCTCGCGGACAACCATCTCCCTCACATCCTCATTCCGGCACAGGTAAATAGCGCGGCGTTCTCTAGCAAGGAGGGCGTCAGGTATCACGCCTGCAATAACTCTCACCACCGATTTAGAGACTGTTGAATACGAAGATGCAATTCTCAGTGCTCCTCTTTTCTGTACCTGTGCCAAACGTCTTCGGTATACCTCCTTGCTGAGAGCGTCGCCCCATTCCTCTGCTCCGTACAGTAGCACTGACCCTACAGCACTCATCAAGAGGCGTCTTCTTGATGGGCTGGGTCCCCCTACGTTGGCCATAAATCGACTCAGGGCCGATATTCCCGAAGCAGCTTTCTCAGCCGTTGCCCTGATTTGCTCAGAGAAACTCATCCTCGAGTCGATCAGTAGCCCCAGGTACTTCAACGCTGGCTTCGATTCCATTCATAGGTCGCCAATACTGATCATCCTTACTCTAGGACCCTCTTTTTGTCAAGATGACCACTTCGGTTTTCTCCAGTGCTAAACTGAGCCCACGAGCAGTCATCCAGTCCCTCACTCGGCGCATTAGCATACCTAGCCTAAGTTGCGCTTATTCAACGGTGCGTCCAGTGACCAGAGCCGCAACATCATCCGCATGGCCGACCAAGCACGACTCATCTGGCATCTCAAGTCTTAGTAGCCCGTCGTAAGGCACGTTCCACAGGTTCGGACCAAGGATGGATCCCTGGGCAACACGCGGTGTAATTTCCATCCTTCGTTGACCCTGTGTCGTGTCGTAGAGCAGGCTTCAGTCCTTTAGGTAGTTCCTCAAAAGCCACATTAGATATTCTGGAACTTAAAAAGAGTTTTCCAGCGTATCCAGAGTATCCACCCATCTAGCGGAGTTGAAGGCATTCCTGACGTCGAGTGTCTCCAACAGGACGATCCGTCGCTTGGTGCGACTATATGCCTCTGCCTTTTGGACCGCGTTCACCATCTCTGCAATCGCAACAATAATAGGACGTCCTGCTCTAAAGCCGTACTGCCGAGGAGATAGGTCCCCAGAAGCACGAATCGCGTCAGTGAGTCTTCCCTTGATGAGTTTCTCTAGCAATTTCCCAGCTGTGTCTAGCATACATAATGGGCAGTATGCAGACGGCGATTCGGGATTTCCCTTCCCCTTGCTGATCAGCACGAGCATCACCACCTTCCATCGTACCGGGAAAACCCCGTCTCGTAGGCAAGCGTTGAATGTGGTGAGCAGCAAGTCAGGACAATGGTGATAGACGAGCCGCAACACCTCAGTTGGAATACCATCTGGACCTGGAGCCTTCCTCGCTTTCAATGAGAGGACTGCCTCCTCAAGTTCCAGCTGTGTGAAGAGTGGGCGGCCCACTGCTGTTTCACGATGGACAGCGTCACCACGGACAGGATGGGCGGGGAAGAGTCCCCGCACTATCGCGTCCATCTTTTCCGCGTCAAGTATACAAGGCTTCCGTAGGCCACCAAGCTTCCGCATGCCCAGCTTGAAGCCAAGGCCCCATGGATCCTTGTTCACATTGTCCACTAGGTCTTGCTAGCAGCGAGCCTTGTTACTGTTGATCAGTTTGCGAAGGCATTTCCTGGCCGACTTATATGCTGCCACCCAGTAGCATGCTTTGTCACCGTTCCGTGCCAGTTGAGCCTCACGTCGAAGCTTGTGACACTCCCTCCGCTTTTCAGCGATTTCAGTTGACCACCAGTACACTGGTGGCTTGCCGTTCCGGGGTCTTTGACGGGGCATAGAAGCGCAGCAAGCAGTCGTAATGATGCTCATAGTAGAGTTCACCACGTCTTGAGCAGCCAGTTCTTCCGTCCCCTCCGAAGCTCCCTGCAGCGGCTCACCTAATGTGAGCACATCGACGAACCTCTCGACGTCCATCTTTCCGATGTTCTATCCAGTTGTAGAAGGCCGAGAGCACGGACGTCGGGAGACAGCATCACTTATCTCAAGAAGAATGCACTGATGATCACTGGCTGAGTAGTCCTCTAATACTTTCCAGTTGTGTATCCTCCGTACTAAGGACTCCGAGGCGAATGTCACGTCCGGCATGGGCCGAGCGAAAACGGATGGACTGGCGGAGACTTCGTCGTTACGATTCTTATGGCCCTCGAATAAGAGGTGAGCATCCAGAAGGAGGTGGTGCCCCCTCGCACCCTCCCAACCGGATCGAGATCTATACGTAGGCGTGGCCATATATTTCCCATTTGAGTGGAAAACTTATACAAACATAATTTGCATGAACTTTCCCCTCAAATGAGAAATATAGACGTGACCAATTTATGTCATAGAATTATGTGATCGAGCTACATAACTCTATACCATAAAAGGGCACGCGAGCGGAAGGCCACTCTACCCAGCAAGAGCCCCTGTTAAGCAACAAAAAACGGAGGAGCGCGCCCGATGGCTAGCCCATATGAGCGGAGGAGCCTACCATTGATGCGGGTCCTATACCCGGTCAGGTATAACGGAATGGAAAGACCGAGTTTTTAATGTTTAACAATTCATTGTATTGTCAATAACTGGGTTCCTTGTGTCTTGTTTTTCATACATTTGCTTGTTTATCAATACTAATTACAATATCCTGGCAAACTTCGCTTATTTACTATTTTGATAACATATAATAATGCTAGAATTTATTTTTGATACATAAATTATTAATAAATAATTAAAATTTTAATCTTTTTATTTCCATCATAAATATATTTATATATTTTCATGGAGATTTCATTGAAATACAGGTATATCTCTAATTAATTTGTTTTAAATAATCTTCACCTATATACTTTGAAATGAATTTAGTTTTATTTATTTCGTTTGCTTCAAATAAATTTTATCTAGTTTTAAATAGGATATAAACTGTATTTATTCGATTGATTTGTAGCGTCGATGCTACTCTCATTGTAATAACTTAACTCAGATATTAAGTTTATCGTTTTTCTCTCTTGTATTAATTTATTTAAATATTTATTATGTTAACTGAACCAACAGCATACGATTAAATTTCATTTTTTAGGGTTTTGTAAAATAATTTTACAAAACCCCACTAGTTTCGCGACCAGTCTGTCCGTGTGTCCGTCTGTCCATCCGTCCGTGTGTCACAGCACTTTTTCTCGGAAACTACTTAAGCTAGAAACATCAAAATTTGTGTGTATGTGTAATGTGGTGATTTCTTCAAAGTTCAACTACAAAAAAAAATTTATAAGGTATTTAAGGGGGGTCTCCCCATATAGGAGAGTGACCCCCCGAAAAAAAATTCATTGAAGGTAGCCGATATGGGTATCAAATGAAAGGTCTTGATGAGCGCTTTTCAAAACTGCTTCAAGGGGCGCACAGGGAGGGGAAATACACGAAAAATTTGTGC
Source organism: Odontomyia ornata (assembly GCA_963969285.1). NCBI lineage: Eukaryota > Metazoa > Arthropoda > Insecta > Diptera > Stratiomyidae > Odontomyia > Odontomyia ornata. Next base: position 221,760,229 of record OZ017739.1, read on the forward strand.
TCCCCCCCCCCCCCTCGCGATTGGACACCTGTGATCCGAAAAATCTGAAAAAAATCAGGGATGTAGGCCTTGGTGAGTACAACAACAACAACAAATACGTTAGAAGTCGCAATTCACTCAACTTTGTTAGTAATAGTATACTTCATCGATTTTATGTTTTCTTGAATAAAATCTTAACGGTACCCTTAAATTCAATGAAATTCAGTACGTAGATGTCTATTAATAAGATTGATCTACCCTGAAAGTTTCATAAAGATTGAATGATATTTACCTAAGTTATAGCGGTTTGAATTTTCCTGTATTACTATGGAACAATATGCGTTGCATTGATTACTATGGCAACATATGGCTATGGAACAACATGCGCTTTTTACCGACTCAGACACTACAGTTTTGCTAGGATTTGCATGAAAATTTCAGGAATTATAGGTGTCATGTATATCTTTGAGAATCGGTTCAGCTAGTGGTATCAGTAATCGTAAAACAAAATAGTGGCTGTTTTAAATGCGAAGATTGAATAATTTTGAGTTATTTTTTCCCAACTTCAACGGTTAAGGTGCATGCTTTGAACACTTGATTCAATTTAATGAATGACTGAAGATCAGTACCTACAATTAATGCTCATAAGTGAAACAAGTCAAGGAGGTGGGAGAGAGCTCCTAGCAAAAGGGCATTGTAACCATTCTAGGATTCGGAAAGATTTACAGGAGAGTGGCCCCTGAAAAAAAAAATTCATCAAACGTCGCCGATATGAGTATGAAATAAAAGTTTTCATGGGAGCTTTTTAAAACAGTTGTTAAACAGGGGCGCAGGGGGGGGGGAATAGGGGGGAAATACATGAAAAATGTGTTTCCTCCGTCGCGGCTGGACATCTGAAATGATTATCAAGGGAGATATTTATGAGTATAAGAATACCAAAAACCTCAGAAGTCGAAATTCGTTCAACTTTTTCAATAATAGTATGATCTTCGTATTTCATATTTTCTCCAATAAAATCGTCTTTGACATGTTTCTTAATTTGATTCGATCTGGTGACTGCATTTTGTAAATTGAATACAAAACCCTTCTGACATGAGCGTAGGTCTGTTTACCCACCTTGTTTTGTACTTATTTTTGTACCGATGTAAAACAATTGTTCATAAGGTGTTCTCAACCAAAACTTGATCGCATTTTTTTCTCAAAAAAAAATTATTTTCTCCGACGAATTGCAGTTGGCCGAATTATACGTATCTAAGCTGCTAAACTTATGCGTTGATTAATTGCTTTCAACTCCATGAAAACTTAAATTTCTTCCATAGGCTAACGAAGAATACTATAAGTTCAATCTGTAAAGAACGCCCAAAATATTTGATATCGGGATCAAACAAAACTAGGAACGTTAATTCGCGTAAGCTTGCGAACATGAGCAAATGTATATCCTATTTTGCTTGTTTTATCTGTCTGATGCATGCAAATGTACATGTAAAAAAAGTATTCAAGACATTTAATCTCACGTTGCCCATTTCATATACGTTTCATTCCGCCAGCGCATTGTGAAACTTTCTTCGACCGAACACGACGTTAAATAGGGCAAGTATGCATGAACAATTATCACTGAAATAAAAAAAAAATGCTTGAATGTCAAAACAATTTTCCATTAAAAAAAATATCAATATTTTCTTTAAAAATTAATTTTTTCTTTCAAAGGCAATAGTTTTTTCCGTAATCAATCGTTTTTCTGAATGCCGCATACCGGGATCGGGGCTAGTACCCATTTTACTATTCATTTTCTCAAGAACTCTTCGAGTTTCATTTTTGCACGATGAATTTGAGCCTTTGAAAAGACTTGGATGACATTCTAGCGTTGAACACCATTCTGAATAATTTTGGAACCGATCGCTTTGGGTTGCACTAGTTGCTTGGTTCAAATTAAACCGGTTTAATGCTATGAGCTGAGTACCAGTTAGTGTAGTGATAGTACCGTATTCCGCAAAAGTACCAAAGTGTTTCGCGTCAATTCGATAACTTGTGCGTAATACAACGATACCTTTTATTAGCAAAGGCCAGAACGACCGCCTTAGCTTGAAATTTGAATTTGAAAGACACACGGACGTAACTATTAGTTTTCTTTGGAATTATCTCTGCTTCTTTTCCACTTCACAAACACTCTCCTTTGCATCAATTTTCTACTTCACTATGCCGCTAGGAAATCTTTTCTCTTAATGCTTCTTTCGGTATCTTAAAAATGGTGTTATTAAACCACACGCAAACTTAGGAGCAATTGTTTACGATGGGCTTAAGGTTTATTTGACACCGGAAAACCTATTCAGAGACCAACACAGTGTGTTCGCTGTGGAATACTGTTTGCATGAAAGTGGGGTTGAAGCCCTGTTTTATCGATGGACAAATCCGAAAGGGGTCAATAAGCTCGTCTCGAAATATTTCATGGAACAATCAGTTACGTGTGACAAAAGTCACTGAAATGCAAAGGCCGAGTTGTATGCTAGGAGATGCGTTACAACCCACGGCGATGCTTGATTTTGCCAGGGTTCAGAAAAACGTTCCTCATAAATGTTCGGAAAACCGAAAAGTATATTTGAATTTCGTTTAAATACCTTCCAATAATCGCTACTGCTGTCCAAGACTTTGATGTGGGATTGGCGCTGATAACATATTTGACACTGACAATCACTTGGACGAGAGTTTGCCAGTAGCAGAGATAGTTGTGGCATTGAGAAAAACCGGTGCCTGTCGCTAACGCTGCCGCACTCGTTGGTATTTGGGTTGACAGTTATGGCTCGCAGCTAAGTTAAACGGGACTATTCTTTGGTGCTATACCCACTCCTGCGGCTGCTGCAAAGCTCCTTCCATCTCAGCAAACGACTCCTATCGATCTCCTTCGGGTGTCAACCAGGCACCGCTATTTCGACCAGTGCACCCCGCTACTTTTCTTCGTCGGAAAGCGCGCCCCAAACCTCGAAAAATTGACTCGAGTCCAATCGATGCAACACTCCACCCTATGAACAGACAATCACATATACAGTTATTTTTCTCTCGACTAAGATGGAGGCTTTTCTTCGCGCTAACTCACCTGATTCGATCCTATTTTTGCAAAAACTCTCAATTCATTTCGCGCAGCCACTCTAATGGCAAACCATATTTCTCTCGCTTTATATTGGGACAACGAATTCACTATGAAACGTATCAATGCTGAACTTTGTTTACAAATTTTCCATCATTGTAATTTATGACTTGCTCCGTCCAGATGGCACCTTGCAGTTGGCTGTAGCTAGCATGGAAACACCCGGTCGACTACAGCAGCTTTCATTTATCTTGAATTTCGCCAAGGTAACAAGTTCTTCCAGCAGCTAGATGTACGCTGAAACAGCCTTACAGCAAACTCCCGAATTCAAACACAAACTACGTTTCGAACTGAGCTACTAAACTGATATTTTACTAACAAAAGTCCAATGAACTTCCTCGTGTATCTTTCATTTTTCAGTCCTGCCCTAACCCGAAAAAAGAATTATCTGACAATACTCCACTCCGTTTCCATCCCATCCCCAATTTAATACACCGGTAAAGTGTACCCGATCAACGTTCCTACACTTCAAATTTTATGTGGCAGATTTGAATTTTTCTAAAAGAAACTAAATTTGCCAGAAGTAAATAAAAATGAGGGGAATTGGAAATAGCAATAAAAGTTAAATCTCATAACGAGTATAATTAAAGGGAAACATTTAAATTTAATCTAAAGGAGAATTGATATAAAATTACATTTAATAATAATTGTTTAAACGACAAAAAAAAATTGTAAACATTTTATTTATATCATGTTGAACGGTAAGAAATTGTAAACATTTTTTTTCTTTTTATAAAGTGTATACGAGTATATATTGAGCGAAAATAAAAATTCGTCATCATATATCAAATGAAGGTCATTCTTTAATTACGTTTTCTAATAATCACTTATAAAATCTAATGAAAATCTCATTCCTTATCAATAGAATCATTTTCTACACTCGATCGACCTTGATGCCATGTGCACATTAGCCGTGGGTCAAATCGTGAGTTGCCTGCAACATATCGTTAACGCAGAAAAATTGCATAAAAATCGACGAGTGTTATTGTTTTGCTGCGTAGAACGTTCACTCAGGCAAAATAAATAAATACAAATGAGTCAGTGCTCTAAGCGAACAATTAAGATACCTTGATCTTACTCAAGAAAGTTGCAAGCTATGATAACTGCAATTGTTTATTGTTCTTCTATGTAAGCATGGTTGATACTTTCAGCAAAATAAATAAATACAAATGAGTCAATGCCCTATATGAACAATTAAAATATGTAAGCAATTATGATATCTGGAGCTCACTCAAGAAAAGTTGCCAGGTATCATGATTGTTTGGTACTTCCTTCTTTCCATATGCATGTGAAAAGTACCAAGCATACATTTTCAATCAATGATTATTTTTTTCAATCGTAAATTTATCTGTTGTAAGCATTCATGGTACTATAACTTCCTTGAAGTATGGTGCAAGGTACCATGAATGTGATTTAGCTAACATCGACAAGATTTTATTATAAATTGGAATGATATACAATAAATTATGATCAGTTGTGATTTTAAAACCAAGTGGAGTTCATATTGTTTGTTAAGGAAACTAAATATTCTCTAACATTAAATCATCCATTGTATTTTTCATATCAAAAAGTGACTATTCTTTAACATAAAACCATCCATTTTATTGTATATACTCCAATATTCTTAATGATAAAGAAATGAATATTTTCTAACATAAACTTATCATTGTATCGTTCATATTACAAATAGTCTAAAATCAATGGCCTTAAACATTCAACTTTGCAATCATAGCAATCAGCAAAATTCTTTCATTCACCTTTAGCACAAATTGCAAACATAATTAAGCTATTCACCTTTAGCACAAATTGTAAACAAAATTCAGTTATTCACCTGTAGCAAAAATGATTTGCCTACAAATTCAGCTAAATACATTAAACTTTTGTGAACGACCTATGGTAAATAACCAATTAACGATTGAGGATTATTGCAAGTATGGAAATTTGTGAAAATGGAAATAATTGCTAATGTAAGGAAAAATTATGTATAAAATATCGAGACTGATAAAATAAATCTTCACTTGTTGATCAAACTATGTAATGTTGTTTCATTGAGTCTATTTCAGAACATTGGTCCGTCGAGCCGGATTTCATCACAAGGAAATTCACGCAAGCAAACCGAGACAAGGTTATCAAGATCATAGTGTCCAACCAAAAGGACCCAAAAACAGCAAGGATCGTAGGACAGCGGAGCCTCAGTATTGGATTTTATTCTGGATTCAAGATCAGAATAGGAGTCTTCCGGTAATTCATTCAGAACATCAAGGCAGGAATCTTAAAGGAGAAATGGCTAAACTCATCACAACCCAAAAAACTCAACTTCGACAGCATTAACCAAATCATCGAAAATGCAAGGAAGGATGGACCCAGTCGTCACTCCATGGCGTATTTCGAGACTAGATTTCAGTGTCTCGAAGAACAGTGTAAGGCATGTTAAGGCATACATGCCCAGACACATGATCAGCTGAAAGCGGAGGAAGACAAGATAATACTGAAGAAGTATACGGAGGACTATGAAACCATGGAAGATCTTGTTTTGGAATACAAGACAATTTTTAAAGATGGAATCAACCGATTGCATGCTGCATCGTTTCAAGCCGGATCTTCAAGACAGCTATTGCCTTCGATCACAAGTGGAGGTGATGGTCTCCAGGTAGAGTGGATCAAGCTGCCCATATTTGATGGAGATTATGGCAAATGGACAGCGTTTCGTGACCTTTACAAAAGCATGGTTCATAACAGCACAACTTTGTCCAGTGCACAAAAGATGCACTACCTTCGCAGCAATTTGAGGGGAAGAGCTGAGCGACTTATAAGTCACCTCAACATAGTAAGTGACAACTATGAAGCTGCTTGGTCGCTACTGTGCGAACGTTAGGACAACAAGAAATTGAAAGCACAAGTACTTATGCAACGTTGGTGGAACACAAGTCTATGTTAATCAAACGACGCCACTGGATAAAGGGACATGGTCAACACAACCAACCAGCTTATTGCAAGTGTAAAGACGTTGAAAATCGGCTATAGTTATCATCCTAAACAGCAAACTCGATAAGGAATCAAGGTCTGAGTAGCAAACAACGATCAGCGGAAGTAAGGAAGTGCCAACACTAAAAAAGTTCATGGTCTTCTTAACCCAACATTTACAATGTTACAAGCCTTAACATTATCTTCCTCTTCAGCGAACACAAGGCCATCCAAAAGAACAATGACTCACACCGTTCAAGTTCAACCAACACACTGCGTAATGTGTGACAATCATCATCGCTTGTTTGAGTGCGATCAATTCAAGAAAGCAGCAGTAGACTTACGGCGGCAACTGGTCAAAAGTAAGAAGTTGTGTTTCAACTGCCTTTCAGACCAACATGCGGTGAAAAGATGCCAATCTAAGAAAAATTGCAAGCTCTGTCCGAAACGACATAACACTTTATTGCACATGGCAGACAGTGGATGCATTAAGCCAAAGTTAATAGAATCATCTTCGCCACAAGCGCACAACGCTCTTCTCTCCAACACTCAGGTACTACTTGCTACAGCAATTGTCGCAGTCAAAACCAATGAACGTATTACCGTAAAGCTGCGAGCATTACAGGACATTGGCTCACAGAAATCATTTATCAAGGAGTCTGCTGTGCGACTGCTGGAACTGCCGTGCAAACACTCCAAAATATCGATTGGGGGTATTGGGCTAAACACATCAGAAATTTGAGATTGGCAGATTCTGGTTTCCATCATCCATCACACATTGACATACTTCTTAGTGCCGACATATACGGTAGGATTTTGGACCGTGGTTTCATTCAAGGACAGCCATGTGCTCAAAAGACAAAGCTTGGTTGGGTTCTATTTGGATCAACGGCATGCACGCGCACAAAACCAGGCTCAACATCCTTTGTAGCTTATGAGGAGCTTGAATAACACCCTTAAACGATTTTGGGAGATTGAGCAGCCGTCTATAGCACATAAACAGACATCAGAAGACCTTGAAGTTGAGCAACATTACATCGAAAACCCCAACCGTCAACTAGATGGAACTTACACAGTCATGTTACCGTTCAATCCAAACGTTGATCAGAACAAGGACCTGAAGGAGTCAGTACGAATAGCATATATTCGATTCAGACAATTGGAGAAGCGTCTGTCTAGTCATCCTGAACGAAAGAAGGAATACCATGCCCCCATGGAGGAATACCTTAGACTTGGTCACATGGAGAAGGTACCCGACTATTTCATCCAAAACACGGATTGTTATTACTTACCCCATCATGAAGTTATACAGGAAACAAGCTCCACAACAAAGCTGCGGGTAGTTTTTAACGCGTCACAAAAATCATACGGATGCAAATCGTTAAATGATCTTCTCTAGGTTGGCCCTACAATACAATCGAACCTTCTGCATGTGTTATTAAGATGGTGCAATCATCGCTACGTTATTGCTGCCGATATAATGAAAATGTATCAAAAGATACGAGTCCACGAAAACGATCGAGAAAATCAGCGCATTCTGTGGAGATTTAGCACAAAGGAACCAATTGGGCATTACAGGCTGAAGACCGTGACATATGGTATAGCATGTGCCCCATTTTTAGCTATTCGCACACTTAAGCAATATGCAATTGACGAACGCGATGCACACTCTGAAGTTACCGACATAATCCCCCAAGATTTTTACGTGGACGATCGTATAAGTCTGATACACGAAGCCTCGAACCTCGCTGATTTTCCTTCAAGAGGGATCCAAGCAGAACAGCTGATTCACTCATCCTTATGGTGGAAGGGTCCAGAATGGCTAGCAAATCTAGAAATTTCAACAACATCAAATTTGGCACTTTCAGAAACAGAGCACAATGCCGTTGCAAATGAAATACGAACCGTTGGAATAGGAGCAACAGAGACCACCTAAGAGCCCGAGATATTCAGCAGGTACTCATTACTTCCAAAACTCTTGAAGGTTATAGCATACATACATCGATTCAAACATAATGCATCAAATAAAGACAACAAACGAGTGGGTTCTTTGACGATCGAGGAGCTACAGGGAGCAAAACCAACTGCATACAACTCTCTCAGCAGCATGCTTTTGCAAAAGAAATATCAACGTTGCGCAGTAGTTCACAAGTCACCAACAATAGTAGCCTTAAGCACGTTACTCCAATGACTGACTCCAATGGTATCCTCAGGACTGCCGGCAGACTACAGTTTGCGCCAATCGATGAAACTGGAAAACGTCCAGCTATACTTCGAAGAGATTCATTTGAAAAATTGGTCGTCTGACAAAATCATCTGAAAACATTACATGGAGGAGTACAGTTGGTTTTAGCAACACTGCAGCAAAAGTTTTTCATCATTAATGCACAATCATTGGTAAAAATGATCCTTCATGAATGCATTACGTCCTTCAAGACTATCGCTCCGCCAGAGAGCCAGCCAATTCCACCAAGATTGGAAATGGAAAAGTCTTTTGCACAAAAAGGCCTAGATTACACTAGGCCAATAACAATCAAATGGAACGCTGGACGCGGGACGAAAACCACTAAAGCCTTTATAGCTGTCTTCGTGTGCTTCTCTACCAAAGCTTTCCATTAAGAAGCTGTAAGCGATTTATCGACACCAGCGTGCATTGCCGCAATTCGAAGATTCATTGCGTGAAGAGGGAAATGCACCACCATATTTAGCGACTGGGGAAGCAACTTTGTGGGCTGGAACGACAATTACGCAAAGCATTTGCAGAGGTTTCAAAGCAATGCGAGGATCTTCTTATGAACGAAGAGATTCAGTGGAAGTTCATTCCTCCTAGAAGCCCACACTTTGGTAGACTCTGAGAAGCTGGAGCAAAATCAATGAAACGGCATTTAGTCAAGTCGATTGGAGAACGACTCTTAACCATCGACGAACTTTACACTCTCCTCGCTCAGATAGAAGCATGCTTGAACTCAAGGCCTCTTTGCGAAGTGAGCAGCGATCCAAGGGATCATTCGGCCATCACTTCTGGACACTTTTTAACAGGGAGTAACTTGTTCGTAATACCGACAATTGCATCTGACAAACATATCAGCAAAAAGTGGGAAATGGTCCAACAGATAAGGAACCATTTCTGGATCCGATGGAGACTCGAATACCTCAGCAGACTACAGCAATGAACGAAATAGATGAGCATCATACCCAATCTACAAGTCAGTGACATTGTGCTTCTAAAAACGGAAAACTTCCCATCAACTCGATGGCCGCTCGCAAGAACTGTGGAAGTACATCCAGGTGCTGATGGTATAGTTTGAGTTCTACCCATCAAAGTACATGGCAGAGTTACCAGGCACCCCGTGAACAAGATCTACCGCCTACCATTCGAGAACAACGCCCCAGATGTCCCAAAAGAATCACCTATCAAAGATCCCCCAACAGAAACTCCATCACTAACACTTGCATGAACAACACGCAAATATAAAAGATGCAAAATTAGACCCATTGGTGATACTTGGACAGAATACTCATCAAATCGTACGAAAAAACAACGGGTTGAGTCTTCGAAATCTCCACCAAAAACATCAACCACTTCTGGGTTAGCTACCAAACTTCTATACTCTCTGTTGGTAATCTGCTGCGTCTTTCCACACACATATAGCGCTAACAGTATTACTCAGCTGACAACAGGTTTATACATTGAACACCTCGGGAAAGCGCAAATACATAGAGGAGCGTTGAAAATGCAAATTCAGGTTCCTTGGAGTAATTTGAACTATGACCACACCAACGTACCAACTGTCGTGACGAAAATTCGAGGGCTTTGCTAATCTAGCACAACATTTGGATGAAGTCAAGGATGAAATTGGACGTAAAATGAACACGTCAAGATTTTCCCATCGGAGACAACGTCGCGGAGCATTAGGATTGTTGTTAACCGCTGTGTTTGGCGTAAACGATGAAGTGTACAACGATATCAACAGTCTGTCCGACAACCAGAAGAAAATAATTCGTTCCGTGGACAACCAAATTAAACTCATGCTCAAGGCAGTGAAGCCCTTAAACAGCACTTTAGGGAGAATAGACACACAGTTGAAGTGATTTCAAGCCCAACTCCAACGAGGTTTGGATCGTATCAACGAACTCAGTCATCGGTACAAAAGCTCAGACCACAATCAAATAAACAGCCTCATCCTTGCTACTTCAAGAGAGCAGAGAACTACTTGAGAGAAGTTTATCACAAATATTCGAGCATACTCGCAAGTCTGCCATCAAGAAAAGATATTTGGGATTGCATCAAAACCAGTAATGCCATCCATGACATTAACATAACGCAATCGTTACTTCCAGACCACATACAAGTCGTACTTCAGGTAGTAGAGCCCATTCAGTTCTTTATTGGCTTTCCTTCCAATTATTGATACACGCCCGTATGATATCATAAAACCGACACCAATCCCGGAGAAAATTAGCAACTTCATATTTCAAGCTGACTTACCGCCAAGGACTCTAGGAGTTAACTACATTCTGCAACAATACTTTGAAACCTCCTCTATCGACCTGCTTAAACTCTCTACCGACAAATATCTAGTAGATATTAGCGTTCTCTACGACGTAAACTCCAGCCCAAACTGCGTCATCAATGAAATACACAAAGTATACGGGAGACAACCATGTACAGCACACATGTTCAAACTGAACAATATTGTATGGGAGCAGCTTCATGACGCAAATACATGGATGTTCACAGCCCCAATAGCAACTCCTGGGCAAACGTCCTGCCAAGGTGACCGGAAAAACGTGGTACTAAATGGCACTGGTACCATTAAATTTTCACAAGAATGTAGCCTGAGTGGACAACTCGCTCTTTACTACCACATGGTCAGCTTTTACAAAGAATTTGTCGGTCTACATTCTTCCGCAACCACCCGTCATCAATCAAACCATCAACACACAAGACATCCCCAACCTCATAGCTTCAGACCGGAAAAAATCCGAAGCAGAAAATTAAGCTTCACGCTGGAGGAGGGGGGGGGGGGTGCTCCCTCGATCTATGTTCGAAATGGAGATTCGGTGAGAGAACTCGTTGACGACTTGGAAACAATGCTTACCCTATGCGAAAAAAAAAATTCGATTTCCATGCCATGGGAGGTGACTTCAATGCAAAGCATCCCTCATGGGGAAATATTGCATCTAATGGCTATGAAACCGCCTTCTCTAACTGGGTTCAATTAAATATGGATCTCATACTGATTGCCCTGAAAGAGCCTACCTTCCGCCGAAGCTTGTCTATTATTGACTTCTTCATCGTATCTGCCCACAGTTGGAAGAATTTCGAGTGTGGAGTTTTTGACGCACTTAACGCTGACCTTACGAGTGAAAAACAGTGTGAAACTTGAGGTTGCAGATCCTCATCTTTTCATTCTATACAAGCGAATCAATTGTACAGCAGTAAATGCTGACCATGAAGGAAAATTGAAAGGAATTTCGATCAATAGATTGAAAAATCTTTCCATTCCTGAAATTGATGAGGGAGTTGCATGTATAAATTAAACCCTGAATACGGTGTTACGAAATATAAATTAAACCCCAAAATCATTTCTAGAAGGGAACGACTCCTTGCACTCCAGCATTTTATTCGGAATATTACCAAGGATCCACTCCATGCGCTGAAGTACTGGTGGAAGGACTAAAGTAATGTAGATAACCAATGTAATTTATAAGCGTTAAGTAAATTTGATCTTTAGTATGTTCAATTTGAATTCTTGTTTATACTCAGATTGTAAGATTTGCACATTAATTGCGCGTCCTATTCAAGCACTTCATTTAGGTGAAACCCAGAAAAATTCGAACAAATGTAAATCATTAGCGTTACGTAAAGTTAGGCATTAATTATTAAGATAGAAGAAAAAAACAAACATAAGTTTCAATTGAAACACAACATAGCAGCAATTAAAGCCAAAAGGAATGTATGCCAAAATAAGCACGAATGGTTTCAGAGAGCCATCGAAAAAGGAAATGAAAAATGTATCATTTTATTAACACCTTTTAAATTTGTACTCGCAAAATCTTATAATCTGAATGCAGCAACAGCAATAGACTTGTCGAAAATTATTTGCAGGATTTTTCACGTGTATATTAAATTGTATTTAAAGAATATAGTCCAATGATTAATTCCAAATCGCATTTATGGCTGGAACTGCATTGCATGTTCGCTCGAATGCCTAGATGGATATTATGGATCGTTGCAGTTAATGTTGGTGAAAAATTATCATTGGATATATTAGAATTTGCAAAAGCAGATGGTTCTAAAAACAAGTCATTGATCGAGTAATTCTCAATGTTTGATTTAAAACTTCTTGAAACACGATCGTCTTTTTTGACCATCACTTTTCAACATTCGGCGGAGAAAAGAGCAGAGGAATTACTGAGTCAGAATTTTATCGCTTCTCATGAAACACTTATGAAAAGATTTGAAACGCGACTCATTTCAACTCATTCATATGAAACAAGTCGTAAATAAATCATAGCAGAATACCCTGAGAAATTTAAATTTCAAACATTCTGCAAGAAAAAAAAGCGGAATACTTTAACCAGGAAATCAACATAAGAAAGCGACATCTTGGTACTGGAGAAATACTAGAACATCATCAAATGCTCCTGAACAAAGTTTGAGCATTTTATGGGAAAATGACTGTCCTAATGTATAAAATCAAATAAGTAAAAGTAGAATTATCTCAAATTAAACAAAGTAAGCATCCTCTTAAAAAAAATGGTTAAATTATCTCTTGAATCCAAATGTACTTAATGGCAAATATATATTCAAAAGAAGTATTCGCATCGATACAATAAGAATGATTCGGTTACACCAAGCACGTACATGTACATAAATATTCACGGCGTCAATAACAGCGCATACAAAGTTCATTAAACTCGGACAGGGGATTGGATAGAGCCCGGCAAAAATGAAATTAAAAGTGTATTCTTGGCTGAATGGCGAACAAAACCTTCTTGTCAGCGCCGTACTGCGTCACAACATAATTGCCCTTCCAATTACACAACTAGCCTTTTTTCAACATACGTACCTCGATTTCATTGTCATTTCCATCGCAGACAAATTTGCGGGGTAAGCAGGCTACATTGTCGGCACAAAGAAATCATTCTGGAAATGAAAATGGTTGCTCCTTGCAATTCTCTTCATCTGAATGATCGAGGCAATCATTGTGGCCATCGCATTGATATGTGGCATCATCTTCACGACAAACACCCGTGCCAAAAGCTTGCGATGCTGGAGAATTGCTAAATGACAACAGTATTTATCAAATTAAGATATACTTACGAGATTCTCGGGCACATCACTTCGCGGACATGACGACGGTGGACACAATCACTTTAAAATAACTCGCGATGAACGTAAACATACGCGCAAGGAGTTACAAGCTGTAATAAACATAAGCAGACGAGCAGCCCCGTGGTGATCAGGAGTGGCTGCTCCTGAAGAGATAAGGTGGTCACCCCGTCGAAACTGCTTAGTTTGTTGTTTTACTAGTGTAAAGTAAACTGCATCCGTCAAGTTTCCATCCTTTAGGCAGAGATGAGTGGTTCACTTCAGCCACTTTAGCATCTTTAGGTTTGACATTCCCCTTGTAATGCAACGACCTTCTTCGGTGAAAGTAACGGTTGCTTTTTGTGTAATGTTTGCGTTTGTCTCAAGCCTCCGTGTCCGCTAACTTTAACGAGGCAAAACAATATTGAATTTCTGTAGAGTAGATTAATTGACACCTAATAGAACTTTTCTAAAGACAATAAAAATTGATCGGTGCGTCTTGTAGAGTAGAGTACGCGTGATAAATATTTTGTAGTGTAGCTTCGTGGCTCGACAAGAACCCGCCTCATATGATCCCGCAAATGCTAGTCGTCAAGCACGCGTACGCGGTCGTTAAGCGAAGCTAGTTAGCTAAGCTCGGTGTTGTTTTAGCTCGCTGACACTTGTGCCAGACCATCGGCACCCGTGTCCTACACGGACATTTCGAAATTCATTACAATGACGCCCAACGTGGGGCCCGAAGGGGAAACAACACCACTCTTCTTCGAGTTCTCACATTTTTAATTTTGCTGTCGGCAGATGAACCGATTCAATTTTTATTGTCGCCCTCACCATTTGATATTAACGTAGCATACTTTGGAGGGTTCCATAAAGTAAAGATAGAGTCACCGATAAACTCTCTTTTGGTGTTGTTTGTCTTGTCTTCAGTATAATAAGGTCTATAGCATCTTCTGGAGTTCTTCGTTCGTGGTGGCTCAGTCGCCTGAACATGCCGATGATGTTATAGAGTAGTGCGTCCCTTAATGTTACCAAAAGAAAGGTTTGCACATTTTTATACAGTTTGAACTCGGACAGTTCTAATTTTAAACAAACTGATGGTGCCAGGGGTTTTCAAATACATTGCTTGGAATTGCGTCAGTTTTTGCTTGGAGCTAATCTGATGACCGGCAGTGATAAAATCCGCATCATCAATTGGTCCTGACCGACGCCCGATTTGTTTTTATGATTGGTTAGCGGTTTTTATTAGCATACTTTCTTAGAAGACAGGGACTTGTATTCAAGGAGAGGGGCCTAAAATTATAACAACCATCTCTCCACTGCGGAAACAATTGTTTCTTCACTAGTGTAGAGCGAAATCCTTCAGTCTCTCCATGCCTGGGTCGGCATCGAAGAGACTGCCCTGTAATAAACAGAAGCAGTCGGGCAGCCCCGTGGTGATCAGGAGTGGCTGCTCCTGAAGAGATAAGGTGGTCACCCCGTCGAAACTGCTTAGTTTGTTGTTTCACTAGTGTAAAGTAAACTGCATCCGTCAAGTTTCCATCCTTTAGGCAGAGATGAGTGGTTCACTTCAGCCACTTTAGCATCTTTAGGTTTGACATTCCCCTTGTAATGCAACGACCTTCTTCGGTGAAAGTAACGGTTGCTTTTTGTGTAATGTTTGCGTTTGTTTCAAGCCTCCGTGTTCGCTAACTTTAACGAGGCAAAACAATATTGAATTTCTGTAGAGTAGATTAATTGACACCTAATAGAACTTTTCTAAAGACAATAAAAATTGATCGGTGCGTCTTGTAGAGTAGAGTACGCGTGATAAATATTTTGTAGTGTAGCTTCGTGGCTCGACAAGAACCCGCCTCATATGATCCCGCAAATGCTAGTCGTCAAGCACGCGTACGCGGTCGTTAAGCGAAGCTAGTTAGCTGAGCTCGGTGTTGTTTTAGCTCGCTGACACTTGTGCCAGACCATTGGCACCCGTGTCCTACACGGACATTTCGAAATTCATTACAATGGGGCCTCACGTTGGGCGTCATTTGTAATGATTTTCACATTTTTACGTCCAAACGCGGAACCGACCTCTCATCGGTTCTAGACGTTAAGTCTGAGTAGTGCCAACGGATGGTACCAACCGGTCAACCAATCCGTGCACCGTAACCCATTCACGCGGTGGCTGCTTGTCGGCCAGATAGTTCGGAGAGGATTTCGGTCGCGGGTCTCCGAATGGGTTACGCTCCTTTACATATTTTCAGCCACCTATACACGCCCGTTTTTAAACGTTTTACTACACAAAACCATACGGAGAAGAAACCTATTCTACGTTACTCCGTATTTCTTCATTAACCAGTCAAAAAATACAAAAGCTAATTTTTATTTCGCGTTCCCGAATTCCCGACGCGGTACCGAAAAGTATACTACTTTAACTCATCCCGACGAAAGCTACTCTAACGAAACGACAAAACAACAAAGGTACCGCGTACCGCGCACGACGCGAAACCGACCTCAGCGGATTTTTCTAAACCCTACCCTCGCGACGGCATACCTACCCTGCACTCACTTTCCCGCTGAAGAAAGAAGAACCATTGTAATGAATTTTGAAATGTCCGTGTAGGACACGGGTGCCGATGGTCTGGCACAAGTGTCAGCGAGCTAAAACAACACTGAGCTTAGCTAATTAGCTTCGCTTAACGACCGCGTACGCGTGCTTGACGACTAGCATTTGCGGGATCATATGAGGCGGGTTCTTGTCGAGCCACGAAGCTACACTACTAAATATTTATCACGCGTACTCTACTCTACAAGACGCACCGATCAATTTTTATTGTCTTTAGAAAAGTTCTATTAGGTGTCAATTAATCTACTCTACAGAAATTCAATATTGTTTTGCCTCGTTAAAGTTAGCGGACACGGAGGCTTGAGACAAACGCAAACATTACACAAAAAGCAACCGTTACTTTCACCGAAGAAGGTCGTTGCATTACAAGGGGAATGTCAAACCTAAAGATGTTAAAGTGGCTGAAGTGAACCACTCATCTCTGCCTAAAGGATGGAAACTTGACGGATGCAGTTTACTTTACACTAGTAAAACAACAAACTAAGCACGGGGTGACCACCTTATCTCTTCAGGAGCAGCCACTCCTGATCACCACGGGGCTGCTCGACTGCTTATGTTTATTACAGGGTGGGCATTTTCATTGATCGCCAGTGGCATTGTGTTTTGATGGCAACTGTGGGGGGGCATTGCCAGGGTTCGGGATCGGAATCACTTCGATTCCCGGGCGTAGGCGTCACATTACAAAGCATCAACACAACTGACACTACAATCAAAACAAAGCGGTAAGTCTGTATTGATAATGCAGTACTGTGCACGAAAGAAAAATGGCCACCAAGAGAAAACTGGGTTTGCGCCCGAGATGAACGCCACAAGGTTGAACAGCTGTGATGAATATTGTGGCCTTGAACTTGGGTTCTTCAACTCAAGTCCAAGAGCCTTTGGGCCAAGTTGATAAAAGAGCCAGCGACGATGGAAACGGTCTCTCTTTTACAGATACTTGGCCAACAAAGGACATCAAAAGGGCAGAACATCTTGCGAATCAACAAGTGGAGATCAACCCATTTTCAGAAGGGAAAATTGCTCGAGACAACCAGCAAAGGAAATCAATTCAGGCTACAGCGGCATATTGAGTTGAGGTGGGAGGATTTCAATCAACGATGGGGCCCCCAACGTAGGAAGTAAGAAAACTGTGTAAGACTGTGTAAGACCTTGATTGTTAATTTGAGAATAGTAATTTGCATTAAACCGGAAACATATTGGTTTATAATTTGATTTCCTATTTGAAATTTTCATGTTGCGTAAAGCGTTTCAGCAGTACTTTTGCGCGTAGAGTGCGAAGTGTTGGCAGAAGTCGTAAATTTGGCCTGGAGTGCGTTAGGATCCTTCCGTCGGAGATTTCAATCCACACAGACGTCCTCTTTAGTGGAAGTTGTTTTTTCCTTCCTTGGTGGCAGTTAGTTCTCTTTAGTGAAAATTAGTGGTGCTAGTCACCAGTGGTTATTCTGGTAAGAGGACCGTTTCAGGGAGACTCAAGCTCACCAATTGGCTCCTGGGGGGCAGTTCTAGGGTTAGCGAGAGGCGCTTACCTACCCCGTCACCACGGGCTAGTCAGAACCCTAAGGCCCCCAACCGAAATCGCATGTTGCAACGTAGCATCCCATTTTTAACGTAACATCTTGACGCCCAACGTTCATTGGGGTAAAGTAATCGCGAATCAAGTCAAGTAAAGATTATCGTAAAAGTGCTTGATCAGTGCCAGAAAGAAGTGAAGTAATAGTGTCTTATTGCGGGAGTGTGATATTTTTACTAGCGACCTAGTGAAAGAAGTAAAGTGATAGTGTCTCATTGCTTAGTGAAAGAAGTGAAGTGATAGTGTCTCATTGCGGCAGTGTGATATTTTCACTAGCGACTTGGTGAATAAGCGCAAGTGTTGAAATTACAAGGGAGTGAAATCCTTCCAAAATTGGTGTAATTGCTTAGCCACTAGCGGTTTATTTCAGAAAATGGCTCCGTCTTGCATCGAACGTCATACGATTTTGATTGTACAGACCAATCAAGTACCTCAGGACTACGAGAGAGGAAAGAAAATGATAAAACAGGAAAAACAACCGAGGGGAGTTTGAAAAATAATAAATTGAAGTGCGTACCGGGAAAGGGAAGCCAATCCCCTCGGAAAAGGAGCCCCAGCTAGTTTTCTGCTGAAGTCTCAGACGCTTTTTATTTCAAGGACCAGGTGCGTGAAAAATTTCAGTATTTCAACTCTAACACTGACCTCACCAACTACCGACTGCTTCGTGAATAAGCAAAAAAAGCCGGTTAAGAACGCAATGCGATCTTATTATTATATGATTGAAACATTAGTGCAATCTAATAGTCCTAAGCCCTTTTGGACATACATATATTCTCTGAAAACAACATCCCATAACTCTAATATCTTCTCATAGCGTAACTGCCAAGCTTCTGATGGGCAAGTTATCTGTGACCTTTTTGCTCTATTTTATACCTGCATATTTAAGGTTTCGAACCCCATTATATACTCATCGTGTCCTTCTCCTTCCCCTATTATGCATTCTATCGTGACCTCTCTATCGGAAATTGAAAATGTACTGCTTACTTTTGACATTAATGGTGGTCCGGGTCCTGATGGAATACCAAATCTGTTCGTAAAGTCATTATCTTCTTCATTATCTACCCCATTATCAATTATTTTCAATATTAGCCTTTCTTCCTCCTGCTTTCCCGACGTTTGGAAGCATACTAACATCTTTCCGATCCATAAGTCCGGAGATCGTAGTGAAATCTAAAACTATCGACCGATTTCTTTGCTATCTTGTTTCGGCAAGCTCCTTGAGCGAATTGTGCATAACAGTACGTACGATGACATCAGTATCCTGTTTGCAAATGAACAACATGGCTTCATTAAAGGTCGTTCGACAGTATCTAATTTGTTAGAACTTACGAATACCATCTCTCTTGCTTTCGACAAGACCCAGCAAGTCGATGTCATATACACCGATTTTGCTAAAACCTTTGGCAATGTTGATCACGGCCTTTTGGCTAACAAACTCCGATCGTTCCGCGTTTCCGACTCAATCCTCCTTTGGATCTTATCCTTCTTATCGCACCGTTGCATGGAATAATTTTTCTTCGTCGGACTCATTTAGCCCAAAATCTGATGTTCCCCAAGGATTAATTTTAGGCCCTTTGCTATTCAACATATTCATTAATGATCTTCCCCAATGCCTGTCCTCTAATTGTCTTCTTTAGGCTGATGATTTAAAAATTCATCGTTCGATTAACTCCAGCAAAGACTGCTCATACCTTCAAAATGATCTTGACAATCTCCAAAATTGGTGTCAAGGTAATTTACTTCCTCTTAACATTTCAAAATGTTGTCACATGTGATTCACCAACAGAATCCATCCAGTTTTATATGAATACCAGATTAAGGGATTGCTGCTCGTACTTGTGGACAAATTTAAAGATTTGGGAGTATTATTTGACCCAGGTTTGAAATTTAACATCCATATTTCATGCATAAGCACTAGAGCTTCATGTACCGCTGGTTTTATTTTACGATCCTCCTGCAAGTCTTTTACATTTCAACCAGCGCCCATCTATTTGTACTTCTAGCCCGGTCAATCCTTGAGTATGCCTCCCAAGTATGGTCTCCTCACTGTACGAATCTATCGGATGCTGTTGAAACTGTACAGCGTAAATTCACACATTCTCTATTCTACACATATAAACTCACTCAAAAAAAGGAGAGAACTTTTAGACCTGTGTTGCATATTTAAATTATATCACGGTATTCTTTCATCCAACTTTCAGGAAAGGCTTTATATACGTCCCACTTCAAGAACGCGTTCAACTGACATATTTATTGTGCCCTTTGCTCGTATCGATATTTATTTTTATTCATTTTTAGTACTCGTATCACGTCGTTACAATGAGCTCCAGCTGGGTCCCCTGCCACATTCCTTAAACGCTTTTAATAAAAGCATATTGCATAATATTCTCCTTGGCTCCCAATAGTTTATTAGTATTTTACATTCTTGTTTTTTTTTCATATTTCTCATTGCTCACTTTGTATTGTATTATATTTCATTACCTATTTTGTAATTGGATTCATGGATGTGTAAAATAGTGTAAATAAATAAATAAATCAATAAAAAATGGAAAGTGAAAATAAGTTGTTTTCTTTTAGCTAAGTAGTATAAGAAAAAGAATTAATTTAAAACAGCGAATTTTGTCGTTTTATTTGATTGGGCTAAGTCGATTTTTATTAAGGGGAAAAATACACAATAAACTGTCTCGTACTACCAATATTTTGGTTGATACGTTGTCCAAGGACGAATTGACGTATGAGTTCTGCATACAAGACGAATCACTACAAACAGCCGACGAAATGAGGAGGGACTTACGGGCGGCATTACGGGTAGAGCTAGCGATGGATACAAGTATGGTGGAAACCAAACATTATTCATACACACCTAGCGAAGACCTTGAGGCCGTTCGCAATACGATATTGGAAATTCGTTCACTGATGGAGAAGTTCGAAGGCGCTACAGATAGCAGTGACTTCTTGAAAATCAAGACACAAATTGAATTTGAACTTAGACGCATAATCAACATTCAGGCGGAGGAAGTCGATCAGGAATAGGAGTCAAGCAAACTTAAAGGTAAGCTTATGATGATTATGGGAGAACTGCTCCTGAAAGCAGAGGGTGATGACGGAGAAGGAAAGGATTTGGAAAGCGCTGTCAACATAATCCCTGCTGGTGTTAGTAGAATGACTAAGCTTGGTATAAAGCTTCGAATGGGGGGAACCAAAACTGGAGAGGTAAGGGAAGAAGAAAGGATGAAATGAGGTCACGAAGAAGAGGAATGGTCCCCAGAAACTCCAGGAATGCCAGCAAGATTTACATTACGAGAGTTTTCGACTCCCGTAGCAGAACAGGTGGTGCATAAATTGCCGGATGTCTCCAAATGGGGAGTGAGGTTCTCCTGCAACCACTCTGGGTCTGTCAATGCTTTCTTAGAACGAGTCGAGGAGCTAAGAGTGGCAAATGCAGTCAGCAAATCTCAGCTGTTTAGAATGGCAGCTGAGTTATTTGCAGGGACAGCCCTGGTTTGGTTTCGCTCAGCTCGAGAGTGCGTGGCCAGTTGGGACGAGTTATATCGCGAGTTACGGGAGGAGTTTTTGCCTCAGAATTATGATAATCTCTTGTATGAGGAAATTCGCCACAGAACGCAAGGGAAACATGAATCAATCGGGGTTTACTTTATGGTAATTGATAGGCTATTTCGGCGGCTGACGGAACCTTGCTCGGAAAGACGAAAGTTAAAGGTCCTTCGGAGCAACATCACTCCATTCTACCAGCAGCAACTGTCTATGCGAACTATAGCGTCAATGGCGGAGCGAATTAATATGGGTCGCACGCTGGAGGAAACACGAGCATCGGTGGAAGCTTTTGTGCCTCCACATGGTCGTAGAATAACCCGGTTATTAGAACCGGACCTGGCCTATGCTGAAATGCTGATATTAAGCGAGACCCACACCTCTGGTGGGGCAACACGGGGATCCTGTTGGACTTGTGGCAGTCGGGAACATTTTGCCCGAGAATGCAAGAAAGGTCGACGTTGTTATGGGTGTGGGAAGTAAAGAGTCATACGATCTAGCTGCCCAACTTGTTCTCCTCCTCAAGCGACACCAAAGGAGGAACAATCTTCGCCGAATCCGTTGGGAAATGGAAACCGTGCTCACTAGGCGGCGGGGAGAGCACGGGGATAAAGGCTGAATTCGCCGTCCAAGAGGGAATATTGAGCTATGCACTGGAAAGGGTACCGGATGACAACCGGCCAAATTTAAGAGTGCAAATTTTCGAACTACCATTGTTGGGCCTAGTCGGCTCGGGGCAATACCCTCAATTCTTGGTGGGGAAACCTGGGAGAGGCTAAAGGCTCGTGGCATGGAAGTGAATCCAGCGGAACAAGTCTCAATGAAGATGGCTAATAATGCCAGGGCAAAAATAGAAGGGGAAGCTTGGGTGCCCCTCACAGTCAAAGGCCATACAAAGTGGATGCCGATGCTGGTTCTGCCAGCTTATACTGGGGGTGGACTTTTTACGGTTGAACGGGGTTTTTCTGAATCTTAAGGGTGAGTCTTAGAAGTTTGCCGTCACAGCTACCCTGGAAGCGCTGGAAGCGAGATCCCGGCTGACGAAACCAGAGGAGGAAGAACTTCAAAGGTTGATAGAGGAGGAGTTTGAGCTGATGAGGGAAGGCTTTGGTTGCACAAGCGTGGTAGAACATGAAATTAGAACCAACTCTCCACCTATAAACCAACGATACTATCCCGTTTCGGCTGCCGTCCAGCAACACATCAATGCTGAGCTGAACGAAATGCTTGAGTTAGGGGTTTTTGAACCTTCCTCTAGTGCTTGGTCATCCCCGATCCTACTAGTCAAGAAGAAAGATGGAAAATACCGTTTCTGCGTTGACTATCAAAAACCAAACAAGGTATCGGACCGAGACGCATATCCTACCCCGTATGTATCTGCTACGCTAGATAAGCTCCGAAACGCCAAATATTTGTCTACTCTAGAAATCAAGTCTACGTATTGGCAGGTTCCGATGGCCGAGAAATCAAAACCTTTTACGGCATTCACTATTCTAGGTAGGGATATATTTCAGTTCAAACGCATGCCGTTTGGTCTTCATAATACCCCTGCTACATGGCAACGATTGGTAGACCAAATACTGGGACCAGAGTTGGAGCCTTACATATTCGTCTGCCTAGATGATGTAATCGTAGTCACTTCAGAGTTCAGGACCCATTCGCGAGAAGTGCTACGCTGGTTGATTGAAACAGGACTTCGAGTATCTCGCGAAAAATGTGAGTTTTATCGCCCGCAACTTAAATATCTAGGGTACGTGGTGGACAACAGAGGGCTACGTGTAGATCCAGATGAATTGGATTCTTTGCTGAACATCCCACAACCTACAAACGTGAAGAAAGTGCGGCAATTCGTGGGCATGGTATCGTGGTACCGTCGATTTATACCAGATCACGCCACACTAACTGCTCCACTGACTGATTTGCTGAGGAAAAATCGAAAATTTGTGTGGACTGCCGAATGCGAGGAGCCTTTTCTGCGTTGTGAAATGAAGGTATCCACAGCAGCAATCCTCACATGCCCTGATTTCACCAAGCCCTTCAAAGTTCAAACCGATGCTTCTAATACAGGGCTGAGGGCAGTGCTGAGTCAAGAGGATGCAGAGGGCGAGAAGGTAGTCTGCTACCTCACCCGTAGCTTGACAAAAGCAGAGAAGAAGTACTCGACCACGGAAAAAGAATGTTTAGCGGTCCTGTGAGCAGTAGAAAAACTGCGCCCATATTTAGTTCAGTGTGATCATGGATCACCATTCGTTGGTCTGGTTTAACAACCTTAAAGATCCAAACGGACGGTTGGCGAGATGGGCTGTTCAACTCCAGCAGTTTGACTTCGATGTCCTGCATAGGAAGGGCAAGGAGCAACTCGTACCAGATGTCTTTTCACGGTCAGTCCCCGAGGTCGATGTCATCCTGGCAGAGATGAACAGAGGAGATAAGTGGTTGGAAAGGATGATTTTGGACGTGGAGAGAGAGCTACAAAACTTTCCGGACTGGAGGGTGGGACACGGACAACTGTGGAAGCACCTCACGGGCAGGTACCCAAATTAGGTGGTAATAGCTGGAAATGGGTGATACCCAAGGGTGAGCGGGGGAAGGTACTCCGACAGTGTCACGACGATCCAAAGGCAGTTCATATGGAAGCTGGCAGAACATACGATCGTGTGCTGCAAAGGTGCTTTTGGCCCAAAATGAGAGCCGATATTAAACGATATGTCACATGATTCCAGATCTCTAAGTCGACTAAAGTGGAACGAAGACGCACGTATGGCCCAATGGTTTCTAGGGAAGGCCAGGCGAAGGAGCCCTGGACGATAATATCCGTTGATTTGATAGGTCCCTTACCTCGTTCAACCCTAGGGAATTGCTACGTAGTAACCATCGTGGATTACTTTGGCAAGTTCCCGCTTATCTTCCCGCTCCGTCAAGCACACAGAAAAACAATTGCACCAATATTGAACAAGTATTTTTATTATTTGGGGAACCCGCGGTCGTAATTAGCAACAACAGGATTCAATCCCGCTCTAAAGAGTTGCAGAGATTGGTCACTACGTATGGTACTTAGATTCAATACACGGCTTATTATCATCCCCAGGCTAATCCCACAGAACGGGTGAGCTAAACAATCAAAAGGATGCTGAAATCATACGTTAATTATGGGATAAAGAAATATCAAAAATTGGGTGTGCTCTTCGAATTTATACTCACGGTGACACCATATTTTGTAAACTTCGGATGCGAAATGGTGACTTTGAGGAAAGACCTTCACCTAATAGAGGAAGAGGAGGTTCGAAATGGTCCAAGGTTACGAGAGAGTTTGATAGCCAAAATGCGTGAGGAAGTTAAGGAATGCATGAGAAAGGCGGCAAAGCAAAGCTCACAAAAATACAACCTTCGAAAGCGGACTCTACCATTCTAGGTGAACGATATGATTTGGAGACGAAACTTCGCTCATTCGGATGCCGCAAATTATTTTTCCGCGAAGCTGGCACCAGAATATTTAGGGCTTTTTAGAATCCAAAGGAAGGAGTTAACGTCTACCTATCGACTGGTTACTCGAGCAGGAGATGAGGCGCGTCTAAATCGGTCTCTCATCTCATAGCGATGGAATAGTAGAAGTTAGGGGTGTAAATAAGGTGCCCAGACAAGAATAAATTAAGATCTAAATGGACATCAAAAGAAAAGACATGGAAAAGAAAATGAAACAGTTACCTTTGAAGAGAGATTAACGGCAAACCACTTAAGTCCTCCTGAAGTTGCGTTTCTTTTTTTTATCGTAGGGGTACGGTTCATAATTGTTTCGGTAGTGTGTCTCCAGTTGTTTGGTTGGTTGCTAAAAGTGAGTAGAATCGGATTATTGCACCTGTGGTACCTCGTGACTGGGAGGTTGAACAGGGTAATCGGGGCGACTTAGATGGGAATCTTTCTTTAATTCTTTTAGGGTTTAGAGGTAGGCTGAATGAGTGGAGTAAAATGTCAGAGGTAAATAGAGTGATTTTTTGTGGTAGGAGTTAATACCCTGACAAAGAAAAAAAGGTCATTACCAGAGTTTCGAGGATGCTTCTCTTTACATATTTCTCCTCTTCCCTTCTTATTTTTTGTTTACGAGTCACTTCCTTCACGACTTCCAAAGTCCCTTGTCGTAGGTGATGGGGCTGAAATCAAGATGTTGCAAATAGATTGGCTTTGGATTCAAGTCAGATACATGCATTGAAGTATGAAGCAGTAGGATAAAGGTCTAGTGAAGTTAGTAGTGGAAGGAATTATAGCTTAAATTACGAAGTAGTAGAATAAAGGTCTAGTGAAGTTAGTAGTGGTAGGAATAATAGCTTAAATTACGATGAGTCGCTCAACATGTTGGTTGGTATTAGCAAGTAAGCAAACGCGGGTTTCAGCGAGTAAGAAAGTGGGCAAAAACTAGTTTTGTAGGAATTATAATACAATAAAGTCAAGTGCAACAATATCCTTTTTCCCTTCTTAGAATAGTGTATTGACTTTAGTAGCAGTTACGTTTTTATTAGCGATATTTCCAAGAGTCGGTTGTAATCTCAAGTAGCCTCCATTCTTTTCTTTGCGTAGAACTGCGAGGCATACATCTACCCTACGCATACTGTCAGTAGGGCGACTGGTTCTACTTGCAGCATCACGCTGTGAACATTACGGTTGATCTGGTAATACTCGTAGTAATATGCGGAAACACCCCAGAATTCTCCTCCCAGAAATTTAAATACCTAGCTGCTCCAGCAACTAGGTATTTAAATTTTGAGTAGATTAAGAAGAATTGGGGCTAGTAAGGTTAAACTAGTCTCTCCTGAAACGGTTAACTAACTCCCAAGCACGGAAGATAATGTATTGGAAGAGTGCATTTCGGGGAAACCTATTTCAGGTAGGGGAAGAATGTTACGAAATATAAATTACCATTCCTAGAAGGGAACGACTCCTTGCACTCCAACATTTTATTCGGTATATTACCAAGGAACAACTCAACGCACTGGAATACTGGTGGGAAGGACTAAAGTAATGTTAGGATAACCAATGTAATTTATTAGCGTTAAGTAAATTTGATCTTTAGTATGCTCAATTAGAATTCTTTTTCATACTCATATTGTAAAATTTGCACATGAATTGCGCGTCTTATTCAAGCACTTCATTTAAGTGAAATCCAGAAAAATTCGAACCAATGTAAATCATTCGCGTTAAGTAATTTAAGGCATTAATTACTAAGCGAAAAAAAAAAAACAAATATAAGTTTCAATTGAAACACAACATAGCAGCAATTAAAGCCAAAAGGAATGTATGCCAAAATAAGCACGATTGGTTTCAGAGAGCCATCGAAAAAGGAAATGAAAAATGTATAAATTTATTAACACCTTTTAAATTTGGACTCGCAAAATCATATAATCTGACTGCAGCAACAGCAATAGACTCGTCGAAAAATTATTTGCAGGATATCTCACGTGTATATTAAATTATATTTAAAGAATATAGTCCAATGACTAGTTCCAAATCGCACTTATGGCTAGATCTGTATTCCATGTTCGTTCGAATGCCTAGATGGATATTATGGATCGTTGCAGTTAATGTTGGTGAAAAATTATCATTTGATATATTAGAATTTGCAAAAGCAGACGGTTCTAAAAACAATTCATTGATCGAGAAATTCTCAATGTTTGATTTAAAACTTCTTGAAACACGATCGTCTTTTTTGACCATCACTCTTCAACATTCGGTGGAAAAAAGAGCAGAGGAATTACTGAGTCAGAATTTTATCGCTTCTCATGAAACAATTATGAAAAGATTTGAAACGCGACTCATTTTAACTCATTCGTATGAAACAAATCGTAAAGAAATCATAACAGAATACCCTGAGAAATTTAAACTTCAAACATTCTGCAAGAAAAAAAGCGGAATACTTTAACCAGGACATCAACATATGAAAGCGACATCTTGGTGCTGGAGAAATACTAGAACACCATCAAATACTCCTGAATAAAGTTAGAGCATTTTATGGGGAAATTACTGTCCTAATGTATAAAATTAAACAAGTTAAACCATCCTCTCAAAAAAATCGTTAAATTACCTTTTGAATGCAAATGTACTTAATGGCAAATATACATTCAAAAGAAGTATTTGCATCGACACAATAAGAACGATTCGGTTACACCAAGTACGTACATGTACATAAATATTCACGGCGTCAATCACAGCGCATACAAAGTTCATTAGATTCGGACAGGGGATTGGGTAGAGCCCGGCAAAAATGAAATTAAAAGTGTACTCTTGGCTGAATGACGAACGAGACCTCCTTCTCAGCACCTCACTGCGTCACAACATAATTGCCCTTCCAATTACACAACTAGCCTAACTTTGATGGATCAACGTACGTACCTCGATAACATTGTCATTTCCATCGAAGACAAATTTGTGCGGTAAACAGGCTACATTGTTGGCACCAAAAAACCATTCTGGAATTGAACATGGTCCTTCTTCTTAGCACTACAGCCCCTTTCGGGCCTTCGCTTCCTGCAAGCAGCGCCTCCAAGTGTCTCGGCCCGTTGACCGCGTCTTCCAATTCCGAAACCCGAGCAGCGATGAACTGTCTTCATCGACCGAGCCAGACCAGCGTTTCCTCGGTTTCGCCACTGGCCGCCGGCCTTCAGTTCTCCCAACGAATACCTTCTTGGGTATCCGTTGTTCGTCCATACGATTGATGTGTCCAGCCCATTGCAGCTTCCGCAGTCTTACAATCCTTGAGACCTTCGGCTCGTCAAAAATTTCATACAGCTCATGGTTGTATCGAATTCGCCGTTGGTCCCCGTCTAGCTTCGCTCCGATTATTCGCATCAGGACCCGTCGCTCAAAGGGGTTCAAAACATTTTCGGACGCTTGGGTTAGGGTCCACGTTTCACAGCCATAGCATGAGACAGGTCTTATCACAGATTTGTATACTTAGAGCTTTGTTTTCCTGTGTATGCAGCTGGTCTTCAAGATCATCAATACTGAATAGAATATTTTATTTGCGAGCTGTATTCTTCAGCGTATTTCGTCCCTTTCATTGCCCGTTTTCGTTATTTTAATGCCTAAATACACAAATTCGCTAACATTCTTCTCTGCTGTATCGCCAAGTGTGATGTTTTGGGTGTTTGAGGTATTTTTGAACATGGTTGCTCCTTGCAATTCTCTTCATCTGAATGATCGAGGCAATCGTTGTGGCCATTGCATTGATATCTGGCATCGATGCAGTTTCTATCTTTATATCGGAATTCACGACAATTCACGACAAACACCCATGCCAAAAACTTGCGACGCTGAAAAATTGCTAAATGAGAAGAGTATCTATCAAATTAAGATATACTTACGAGATTCTCGGGCTGATCGCCCGACACATCCCTTTGCGGACACAACTACGGCGGACACAATCACTTTAAAATAACTCGCGATGAACGTAAACATACGCGCACGGAGTCACAAGCATCAACACAACTGACACTACATTCAAAACAAATCGGTAAGGCTGTTATTGATAATACAGTACTGTGCGCGAAAGAAAGATGGCCACCAAAAAAAACTGGGTTTGCACCCGAAATAAACGCTGCAAGCTTGAGCAGCCATGATGAATGTTGTGGCCTTGAACTTGGGTTCTTTAACGCAAGTTAAAGATCCATTGGGCCAAGTTGATAAAAGAGCCAGCGACGATGGAAACGAGTTCTCTTTTACAGATACTTGGCCAACAAAGGACATCGAAAGGGCAGAACATCTTGCGAATCAACAAGTGGGGATCAACTCATTTTCAGAAGAAAAATTGCTCGAGACAACCAGCGAAGGAAATCGATTCAGGCTACAGCGGCATATTGAGTTGAGGTGCAAGAATTTCAATCATCGATGGGGTGTTACGGATGACCAGCTTTCACCCGGAGTCCACACCACGACCACTAAGGAGATCGGGATGCATGTCATTAACACACCCCAACCCCGCTTGAGCGTCGAGGTAACAGTTGACCCATTGTATTTTTGGTCTTAACTTTAACACAAATACTTTCATACAAAAGAAAAATGTTATTGTTGTATAACAAGTAATGTTACTTATCAGTCGAGCTGGAGTAGGGCGTTTAACTTAGGTATGAAGCAAACGGCAGCAACGGATGACGAACGACATCAGAAGGGGGCCGGTCGACCATCACTCTTCCCAACAAGGATAGCCTATGGCAACGCATCTAACGCAAGCGCTCCACAAAGGCTATCACCGACTCGGAAGGCGTTTAAGGGGCCCACTCCTGGTCACCGCACCAGATGGATAATGCATCCGGAACCACCGCACCAGATGGATCAACACCACCAGCATCAGGGCAGTAAAAAAAAATCAAAGCCGAAATCAAATGTAATATCAACATCAAAACCGTGGCGGGATGCATCGCGCAAACGGTAACATAAACATGCGAGGCTATCGCAGTCGTGTACGAATGCAAAAACTTACCTCAAGGGAATTGTCGGCTCCAACTTACACTTCCCTGACTGTGTCTCTGGTGCGACGCCAAAACGAGGCGACTCCCAAGTTGGTCAATATTCACGATGTAATACAGGCATCACGACCAGGTACACATATCACCTGTACTGCGCTCAAGTCGACCGACATTCGGAAATTGCCAAGCCTTTTCACCAAAATCCTGACACGCAGCTTGTTGTGACGAGCAAACCACACACTCGCAACATATTAGCGATAACGCGGCGAAATGAAGCGGACAAACATTTCTTTCGGGGACACTAGTTTAGGATCAGCGACTGTATGCAGGACGTGCAATTCTTGCGACATTTCCAGGACGGAAACACAATTTAAATGTCATTCGGCGATGACATTCTGCGATGTTCTAGTGACCCACATATTGGGACTGGCCAGCCAAGGCCTTCATACTCTGGCCCGCCACAAATACTGTGACGACAAAGTGAGTGGAAAAAACAACCAAAAAATCATCATGTTGTGTCGTCACTGTTTGGTAAAAAAAGACAACAAAAAGCACAAAAATCTACCATGATGTTTTCATTGACATTTTGCGTTTGACAATGAAAATGACAATTAAAAAGTGATGGCATCTCGCATCTCAATTAAAAAGTGGTGGCATCTCAAGACTTGCTAAGTTTTAAGAAGTTCACCCCCGTTTACGGAGAAAGTGCGAACCGTCCAGCAACTGCTGAAATTAGTGTCAATTCGCCGCAATGGTCACCGGTTCGAGGGATCCACTACAAGATCTGATTGATGACATGTCTGCAAGTGCCAGTGCTCTTAATCTCAAGACTTCCTAAGATTTAATCTCAAGACTTGCTAAGTTTTAAGAAGTTCACCCCCGTTCACAGAGAAAGTGCGAACCGGCCAGCAACTGCTGAAATTAGTGTCAATTTGTCGCAAAGGTCACCGGTTCGAGCGATCCACTGCAAGATCTGATTGATGACATGTCTGCAAGTGCCAGCGCTCTTAAGGCGCAAGAAGTACCAACAACTAAAGGAGGCGACAAGGATATAGCATATGCATTCCTAACCATCGAGTATTATCAACAGTTTTTCAACGTCGACACATTGATGGTGCTCGACAGACTCCCTAGTTCTGTAATTCCTAGACGCGCTCTTTCCAACTATTTGAAGTCTGACAAATGCTGATATTACGCTACCTGACATCAATGGGCGAGTATCAGGAGGTACGTACGCAGATTTCAGATTGTTGAAAGTTCCACATCCTCGTGTGGCTGCCACAGGAGTTTCCATTACACTTTACTACTTGGCATACTGCGAAGATGCCATGGAACGCATTTGTACAATGCCCCACGCAATTATTACAGAATTAATCAAATTTGCATTGTGGCTGTTAGGACGTTCTCATGATTCTGGCCGATGTCATGCAACCATGTTGTTTGGATTGTGTTTCCAATTTAAAGTAATATTGGACGAATTCGATCGGCAGGACGGTCTACGGCAACTTTACAACGTGGTAAGTTTCTTTATTCAGAAATGATGATTTGCATTTGATTTTTTCATGTTACTTTAGATATCAATACTACCAATTCTTGCTGATTATGATGACCCTCCATCTTTGAATGACGATGAAGAATGTGCTGCCAGGCAATTGGTTCGTCATGTCTGCGTCTCTCTAAAGAAATACATGAAAAGTCATTTGTATTTCAAATATACACACTTTATGAGGCAACAGTGCCCGAATATGGCTACAGAGCAGCCCTCTTTCAAAGCAAGTAAATGCACTTTAGAACAAATAAGCGAACAAGTGAGAACTCTACAGGAAAATTTGCCACCTAAAGCCCGTTGGGGGCCTGTTGATCAAATATTGCATTTGCGTGGGGTGACGCTATTACTCAGAATTATCGCTTATTCGTATGAATGGAACAGTGGCAGGTATGTCTATTTCCTCAGTGAGTAGTAAATACGTTATATCATTCTATGTTGCAGAGCTGAGACTGTTCGGTCGGCATGAGATGTTTTATCAAATTGCTGTGTGACCCCTCGAGTCTTCAATGTTTTCTGCGAATTATTAGAATTTCCAGACAACAGTTCTGCTAGAATCAATACGATCTTAGGTGCAGCAATTGGAGAAATCGTCACTGACGCTGAAGTGCAAAAGGCAGCACTTGCTGTTTTGGTCCATTGCGTCTGTGCGCCAACATTAAGGGTACATTTTGGTTTCTATAGGGCGTTTTTACTTTCGTCATTTCAACAGTCGTGAAAATTTACACACTGAATCTTCTATGCCTGCTGAACAAGAAAAGTCAATTCAGGCTGTCCTCCGTGACCGGGTTATATCACCATAACACTTCAAAGAAGTTCAGGACTAATGTTAAATTTGTTTGGAAGTAAAATTCATAATATTTGAAGAGATAACATTCAATAATACTGTCGATGACAAAAAATTGTTACCAGAGTATTTTCTGCCCTTTTTTTCAGGCAAATGGTTGCAGTATCCTGGCAACCATTTAGAGAGAAGAACACGTTTAGGCAATAATTTTTTGTGATAGACAATATTATTGATTGGAATCTCTTGAATCAAAACGGTACAAATTACAATTAGTCCTCAACTTCTTTGAAATGTTATGGTGGTATTACCCGGCCATGGAGGACTGCCAGAATGAATTTTCTTGTTCAGCTGGCATAGGTGTGTAAATTTTCACGACTGTTGAAATGACCAAAGTTAAAAATGTTACTAGCTCTTCGTCTATTACTATTCGTATTATTTACTCTAGTAAAAAAACTGTTAATGTTCATGCTAATATTTATTAATTTAAAAACCTTAGCACATAAAGAAAAAGTTCTAACATTTAATGTTCATTTTATTCATTAAAAAGTAGTCAAGAGCCAGAAAATAGTATGTTTCATTTACATCAATTTTTAATAAAAATATGAATGCTTTTTAATAAAAATATGAATGCTTAAAACATTGCTAAATTGTACATCGTTAGGTTCAAATTCAAATGCGCTTTATTAATGAAATCATTATAAAATTTAAAAGAACATAAAGCTAGTCCAAAACTAGAAATGAATCTAACAAAACGTAATGGCCCAATTGGCACTCTAAATTTAAACAATATCGATATTCAAAATTAATCTCAAAAACATTATTTAAAATTCATCAAATTAATATTATTACATATGTTGAATTAATTGGAAAAAATGTATAGTTAGGTTTGAACACAACACAAACGCCAGTGGGATCAGATATTGCTCATCATTTCCCGTTTGGATGAAGGGATGCTGGATATGGGTTCCACATCACAGAGGGCAAACACAAGACACATACTGAAAGAAGGAAGAAACATTAAAGGAATACATAATGGTTGTTAAATTTGATAAATTACATATGTACCTATCCCGAATTAATTAATATGTAAACTGGCTATAAAAACGTAAGTATGGTAAACATTAAATTATATCTACATACATTGTTCTCCCTAAAGCTCATTACAATAAAATAATACACTTAATTGTTTATTTACGAAGGATTTAAAAGCATATTACACCCAGTGAACGCATGAGTAGCGCAGCATTTTAGTTGAAAGTAGCTAGTTTACGTTTCGACGATCTTTGAAATATATCGCTCTTTGCTTTACTGTAATTATTCAAAAATATATTTGACCATGTTGAAGAGAATTTTTTAATGTGAATTAACCATGGTCCTTTGCAATCACTGCATATTTCTTCCGTAAACATATCTAATTTATTAATCAATAAAGTTATTAAAAATGATTTTGGAAATCTTAGCATAAGGAATTGTTTTTCAAAATCACGCAAAACTAGAGTCTGAAATGTTTGAAATGCCATAACAGACATATCTATGCATACATCTGAAGGACTTTTCAACCAACCGCGGTTAAGAGCATTAAAAAATAAAAGATTTTCATCATGTTCGATTTCTAATTCTCTTTCCGTACAAAAGATATTACGACATGTGAAACACTGAGTTTTTTCAATAACTGTACGGGCAACATATCCGGCTACGTAAATTAAACTGTTTCTACTTTCACTATCTACATCAATTAAAATACTGCGCTGAATCACTTTATCAATTAATTCAAAGTCACTGGTGTCAACTTCAGATGTCCATGTTTCAGCAAAATTAACTTTAAGATTGCGCAAAGAAACAGCTCCCTTATTACTCGAATTAATTTTTAAAAACGATGATATTTTTAATTTTCTTTCGGACTCTAAAATTTGTTGCACCGATATATTATGATTTGATCCGCTCATTCTTCAGTACTGCGAAAAACGTGCCTCAAGCGAATTAGTTTGAACTTTTCCTAACAAGACATATGGAAACTTCAAATGATCTAATAAATATTCTGCTAAACAAATCAGGGATGCTGTAGTTAAATTTAAAGCAGTAGAAGTTTCCTTTGAAAGTTTACCAGTAAATTTTGTAATAGATTCTAAACTATCATCACTATCCCATGAGTTAAGCCAGTTTAAGAATGACTTCAAAAAAACCATGCCTTCACAATTCGCGTTGTTTATTGGGAGAGCTAGTGGTTTGCGGATACGGAATCCTCTTCCAGGATGCTTAACATTTACAACCATCCACCATTTGTGTATAAACGATAAAAATTTTGCCGTACCGTGGCATTCCGAGCCCAAAATACTTTCAAACATTTTAACAGCTTCAACTGTCTTTGTAATGTGACGACTACGCCCAGGAATCGAAGTGATTCCGATCCCGAACCCTTGTAACCTGCCAGATGGATATGTCCTCGAAGTGCCAGCGGACTTCATCTGTTGTGCGGATATCGTTGTGCAGAAAATATTTTTTTTTCTGTCCAAATATTTAGATCCGTGGATATAAATATTCGGAATATAGAATTAATCCAACCCCGGCACATTTCGAGACATAGCCATCTGGAAATGCCCCTCCACCGTGGCCATCGAGAAAACTATGCCACTGGCGACATCTGAAGAAGCACATTTCCGCCATATGAAGTGCCATTCCACGCACATATGTTTTGTCCGAGGTGACAACCGGAAATTTTGACAGCCACATGGAGGCGCGAAACGTCATCGTAAAGTTCTTCATGAGAATATCGAAGGTATTACAAAACCAGCTATACGTCGTTTGGCGCGACGTGGTGGAGTGAAACGTATTCCCGGTTTAATCTATGAAGAAACGCGTGGTGTGCGTAAAGAGTTTTTGGAAAACGTTATTCGTGAGGCAGTGACATTCACCGGAGCAGAACATTAGGAAAGAGGTTAGTTTAGTTAATAACTAAAAAGAAAGTTAGAATTGACTCACAATCATGTGCCCTACAGCCGCCGCCGCCGTCGTCCAATTCGAAATACGGCCGCCGCTCTCTCCTCGTTGCTGCCGCGCGCTAAATAAATTTGAAAATAAAAATTCCATCTGAGAAATAAAAATTCAAAGTAAATTTGATGAAACAGAGAATTGGGAACGCGGCGTAGAAAATGCATAAATAATTGTAGGAACGCGCGATTGAGGACTTGACTGGAGAGACTTGAAAGACCAAAGAAAAGGGTGAGCGTGGTGGAACGTGGAAAACAGTGCCTGTAGTCGCAAGGAGAAGCGAATCAGGGAAAATCTCGAGTGGATTGTGTAACTTTATGTTAGCCCAACGCAACACCAGCACCAGCAGCCATTGCCATCAAACTATTTTCGGATTACTTCCATCGCTGACATCGTGCAAGGGACACAAGCAAGCAAGCAAACACGGCGACGAACCGAGTGCCTAGAAAAATGCCAAAAAGGACAACATCATCAAACTGGTGACTTTCCATTGCCAGCCGGTTGGGATATTGCCCGCGATTACGACGGCAAAGTCTACTACATTAACCACAATAACAAGGAGACAACGTGGTTGGATCCTAGAGACAGGTGCGTGCCTTTGTCGTCAACCATGCCACAGATTCCATGAATTTTACAATGATTAGGAATTTATGAAAAAAAAAACCAAAATAAATTACTAACAAATTATAAAAGACAAAAATGTATTAACCGGACTAAAACTGTTCGATTTTCTTGATATAATTTTTAAACATGTATTATTAGATGAAAATCGGGGGCATGTCAAAAGATGGTATAACATGAATGTCAACTAAACACTATTCTTTAAATCCAATGAAATCTTTTAAAACTTTAATCAATGATTTCAAATGACAACTGATATGCGATAATTGAATGAGCTTTCTTGGAATAATTATAAGAAGTAAAATTAAAAATCAACACTTCAAACGTAAACAAGCTTCATATGAAGAAAACGTCAAGCTAACATAACTTGAACATAAACTAAATAAACTAAAAATCTCAATGATTAGTGAATCGAGTACTAAATTCAGAAAAAAAAATACTAAACTTAAATGAAACAATTAAATGTTAGAATAAATGAATGAATGTCTTAAAAAAAAATGATAACTGAATATATTCAATGAGATATCGGAAATTATACCATTTAAAATACACAACGTAAGCACTAATTTTTCTAGTTTTCACAATAAGTAAAATATCAAAAATCATATTATAGACAGATACATTTCACTATTGATAAATCCCGGTTTTCCGCACAATTTAAGTTTTCTGAGAAAAAGTAATAGACACAAAAGTAGTCTTTATAGTGTTCAACAACCCATACAATACTTTTCTTTCGCAATTTCAATATTTATATGACACCATAATTTTCTTTAATGTATCCCAACTTTGAACGTTATTTTCGTATAATTTACTTCGGATTCAAATTAACTTTGTATTTATTGTCATATGTAGGACATTCGAACCTATTTTGTTTTCAATCGAATCAAGACATTGGTGTGTCAGTCTCAGAAAGTTTAGCTTATATTCAGGAACAAGGTATCCCTGAAAGATAGGAACACAGAATACGATAATATTAAACAATGCCATTGATTTATTTGTTCAACGAGGCCTAGCCCAACGTAATGTGTCAAATGGTTCCAAGCTTGGTTCTTAGTCCGATAGAAGAGGCGTTTGTTAGATAGTCCAGAAGTTCTGCGCTCCAGGAGGTCTCACGCTCAGGGCGTAAATAGTATTCAACTCACTACTACAAAAATATTATTTGCTTTAACGCTGTTTCCTTTGAGTGATTTTCATGTTACTGATTTAAATCATTCGTTTCGTCCGTATTTTGAGTCCTAGCTTTTCACGGTTTCTTCGAAAAAAATATATTTTAAATACTGAGCTTCAGTAACGCATTTTAGTCTAGTGAAAGTCGAGAGATTTTATATCGAATCGCAAATGTTGGAAGATAAATTCCTGTGTATAGTTTAAACTAGGAAGCTGATGTTTCTGCATTATTTTCCACTTTTTAACTTACGTTGCTAGTACATAGCTTAATTTGATTAGTTGATTGCAATACCTCGTTGAACTTAGTCGCTAAACAAACGATATGATATACAAAAAGTTTCGAAGAAATGAAAATAAAAAGTGCTAACTATAATATTAGATGCTAGATGTTAGCTGTTATGAAGATAATCAGAAAACCAATTTCCACAAGTTGCTGCCCCTGATTTCATTTCTTTACTGCACGATCTCTAATTCACTTATATTTACTTTAGCTATTTTACCTCTTATTTATCCCGGAATCGTATCCATATAGTTTTTTTCTTATTTTGTAAATAATATCGGTATAACCTTATTCACAACATGTTTGGGGAAGTTCTCTGTGTTTTTTTCTGATAATATTAGGATATATTTTTAAATCTTTTTAATTACCGCGAATGACTTATGTATAATGTTTCCATGTTCAGACATTAATCAAAACGCACTTCTTTTGCATTCGGCTGTCTTCCTCATAAAGAAAAGAACTATATTTACATAATATCGCCGTCTTTTAAATGAAAATTGTTTGCCATGTTTCTTATTTTTTTATTGAATTTTTAAGGTTTATTTAATGAGAAAAATAAAAAAAATATGGAACAAAAAAATCAATGAATTATATACTGGGATATCATGTACAATAAAATAAGTAAAGAAAAGACAGTTCTTTTGATATTAGCTTTTCGCATATATATACAATATTTTCATTTTTCTGTTTGTTTTTCTTTTCAAAATACACTTATACACACATAATAAATATATTTTAAATTAAGTAAAAATAATATTTGATATGAGGGTAAATATCATAATTTGATTTTGTTCAGCTCTTATGTCCCCTCTCATTGTCATTATTCAACATAGATTGCCCAGGATATATAAGAATATATGATATGTAAGAATTGAATAAACTAAGAATGAATTGCTAATTTAACCACGACTTTCCTTTTCAGTGACTCTTCTTTTTCAGTGGGAACAGAGAGTGTAGGGTAAGTATGCCGTCGCGAGGGTAGGGTTTCTGCAAATCCGCTGAAGTCGGTTTCGCGTCGCGCGCGGTACGCGGTACCTTTGCTTGTTTCGCCATTTCTTTAGAGTAGTTTTCTTCGGTTTAAGTTCGAGTAGTATATTTTTCGGTACCGCGTCGGTGAATCGGTAACGCGCCTGTGGATTTTTGTAGCGTTTTTGATTTGAGATCTGTGGATAGATCCCATCCAGAACTAACGTAATGTAGGTTTCTCGTTCTGGATGAGTGAATGTTGACGCGTTTAGAAAACGGGCAATTTCAGGTGACTGAAATATTGTAGTTGAGCGTAATCCATTCGGAGACCCGCGACCGAAATCCTCTCCGAACTAGCTGGCCGACAAGCAGTCACCGCGTGAATGGATTACGGTGCACGGATTGGTTGACCTGTTGGTACCATCCGTTGGCACTACTCAGACTTAACGTCTAGAACCGATGAGAGGTCGGTTCCGCGTTCGAGTTGAAGGTAGAAAATCATTACAAATGGCGCCCAACGTGGGGCCCAAAACATCCTAAGGGGAAAAGAACTTCGCGTCTTCTGACGAGTTGGTCCTTTACGGAGGATGTAAGGTACTTTGGTACTCGAGTCCCACTATCAGGAGCAGTGGAATTGTGTGATACACATTAGAGGTCGCTTCACGTGAGTTGTAGCTTCCGCTCTCCTTTTGTTTGATTTTTTTTTTCCTCGCGACAGAATCCTTCCGATGTGTTGTCCCAGGTTAACCCCTGTAAGGACCTTCTATTTTCTTGATGGAACTGCCAGTCTGATGGGTTTACCTATCAGCATGGACTCTCAAGAAAATAGAAGGCTACCTTGCCTTTATGTCGCGGAAGGATTCTAACTATTTCTTATGCGTGTTAGACGAGTGGTATCGGTTCAACGTTCGATGGCGTATGCTGGAGTTGCGAAGCCCGGAATGCTTCCACGCGTCGGGAATTTTGACCGCGTACAAAGTCGTTACGGTAGCTCTACCACTTGTCTCGTCGAGTCACTTTAACGTAGTTTAGAGACGGTTTTTTTTGTAATGTATGAGGGTATGGGGTTAAATTTCGTAAATCGACCAAAAGCACCCTTTCTTCGGCAGATTACCACGCACTCTCTTTTCCCGTTGAAGGAGTCGACCACTGGAAAGGAAAGTATATACTAATTAAATTTTTTTTTCATTTTTACGTAAATAGCTCGCCACTATCGGCCACTAAAGTATTTTTAAGCCTTTAGTCATATTATATAATTACATTTTTTCTTTTTTTTTCGTCACTAAGACATAGCACCCACCCAAAACCAGCAAAAATCAAAGATGGCAACGAAGCGGACCCCAGACAAGCGTTGGACCAGATCCAAAACGGTCCAACCAGCTAACTGCGGGATCTGCTTCGAAGACGTAGTGGAGGGCGTACACAGCGTGCGATTGGATTGTGGACATTTATTCCATCGTGCCTGTGTACAACAGCTCCTCCTCACGTCAGAGCTGTGTCCCTTATGCCGGCGACCCATAGATCGGTCTGCCCTAGACGCCCCCCTCAGAACGCCCCTACCAACGCGTGGAGCAGTGGCGAAAGGAGCTCCAGAAGCCGAATCGTCACAACCACTCTTAGACCTGCAAGGAGCAGTAGGCGGTGAAGTTCCGGCTGCAAGTGTCGTGTCCGAGGTGACAACCATGCCTTCCGGCCACTCCATTGACACCCTCGTGGCGTTGATGAGGGATATGTCGGAGAGGATTGGCAACCTGGAGGGAAAGATCCAGAATCTCCCGTTGAGCCAACCCCCCAGCCGCGTGAGAACTCCGCTTGGCTGGGAGCCAAATCCCAGTGTGGCGATGCCCCCCTCCCGACAATCCGAGCAATGGGTCCCACCCCCAAGGAACTCGGGAATGGATCCCAGAGCTCCCGAATACAGACCGCGACACAGTACCGGACCTCCGTTGGTACCTCCAGCCCCCGAGGCAGTTCAGTACAACAGGTCAATCGAGGATGTGATTCCCCCCGGGAACGCATTGGCACCTTTTCGAGACCCGACGCCTCGTATCATGGAGAGTTGGCGCCTGAACTT
Organism: Odontomyia ornata; assembly: GCA_963969285.1. Taxonomy (NCBI): domain Eukaryota; kingdom Metazoa; phylum Arthropoda; class Insecta; order Diptera; family Stratiomyidae; genus Odontomyia; species Odontomyia ornata. The sequence goes on from OZ017739.1 coordinate 221,800,241, forward strand.
TACAGGGTTCAACGATATGATATCGGCGGACCGGTTCCTTTTCCGGATTCAGGCGTTGGTGTCCAGCACCCTGGGAGGTGATTCCTCGGCCTTCCTCCGGCATGCCCATCTTTTGTTCAGCGGCGACGCTGCCGACTGGTACTGGAGCTTTAAAGAGTCAACGCCACGTCCCACTTGGCACTCTTTCAGTGCAGCCTTCCGCAATCGATTTGAGGATGGCTTCACTGAGAGAGAGCTAAGAGAGCAAATAAAGAAACGGAAACAAGGCGCTCACGAACCGTTCGACCAGTACTACACAAGTATAGTGAGATTGAGCACTCGCCTGCGAAATACCATGCCCGAGGACGAATTAGTAGAAATTATCAGAGAGAACATGCGCTGGGATCTCCAGAACAGCCTGCTACATTTTCCCATCAACACCATACAGGGATTGCGCCTCCATGCGCGTAGACAAGAACACTTGGATGAGCGACGAGGTACCTTCCGCCCACAACCTCGCATAACGGGACCAAATCCCCGAAATCATCACACCGCGGAGTTGATGGCAGCAGACCACCTGCTTGCTGATCCAGTACCAGTACCGAGGAGCGGAGCACCACCGGAGCTTGAGGACCCCGCATTGATTGATCGACCCTCCCTTGAAGCACTTACAAGCCCGACGGTCTGTTGGAACTGCCGACAACCGGGACATCGGTTCTATGCATGTCCAGCGGAGCCGACGCTTTTCTGCTACCGCTGCGGGAAGGCCGACACATACGCACCTGACTGTGCAAATTGCAAAGGGCGAAAAAACTTGCCACCGAGTGCCGCGACCACCCGTCGGCACTCCTAGACCCCGGACGAACCAATCCAGACCCCATCACCAGCTATGACCCAGCTCCCAACATGACTCCAACTCTGCTGACTCGCACCGCTAAACACAGTTCTCCCGAAGTTCCACAACCGACGCCGTCCTTCGCCGAGGCCAATGCGCAGGGAAATGATAGCGAGACGAAGGCTCCTTGGCATGTAAAACCTTTTCATGTCAGGTTGCGGAATTATTTGGCTACTCGACAGCGCATCTTCCATGAGGAATTGGCCACAACTGTCCCACCGCGAAGCAAGCGAGCCACGCGTCGGATGCGGAGCTTCTGGAGAAAAGTCAGGCAGTCGAGACAAAGGTTGAAGGACATATACTTAGACGAATTATTGAGGGATGATGTTCGGCCATATGCGTCAGTACACCTCCTGCAAAAACGAGTATCAGGCTTAGTCGATACGGGAGCCAGTGTGAATTGCATATCTGCCGAGTTTGCAGGGGAGGTACTGGCAAAGCACGCGGACCAAATCCGTCATTTCACCTCCTGGTTAAGCACGGCGGACGGAACTCGTCACTCTGTAGTGGGAAAAATTATGACGGATGTCACCTTTAAAGGGGTAACTAAACCTATGGAATTTTTCATCATACCTCAGTTAACCCAGAATCTTTATTTAGGAGTGGATTTCGTTCGAAAATTTAACTTGGCCCCGGCACTATTTTCCAGTTCGACCCTGGAGTCCGTCACCACCGTTCCTGACCAATCTCAACCCACTAACTTATTACGGCATACACTGGATGTAACTCAGCAACTGCGTCTCGACTCGGCTATATCGGCTTTTCCCTCGCACGAGAAGGAAGGTCTCGGGCGGACTGCCCTGGTGTTCCACACTATAGATGTGGGGGATGCTAAACCCATAAAACAGAGACATTTCGCCATATCTCCGGCGAAGGAAAAATCGTTATATGCCGAAGTGGATCGAATGCTAGCATTAGGCGTAATCGAAGAATCACAGAGCGCGTGGGCTTCCCCAGTCACCTTAGTGGTCAAGCCGAACAAGGTCCGGTTATGCTTAGATGCCAGACGCTTGAACGCCGTCACAGTCAAGGACGCATATCCTCTACCGTTGATCGAAGGCATTTTGAGTCGATTGCCTAAAGCCCATTTCATCACGAGCTTAGACCTCAAGGACGCCTTCTGGCAAATTCCTTTAGACCCCGGTTCAAAGGAGAAAACAGCCTTCACAGTCCCAGGCCGGCCCTTATATCAATTCGTGACCATGCCATTCGGATTGTGTAATGCCCCCCAAACAATGACGCGCCTTATGGACAAGGTGATACCACCTCATTTGCGGCACCAAGTTTTCGTTTACTTGGACGATCTGTTGCTTATAACCGAGACCTTTGACGAACACATCGACCTGCTTCAGGAGGTGGCTCTACACATCCGGAGGGCAAGATTAACCATCAACATAAGGAAGAGCCAGTTCGTGATGACGGAGGTGAAGTATTTAGGTCACATCATTGGGCATGGGCATATCAAGACCGATCCGGAAAAGACTCAAGCGATTGACGTTTTTCCACTACCCAAGACCACCAAACAGTTACGCCGATTCTTAGGGTTATGCGGATGGTACCAGCGTTTTGTACGTGACTATGCCACCATTACCACTCCTTTGACCGACATGCTGCGTAAGGGACGTAAATTCGTCTGGGAAGAGCCCAGCTTGCGAGCCTTTGAAGAGCTAAAGAAGAGTCTGACTACGGCCCCCGTACTGCACAGCCCGGACTTTGACAAACCGTTCTCAATCCATTGTGACGCGAGTCAACATGGGGTGGGAGCAGTCTTAGTCCAGGTTGCACAAGACGGCGAGGAGAGACCTATAGCCTTCATGTCTCACAAGCTGAACCCAGCCCAGCGAAATTACACGGTCTCCGAGCAAGAATGTTTAGCCGCGGTGTTGGCAGTGAAACGCTTCCGAGCCTATGTGGAGGGACACACCTTTGAAATCGTTACGGATCACGCTTCTCTGAAATGGTTAATGAGCCAGACTGATCTCAACGGCAGATTGGCCAGGTGGGCACTGAAACTACAGGCATTTGACTTCACAATTCGCCACCGAAAAGGAAGCCAGCATGTAGTCCCCGACACCCTATCCAGAATGTTCGCCCCTGAAGGAGCCGAGTTGGTCCAAGAGGACGACAGCCCCCAATTGATCGATTTGGACCATCCTGCCTTCAAGTCAGCCAGCTACACCCAACTGATTCACACTATCCAGAATCAACTGTCCCAGCTTCCTGAACTGCGGTTGACGGATGGATTTATTTATAAGCGGATGGGACACGCATCCGGAGACCCCATACAAGAAGAAGAACAGTGGAAGTTGTGGGTGCCCGAAGAATTAACCACTGATCTTATCAGACGGGCTCATGACCACCCATCAAGTGCGCACGGCGGATACGGTCGTACACTTAGGCGGTTGAAAACCTGTTTCTTTTGGCCTAAGATGGCCCAACAGATAAAAGCGTACGTAGCCTCTTGTGAGCTATGCAAGTGCACTAAAGCGCCCAACACCATCCTTCGGCCACCCATGGGTAAGGTTGAGGTCCCCGAACGCGTGTTCCAGCGCTTGTACATTGATCTTATCGGTCCTTACCCTCGATCTGCTTCTGGTCACACGGGAGCTGTCGTGGTCCTGGACCAGCTCTCCAAATTCCCTATCATAGAGCCACTACGTAACATGCACACTGGACCAATAACCAGCTTTTTGGAGAACCGAGTCTTTCACATGTTTGGAGTTCCGGAGAAACTTGTCTCCGACAATGGGGTCCAGTTCACCTCCAGCAAGTTCCGAGACCTAATGTCCAAATACGGCATCATCCACCAACGAACTGCCGTCTATTCACCACAAGCCAACGCATCCGAACGACTGAATCGTACGCTCATAGCGGCCATTCGCGCCTATGTCCACCCGAATCAGAGGGACTGGGATCGCAAATTGTCCGCCATCACTAGTGCGCTGCGCTCGTCGTACCACGCCACGACCGGCATTTCGCCGTATTTTGCAGTGTTCGGCCAGTACATGATCGGTCATGGGAGCGCTTACCGGCTATTGCGGCAGCTGAAATCGCTAGAGGACCCAATCGTGGTTCTAGAACCGCACGAAAAGCTCCAACTTCTGCGAGATCAACTGCGGGAGAAGATTGAAGAAAGTAGACGGATGGGAGAGGAGCGGTACAACTTGCGATCTCATCCTTCTGGCTTTAAGGCCGGCGACGAAATATATCGTCGAAACTTCCGACAGAGCGATGCCACCCGCCATTACAATGCCAAACTAGACAAGAAATTCGTGAAGTGTCGAGTCATGCAAGTCATAAGCCCCACCCGGTACCTCATCGCGGACATGACTGGTAAGACCCTGGGAATTTACCACGCAAAAGACCTTAGACGATGAAGTGCAACTAATTCCCACGAGAAACCTTGGCTTATCCCAAATCTCTGCCTAGACGAAGGCCTCCGAATAACACCTGACTTCCTACTATATAGTCACTGTCGAGTCTTCACGAACAGGGTTGTAGCCTATCCTTCGAAACGGATCTTCGACCCGCCACGTCCCTAACCAAGACCTTTTACAAAGGAGACGGGATCGTAATTACTTCGATTTTGGGGGGGGGAATGTGTAATGTGACGACTACGCCCAGGAATCGAAGTGATTCCGATCCCGAACCCTTGTAACCTGCCAGATGGATATGTCCTCGAAGTGCCAGCGGACTTCATCTGTTGTGCGGATATCGTTGTGCAGAAAATATTTTTTTTTCTGTCCAAATATTTAGATCCGTGGATATAAATATTCGGAATATAGAATTAATCCAACCCCGGCACATTTCGAGACATAGCCATCTGGAAATGCCCCTCCACCGTGGCCATCGAGAAAACTATGCCACTGGCGACATCTGAAGAAGCACATTTCCGCCATATGAAGTGCCATTCCACGCACATATGTTTTGTCCGAGGTGACAACCGGAAATTTTGACAGCCACATGGAGGCGCGAAACGTCATCGTAAAGTTCTTCATGAGAATATCGAAGGTATTACAAAACCAGCTATACGTCGTTTGGCGCGACGTGGTGGAGTGAAACGTATTCCCGGTTTAATCTATGAAGAAACGCGTGGTGTGCGTAAAGAGTTTTTGGAAAACGTTATTCGTGAGGCAGTGACATTCACCGGAGCAGAACATTAGGAAAGAGGTTAGTTTAGTTAATAACTAAAAAGAAAGTTAGAATTGACTCACAATCATGTGCCCTACAGCCGCCGCCGCCGTCGTCCAATTCGAAATACGGCCGCCGCTCTCTCCTCGTTGCTGCCGCGCGCTAAATAAATTTGAAAATAAAAATTCCATCTGAGAAATAAAAATTCAAAGTAAATTTGATGAAACAGAGAATTGGGAACGCGGCGTAGAAAATGCATAAATAATTGTAGGAACGCGCGATTGAGGACTTGACTGGAGAGACTTGAAAGACCAAAGAAAAGGGTGAGCGTGGTGGAACGTGGAAAACAGTGCCTGTAGTCGCAAGGAGAAGCGAATCAGGGAAAATCTCGAGTGGATTGTGTAACTTTATGTTAGCCCAACGCAACACCAGCACCAGCAGCCATTGCCATCAAACTATTTTCGGATTACTTCCATCGCTGACATCGTGCAAGGGACACAAGCAAGCAAGCAAACACGGCGACGAACCGAGTGCCTAGAAAAATGCCAAAAAGGACAACATCATCAAACTGGTGACTTTCCATTGCCAGCCGGTTGGGATATTGCCCGCGATTACGACGGCAAAGTCTACTACATTAACCACAATAACAAGGAGACAACGTGGTTGGATCCTAGAGACAGGTGCGTGCCTTTGTCGTCAACCATGCCACAGATTCCATGAATTTTACAATGATTAGGAATTTATGAAAAAAAAAACCAAAATAAATTACTAACAAATTATAAAAGACAAAAATGTATTAACCGGACTAAAACTGTTCGATTTTCTTGATATAATTTTTAAACATGTATTATTAGATGAAAATCGGGGGCATGTCAAAAGATGGTATAACATGAATGTCAACTAAACACTATTCTTTAAATCCAATGAAATCTTTTAAAACTTTAATCAATGATTTCAAATGACAACTGATATGCGATAATTGAATGAGCTTTCTTGGAATAATTATAAGAAGTAAAATTAAAAATCAACACTTCAAACGTAAACAAGCTTCATATGAAGAAAACGTCAAGCTAACATAACTTGAACATAAACTAAATAAACTAAAAATCTCAATGATTAGTGAATCGAGTACTAAATTCAGAAAAAAAAATACTAAACTTAAATGAAACAATTAAATGTTAGAATAAATGAATGAATGTCTTAAAAAAAAATGATAACTGAATATATTCAATGAGATATCGGAAATTATACCATTTAAAATACACAACGTAAGCACTAATTTTTCTAGTTTTCACAATAAGTAAAATATCAAAAATCATATTATAGACAGATACATTTCACTATTGATAAATCCCGGTTTTCCGCACAATTTAAGTTTTCTGAGAAAAAGTAATAGACACAAAAGTAGTCTTTATAGTGTTCAACAACCCATACAATACTTTTCTTTCGCAATTTCAATATTTATATGACACCATAATTTTCTTTAATGTATCCCAACTTTGAACGTTATTTTCGTATAATTTACTTCGGATTCAAATTAACTTTGTATTTATTGTCATATGTAGGACATTCGAACCTATTTTGTTTTCAATCGAATCAAGACATTGGTGTGTCAGTCTCAGAAAGTTTAGCTTATATTCAGGAACAAGGTATCCCTGAAAGATAGGAACACAGAATACGATAATATTAAACAATGCCATTGATTTATTTGTTCAACGAGGCCTAGCCCAACGTAATGTGTCAAATGGTTCCAAGCTTGGTTCTTAGTCCGATAGAAGAGGCGTTTGTTAGATAGTCCAGAAGTTCTGCGCTCCAGGAGGTCTCACGCTCAGGGCGTAAATAGTATTCAACTCACTACTACAAAAATATTATTTGCTTTAACGCTGTTTCCTTTGAGTGATTTTCATGTTACTGATTTAAATCATTCGTTTCGTCCGTATTTTGAGTCCTAGCTTTTCACGGTTTCTTCGAAAAAAATATATTTTAAATACTGAGCTTCAGTAACGCATTTTAGTCTAGTGAAAGTCGAGAGATTTTATATCGAATCGCAAATGTTGGAAGATAAATTCCTGTGTATAGTTTAAACTAGGAAGCTGATGTTTCTGCATTATTTTCCACTTTTTAACTTACGTTGCTAGTACATAGCTTAATTTGATTAGTTGATTGCAATACCTCGTTGAACTTAGTCGCTAAACAAACGATATGATATACAAAAAGTTTCGAAGAAATGAAAATAAAAAGTGCTAACTATAATATTAGATGCTAGATGTTAGCTGTTATGAAGATAATCAGAAAACCAATTTCCACAAGTTGCTGCCCCTGATTTCATTTCTTTACTGCACGATCTCTAATTCACTTATATTTACTTTAGCTATTTTACCTCTTATTTATCCCGGAATCGTATCCATATAGTTTTTTTCTTATTTTGTAAATAATATCGGTATAACCTTATTCACAACATGTTTGGGGAAGTTCTCTGTGTTTTTTTCTGATAATATTAGGATATATTTTTAAATCTTTTTAATTACCGCGAATGACTTATGTATAATGTTTCCATGTTCAGACATTAATCAAAACGCACTTCTTTTGCATTCGGCTGTCTTCCTCATAAAGAAAAGAACTATATTTACATAATATCGCCGTCTTTTAAATGAAAATTGTTTGCCATGTTTCTTATTTTTTTATTGAATTTTTAAGGTTTATTTAATGAGAAAAATAAAAAAAATATGGAACAAAAAAATCAATGAATTATATACTGGGATATCATGTACAATAAAATAAGTAAAGAAAAGACAGTTCTTTTGATATTAGCTTTTCGCATATATATACAATATTTTCATTTTTCTGTTTGTTTTTCTTTTCAAAATACACTTATACACACATAATAAATATATTTTAAATTAAGTAAAAATAATATTTGATATGAGGGTAAATATCATAATTTGATTTTGTTCAGCTCTTATGTCCCCTCTCATTGTCATTATTCAACATAGATTGCCCAGGATATATAAGAATATATGATATGTAAGAATTGAATAAACTAAGAATGAATTGCTAATTTAACCACGACTTTCCTTTTCAGTGACTCTTCTTTTTCAGTGGGAACAGAGAGTGTAGGGTAAGTATGCCGTCGCGAGGGTAGGGTTTCTGCAAATCCGCTGAAGTCGGTTTCGCGTCGCGCGCGGTACGCGGTACCTTTGCTTGTTTCGCCATTTCTTTAGAGTAGTTTTCTTCGGTTTAAGTTCGAGTAGTATATTTTTCGGTACCGCGTCGGTGAATCGGTAACGCGCCTGTGGATTTTTGTAGCGTTTTTGATTTGAGATCTGTGGATAGATCCCATCCAGAACTAACGTAATGTAGGTTTCTCGTTCTGGATGAGTGAATGTTGACGCGTTTAGAAAACGGGCAATTTCAGGTGACTGAAATATTGTAGTTGAGCGTAATCCATTCGGAGACCCGCGACCGAAATCCTCTCCGAACTAGCTGGCCGACAAGCAGTCACCGCGTGAATGGATTACGGTGCACGGATTGGTTGACCTGTTGGTACCATCCGTTGGCACTACTCAGACTTAACGTCTAGAACCGATGAGAGGTCGGTTCCGCGTTCGAGTTGAAGGTAGAAAATCATTACATCTTTTTAAACAAAGAGGAACCGATTGTCTTTCTAGGCTTGAAGGATAAAGGCATTTTATGATAATTTAGGGGCAAGTTTTACTGTCAAGCCTTTTTCATATTCATAAATAGTTATAAGGTGTCTAAAATCTGCCGTTAATTTTTCCTCTTCGTTGTCAAAATCGGGAAAACAAAACATATTTGGATGCGAATTTATCCAATTGTTTCTTATATTTTTTAATAAATGTACAGTATCAAACATAAAAAAAATTTTTTTGCTACCATCAAATGGAGAAATGATGTATGGTTGTAACTGATTGTACGGCGAAAACAATTTAAACAAACTAACATTTACTTTATTGTTGTCAGCAATTACACAAACGACCTCAAATCCGATTCGGTGCAGCATTTTCAAAGTTTCCAACGTATATTTTTGCAATTGCTCTCCCGTCAACTTCCGAACCGGAAACAAGCCTACGACTTCTTTATACTTAGATAAGAATGAAGAAATCATGAAGACTTGCATAGTATTAGCAAGCGAACATGAATTTTCGAAATCGTTAAAAGCTACACCTTCAAGCTTATTGCTTTTATATGTTAACATCGGCTTAACATAGATTTCGTCCAAAAGGAGCATTACATATTTTTCTGATGGTTTGAGGTCTTTAAACTTCTTACTTAAATACTTTTCTGTTTCTGTACAGGAATTAGGAGAAAAATAGTTTTGCAGCATTGATCTACTAGGTAAAGTTAGCACAATATTTCGTAAATTATGATATGCTCCTGGAAATCTTAGGTAAAATAATGCTGAGAAAATTACGATATCTGGAGTGTATCGCGGTTGTTTATAAAAATACAATCCGAGTTGGTCGCGTATGAATTCTAATTTAAAAACATTTTTTTCCTGGCTTTTTTCATTTTGGATTAGGCATGATAATTTTTCTAAAGCTTCACTCAATAGGTGCTCGCTTGTAAAGGCAAATTCATTGAAGTTATATGTATCTAAAAATTTTAATAAGTTAATAATTTTTTCCAAATTATCACACTCTTGATAATAGCCTAGAATAGGTTTTAAAAAATCACGTTTTACTTTAGTATTATTCACGTAAAGTTCGGTGCTAAAATCATTTTTAATTTTTAAAAAACATCTTATTTGGGGATATTCATTAATTTCTACTTTATATAAAAACAGAACATTATCCTCTACTCTTATATCCAACTTATCTAACAAAAAGTTAATTTTGTTGCTCATCAGATCATCCAAATTTTGAAATTTAATCTTTTGAAAATCGACTGTTTTTATTACTAGTCGATTTTCAAGCAATTTAAAAATATTTACACTAATCCTGGGTTGTTCCCCCGGAAACTTTGTAGGTTTAGATCCTGGAAGCAGTCTCCATTTCTCGCGTTGGATGATTGTTGTTCCTATAAATTAATAGCCTATTGAAAATTCTGAACAGTTTCTCAAAACTAGGGGGTATCTCAAAAGAAAGTTAATATTGAAGTCTCCCTGCATTTCAGAACTGTTTTAGGTTAAACAACAGTTGAGCAGAACTGTTCTAGGTTGAAGAACAGTTGAGCAGTTGAAAGAAAATATCCGATATGAAAAGGCAGCCATCACCGTATGGCACTCATTTAATGTGGACTCCTACATTAAAAGTGATGGTGTACATCTAGACTATATTATTTCTAAAAAGTAAATTTTTGATATCCTTGAATCGTTTTCTAAGTCTTCTAAATTATAGTCACAAATGAATGAAATTCATTTAAATATAACTGTTATATATTGCTAAGTTGGTAAGGATTAAAAATTAGTTCCACACCAAAAGAAGATTTGCATGGCCTCTAAGCCATATTCTCATGAGTTCATGTCTATCGAAACGTTTAAACAGCTCAGATGATTCTTATGATTGTGATCATCCTTAAAATATATTTGATTGAAATGATAACGTTCACATCCCTTGAAACATTGTGAGGATAATACCTGAAACTTGGGCGCAAAAAAATTTCAGGCAAAACTTCGATACACAATCATCTCCTTATAACATAAATGTTAATCTATTACAGTTAAACTTTAACGATTCTTTTAAATTTTGGACTATGATTTAGAATGTTCATCTCGCTATTCTAGAATATCAAAAAAGTTGGATGTGGACAGTTACCGCAAATTCACTCGAATTTGAATTGAAAATGATGTATGCACAAACAAATTAAATTACAGTCAAATAATGTAATTTTCGCTATATGCTACACAATAAGAACTAAATGTAACTTATGCAATTAATTTCAGAATATATACTAATGACTATGAAAACAATCTAAAAGAAACTACTTATGAAATAAAAACTCCACACTCAATCCAACGAGTCAAGAAATGTTTATTAGAAAATGCCCACGTCTCAAGACTTCAAAGCTTAAAAGTGTTAATAACATTTTTTAGGGTTTGAAAAGAAAAGCATGTAAGCTTTTGAAACGTCGGAATTGTTCAACTAAACAATTTTTTTATTCGGTTCATCAAGTTTGCCTCTTTTTCAATGTGCATACTTGATGTCTAGATGACGCTTGTACTGATCAGTACAAATTATCAGATCTTATGATCTGCACTCCACTTTTGGTTTCATCTGGAGTGATCCGGCTATGTTCAACACATATTGGTTTCCGGATTTACCCAAATAAAATACAATTATCCTTTTAGTCGGTTTTATCTCTGAGGGCTGATCATGCTTTGGGCTAATATATGTAAATTTTGAATTCTTTTAAGAACGCTGGAGTTGGGAGTTTATCAATACAGTAAGAAACTGAAGAGGTATAGATTCTCTCTCAAAATCCTTATATCTTTTTAAAATTTCTCTTGATTATTTAGTTTTATCATAAGTAGTCGACAACATTTTAATTGATTACAGATTGACGAGATAGAAGAATTTGCTGAGTTCGACATCGACCTGAAAGGAAATTTTGTCCCTTGAAGATTTAATTGAGAAACGAAATGTAATGCAATAAGACGGGGAAAGTGGAGCAGAAGAGAACGAAAATAAGTCATACATCGATACACTTCGCATTTATTTTGCATTTACTACGAAGGTTGAAAAAATATACTACAAAACATAATTAATTTAGAAATTGCTATTTTAGAACGTTGCTTACTTATGAACAAAAACAAAATTACTGAATATTTTCACCCGGATAAATCAAATAAATAATATTATTTTAAGTTCAAATGTACATATATTGGTATAATTGACAGCTTTATAAATAAACTGTATTCCTGGTTAAATTGGACTTCTTTCCAGATTTTTTTTTGAGTAAACTTTTAAGGGGTTGTAAGACATAGCGGGAACATATATAATCTTCTGGTAGAAAGCCCTTGCACTAAAATGTAATATTATATTTTGGTGCAAGGGCTTTCTGTCAGAAGATTTTATATGTTCCCGGTTATAGCGCTTTCCTGGTTATAACGCTCTTTTATTTCGGTCCCTTGAAGAGCGTTATAACGAAGTTTTACTGTATTCACTAGGAAACCTAAGCAAACGACGAAATGTGAAGTTCACATCGCACAGCCATCGAGAAAGGATGAAAGAGTGAGGGAGAAAGTGGTAGAAAATGGAGGCATTGAGAAAAAATTACAATACATATAACTTACTGCCATTCTCCTCGATCACATCGAAGATCTGCAAATCATCCTCCCGGAAATGATTTGCGCAGACGTGGCCACTTTCTGCTGCTTCCCCCGCTGCCTGCAGTTTTTCTAACCACAGGTTTCGTGCCAATTCCGCTTTTGGAAAGGCAAAAAGGTGCTGCGAAGAACCTTCTTGCCTTCTCCGGCACCGCGCGACTGCGCATTTTCTCACCATGCTAAAAGATACGAATTTGATTTATTATAAAATTTAAAGAATATGTCTTCTTACCTCTGATTCTAAGTATCCTACTAATCCTTCCTGAAGATTGAATTTGCCCGTTCTGCTACCTAAAATGACGATGTTAAAACTTCACTGAAAAGTTACAAATAAAATTACCTTTTCTTTCCAACAACGTCGATGTCGCTTCTTGAAATTTCGCCTGGTACTTCCAAAAGTGTATTCCGATGTATTTCCATTTGATTTCTGAATAGAATAATTGATTAAAACAAGAAAAATGAAATTTCACTCCGCAACTTACCATTTGGGCGCCAATAATATTTGTTGTGATCGGAAATGTCAAAGTCTTCAATTGACATTTCTTGCTTTCTGTCACTGCACACAAACGTTTTTTTCGTTTTGGGACATAACAATGACGTCCCAATGAAAAAATTTAAATGTGGCGGGCCAGAGTATGAAGGCCAAGGGCCAGCTGATCCGAAATAATGGGTAATGCAGACCAACTCGCATACAGCAACCATGGGTGCGGAGCTGAGGTAGCGAAGATGGTGGGTAGCCGCGCTACGAACAACGCCAAAAGCAGAATAGAAGTTCGTCGTACGAATGGGAGGCCAACCACCTCCAATGCAGCGGGCGTCCGTTAAGGCGAGCCAATTTAAAGGACTGAGGGATAACGGAGGCCCTCTTTGGTGGATTTGGAACGAGCGAGGGAGGATCAAAGGAAATAAAAATCAAAGTTTCGAAGTTATCACGACGCTCATCATACCGCGGTGCAACACCTGTCGGACGGAAGAACGATTTCGAGTGGGAAAAAAATAAAACTCATCTGAACGAGAATCCGGCTCCCGAGGTTGGCGCCAGTATCCACGGACGATTGTTTGCTGGGCCCCAGGATAGGGTTAGTTTAACGTTTAATAGGAAAAAAATGTACCTTTTTCTTTTTATCATTTTTGGCTCTTACATTTATGTATTAGATTCCTCTAGTGTAAATATAGTGCTTTAATTAACAACAAAAATATAGTTATCAATCGTTAACGAAAAAGAACTTGTATTGTGCGCGGGGCTCAAGCGGTGGGTTCTTCCCTTGTTCTTTTCTTTATTCTTTTCAGACTATCATTTCGATTTCAGGAGGTCGTGGGTGGACAAAAAGGGTGAGTTGGGGGTAGGTTTGTCTATGGTGAGAAGAGGAGGGTGAACATTTTATTTCTTTTAAGTGTTTAGTTCTCGTGTCTATGGTGAGAAGAGGAGGGTGAACATTTTATTCCTTTTTAGTGTTTAGTTCTCGTGCGCGCGCTGTCGGATCGTTTACTCGTGGACGATCTTATTTTTATCTCCTTCCAGCCTAGGGACAGCGAGTTGGCGCCTGCGCCGTCTCCGACGGAGCGAACCGGGCCCGCAAGGCTGAACAGCGCGACAACCCTTTAAGTGGAAGGGTAACAGGGGCCCCCAACGTAGGAAGTAAGAAAACTGTGTGAGTGTTAAGACCATGATTATTAATTTATCACTAATAATTTGCATTCAACCGGAAACATATTGGTTTATAATTTGATTTCCTATTTGAAATTTTCGTGTTTTGTAAAGTGTTTCAGTAGTGCTTTTTAAGATTAAGCCTGGAGTGCGTAAGAATCCTTCTGTCAAGGATTTCAATCCGTACCGACGTCCTCTTTAGTGGAGGTCCAAAACCGGAATTGCTTGTTTTGACGTAAGATCCCATTTTTAACGTAAGCAACGGTCATCTCAAAGATCTCCATTAAGAAACCCTGGATAAATAACCTTTATTGAGGTTTACCAAAAGCTTCATCGTAGACATAGTTGGCTTAGAAAACTACTCTACCACCGAAATTTAAATATGGTCCACTGGGAGTATGAATGTATTCATCTAGTGATTACGTCTCTAAACCGAATGATATCGAGGAGAACCACGGCTTTTGCTAACGAGCGATTTGAACAGGCCCTGAAAAGTATCAAACCAGGTCCTTGTATGTTTCCTCATATCAATAGGATAACTGGTAGAAAAAGCTGCGCGGGGTTTTCACTTATGATGGGTCTATGCTCATGGATGACAAAGCAATCGCCGACTCTATCGCGAAACTTTTTGCGAAAGCTCGTCAAGGAGAGAAAGCATGCCAAGACTCTTCCGTTACTTCGTTCGTAAGCAGCACCACAACGAATTTCAACAGGGACCATGAACAATTTTGCTTGACCAGGTTCTCTGGTTCAAATCCCTCTGACGCACCTACTGGCCATGGTTTGTTTGTCAATCCTGAGGGACCCACTTTGTTGCCACTGGAACGAAATTCCAAAAATTAGCAGGCACTGATGGAAGCTCTAATTATATGCTTAAAAGGCTTCCCCATGTTTACTTTGCTATCCTCGCGACCATTCTGAATACTGGCATTAACATTTGCTACTTCCCTCAGCAATGAAAATGCGCAAAAATATTTTTAATACCCAAAAAGTCAGGCAGTACTAACGTAGTTGATACTCGCCCGATATGGCTGCTTTCAAATATTGGTAAGCTGTTTGAAAGGATAATACTTGAAGGCATCATACAATTCTCTGCGGGGGCAAGAATTGTGCCGGAAAGACAATTTGGCTTTCAAAAAGCCTACTTCACGGTGGTTACTATGGCCGTGCTCCAACCCGATATACCGAGAAGTTGGCGCAACAATAAGCTTGTTGCAGCTTGTCTAAGCAATGTGAAGAAAGCCTTTGGCTCTGTATGGATCAATGGGCTTCTCTACAAAATGATAAATTGTGGTTTTCTGGCTCTTATTGTAAAAATTTCAGACAGCTCCATGAGGAAAGAAACTGCGTTTGCGGTGGCTGGTGGAGCTAGGTCAGACACATTTTGTATTGACTCGGAAGTCCCACAGGGGTCTATATTAGGCCCATTTTTTTCAACATATTCACCGCTGACTTCGCAGGCGTAAAAGACTAATATAAGCCCGAAATCCAGCACAATTTGCGCTTCGATAGGATGTAGCTCCAAAATTATTTGGAATCTCTTCTTCTTCTTTGTAGCACTACAGCCCCTCTCGGGCCTTCGCTTAGAGATAATTAGAGTATCTCATTTTCATGACCGTATTGATTTTTCCCGAAATTGGTTTTTGGTCAGTAGCATGCTCCCGTGTGCCTGCTCAGCTATGATATGATTTGATTAAATCAGTACATATCACAACTGAGTGAACACTCACAGTCTGTCCGAAAAGTCTCCTGAACTAAATCACGTTGCTCGCAACGAGATTTGAACCTGGCTTATGCGTTCATGCTTTAACCACTGGACCACGCAGACTATCTTTAACCACTAGACCACTCAGGATTTTGCCCCGTTAGACTTTTTTTGTTCCCAAAACCGAAAATATCTTTGAAAGGATAAGGATTTGTAACAATTGAGGAGATAAGGACTGCATCGCTGGAAGAGCTCAAGACTATACCGCTTATGAGAAGTGCTTCGAAGATTAGAATAAGCGTTGGCAGAAGTGTATCGATTACTTTGAAGGGGACAACATAAATATTGACGAATAAATAAATATTCTGTCCCTTAAAATAGAAAGTCACCTTACTTTTTGAACACACCTAGTTTATATATATATATATATATATATATATATATATATATATATATATATATATATATATATATATATATATATACAACCCAAGCGTTCGCAAATATATTGAGCATCTTTGAGCGACGGTCCTGAGGTGAATAATCGGAGCAAAGCTAGACGGGGACCAATCGCGAATTCGATTCAACAATGAGCTGTACGAAATTTTTGACGAGCCGGGGCTCAACGATTATAAGACTGCGGAAGCTGCAATGGGCTGGCCACATAAATCGTATGGACGAACAATGAATACCCAAAAGGTATTCGTTGGGAGAACTGAAGGCCAGAGACCAGTAGAGAAGCCAAGGAAACGCTGGTCTGACTCGGTCGAAGAAGAAAGTTCATCGCTGCTCGGACTTCGAAATTGGAGGATGCGGTCAATGGACCGGAACAGTTGGAAGCGCTGTTTGCAGGAAGCAAAGACCCGAAAGGAGATGTAGTGCTAAGAAAAAGGAGATATATAGATAAATATATATATATATATATATATATATATATATATATATATATATATATACCTATATATATATATACATATATATATACATATATATATATATATATATATATATATATATATATATATATATATATATATATGTATATATATACAATATGTATTTATATATATATATATATATATATATAACATATATTTATTTGTTCCCATATATACACATATTATAGCTATTGTAATTGAAAGTGTACCAATCAATTATTTCATTAAATGAATTTCTTCATGAAATTAGTATATATTAGATGACTAAAAGCAAGTAGCGATCTCTTAAACGATTTTATAGTAAATTACTACTTACTTCTAATGGAAAAATCAGTTAATCCAATAACGTTAGCATGTTAAAATAAAATTATTAATATATTATTAATATTTTTTAATTCCACAAATGGCACCCACTACTTTATTATTAAAAGGTCAAATTGCCCCACTTAGGTTACGTATTTGCAGGTGTAATTAAGTCATATTCTAGAGAAGTTGAATGTCAAAACATTTAAACCATCCATTTCATTGAGTACATTACAGACCTTGACCTCGTACAGGAGGCATCGGGGCAATAACGACTGTTTCAGGATTAGTAAATTGATTACATCAATATAATTTATCTTTATTTTAGAAAATATTATTACAATATATTAAAGACGATGAGATATTTCACGAAAAGGATTTTTTCAGGTATGCAATTCCCCGTAATAATTGGACTTTGATGAGGTATAATTTTATTTATTGTATCAGAAGTAGTTTCTTTATATTTAACCACCAATAGAACATTTTTTACCAGTATGTTTATTACGACATTTAAATTATCATTTTTTAAAACTCATCATATTTGGTTTCAAGCCGCTGCACGATACTGAAATTTTGTCGATTTAGTATGATTATTCATGTAGTTATCAATTTATTGATGAGGAGGTTCAATTAATTTACAAAGTATGATAAATGTATATGACTCCCAATCATAAGGATTAAGAAATCAATGTAAATAATTAACATAATATTATTAATAATAATTATGATTTGATCAATTTTAGTAATTGTAATAATACTAGCTTCAATTCTATAAAAAAAAAACAATTGTACATCGAGAAAAATCATCACCGTTTGAATGTGGATTTGACCCTAAAGATTCTTTTCGATTACCATTTCCTTTATGATTCTTTTTAATTGCTATGATATTTTTAATTTTTAATGCTGAAATTGCTCTCATTTTACCTATTATTCCTATCATTCATTTTTCTAATATATTTTTATGAACTACTATTTGGTCTATGTCATGAATGAAATCAAGGAGCATTAGAATGATCAATATAGAGGTTGTAGTTAATAATAAGATTGGACTTGCAATTAAAAGCTACCAATTTTAGTCTTCCTCGGGCATGAAGTGATAAATTGGAACTAGTTTTGACCTAATTCTAGATATAATATACCTTATTCTATTAATTAAAGCCAAAAAGAGGCATACCATTGTTAATGATATTGAAATTAATTTTCAATTAAAGAAACATGATAACCTCCGTAACAGCTTCAATGTTTTACTCTTATTATAAATTACTTAAATATAAAATTATATATAATATTAAAAACAATACTACCCACAAAATAAAAGAGAGCAAATAAAATTTCAAATTATTATTTTGATACAATTGATAAAATTTAAAATACTTCATTAATAAATGATAAACTATTTGACTTCCAAAATACTCCGATCAACATTGATCAATCCCTTTATACTCGTATATTTATATCATATATACATGAATCATATCGAACAACAAAATATGAAATTTTATAATGAGGTAAAGATTTATTAGAAAAATATAAAAAAAACACTAGATAAAAATAACTTATTAAACCACCCAAAATACAAAGCTCAATAAATAATATATTCATAGAAAATGGTAAATCAATCAAGTCAGCAACATGAAACTTTAATCAACTAAGCATACTATCCGCTATAATTCTTATAAACATCAGACCCAATATACCACGCAATATAACTCAACCCTCCTTAGAAAAATAATGTATAAGAGTTACATCCTCCGGGTAATGCATAAAATATTAGCCTAAAAGAATAACAAACTTTTAACCCAGTAAAAAAAATGTATAAAATAAAAGAACAAATATGAACATAACATATTTCATCAACTTCTAATATTAAATCTTTAGATTACAATCCAGCTAAGAAAGGTAAACGACAAAGAGCTAAATTAGCTGTATTTAAACAAGTAACAGTCAAAGGTACATATGTGAGCTCTTTAAAGCCCCATATTTCGAATATCTTGATTGATATATTATGAATAATAGCCGTGCACGCACAAGTAAAAGAAAGAAAGCATGAGTTAATAAAAGAAAAAATGCTAATTTAAGACACCCTATAGAAAGAATTCTTATCATAAGCCCAATTTGACTGAGTGTTGAAAGAGTAATACTTACACGTATTTTTTAGTCAAACCCAAAATTAGCCCCTAATCTAGATATAAATACAGTCAATTTACATGATAAAAATAATAATAAAATATAAGCATTTGAAGTTCCATCAATGAAAACATTAAACCGAATAAATAAATAAATACCAGCAGTTGAAGAATGAACTAAATCAGGATCTGGTGTAGCTTTTGCTGCAGGTTATCATGAAGAAAAAGGAATTTGAGCGCTTTTAATTATAGCTGTCAAAATAACTAAGACACCAATAATTCTTTCAAGGACCCATTACAAAAAAATTCGCATCCACGAATTTCGGGGTACAAACAAATATCGACTGAAGTGGAGAATGCGGTAACCTACTAAGGGTCACAAATTGCTAAAACAGAGGGCAAATCGGGCCTGGAGCAAATAGACGGACTTAGAAGGACTCCCTCGTTACCGACGATACTTATGGCCGCCAAATGAAAGTGGGGCATCCAGGTGGAACCGGTGCCCCCTGGCACCATCCCATCCGGATCAAGATTCAAACGTAAGCATGGGCATATTTTCCATTTAAGTGAATTGAATGAATTTTTCCTTTAAATGAAAAATATAAAAGTGGCAATTTTATGTCATAAAATGAAGTAAGGGAATCACATCACACTATGCCATAAATAGCCACGCGAGCGGAAGGCCACCTTACCTGGGCAAGAGCACCTGAAACGCTTAAAAAAGGGGTGAGCTCACCCGATGGCTAGCTCATTATAGTGGAGGGGCCAGCCAACGTGGCGGGTCCTATACCCGATCAGGTTCAAGCGAAAAGAAAGACCAGGTTTTCGGTTTTAATTCATTTTGTTTGTTATTGTTAACGATTACCTATATAAAATCTTATCTATCACATTTAAAAAACTACTATTTGGTCTATGTCATGAATGAAATCAAGGAGCATTAGAATGATCAATATAGAGGTTGTAGTTAATAATAAGATTGGACTTGCAATTAAAAGCTACCAATTTTAGTCTTCCTCGGGCATGAAGTGATAAATTGGAACTAGTTTTGACCTAATTCTAGATATAATATACCTTATTCTATTAATTAAAGCCAAAAAGAGGCATACCATTGTTAATGATATTGAAATTAATTTTCAATTAAAGAAACATGATAACCTCCGTAACAGCTTCAATGTTTTACTCTTATTATAAATTACTTAAATATAAAATTATATATAATATTAAAAACAATACTACCCACAAAATAAAAGAGAGCAAATAAAATTTCAAATTATTATTTTGATACAATTGATAAAATTTAAAATACTTCATTAATAAATGATAAACTATTTGACTTCCAAAATACTCCGATCAACATTGATCAATCCCTTTATACTCGTATATTTATATCATATATACATGAATCATATCGAACAACAAAATATGAAATTTTATAATGAGGTAAAGATTTATTAGAAAAATATAAAAAAAACACTAGATAAAAATAACTTATTAAACCACCCAAAATACAAAGCTCAATAAATAATATATTCATAGAAAATGGTAAATCAATCAAGTCAGCAACATGAAACTTTAATCAACTAAGCATACTATCCGCTATAATTCTTATAAACATCAGACCCAATATACCACGCAATATAACTCAACCCTCCTTAGAAAAATAATGTATAAGAGTTACATCCTCCGGGTAATGCATAAAATATTAGCCTAAAAGAATAACAAACTTTTAACCCAGTAAAAAAAATGTATAAAATAAAAGAACAAATATGAACATAACATATTTCATCAACTTCTAATATTAAATCTTTAGATTACAATCCAGCTAAGAAAGGTAAACGACAAAGAGCTAAATTAGCTGTATTTAAACAAGTAACAGTCAAAGGTACATATGTGAGCTCTTTAAAGCCCCATATTTCGAATATCTTGATTGATATATTATGAATAATAGCCGTGCACGCACAAGTAAAAGAAAGAAAGCATGAGTTAATAAAAGAAAAAATGCTAATTTAAGACACCCTATAGAAAGAATTCTTATCATAAGCCCAATTTGACTGAGTGTTGAAAGAGTAATACTTACACGTATTTTTTAGTCAAACCCAAAATTAGCCCCTAATCTAGATATAAATACAGTCAATTTACATGATAAAAATAATAATAAAATATAAGCATTTGAAGTTCCATCAATGAAAACATTAAACCGAATAAATAAATAAATACCAGCAGTTGAAGAATGAACTAAATCAGGATCTGGTGTAGCTTTTGCTGCAGGTTATCATGAAGAAAAAGGAATTTGAGCGCTTTTAATTATAGCTGTCAAAATAACTAACACACCAATAATTCTTTCAAGGACCCATTACAAAAAAAATCGCATCCACGAATTTCGGGGTACAAACAAATATCGACTGAAGTGGAGAATGCGGTAACCTACTAAGGGTCACAAATTGCTAAAACAGAGGGCAAATCGGGCCTGGAGCAAATAGACGGACTTAGAAGGACTCCTTCGTTACCGACGATACTTATGGCCGCCAAATGAAAGTGGGGCATCCAGGTGGAACCGGTGCCCCCTGGCACCATCCCATCCGGATCAAGATTCAAACGTAAGCATGGGCATATTTTCCATTTAAGTGAATTGAATGAATTTTTCCTTTAAATGAAAAATATAAAAGTGGCAATTTTATGTCATAAAATGAAGTAAGGGAATCACATCACACTATGCCATAAATAGCCACGCGAGCGGAAGGCCACCTTACCTGGGCAAGAGCACCTGAAACGCTTAAAAAAGGGGTGAGCTCACCCGATGGCTAGCTCATTATAGTGGAGGGGCCAGCCAACGTGGCGGGTCCTATACCCGATCAGGTTCAAGCGAAAAGAAGGACCAGGTTTTCGGTTTTAATTCATTTTGTTTGTTATTGTTAACGATTACCTATATAAAATCTTATCTATCACATTTAAAAAACTATTCTTCATTATCGTCAAATGTATGCTGCTCGTTTTTTTTTTTTCGTTTATTTGATTTGGGTACTCACCGTCTTTTATTTGTCCTTTTTTTCTATTATTATTTCAATGTTCTTCAGCTAGAATTTATTTTAATTCAAATCTTCGATATTTTGAGATTGACCAAATTATCGGATTAAATCGAAAAACTACCGTGCTGTTAGTTTTTGTTTATTGGGCATTTAATGGAAATGGGGAGGAAAATTCCAAATCGTACTTTTGCACTGTATATGAATTAACTTCCTTAATCATATATGATGTCGACCAAAGCTGCTTTGGGTCAATTACGTTAACACGTGGTTCAGTTATAGGTACACGAATACAATCCACATCAAAACACAAAAAACATCGCTCCACCCATTAACTTTTCTCCTCCTTATCCGGACGATCTTCAATTGCAGTTATGAACAAAGTTCCACGATCTAGAAATATCATTCCGTTTCCCTTTTGCCGCTTTTCTCTTGTGAACACACCGAATCCAACATCAATTGGTAAAATAAACAGTATCCCGTTCATTCAGATATTTTATCAACTTCTCAATCCTATCCATCCGATTGGTTCTCGGCTCTTTGTGTATAAATTTTTCGCCGTTTCTCGCACAGCTTAAATTATTAGAAGATGTCTGTAAATTATTTTCGGTAATGATTGATGATTCGGACGACTTTTTCATTTTCTCACAATAATCAATTAAGATATTACGAAATCTTGTCCAGCACTTTTTCAGCACGGTTATTACTGTATGGAAATTACTTTCTACCTACCTCACTGACACGCATGTAAATGACTACATTATTTTGTCCAGTACCGAAATAGAAATTTTTATTATTGACTTTCATATAACGCTCTTCTGGTAGCTCACCTTGAAATCCTCCTTGACTTGTTCCAAATTCTCCTAAAAAAAATCGATTAGAGCGTCCCGGAATTCTATCATGCCCTGAGCTGGTATGGCAATTTGTGGTCTAGATCCATCTTTTGTGATGGTTTGAGATGCTCTTAAGAATCTTCCTCGTGCATTCTCTTTCAAATCTAGTTAATATCTTTGATAATCCGTCCTCATTTACTCCGACTTCAGTTTACCTTCTTGGTAAACATTATCAGAATTTGGTTGACGTGCACAATGGCGTGATTTAGCTCATGTAAACTGTATTGATTCCCATCACACTCCACAAAAGCTCCAAATGAAAAATTAAGAAATTTTATTCTACTTCCACACGATTTTCGTTCTCTCACTTAGAACGTTCTCCCAGCCTACGAGTAATTTCACGGAAAAATTAGGTAGGAAAAGATGTTCGCGGCTTGGGAAATTTAAATGAAACTAATGTGAGGAACGCGATTCTAGCACCAATTCATAATGTGAGAAGTAGCTTGGATCGTCTTAGATTTTATTCATTTCTTAAACTCCTAAATCTTTACATGCAAAATTATCGTACGTGATTTTCCCACTCCGTTTAATTTCTACCGTTTTGATGCATTTTGAGGGAATTTTTGTGATAAAAGAGAACAGTTAAAGTATTCTTATGTTTAGCTGGGAGATATTTTGTCTAATTTTCACGGGTAGAGAAGTTTTCATGGAAGAACTGCTTGCGTAGAAATAGCAAATCGAAAAAAACACCGCTCCAACGACGACGCCACGCGGACTCCTGATGCAACACCACCGACCGACCCATACGTGGCGCCTTTAAGTGAAATGTCCGCTGGCTGACTATGCAAGGCGCACGACAAAAACAATAAAACGGAAAACCTTGATCCCAATAGTGGTTTCGGCAAGTAATAGGAAAGGATACTACTTGGGCGTCGCGACGTGTTCATGGAGATGATTAATAACAGACTCCTCTTTTGGTTATCAATCGTCCACTTGCTAGATGTTCAACGGGACTCGACGAGCCTATCATTCATTCCGCTGCACACTTGCCTTGCAATACGTGCATGTGCAGCGGGAAAAGGTGCTGCCACATCCGCATTTTAATTATTAAATTAATGAAAAGTAATAATATAGAAAAATTTAAATGATAATAGAAGAAGATAAATATCATGTAGAATATAATTATAAAGAAAAGTTTAAATTTTAATAGAAAAAAATAATATAAAATTTATATTTCAATTCAAAATGAGCCAAATCAATCGAAACGATTCTCAAGAATTCGGCAACGTTCAATCGACACTGTGGCATAATTTGCGAAAAGATCTTGGCCTATATAAATTTGAACTCAATATCTCAAAAATTTCTGTGTTTTATTAAAATATAAACTTGTTATTTCCTTAATGGAAACTCTTTATGTTGAACTAAATGGATAATACCCAAGTTATATTGCGTTTCACTTGCTAATCCTTTTCAATAAAATTTCAAGTCGTTGACAAATTGTGAGAAGCAGCTCATTATTGCTGCTTACGTTATTTACTTTATTTATATTGTCCGTAAAGGACTTGCAGCGATGTTGGGTTTCCTCAGTGAACTAGATGTTGGTGCTCACTGAGATGACTTGGTCCAGGAACGTGTGATGCGCTGTTAGGCTAGCATCTGCAGTTTCATGAGGTGGATTCTTTCTCCTGGCACCAAGTTCCACTACAAATAATTTCCTCACATACACGTCTTGTAGGATGACTAAACACCAAGCCCAGAATAAAAATGCTAGAAAGTTCAGGTACGATGGTTGAAGGTCACTTGTTTCCTAGCATTTACCGTTTCTGTTCCTTGCATGCTTTCAGAAATTTACCTCGTTCTCGACGAGAAACAGGTAATGCTATAAAGAAAGTTGGGCATCCAGGTGGAGTTGGTACCCCCCGTATCCGTCTTAATCTGTCTTCAGGTCCTGATGGCGAAGTCTACATGCAAGGACCCTCCATTCCTAGCGAGAGCACCTACTACAAACAGAAAAATAACAACCTATGGCTGCGTTAGCCGAGGTTCTTCGCTATCGTTGCGGGTTTGCTACTCGGTACTGTCTGAAATCTTGTAGGAAGAAGGCCGAAGGTTTTCTCTTTAACTTTACTTTTTATTACACTTGGAAAAGCTAAATTTCAGAATAAGGATGTTATTTTTGATATTATTTTAGTACAGGAATTTTGTATTTTTGGATATTTTTTTTTTTTAAATTACAGTTTCTTAAATTCTTACATACTTCTCAATTTATTCAAAGTTATAATCATAAATAAACTGCTTTATCTGTTGAAATGTTACATTTTCCCATTAATTGTTGATCTTCTTGTCGGGAAATATTTAACGGAAATAAATATGTCTGTAGGTTCAAAAACTTTCCTCTAACAATTTAGCCTGTCAGATGAATACTATTGTGGTTGGCATTGATTAAAATTAAATAGATTTTTTCACCCTTATGGACCGCAAATAATTAAGTTTAAATTAAGACAAGTGTTCAATTACATTAATTTAATTAGCACTTAAAATCTTACAAATATGTTTTATTCTAAACGACACGTATGCATTTTGGTCGGTATTGCCGACCATCTTCAGTTTAAGACACGAAACGACTCTTTCAGTTTGTGCAGTGCAGGTACCGCTTACAATAACATCTCAAGGAATTAAGCTTCCAGGTTGTTCAACAGAAAGGTTAGGCTTTCTCCGTGCAGTGCGGAACTCTTCCATTATTCAAATTTAATTTTCTGCTCGGCCACCAAGAGCTAACTACTGTACTGCCCGAAAAAATTTATGAGGTACTTCCTCCCTTCTTGTTCTTGGTGTTAATTGGTGTTGCGGAGACTGGAACTCTGCTAGAAGGCTTAGTGGTTTGATCTTCTTCTTCACTAAAACATAATGACGGGATTCAATTTTATCCCTCTTTTTAGGTTCTTTTATGCATCATAGGGGGCTTTAACGCACTTTACAATTGTTTCAGTCTCCTTTAAAGTCGCTCTTCTTCAGATCGTCAAGGGCGAGAATTCTGTCCTGCGCGTCGCCTGGGGTATGCATCTTGAGGTTTTTATTGTGTCTTTTCACTAATGGTGGGAGCAGCTTTGGGTCGCCCGATTTCTTAGTTTTCTTTTCGATTTCTGACCTCGGCTGCTTTATTGTTTTCTTCTTTCCATGCGTCCGCATCAAACTAGATGCCACAAGAATTCACAGTTGCATAGCAATTTCAAGTGACTTCTGCTCACTTCTGCGTGTTTCACTTAGTAATTGCCGTCGATATTCTTATCTTCGATATCTTGGTTGTCTTTCCATTATATTTGATTTCCTTCCAATAAAGGGATGGATAGCTTCTTAACACTTTTTGTAAAAATCTATATGGTTTAAAATCGCTTTGTATTTGAAAAAGTTAATTAAAATTTCTTTGAGAACTACCTAGCGAACATTTATTGCTACACTAATTTTTATACTAAGAAGGCTTGAGTTAGAATCTTGAATGCGAAATTTACATTTCGAAATTTACCTACGGCCTACGGCCACGTACCAATATTACTCGATTCGGATGTATTACGAAATGCAATGAAAATTCAATATTTACTTAGATTACTTGGCTAGGTAAGCCAATTGGGAGATTTTTCTGCATTTATATCAGCAAGATATCAAAAAGCTTCAAAATTGATTCAGATTATCAGACTTTTAAAAATATTTCTTTTAAGTCAAGCATTTTTAGGGTTTTGTTAAATAATTTTACAAAACCCTACTAGTTTCGCGATCAGTTTGTCCGTCTGTCCGTCTTTCCGTCTGTCCGTCCGTCCGTCCGTGTGTCACAGCACTTTTTCTCGGAAACTACTTAAGCAAGAAACATCAAATTTTGTGTGTAGGTGTAAAGTGGTGATCTCTTCAAAGTTCAACTACAAAAAAAATGTATAAGGTATTTAAGGGGGGTCTCCCCATATAGGAGAGTGACCCCCCGAAAAAAATTCATTGAAGGTAGCCGATATGGGTATCAAATGAAAGGTCTTGATGAGCGCTTTTCAAAACAGGTCTTAGTTTACCTAAGTTTACCTAAGTTTACCTAAATCCCTCCCTCGCGATTGGACACCTAAGTCTAAGTTTACCTGAATCTGCTTCAAGGGGCGCACAGGGAGGGGAAATACACGAAAAATTTGTGTCCCCGCCCCCCTCGCGATTGGACACCTGTGATCCGAAAAATCTGAAAAAAATCAGGGATGTAGGCCTTGGTGAGTACAACAACAACAACAAATACGTTAGAAGTCGCAATTCACTCAACTTTGTTAGTAATAGTATGATTCATCGATTTTATGTTTTCTTGAATAAAATCTTAACGGTACCCTCAAAATCCAATGGAGTTCAGTACGTAGATGTCTATTTATAAGATTAATCTATCCTGAAAGTTTCATAAAGTTTGAATGATATTTACCGAAGTTATAGCGCAACATATGGCTATGGAACCATATGCGCTTTTTACCGACTCAGACACTACAGTTTTGCTAGGATTTGCATGAAAATTTCAGGAATTATAGGTGTCATGTATATCTTTGAGAATCGGTTCAGTTAGTGGTATCAGTAATCGTAAAACAAAATAGTGGCTGTTTTAAATGCGAAGATTGAATAATTTTGAGTTATTTTTTCCCAACTTCAACGGTTAAGGTGCATGCTTTGAACACTTGATTCAATTCAATGAATGACTGAAGATCAGTACCTACAATTAATGCTCATAAGTGAAACAAGTCAAGGAGGTGGGAGAGAGCTCCTAGCAAAAGGGCATTGTAACCATTCTAGGATTCGGAAAGATGGGCCCCTGAAAAAAAAAATTCATCAAACGTCGCCGATATGAGTATGAAATAAATGTTTTCGTGGGAGCTTTTCAAAACAGTTCTTAAACTGTCAGTTTTTGCTTCAGTGGGGGCACAGGGGGGAAATACATGAAAAATGTGTTTCCTCCGTCGCGGCTGGACATCTGAAATAATTATCAAGGGAGATATTTATGAGTATAAGAATACCAAAAACCTCAGAAGTCGAAATTCGTTCAACTTTTTTAATAATAGTATGATCTTCGTATTTCATATTTTCTCCAATAAAATCGTCTTTGATATGTTTCTTAATTTGATTCGATCTGGTGACTGCATTTTGTAAATTGAATACGAAACCCTTCTGACATGAGCGTAGGTCTGTTTACCCAACTTGTTTTCTTTATTTCATTACATTCATCTACGAGAAACCAAAAAATTCTTACAATGCCCCTGTAATTTAATTAAAATTTTTCTTCTTCTTCGTAGCACTACAGTGAATCTCGTTTCTTCGGGGCGTGTATGTTAACTAGCCAAATTTTGAAGAATTTTGCTTTTATACGGACCGCACACCACCGTTTATTCATTGCCTTAAAACAATCTATAACGAAGGCCACTCCGAGTTCTCGCTTTCCAGCAAGCTTCTCACTGATGTTGTGTGCGATCTCTTATCTTTTTTTGTGGTTGGTAGGTGAATGCCAATTTACGCACAGAGTGTGGCACTCCCATGTTCGCAAGAAGGTGATTGAACTACCCCCTAAACACCTCCCCTGTCAACCTGAGAACGTAGCCTGGGACCGTTTGACACATTACTTCGGGCCAGACAAGCGATCCCCAGCCTCAACACTCCTTTTATCTTTTAGGACTGCCCGAGCATAATGTACCACCGGGCACATCCGAGGTGAGCTCTCTCGACTCCCTGTAAAGGTCTCTTCAAAGCCTGTCCCTTTTCCTACATGCAAAAAATATGTGGCAGGTATTGTCTTACTCTTCTGAGCAAAACCGACAATCGGGGAACAGTAGCTTACTAATCTTGTGCAGGTAAGACTAAAAACACCCATGACCACTCAAAAGCTGTGTCAGATAGAAGTCAGTCTCACCATACCTTCGATTAAGTTATGGTCTCATGTCCGGGATGAGGCGCTTGGTCCACCTTCCCTTCGTGCAATTCACCCAAGACTGCTGCCAATGTTTGAGTGAGCGCTGTCTCTCCTCGCGGACAACCATCTCCCTCGCATCCTCATTTCGACACAGATAATTAGAGTGGCGCTCTCTAGCAAGGAGGCCGACAGGTATCACGCCTGCAATGACTTTCACCGCCGAATCAGAGACTGTCGGATACGAAGATGCAATCCTAAGCGCTCCTCTTCTCTGTACCTAAGCCAAACGTTTCCGGTATACCTCCTTACTGAGAGCGTTGCGCCACACTTCTGCTCCGTACAGTAACACTGAGCCTAAAGCAATCATCAAGAGGCGTCTTCTTGATGTGCTGGATCCCCTACGTTGACCATAGTCGACTCAGAACCGAAGCTCCCGAAGCAGCCTTCTCAGCCGTTGCCCTGATTTGCTCAGAGAAATTCATCTTCGAGTCGATCATTAGCCCCAGGTACTTCACCGCTGGTTTCGATTTGATTCGTATGTCTCCAATACTGATAATCCTTACTCTAGGGATTCTTTTTTTTTCAAGATAACCACTTCAGTTTTTCAATTGGTAAACTGAACCCACGAGCAGTCATCCAGTCTCTCATTCGGCGCGTTAGCCTACCTAGCCTAAGTTGCGCTTGTTCAACGGTGCGTCCAGCTACCAGAGCTGCAACATTATCCACATAGCCAATCAAATGCGACTCATCTAGCGTCTCCAGTCTCAGTAGCCCATCGTAAGACACGTTCCACAGGTCCGGACCAAGGATAGTTCTCTGGGCAACACCCGATGTAACAGCCATCCTTCGTTGGCCCTGTGCCGTGTCATAGAGCATGCTTCGGCCCATCAGTTAGTCCCTCAAAAGCTGCATTAGATATTCTGGAACTTGAAAAGAGTTTTCCAGCGTATCCAGAGTATCCACCCATCTAGCGGAGTTGAAGGCGTTCCTGATGTGGATGTAACCAACAGGACGATCCGTCGCTTGGTGCGACTATGTGCTTCTACCTTTTGGACTGCACTCACCACCTCTACAATCGCATTAATAGTAGAACGTCGGGCTCTAAAGCCGTACTGCCGAGGAGAAAGGTCCCCAGCAGCACGAATCGCGTCAGTGAGTCCTCTCTTGATGAGTTTCTCTAGCACTTTCCCAGCCGTTTCTAGCATGCATAACGGGCGGTACGCAGACGTCGATTCGGGATTTTCCTTCCCCTTTCTGGTCAGCATGAGCCTCACCACCTTCCATCGTACCGGCAAAACCCCGTCCCATAGGCAAGCGTTGAATGTGCTGAGCAATAAGTCAGGACAATGGTGATAGACAAGCCGCAACGCCTCAGCCGGAACACCATCTGGACCTGGAGCCTTCCTCACTTTCAATGAGAGGACTGCCTCCTCCAGTTCCAGCTGTGTGAAGATTGGACACTCTACTGCTGTTTCACCATGGACAGCGTCAACATGGACGGGATGGGCGGGAAAGAGTGCCCGCATTATCCCATCCATCTTTTCCGCATCATGTGTACAAGGCTTCCGTAGGGCTCCAAGCTTCCACATAACTAGCTTATAACCAAGGCCCCACGGATCCTTGTCCACATTGTCCACTAGGTCTTGTCAGCAGCGAGCGTTGCTATTGTTAATGAATTTGCGAAGGCAATTCCTGGCCAACTTATATGCTGCCGCTCGGTTGCTTACCTCGTCACGGTTTCGCGCTCGTTGAGCCTCACGTCGAAGCTTGTGACACTACCTTCGCTTTTCAGCAATTTTAGTTGACCACCAGCACACTGGGGGTTCGCCGTGCCGGGGTTTTCGATTGGGCATAGAAGCGCAGCAAGCAGTTCTAATAACATGGGTATATGAATGACCGTTCAGGACTGCAGCGAGAGTCCTTGTCTGAGGACACGTGAATGCGCTGGCAGACTAGTGTTGCGGTGTCGTAGGACGGGTTCTTTCCCCTAGCACAAGGACCCACTGCAAAAGAAATTCGTATCCGCGAATTTCTGGGGTCAAATAAATGTCAAAGGAAGTCGAAAAGGAGGTAATCAACTAAGGGTCGGAAATTGCTGACGCAAAGGAATAACTGGACCTGGGGAAGACAGACGGACTGAGGAAGACTTCGTCGTTACTGACGTTTCTTATGGCCCACAGGTAGAGTGGAGCATCCAGGTGGAGGTAGTGTCCCCTCGCCCCTTCCCAACCGGATCAAGATACAAACGTAGACGTGGCCATATATTTCCCATTTGAGTGAAAAACTCATACAAACATAATTTAAATTATCCCATCAAATGAGAAATATAGACGTGGTCAATTTATGTTATAGAATTATGTGATGGAGTTGTTCCTGCGTGAAAAAGTAATGAAACACAATTAGCAATTGATTGACTAGCAATGATTTATTGTTGCCGCTCTGTCTTAATTTATACCTACATTTCGCTTTCACTGCATAAATTCTTAGCTGGTGCGTGGAAAGAATTATTTGCATTTCAAGCGAATTCAATATTTTTCAATTGAACTTTGATTGACTCAATATTTTCTTGAAGTGGCAGTAATTTCACATTTTAATATTTATTGAGCATTATGCTTACTTGCTGCAATTGCAAATTACAGGTGTATGAACTTGAGGTAATTGTACTAATTTTTGTCTTCTTAATGTTTTTTTTTTGTGGTAGGGAGGTGAATGCCAATGCACAGAGTGTGGGACTACCATGCGCGACTGGACTACCCACTAAACACCTCCCCTGTCAACCTGAGAACCTGGCCTGGAACCGTTTGACACATTACTTCGGGCCAGGTCTTGTTTTGTTACGCCATGAGGCACCTTCAAGCTGGGGGATCTCTTTCCTAGCGGGAGGGGAGAGGCGAAGATGAAGTGCCGGAAAAGCGACCCCCAGCCCCAGCGCCCCCGGCTGCTGTGAGTCCCTTTTATATTTTAGGACTGCCCGAGCATAATGTGCCACCTGGTTCCATTTGTCAACCGATTCGAGCATCACCACCACTATATTATCCAGGGTGAGCTCTCCCTTCTCCCTGTAGAGTTCCCTTCGGAGCCTGACCCATTTTGTATACGCAAAAAATGTGTGGCAGGCATTGTCCTCCTCTCCTGGGCAAAACTGACAATCGGGGGACCATGACTTACCGATCTTGTGCAGGTAAGACTGAAAACACCCATGCCCACTCAAAAGCTGGGTCAGATACATGTCAGTCTCAGCATGCCTTCAATTTAGCCACGGTCTCACACCCGGGATGAGGCGCGCAGTTTACCTTTCCTTCGTGCAACTGACCCAAGACTACTGCCAATCGTTGAGTGAGCACTGTCTCTCCTCGCGGACAGCCATCTCCCTCGCATCCTCATTTCGGCGCAGGTTAAAAGCGTGGCACTCTCTAGCAAGGAGGGCGACAGGTATCACGCCTGCAATCACTCTCACCGCTGAGTCAGAGACTGTCGGATACGAAGATGCAATCCTAAGCACTCCTCTTCTCTGTACCTGTGCCAAACGTTTTCGGTATACCTCCTTGCTGAGAGTGTCGACCCATACCTCTGTTCCGTACAGTAGTACTGACCCTACAGCACTCATCAGGAGGCGTCTTCTTGATGGGCTGGATCCCCCTACGTTGGCCATAAGCCGACTCAGGGCCGAAGCTCCCGAAGCAGCCTTCTCGGCCGTTGCCCTGATTTGTTCAGAGAAACTCATCTTCGAGTGGATCAGTAGCCCCAGGTGCTTCACTGCTGGCTTCGGTTCGATTCGTATGTCTCCAATACTGATCATCCTTACTCTAGGGATTCTCTTTTTTGTCAAGATGACCACTTCGGTTTTCTCCAGTGCTAAACTCAGCCCGCGAGCAGTCATCCAGTCCCTCACTCGGCGCATTAGCATACCTAGCCTACGTTGCGCTTGTTCAACGGTGCGTCCAGTGACCAGAGCCGCATCATCATCCGCGTAACCGAGCAAGCGTGACTCATCTGGCATCTCAAGTCTCAGAAGCCCGTCGTAAGACACGTACCACAGGTCCGGACCAAGGATAGATCCCTGGGCAACCCGATGTTATTCCCATCCTTTCTTGGCCCTGTGTCATGTCGTAGAGCAGGCTTCGGTCCTTTAGGTAGTTCCTCAAAAGCCGCATTAGATATTCTGGAACTTGAAAAGAGTTTTCCAGCGTATCCAGAGTATCCACCCATCTAGCGGGGTTGAAGGCGTTTCTGGCGTCGAGTGTCACCAACAGGACGATCCGTCGCTTGGTGCGGCTATATGCCTCTGCCTTTTGGACCGCGTTCGCCATCTCTGCAATCGCATCAATGGTGGAACGTCCTGCTCTAAAGCCGTACTGCCGAGGAGATAGGTCCCCAGCAGCACAAATTGTGTCAGTGTCTTCCCTTGATGAGTTTCTCTAGCGCTTTCCCAGCCGAGTTTAGCATGCATAATGGGCGATATGCTGACGGCGATTCGGGATTTCCCTTCCCCTTGCTGATCAGCACAAGCCTCGCCGCCTTCCATCGTACCGGGAAAACCCTGTCCTGTAGGCAAGCGTTGAATGTGCTGAGCAGCAAGTCAGGACAATGGTGGTAGACAAGCCGCAACACCTCAGCTGGAACACCATCCGGGCATGAACCCTTCCTTGCTTTCAATGAGAGGACTGCCTCCTCCAGTTCCAGCTGTGTGACGACTGCTGTTTAATAGTTTTCCATTGGATCCTGCCTATTGGGGTATTCAGTATTTCCGGTTGAATAATTAAGTTTGTGTACGATTCTCCTGTTGCGATTATTCTTGTCAAGTTCAATTGCTTGAGTTCCGTAGGTTGTTGTGTGAAGTCTAATTGCGGATAGTTGGTGATATGAAGATTGGAAAATACTGACCCGTTTGTCGTTGCTTGGCTACAAGAATGTGTTCTTCAGCGAGTAATTGACAATTTTGCGTGTGTTGAATAATGCCTGTACCGTTGAGTAGAATGTCCTTTCTTAACCCTTGGCATAGAGTTTGTACATGGACTGGTTGCGGGGTGAAGAACAGCCAAGTGTTGATTGACATCATTTGCTGTAGAACTAGTGACTGTGACCGGAAGGATGTTTGCGGACATGTAGGTTGGTTGTGAAGGTTGTATAGTTCCCGTATAATGCATCTGAATTTGGCTCTCATATCAATTAATGTTGTGCTGGGCAGAAGGTAAGTCCCACTTGTGAGTTCTGATGCGGCTGCGAAGTTGGCGCTTGTTGTTTCGAAGCATAGTTGATCGTTATAGTTTATTCCTATGCTTGAATTCGAACTGCTGAATGCTGTGAAAAATGTGGATTTATGCTGAATAGGGATGGGAGTTGCTTTGATTAGATCAAAGTTCCGGTTGTCAATAATTGACAAGTGTCCATAGATTTTGATTCTGTCTTCATTGGCCTCAATCGTAAGTTTAGAAGTAGAAGTGTGCAGAATTTCGAGGTGAGCTGGTAATAGAGTTTGTGTTCCTTCGATAATGCATTGTATCTCTGCGAGTTTGATACATTCTAGTATTCCTTGTTTAGTGTTGATGGCTGTTAGGATGTGAGTGTATTTTAAACTCATTTCCTCAACAAAATTGATGGCTCGTTAATAAGTTGCTAAAAATTGTTTCTTAATCTGGATCGTGTCTATTGTAGAGAACCATTCCTTTGCCATAATGATCAGTTCAAGCCCCTTGTTCAATTGATATTGAAGTCGTTTGAGTTGTCGGTTGATCCTGATAGATATTGTATTTAGCGTTTTTGTGGCTTGCAACATGATTCTTCCTTGATGGTTGATAAGATTTTTTAATTTTTCTTGATTTGCAGCTCTCGTCATTAACGCCATAAATTGCTGATAACATTTGCCCCAATATTCCACGCTTCTTTCAGTCATACACGAAACGTACCAGGCTGATTTTATGGTTGGTATCTTCAATTGAGTCTGATTTGTGATGACGGAGATCCCAACAGTGGACTTTTTCGGTAATTTGTCTACCCATTGAGCACATAGAGTTTAGATTTGTGTTTATGAGTTGCAAATTCCTCTCATCTGTTGTTGGGTCAACGAACGGTAGCTCGATATTGATTCGCAAAGCTCAATTTATATTGGCTTTCCCAATTTCTTCTATGTAAAGACTGCCATCCAAGGTTGTGACATAAGCCTCTGATAATGTGGGAGGAGGTAAGACTCCAAGAACTAATCGCGTTGTCAGTAGCACTGTTGACATATTCGGACGTCGTATAATTTTACTCTTTTTCCTCTTCATTTGTGTATCAAGGGTTTGCGTTGTGGATCGCTTGACTGCAAGATTTTGTGATAGGCTTTCTGTGTTGGTTGGTTTCATGTTTGATTCTGATGGTCTACGTTCTTCCATGGTATACGGGAGTTTTCAAATTTTGGCTATGGGGCGTAGTTTGATAGCCCTGTTTAATTTGACTAACACTGTTCGAACCAATCCATCTAGTCCTGGATGAGTTGCTGTTATTCTTGCTAATGGCCATTGCATAGAAGGAATGTCTATTTTCACTAGTCTTGTTTTTCAAGCCATTTGGAACGTTGCTGCAAGCGTTGCATATACCCTTGTACCCACCCACCTTCTCCAGAATTAGTGCTCTATCTGCTGAACCAATTGCCATCTCTTTAATAAAGTATAGCTAGTTTCACTCGGATTGTCCTTGACTTCAAATAAATTGTCTCCCCTTAGAAACTAACCTGGGGCTAGTGCAGCTATATCGTTGGGATCATCGCTTACTTGGGTCAGTGGACGCGGATTCATACATGCTTCGATTTGGGCCAAAAGTGTGTTCATCTTTTCAATGTTTAATACCTGATGTCCGATTGTTTTGTACATATGTGCTTTCATCGTTTTCATTCCGGATTCCCAGAGTCCACCGAAATGTGGACTACTAAGAGGAATCAATTTCCACCGGGTTTCGTGATTCGCAACTTCAGAGCTACATGCTTGAAGATATGTTTTGTATACGGCTTGTAACTGTTTGTTCGCTCCCAAGAAATTCGAACCAGTGCATTCTGCTTGAGATAAGTGATGCTGTCTCCCGACGTCCGCGCTCTCGGATAGAACATCGGAAGGATGGATGTCGAGAGGTTCGTCAAGGTTCTCACAGCAGGTGAGCCGCTGCCGGGAGCTTCGGAGGGGACGGAAAACTGGCAGCTCAAGACGTGGTGAACTCTTTTATGAGCATAATCAC
Source organism: Odontomyia ornata (assembly GCA_963969285.1). Taxonomy (NCBI): domain Eukaryota; kingdom Metazoa; phylum Arthropoda; class Insecta; order Diptera; family Stratiomyidae; genus Odontomyia; species Odontomyia ornata. Next base: position 221,836,227 of record OZ017739.1, read on the forward strand.
GACTGCTTGCTGCGCTTCTATGCCCCGTCGAAGACCCCGGCACGGCAAGCCCCCAGTGTACTGGTGGTCTACTGAAATCGCTGAAAAGCGGAGGGAGTGTCACAAGCTTCGGCGTGAGGCTCAACGGGCGCGGAACCTTGACGAGGCATGCAACCAGGCGGCAGCATATAGGTCGGCCAAGAAAGTAGCAAGGCTCGCTGCTGGCAAGACGTAGTGGTCAATGTGAACAAGGATCCATGGGGCCTTGGCCACAAGCTGGTCATGGGGAAACTTGGTGCCCTACGGAAGCCTTGTATACATGACGCGGAAAAGATGGACGCGATAGTGCGGGGACTCCTCCCCGCCCATTCCGTCCGTGTTGACGCTGTCCATGGTGAAACAGCAGTTGAGTGCCCACTCTTCACACAGCTGGAACTGGAGGAGGCAGTCCTCTCCTTGAAAGCGAGGAAGGCTCCAGGTCCAGATGGTGTTCCAGCTGAGGTGTCTATCACCATTGTCCTGACTTGCTGCTCACCACATTCAACGCTTGCCTACGGGACGGGGTTTTCCCGGTGCGATGAAAAGTGGCAAGGCTCGTGCTGATCAGCAAGGGGAAGGGAAATCCCGAATTGCCGTCAGCATATCGCCCGTTATGCATGCTAGACACGGCTGGGGAAGTGCTAGAGAAACTCATCAAGGGAAGACTCACTGACGCGATTCGTGCTGCTGGGGACCTATCTCCTCGGCAGTACGGCTTTAGAGCAGGACGTTCCACCATTGATGCGATTGCAGAGATGGCGAACGCGGTCCAAAAGGCAGAGGCATATAGCCGCACCAAGCGACGGATCGTCCTGTTGGTGACACTCGACGCCAGAAACGCCTTCAACCCCGCTAGATGGGTGGATACTCTGGATACGCTGGAAAACTCTTTTCAAGTTCCAGAATATCTAATGCGGCTTTTGAGGAACTACCTAAAGGACCGAAGCCTGCTCTACGACATGACACAGGGCCAAGAAAGGATGGGAATAACATCGGGTTGCCCAGGGATCTATCCTTGGTCTGGACCTGTGGAACGTGTCTTACGACGGGCTACTGAGAGTCGAGATGCCAGATGAGTCGCGCTTGGTCGGCTATGCGGATGATGTTGCGGCTCTGGTCGCTGGACGCACCATTGAACAAGCGCAACGTAGGCTAGGTATGCTAATGCGCCGAGTGAGGGACTGGATGACTCTTCGCGGGCTGAGTTTAGCACTGGAGAAAACCGAAGTGGTCATCTTGACAAAAAAGAGAATCCCTAGAGTAAGGATGATCAGTATTGGAGATATACAAATCGAATCGAAGCCAGCGTTGAAGTACCTGGGGCTACTGATCGACTCGAGGATGAGTTTCTCTGAACAAATCAGGGCAACGGCTGAGAAGGCTGCTTCGGGAATATCGGCCCTGAGTCGACTTATGGCCAACGTAGGGGGACCCAGCCCATCAAAAAAAACGCCTCTTGATGAGTGCTGTAGGGTCAGTACTACTGTACGGAGCAGAGGTATGGGGCGACGCTCTCAGCAAGGAGGTATACCGGAAACGTTTGGCACAGGTACAGAGAAGAGGAGCACTGAGAATTGCATCTTCGTATCCGACAGTCTCCGACTTGGCGGTGAGAGTGATTGCAGGCGTGATACCTGTCGCCCTCCTTGCTAGAGAGCGCCGCGCTATTAACCTGCGCCGCAACGAGGATGCGAGGGAGATGGTTGTCCGCGAGGAGAGACAGCACTCGCTCAACGATTGGCAGCAGTCTTGGGTGGATTGCACGAAGGGAAAGTGGACTGCGCGCCTCATCCCGGATGTGAGACCGTGGCTAAATCGAAGGCATGCTGAGACTGACTTCTATCTAACCCAGCTTTTGAGCGGGCACGGGTGTTTTCAGTCTTACCTGCACAAGATCGGTAAGTCACGATCTCCCGTTTGTCGGTTTTGCCCAGGAGAGGAGGACAATGCCTGTCACACATTTTTTGCGTGTACAAAATGGGTCAGGCTGCCAAGGGAACTCTACAGGGAGACGGGAGAGCTCACCCCGGATAATATAGTGGTGGTGATGCTCGAATCGGTTGACAAATGGAACCAGGTGGCACATTATGCTCGGGCAGTCCTAAAATATAAAAGGAACTCACAGCAGCCGAGGGCGCTGGTGCTGGGGGATCGCACTTCTGGCATTTCCTCTTCCCTCCTCCCCTCCCGCTAGGAAAGGGACTCCCCAGCTTGAAGGCGCCCCACGGCGTAACAAAACGAGACCTGGCCCGAAGTAATGTATCAAATGGTTCCAGGCTAGGTTCTCAGGTTGACAGGGGAGGTGTTTAGTGGGTAGTCCAGTCGCGCATGGGAGTCCCACACTCTGTGCATAAATAGCATTCACCTCCTTACCACAAAAAAAAGGAAATTCGAACCACAATCGCTGTAGGGTACTCTGCGTTTCCCACGTCTTGCGATGAATCGTTTAATAGCTTGTATGCACGCGTTTGTAGTCAGATCCGAGACTAGCTCCAAGCAAAAAGCCTTTGATGCCATTCATATAAAGATTGCAATATATGCCTTAGTTCTTTTAGCACCTCTTCCTCCATTCCATTTGATCGGGGTTGGTCCAGTGTAGTCAATACTTGTTTCCAGGAACAGTTTTTTTGAGTCTTAGTCTACAGGCTGGAAAGTTTCCCATTAGTTGCGGCATGGGCTTAGCCCTCATCTTAAAATGCGTCATGCACTCTCACAATATCTTTTTCACAGTCATCTGTCCTGATATTATCCAATATTTTAGACGCAGAGTCGATGATGTCAGTTGGCGACCTCCATGTAAGGTTTGCTGGTGGGCTTGTCGTATCAATAACGTTGCTAGTGGGCATTTCGGAATGATGGCAGGGTGCTTAGCTCCATTTTCAATGAGCACCTGGTGTATGCGACCACCCGCCCTGAGGATTCCATCAACATCAAGCCTTGGTGATAAGGATCGAATCCGACTGCTTTTTGGAACACTACCGCGTGTAGATATGCATTGTATATCCTCCATAAATGTATAGTTCTGCGTTATCCTAACGCAAGTGTTAGTAGCTGCTCTAAGCTCAGATTCTGACAAATTTCCTGTTCGTTTCATGTTGGGAAGTTTGGTGTTAAAGGCGAAACGTTGTCACATCGCAACAACTCTCTGTAACTTATGGAAAGACGAATACCTGTTTAATATAGTTGGCAGTTCTTCGGTTATGGCAATTAAAGATGTGAATTTCGCCTCTTCATCTCCATTACTTGCTGATTGTATCATAGGAGGCACCCTGATAACTCGTATGTTGAGCCACGTTAGTCCATTCCACCACAGAGATGACGTGATTAGATCATTCGGTTGAATCCCCCTCGATGCAATATCAGCTGGATTATTATGAGTGCTGACATGAGTCCATCGTTTGACTGTACTGTGCTGCTGCATGACACTCACTCGGTTAGCAACGTAGAACTTCCACTTGGCAGCGGGACTCTGTATCCACGAAAGAACTACAGTCGAGTCTTTCCAGTAAAATCGATATACATAGTCCCAATCATGCGCCTTAGTAACCTCCGCCATCAATTTTACTAATAAGACTGCTCAATTAAGCTCCAACCTTGGTATTTATTGTACCTTTACTAGAGCTACTTTTGATTTCACTGCTAAGAGTATAACCTTAACTGAAGTTTCAGTTACAATTCGAATGTAGACAGCAGCAACATACGCCAATGATGAAGCGCCACAAAATCCATGAAGCTCGAATGGTTAAATGGGCTAAACTCTATCCACCGTTTTATTTTGAGATTTTCCAAAACCGGAAGCTGTTGTCGCAGTTGTGTCCACTCCTTAGTTAAATTTGTATCTAGTGGATCATCCCAACCCTTTCCTGCAAGCCACAGCATCTGCATTTTTGTTTTGCCGATGATGACACAGGGCTGCAACCATCCTATAGGATCGAACAGCTTTACCACTTCTGTCAGTATGGTGCGTTTTGTAAGGTTTTTCTCTTTGCTTGGTCTTGCAATGCGAAATGGGAACTCAATGGTGGCTGGGTGCCATTGAATGCCGAGTGTTTTAATCGGTTCGGTTGCCGCTATGTTGAGAGGCAGCTGTGTCTCCCTTTCTAATACTGCAATACGTCCAATAATTGTGCGGGGTTCCTTAAAAGATTTCGAAGATCGGTTGGTAACAATAGGAGATCTTCTAGCTTATCTGATCCCGTTAGTCCGTCATCAACGTAAAAGTCACTTGTTAACGTTTGTGCGGCTTGAGGAAATGTATCATGCTCATCTGCAGCTAGTTGGTGTAATGTTTAAATCTCGAGATGTGGGGCGCATGCAGTCCCATATGTAACTGTCCTTAACTGATAATGTTCAATTGGACCATTTTGGTTGAACCGCCACAGGATTTGTCAAAAGTGCTGATCTCCCTCGTGGACACAAATTTGTCGATACATATTTTCAACGGCGGCTGCAATCACGCACTTATATTGCCTCCACCACATGAGAAGATGCAATAAGCTTCCCTGGATCATGTGGCCGGAATGGAGGAGGTCATTTAAGGATTTCTCCTTGGAACTCTTTTGCAATGCATTGAACACTACCCTTAATTTTGTTGTGCTACTACTTTCCTTTGCTACAGCATGATGCGGTAGATAATATGCTGTAGTCATCTGTATTCGATCTAACGATACTCTAGACATGTGACCCAAATTGATGTATTTCTGCATACAGTTTCGATATTGTTCATACAGAGCTGGATTTTGTGCCAGGTGACGTTCCGATTGTCTGAACCTTATGTACGCAATTTTCGCGTATTCAGAATGTCCGAGGAGGGATCTTGAGTGCTTTTGAAAGGAAGGCTAACAGAATATCTTCCTGTTGGCTCCCGATAAACGGTCTGTGTGTAATGGGATTCATTCTCTTTCTCTTCATTGGTAAGATGATTAACTGCTGGAAGTTCTTCTGTTTCCCAAAACTGCCGTAGAGTTTTCTCCAGACCTTGATTAGCAACAAACACGCGTACTGATGTAGCTAATTTAGTAGGTACTGTTCCAAATAAGACCCAACCAAGTTTGGTCCTTTGTGCGCATGGTTTCCTGGGCAGAAGTTCTGGCAGCAAAAGCTGGTTATAAATATCTGCTCCAATAAGAACATCTATAGTTGACGATACGTTAAATCGTGGATCAGCTAAGTCATCAACTGTCAATCCCTGTGGAATGGTTAGAGGGATTTCAGTGTACGGTAATGCTGCAGTTATTGTTGTGAGGATGAGCGGAGAGAAAATAATTTCCTTGTTGCGCCCAGATTCAGATCGAATTAATGCATGCAGATTAGTCTCTCCTCTTGATGTCACGTTTTGAACTGCACCAATGCCACTTAACGTTAGCAAATCTTCACATGATTAATTGTATACAAAGGTAAATGACTTTTATTTTCCTTAAAACTAGTTACTCGTTCAGGATTCACATAACTCAATAGCATAAATGGGCACGCGAGTGGAAGACCAGTCTACCTGGCATTTTGTAGTGAATAGAGTATATGAAACTGTCCGTGTAGGGCTGCAGCGATGGTCTGCTGCTTCAGCGAAAGAGGATGTTGGGATCCGCTGAAATTGATCTTGTCTGGGGACGCATGAATGTGCCGGCAGGCTAGCGTTGCGGTATCGTGGGGTGAGTTCTTTCCCCCAGCACAAGGAACCACTATAAAAGAATTTCGCATCCACGGATTTACGGCGTCAAATAAATGTCGACCGAAATCGCAAATTGCTGACGCAAAGGACTAACTGGACCTGGGAAGACAGACGAACTTAGGAGGACTTCGTCGTTACCGACGATTCTTATGACCCACAAATAAGAGTGGGGAATCCAGATAGAGGTGGTGCCCCTCACACCATTCCAGTCGGATCAAGATCCAAACGTAGACGTGGCGATATATTTCCCAGTTGAGTTAAAAACTCATAAATATAATTTGCATGAATTTTCCCATCCAATGAGAAATATAGACGTGACCAATCTATGTTATAGAATTATGTGTTGGAATCACATAACTCTATACCATAAAAGGACACGCGAGTGGAAGGCCACTGTACCCGGCAAGAGCCCCTGTTAACAATGGAAAAGGAAGAGCGTGCCCCATGGCTAGCCCTTATCGGCGGAGTAGCCTGTCATCGATGCGGGTCCTAGACCCGGTCAGGTCGAACAAAATGGAAAGACCTTGTTTTCAATTCAATTATTTAACATTACTGTCTCATTTATTTTCATAAGTTTTTCCTTCTGCATTTTTGTTTTTTTCCATACTTGGTTTTATTTTCTTATTTTTGCGAGCGAAAGGATCTAGGGTTTGAAATAAATTTTACACAAAACAAAGAATAGTGATTGATATTAATGAGGAGCAAAATAATTTTCACGTTAAGTATAATAAGAATTCATTGACCTTATCACGAAGTAAACAAGATGACATAAAAATTAAGCCTTTACATCGACGATTCTATTTTTCTTTGCATTCCGAAAATAGAGATTATTCCAATGAATGTACATAATTTAAGAAATTAGTATAATAGTTATACCTGAAATTAGTATAATAGTTATACCTGAATCTTGGGAGCAAGTTTTTGCTAGCATATTGCTTGAATAACTTTATTGATAAAATCAATTTCTTTCTTTTTTCAGGAGTGTGTTAAATGATATTGTACATACGAATGTACGATGATGAAAAAAATGATTAATAAACAACAATCAGTAAACTATTTACTTTTATGAATCCCTTCTGGAGCTCAGACATATTTTTATTTTTGCAGGCAAATGCAAGCAGCGTAACGACAGTATTGATTCCAAGCGCTCCTCAGGATGATGAAGCTATTTCATCCTCGAAAGCCGAAAGGAGAATCCCGGAGTCTTTACTTTATTCTTTTAACTGTAGGCATTGTTCAAATCATCACCACGCAGTCAATGCCCTAGAATTTACCTTCAATTTCATATTCAAATCCATTAGTATTAAAATGCAATCAAACAAATTGTAAATTTCATTCACCTTAGTATTTGCAATATTAAACCTAACAGAATGCTAAATTGCAATATTGTATTGAACTTTGTAGATTTCATTCACCTTAATGTTAAACCAAACAGAATACTAAATTGCAATATTGTATTGAACTTAATTCACTTTACCAATTGCAACTCATCAAAATTTGTCAACTAATTGTTAATCACCTTTTCACGCACATCAGTGATTATAAGTCAGCAAACTGTTTTTTTAATAAAGTCATTAACTTCATAATAATTGTACGTCGGCAACTTGTTTTCAAGTCATTAACTTAAGATTTGTAAGTAAGCAAAAATGTTTTATAAAAACTGAAGAACGGAGAATAAAGACAGCACTTGTTGTTCAAATTGACGCATTGATTTTATTTTCCAGAACATTGGTCCGTCGAGCCGGATTTCGGAGATTTGAAGATTCGCATCGCAGGATATCAGCATTAAAAGATACAGATATCCAACAAGTCGAATCAGGATATCCAGGAAGTCGAATTTGGGCATTCTACACAGGATATCCAGAACGTCGAATTCGGGAATTCTACAACAGGATTTCCAGCATATCGAATTAGTGATTCTCAAGATACAACAAATCGAGTTGGAGACAGGAGAATCAGGAAGACAAAGCATTTAGTCAGGACATCTTGTTTTGTACCATAACAGGAAACATGGCTAGTTCCGAAGCGGTGCAAAAATTGCAGTTCGACAGTATCAGCAGGATGATCTCCAACTACAGGAAGGTTGGTTCCAGTCGCCATTCTCTAGCATATTTTGAAACCAGGTTGCAGAGACTCGAAGAACAGTGGAGGGTATGTGAAGCGACACATGCTCAAACACATGGGCAACGACAAGAGGAGAAGGATACAACATTGCTGAAAAAATACACAGAAGACTATGGCAGCATAGAAGATCTCGTTCTGGAATACAGAACAATCTTTAGGGAAGGAATCAATAAATTCCGAGCTGGGGCCACATATGCCGGGACTTTAGGTCAACAGATACAGCCCGCTTCTATTGCAGGAGAATCTGTGCGCTTGGAACGAATCAAGATTCCTACATTCGATGGCGATTATGGGAAGTGGATCGCGTTCCGTGATTTGTACCAGAGCATGGTGCACGAAAGCACGGCACTATCTACTGTTCAAAAGATGCAGTACCTTCGCAGCATTTTAAGGGGAGAAGCTGAGCGAATTATAAGTCACCTAAACATAGTTGGTGACAATTATGAATCCGCTTGGACTTTATTGTGCGAGAGATACGACAACGTGAAGTTAATATCGCAGGAGTTGATGCAACGTTGGTGGGATGCAAGTCTGTGCCAACCAAACGACGCAACCGGGTTGAAAGACATAGTGAACACCACAAACCAGTTGACGGCAAGTTTGAAGACCTTGAAAATCAATGGGTTTGATCTTGCTATAATATTCATACTAAACAGCAAGCTCGACAACGATTCGAGAGCTGAGTGGCAAAGGGCAATTAGTGGAAGCAAGGAAGTTCCTACGCTCGAGAAGTTCATAGCTTTCTTAACGCAACGATTTACCATGTTAGAATCGCTAACATTAGGCACAAGTAAAAGACCGTCAAAGAAGATTGTTGTACATACTCGTACAGCTCCAATACAATCACAACGTTATGCAATGTGTACTAACCATCATCACGTGTTTGAGTGTGACCAGTTCAAAAAAGCGTCCATAAACGTACGTCGACAAATGGTTAAAAATAAGAAAATGTGTTTCACTGCTTGTCTGACCAACATACAGTAAAACAATGTCAATCCAAGAGAAGTTGCAAACTTTGCTCAACTTTGCCTCCACCACATGAGAAGATGCAATAAGCTTCCCTGGATCATGTGGCCGGAATGGAGGAGGTCATTTAAGGGTTTCCCCTTGGAACTCTTTTGCAATGCATTGAACACTACCCTTAATTTTGTTGTGCTACTACTTTCCTTTGCTACAGCATGATGCGGTAGATAATATGCTGTAGTCATCTGTATTCGATCTAACGGTACTCTAGACATGTGACCCAAATTGATGTATTTCTGCATAAAGTTTCGATATTGTTCATACAGAGCTGGATTTTGCACCAGGCGACGTTCCGATTGTCTGAACCTTATGTACGCAATTTTCGCGTATGACCAATGTCCGAGGAGGGATCTTGAGTGCTTTTGAAAGGAAGGCTAACAGAATATCTTCCTGTTGGCTCCCGATAAACGGTCTGCGTATAATGGGATTCATTCTCTTTCTCTTCATTGGTAAGATGATTAACAGCTGGAAGTTCTTCTGTTTCCCAAACTGCCGTAGAGTTTCCTCCAGACCTTGATAAGCAACAAACACACGTACTGATGTAGCTAATTTAGTAGGTACTGTTCCAAATAAGACCCAACCAAGTTTGGTCCTTTGTGCGCATGGTTTCCTGGGCAGAAGTTCTGGCAGCAAAAGCTGGTTATAAATATCTGCTCCAATAAGAACATCTATAGTTGACGATACGTTAAATCGTGGATCAGCTAAGTCATCAACTGTCAATCCCTGTGGAATGGTTAGAGGGATTTCAGTGTACGATAATGCTGCAGTTATTGTTGTGAGGATGAGCGGAGAGAAAATAATTTCCTCGTTGCGCCCAGATTCAGATCGAATTAATGCATGCAGATTAGTCTCTCCTCTTGATGTCACGCTTTCAACTGCACCAATGCCACTTAACGTTCGCAAATCTTCACATGATTAATTGGATACAAAGGTAAATGACTTTTATTTTCCTTAAAACTAGTTACTCGTTCCGGATTAACATAACTCAATAGCATAAATGGGCACGCGAGTGGAAGACCAGTCTTCCTGGCATTTTGTAGTGAATAGAGTTTATGAAACTGTCCGTGTAGGGCTGCAGCGACGGTCTGCTGCTTCAGCGAAAGAGGATGTTGGGATCCGCTGAAATTGATCTTGTCTGGGGACGCATGAATGTGCTGGCAGGCTAGCGTTGCGGTATCGTGGGGTGAGTTCTTTCCCCCAGCACAAGGAACCACTACAAAAGAATTTCGCATCCACGAATTTACGGCGTCAAATAAATGTCAACCGAAATCGCAAATTGCTGACGCAAAGGACTAACTGGACCTGGGAAGACAGACGAACTTAGGAGGACTCCGTCGTTACCGACGATTCTTATGACCCACAAATAAGAGTGGGGAATCCAGATAGAGGTGGTGCCCCTCACACCATTCCAGTCGGATCAAGATCCAAACATAGACGTGGCGATATATTTCCCAGTTGAGTTAAAAACTCATAAATATAATTTGCATGAATTTTCCCATCCAATGAGAAATATAGACGTGACCAATCTATGTTATAGAATTATGTGTTGGAATCACATAACTCTATACCATAAAAGGACACGCGAGTGGAAGGTCACTGTACCCGGCAAGAGCCCCTGTTAACAATGGAAAAGGAAGAGCGCGCCCCATGGCTAGCCCTTATCGGCGGAGTAGCCTGTCATCGATGCGGGTCCTAGACCCGGTCATGTCGAACAAAATGGAAAGACCTTGTTTTCAATTCAATTATTTAACATTACTGTCTCATTTATTTTCATAAGTTTTTCCTTCTGCATTTTCGTTTTTTTTTCCATACTTGGTTTTATTTTCTTTTTTTTGCGGGCGAAATGATCTAGGGTTTGAAATAAATTTTATACAAAACAAAGAACAGTGACTGATATTAATGAGGAGCAAAATAATTTTCACGTTAAGTATAATAAGAATTCATTGACCTTATCACGAAGTAAACAAGATGACATAAAAATTAAGCCCTTACATCGACGATTCTATTTTTCTTTGCATTCCGAAAATAGAGATTATTCCAATGAATGTACATAATTTAAGAAATTAGTATAATAGTTATACCTGAATCTTGGGAGCAAGTTTTTGCTAGCATATTGCTTGAATAACTTTATTGATAAAATCAATTTCTTTCTTTTTTCAGGAGTGTGTTAAATGATATTGTACATACGAATGTACGATGATGAAAAAAATGATTAATAAACAACAATCAGTAAACTATTTACTTTTATGAATCCCTTCTGGAGCTCAGACATATTTTTATTTTTGCAGGCAAATGCAAGCAGCGTAACGACAGTATTGATTCCAAGCTCTCCTCGGGATGATGAAGCTATTTCATCCTCGAAAGCCGAAAGGAGAATCCCGGAGTCTTTACTTTATTCTTTTAACTGTAGACATTGTTCAAATCATCACCACGCAGTCAATGCCCTAGAATTTACCTTCGCCAATTGTGACGCAATGCATATTCAATTTCATATTCAAATCCATTAGTATTAAAATGCAATCAAACAAATTGTAAATTACATTCACCTTAGTATTTGCAATATTAAACCTAACAGAATGCTAAATTGCAATATTGTATTGAACTTTGTAAATTTCATTCACCTTAATGTTAAACCAAACAGAATGCTAAATTGCAATATTGTATTGAACTTAATTCACTTTACCAATTGCAACTCATCAAAATTTGTCAACTAATTGTTAATCACCTTTTCACGCACATCAGTGATTATAAGTCAGCAAACTGTTTTTTTAATAAAGTCATTAACTTCATAATAATTGTAAGTCAGCAAATTGTTTTAAAGTCATTAACTTAAGATTTGTAAGTAAGCAAAAATGTTGTATAAAAACTGAAGAATGGAGAATAAAGACAGCACATGTTGTTCAAATTGACGCATTGATTTTATTTTCCAGAACATTGGTCCGTCGAGCCGGATTTCGGAGATTTGAAGATTCGTATCGCAGGATATCAGCATTGAAGGATACAGATATCCAACAAGTCGAATCAGGATATCCAGGAAGTCGAATTTGGGCATTCTGCACAGGATATCCAGAACGTCGAATTCGCGAATTCTACAACAGGATTTCCAGCATATCGAATTAGTGATTCTCAAGATACAACAAATCGAGTTGGAGACAGGAGAATCAGGAAGACAAAGCATTTAGTCAGGACATCTTGTTTTGTACTATAACAGGAAACATGGCTAGTTCCATAGCGGCGCAAAAATTGCAGTTTGACAGTATCAGCAGGATGATCTCCAACTACAGGAAGAATGGTTCCAGACGCCATTCTCTAGCATATTTTGAAACCAGGTTGCAGAGACTCGAAGAACAGTGGAGGGTATGTGAAGCGACACATGCTCAAACACATGGGCAATGACAAGAGGAGAAGGATACAACATTGCTGAAAAAATACACAGAAGACTATGGCAGCATAGAAGATCTCGTTCTGGAATACAGAACAATCTTTAGGGAAGGAATCAATAAATTCCGAGCTGGGCCACAGATGCCGGGACTTTAGGTCAACAGATACAGCCCGCTTCTATTGCAGGAGAATCTGTGCGCTTGGAACGAATCAAGATTCCTACATTCGATGGCGATTATGGGAAGTGGATCGCGTTCCATGATTTGTATCAGAGCATGGTGCACGAAAGCACGGCACTATCTACTGTTCAAAAGATGCAGTACCTTCGCACATTTTAAGGGGAGAAGCTGAGCGAATTATAAGTCACCTAAACATAGTTGGTGACAATTATGAATCCGCTTGGACTTTATTGTGCGAGAGATACGACAACGTGAAGTTAATATCGCAGGAGTTGATGCAACGTTGGTGGGATGCAAGTCTGTGCCAACCAAACGACGCAACCGGGCTGAAAGACATAGTGAACACCACAAACCAGTTGACGGCAAGTTTGAAGACCTTGAAAATCAATGGGTTTGATCTTGCTATAATATTCATACTAAACAGCAAGCTCGACAACGATTCGAGAGCTGAGTGGCAAAGGGCAATTAGTGGAAGCAAGGAAGTTCCTACGCTCGAGAAGTTCATAGCTTTCTTAACGCAACGATTTACCATGTTAGAATCGCTAACATTAGGCACAAGTAAAAGACCGTCAAAGAAGATTGTTGTACATACTCGTACAGCTCCAATACAATCACAACGTTGTGCAATGTGTACTAACCATCATCACGTGTTTGAGTGTGACCAGTTCAAAAAAGCGTCCATAAACGTACGTCGACAAATGGTTAAAAATAAGAAAATGTGTTTCACTGCTTGTCTGACCAACATACAGTAAAACAATGTCAATCCAAGAGAAGTTGCAAACTTTGCTCAACTTTGCCTCCACCACATGAGAAGATGCAATAAGCTTCCCTGGATCATGTGGCCGGAATGGAGGAGGTCATTTAAGGATTTCCCCTTGGAACTCTTTTGCAATGCATTGAACACTACCCTTAATTTTGTTGTGCTACTACTTTCCTTTGCTACAGCATGATGCGGTAGATAATATGCTGTAGTCATCTTTATTCGATCTAATGGTACTCTAGACATGTGACCCAAATTGATGTATTTCTGCATAAAGTTTCGATATTGTTCATACAGAGCTGGATTTTGCGCCAGGTGACGTTCCGATTGTCTGAACGCAATTTTTCGCGTATGGCCAATGTCCAAGGAGGGATCTTGAGTGCTTTTGAAAGGAAGGCTAACAGAATATCTTCCTGTTGGCTCCCGATAAACGGTCTGCGTATAATGGGATTCATTCTCTTTCTCTTCATTGGTAAGATGATTAACAGCTGGAAGTTCTTCTGTTTCCCAAAACTGCCGTAGAGTTTCCTCCAGACCTTGATAAGCAACAAACACGCGTACTGATGTGGCTAATTTAGTAGGTACTGTTCCAAATAAGACCCAACCAAGTTTGGTCCTTTGTGCGCATGGTTTCCTGGGCAGAAGTCCTGGCAGCAAAAGCTGGTTATAAATATCTGCTCCAATAAGAACATCTATAGTTGACGGTACGTTAAATCGTGGATCAGCTGAGTCATCAACTGTCAATCCCTGTGGAATGGTTAGAGGGATTTCAGTGTACGGTAATGCTGCAGTTATTGTTGTGAGGATGAGCGGAGAGAAAATAATTTCCTCGTTGCGCCCAGATTCAGATCGAATTAATGCATGCAGATTAGTCTCTCCTCTTGATGTCACGTTTTCAACTGCACCAATGCCACTTAACGTTAACAAATCTTCACATGATTAATTGGATACAAAGGTAAATGACTTTTATTTTCCTTAAAACTAGTTACTCGTTCAGGATTCACATAACTCAATAGCATAAATGGGCACGCGAGTGGAAGACCAGTCTACCTGGCATTTTGTAGTGAATAGAGTTTATGAAACTGTCCGTGTAGGGCTGCAGCGACGGTCTGCTGCTTCAGCGAAAGAGGATGTTGGGATCCGCTGAAATTGATCTTGTCTGGGGACGCATGAATGTGCCGGCAGGCTAGCGTTGCGGTATCGTGGGGTGAGTTCTTTCCCCCAGCACAAGGAACCACTACAAAAGAATTTCGCATCCACGAATTTACGGCGTCAAATAAATGTCAACCGAAATCGCAAATTGCTGACGCAAAGGACTACCTGGACCTGGGACGACAGAAGAACTTAGGAGGACTTCGTCGTTACCAACGATTCTTATGACCCACAAATAAGAGTGGGGAATCCAGATAGAGGTGGTGCCCCTCACACCATTCCAGTCGGATCAAGATCCAAACGTAGACGTGGCGATATATTTCCCAGTTGAGTTAAAAACTCATAAATATAATTTGCATGAATTTTCCCATCCAATGAGAAATAAAGACGTGACCAATCTATGTTATAGAATTATGTGTTGGAATCACATAACTCTATACCATAAAAGGGCACGCGAGTGGAAGGCCACTGTACCTGGCAAGAGCCCCTGTTAACAATGGAAAAGGAAGAGCGTGCCCCATGGCTAGCCCTTATCGGCGGAGTAGCCTGTCATCGATGCGGGTCCTAGACCCGGTCAGGTCGAACAAAATGGAAAGACCTTGTTTTCAATTCAATTATTTAACATTACTGTCTCATTTATTTTCATAAGTTTTTCCTTCTGCATTTTCGTTTTTTTTCCATACTTGGTTTTATTTTCTTTTTTTTTTGCGAGCGAAAGGATCTAGGGTTTGAAATAAATTTTATACAAAACAAAGAATAGTGATTGATATTAATGAGGAGCAAAATAATTTTCACGTTATGTATAATAAGAATTCATTGACCTTATCACGAAGTAAACAAGATAACATAAAAATTAAGCCCTTTGTTTAGGATTCAACAGCAACTTCCACAGTCGACTATTCACCCACTCCCATTACGAATGGCCACACAGTCATCAACGCGTCATTAGCATCAACATCATCGTCCTGACACGACAACAAACCCCAATGCAATTAACAATACAAACACAGCAACTGATCTTTGCATAATTTATCGAGTAATCTGCGCTGGCGAGCAAGTGCTGATGGAGCAGGCAGTGCGTGAGCGATCGGTGAGGACGACAGTCAAGTGATCATCAAAGGTGTAGAGATAATTATAGTTGAAGTTTGGTTGAAATAATTAATGAATAAATACTGTGTCATGCGTGTTAAAAAATAAGTCTTTGCTCTTATCTTGTCAATTTTCAAATTGGAATTCAAGTGTAAAACTTCGTTTGCCGATAATCCATCATCATACAAACATTTTTTGGTCCATTGAGCCGGATCGTTGCGCATAAGCAACGATAGTTAATGTGCGAACGGTGCAATTTGGTAAGTACGATCATTCCTACACTTGTCATACATATCCTCTTCCAAATTCACGTGTGTGCAAATCCGGTGGCATTTCATTGAAAAGCGGTGGTCGTCAAACCGGGACCTCGCAACGGGAGTACAATTCCCACATTCAAGCACATGGTGGCTAACAGCCCAAGACGTGCTTATAGGCAATCCTCAGCACTTTGCGACGCAATCAAATTAAATTATTTACAGGGAGCAGCCCATGACTGCTAGCCACTATCACGTTCATCAGTTGGTAAAAAGGGTGAAAGTGTGAGAAAATTGATGGATTATAAAGTGAATATGATTGCATCAAGTCATTTGTGGGCATTTAGGAAGCATCGCATACAAGACGTCGCTATCGCATACAACAATCGTCTCTTCTGTCAACGAAAGCACTCGCATTGATTACATCAAGTCATTTGTGGGCATTTAGGAAGCATCGCATACAAATCGTATATATTGCATGCAACAATCGTCTCATCTTTCATTGAAAACACTGGCATTGGTCGCCTCTTAAGTCATTTGTGGGGAGTTAGGTGCAATCAGTGCATACAAAACGTGGCTATCGCATGCAAGCAGTGCATTATTTAGTCACAACTTAGTTCATCAGACATTTAGCTGTACAAAAGTTCGCTTTCTAGGAAACACTCTATCACACATTTCATAGTTCCAAATCGCAGAACCATGAACCGACTAATTGTGCAGCAAAAGCTCTCCTTGGAGCAATTGAATAAAGTAATTAGTAATTATAAAAAGGACTCAAAATCACGGAAAACGCAAGTTTATTATGAAAAACAATTGGACAGGGTGCAAACCTTACATCAGGAGTTTGCGGAAACCCATCGACACATCATTGCACTGCTCACAAGCATGGACGAAGAGCTGAAGGTGCCCTATTTTGAAGAAGATTGGTTATCTACGTTCAACGAGAGCTACATAGCAGTCTACGCTGAACTAGCCGACTTTTTGAAGGAGGCACAACGGGCAAATCCACCAGAATCCTCGACTCCGTTGGAAGAATTACGGTTGCCAAGGATAGCATTACCCATATTCAACGCAAATATGATATGTGGGCGTCGTTCCGAGATCTGTTGACATCGCTCATTCATAATCGTAAAACATTGTCAAAGGTTGAAAAGCTGCATTATCTCAAGTCAAGTTTAGAAGGAGAGGCAGCAGGATTAGTGAAACAGTTCGCAGTAACCGATGCAAACTACGACGGAGCGTGGAAAGTGTTGGTAGAACGATACGAAAATGCAAGTGTCTGTTTGACCGCGCAGTTGAAAACCCTCTTCAGCATTGGAAATGCTAATGAATCAGCCACGTCGCTTAAAACTTTATTGGATCGATCTTTTGAGAGTGTCCAGATTATTGAAAACATGAAAGTGAAAAACTTGGGGGAAGCCATGGTGATTAACATGACAGTGCAACGATTCCCACATGAAACGCGTCAATTGTGGGAACAACAAAGATGTGAAGAGAAAGAATTGCCGTCATTCAAAGACGTGTGTACCTTCCTACAAAATAGATTCAGAGCATTGGAGGCAGCAGGAACCGTGCGTCCCACGGTATCGCGAATGGCGAACACCGCACGAAGTGTACATGTGGTGAAGAACGAAGTGACGATAGAATGCCCTTTATGCAAGCAGCATCATTTCTTGTATCAGTGCGATCAATTTATTCGCAGTGATTTGAAGCAAAGACTTCAGACAGTTCAACAATCGCGTGCTTGCCTCAACTGTCTATCCAGCAAGCACTTCGTGGTAAGGTGTCCCAGCCAATCTAAGTGCAAGAAATGTCAACGGAAGCATCATACCTTACTGCACAAAGATGAAGCCACTATGAGTCAACGAAGTCCAAAGGTAACCAATCCCAACACGACCGAAACTCAATCCTCAGGACCAGGAGCGATTGACATCAACACGCTGAACTGTGAAAGGAAGAACGAGGTACTTCTTGCTGCAGCGTTAGTCAGCGTGGAGGCACCCCATGGATGCAAAGTCTTGCGGGCTTTAGTCGATCAAGGGTCGCAAGCGTCTCTTATAACAGAAGCTGCAGCTCAACAATTGAGCTTAAAGCGCAAGGCCACCAATATCAAAATTGCGGGAATTGGGGCAGAATCCAGTCGATGCATGATCCATGCACAGATTAGAACACATGCGAATGAAGTCATACCCTTCAAGGCATATGTCTTGGACAAATTAACGAACCCACTACCACCGCAGACGCTGGATACTGCAGAGTGGGAGCAATTGAAAACAGTTCAACTTGCTGATCCTTCTTTTAATAGACCAGGTAACATTGATATGTTGTTGGGAGCAGAAATATATGGCAAAATTCTGATGAGTGACATGTTTAAATTACCGGCGGGGCCCGTGGTACAAAGGACAAGTTTAGGATGGATTCTGTCGGGCGAAGTACCAGTGCATTCCACAAGGGATCGAACATGGCACAGTTGCACGGTAGAAGCAAGTGATGAACCGAACATCAATGAGTTATTGCAGAGATTTTGGGAGCTGGAAGAAGTGGCATCGCATAGAATAACATCTGATGAAGAGCAAGCATGTGAGGAACATTTCCGAAATAATTTTCAAAGGGGAGTCGATGGACGATACACGGTCCGGTTGCCATTCAAGCAGGGCATGAAACAAGCATTAGGTCAATCGAGGCATCAGGCAGTAGCAAGTTTACAGGCAACAGAGAAACGTTTAGGAAGGACGTCGCAATTAAGGAAGGAATATGATAAGTGTTTACAAGAGTACATTGATATGGGACATATGCAGTTAGTAGCTGACCAGCCAAAATACATCAGACAAGAAGACCGATCGATAAGTACGGCACTTTACTTGCCGCACCACGCAGTCATCAAGGAAAGTAGCACAAGTACCAGATTACGTGTGGTATTCGACGCATCGCGAAAAACTAGCTCCGGGGTCTCCTTAAATGAAGCTTTAATGACGGGTCCAGCTATTCAAAATGACTTGAGCGCTGTACTATCGAGATGGAGATTGCATAAATTTGCATTTGCAGCAGACATCTCAAAGATGTATCGGCAGATCAACGTACATCACGATGACGCTGATTACCAACGTATAGTCTGGAAACCGCATCCAGAGAGTAACATTTGTGACTTTCGTCTAAATACAGTCACATTCGGCACCACATGTGCTCCTTTCTTGGCAATTCGAACTTTGCATAAGTTAGCGGACGATGGCAAAGGGGAATACCCATCGGCGTATAAGGTCATCATGGACGATTTTTATGTGGACGATGTTCTGTCGGGTGGTGAGAGCCTGCAAGAGACTATCATGAAGCGTAAAGAAGTAGACGCGCTACTACAAAGTGGAGGCCTTGCACTCCGTAAATGGATTGCTAACGACCCGCAAATTTTATGTGGAATTCCTGAGGAAGACGTGGAAATGAAACTTCACGTTGAACGATACTGGGATCAACAGTTTAAGTCACTAGGCATCGTTTGGTATCCCATATCCGATTGTCTGGGATACCAAATTAAGTTACCAGAAAGTTCGGCGCCATATGCTAAAAGAAAGATCTTGTCAGATATTGCGCGACTATATGATCCACTGGGCTGGTTAGCACCTGTACTGATTGTTGCCAAAATAATACTACAATCGTTATGGCTGAGTGGAGTGGCCTGGGATGAAACAGTTCCGTTAGAATGTACACAGAAGTGGACACGGTTCCGTGAAGGCATACAAGAGATCTCGAAATGCCAAATACCTCGATGGGTTGGGTGTGGTCCAGGTGCAGAATTCGAGCTGCATGGATTTAGCGACGCTTCTTTAAGAGCATATGCCGCGGTCATCTATTTAATATCACGAAACGAGTCCGGGACATATTCACGTATCGTCACGGCAAAAACCAAGGTTGCACCTGTGCGTCCAGTAACTATTCCACGCCTCGAGCTATGTGCAGCAGCATTGCTCTCAAAACTGATGGTCCGAGTGAAAGATACGCTAAAATTACCCATCACGCATGAATCGTTATGGACCGATTCGCAGATAGTTCTGGCGTGGTTGAAAGGTCATCCCGCTCGATGGAACATTTTCGTAGCCAATAGAACGACAGAAATCTTCAACCAAACTGGTAACACCCTTTGGCGTTACGTTTCGTCGCCACAAAACCCAGCAGATCTAGCCTCACGTGGCGCAGAAGTTGCAGAACTATTATCAAATCCATTATGGTGGAATGGACCAACCTGGTTGGTGAAACCGTCGGATCAGTGGCCCAAATCCACGACTATAGAGAGTACCGAATTGGAGAGGAGAAAAAATGTCAAGGTATTCCTACAGGCAATAACAAACGCAACTGAAATCATTGCGAGATTTTCGTCATTGACGCGGTTATGCCGAGTGACTGCGTATTGTTTACGTTGGCGTAAATGCATACCGAAATCCATCACCCCAACCCCATTACACAGCGAAGAGATAAAACGAGCATAGACATTTGGATAAAATTTGCACAACAGTCTGAATTTGATCATGAAATCAAAACCTTAATCAAGCAGAAGGAAATTCCGAAACAAAGTAAGATTGCAAATCTGAAACCATTCCTAGATAGCGACGGAGTACTACGCGTCGGGGGACGTTTAGGACATGCGACATTGTCTTACTCTGAAATCCATCCGATTATCGTTCCAAGATCTGGCAAGTTCACTGACTTATTGCTACATCAAGTACATCAAGTTACTCTACATGGACAGACCCAAGCGATGTTGACACATTTGAGAAGAACGTTTTGGCTGATCGACGCTCGTAGGGTAGTCAAGAAAAGTGTACACCAGTGCATCAAATGTTTTCGCGCGAATGCGAAGACTTCCTCACAGCTCATGGGCAACTTACCAGCACCGAGAGTTAACGTTGCTCGCCCGTTCACTCACGTCGGAGTGGATTATTGCGGTCCCTTCGAATTACGACACCGTCTAGGCCGTGGAAGCTCGACTTACAAAGGATACGTCGCCATTTTCATATGTCTGACAGTCAAAGCGATTCATATCGAAGTGGTCAGCGATTTGACGACGCACGCTTTCCTAGCAGCGTTTAAACGATTCTGCGGACGACGCGGTATGTGCAGCCACGTATACAGTGACTGTGGGACAAATTTCGTGGGGGCCGACACACATCTAAGAAAGGTACTGCAGCACCATAAAGACGTTGCGGAACTTCTCGCTAACCAAGGGATCACATGGCATTTTAATCCTCCGGCATCACCCCATTTTGGAGGACTCTGGGAGACCGGCGTCAAGTTGACCAAGTTCCATTTACGAAGAGTGCTAGGAAATGCTACGCTAACTTTTGAAGAGCTAACGACTACGATGATGCAGATAGAAGCCTGTCTTAATTCGAGACCGTTGTGCCCGCTTTGAGATGATTCGATGGACACTACGGCACTTACGCCAGCACACTTCCTGATTGGCGAGACGTTGTTAGCACCTCCTGAAGCAGACCTCACGGAGACTAACATCAACCGACTCGATAGATGGCAACTGACGCAACGTCTAGCACAAACGTTTTGGTGACGCTGGAGGAGCGAATATCTCACCAGACTACAACAGAGACCGAAGTGGACTCATCGACAACACAACCCCAAGGTCGGAGATTTGTGCTTACTCAAAGAGGAGAAATTACACCCATACAAATGGCCATTAGCCAGGATGACTGCTTTACATCCCGGGTCAGATAACCTAGTACGAGTGGTAACACTGCACGCAAAGGGCAACACATATAAACGCGCAATCACCAAGATAGCATTGCTGCCTACCCCAGAACACACTTAACCGATTTGCACAAACCCCTAACACCCCTTAACTACCGTTAATAACCTCTAATCGAATTCATACAACCCATCACCACACTCCGTTTCCCCAATTTGCACGGTTCAATCTCCATACACCCGGACTGCCCGAACGTAGCAGCGGTGAACAGCCAACATCGTTGGTTGAGCTTCACTCTGTTATTCCGAGCACCGTATGTTGCAGATTAGTGGGAAGTTACGGTAATCAGCGGATGCAACCTAGCTGGACAGACAAGGAGCTCAACAGTTCATATGTGTTAACAAATCATTTATTTCTTTTTATAATCATAGGACGTTCCGCGCCTTACGGACGCAGCGGGGGGAGTATGTTTAGGATTCAACAGCAACTTCCACAGTCGACTATTCACCCACTCCCATCACGAATGGCCACACAGTCATCAACGCGTCGTTAGCATCAACATCATCATCCTGACACGACAACAAACCCCAATGCAATTAACAATACAAACACAGCAACTGATCTTTGCATAATTTATCGAGTAATCTGCGCTGGCGAGTGTAATGATTCCCACTATTCCCACTAAATAGGTTGCATAAACTCAATTAAATCATTCATTCACTAAATAGGTTGCATAAACTCAATTAAATCATTCATTCACTAAATAGGTTGCATAAACTCAATTAAATCATTCATTCATAATATAGATACTCAAATTGCATTTCGTCTCATATTCCAATCCCATGGTAAGGTCATAAATAACTACCACGAGGCATTGCATTGGAATATGAAACCAAAACATGTCGCAGAGACTAATGTGACGACGAACATATGTAACATGAAACCTACCTCATTACTCAACGTTCGAATTCTTTTACTTTCACTTTTCTTCCGCATTCGATTTGCCATGTGTATGCTGGCGACCTAGTAATGCACTTGAAAGGAAATTTATGACCTAGAAAATAGGTCATAAATTGCATTGCGATGATGAGTGTGGTAAATGGGAATGCGAGGTGTTGATGACCACACAAGTTGAATGTTAAGTAATGAGGGCGTGAGAAATAGATTTACAAACAACGAGTAGAATTAGTATAAAAAGAAAAGAATGTATTGATTCGGGATCAGTAAATTCTGACCCGTCTTGTAATAAAGAGTTCGGCCAATGTGATCTTAGGCTGGTTTTATTAAAGACTAAAGGGAAAGATTTTTATTGATCATATAATACTTTGGCTGGATATTTCGGCCAAACTTAGATTTTGTTTGCTGCATAAAAGCAATAGCTTTGGTGCACGTCACAATTTGGCCAGTGTAAAAACGGGCTAGACGACAAGTTAATTACAAATTAATTTAAATTAAATCCTTTAAGGACTAACACGATATGGCGATCCTGCAAACTTTAGGCAAAGATGGAAGCGTTGTTCGACGCAACTGAATTGGAGGCATTAAACAAGAGGTTCAGTGAATTGCTGGCGCAGGCGGAGGATGACTTACGAAGGAAGCGTGTAGAATATCAACCTGAGTCAACAAGTACGGTTGAAGCACCTGCATACACTCCAGCCCCAATCAGCGAACTAGGACCAAGGAAGTTAACAATAGAGGAATATTTGCAGCGACAAAAGCGATCAACACCGATAGTCAGCGCGGTACAGCAGCGTAAGAAGAAACATCGTGCAGGAAGCAAGACAAAATTAAGGGGAGAACGGAAAGAGCTTCATCGTTTGATATCAATCTCGGAAGGAGAAGTACAGAAGAGTTTATTTAGGAAGTTAAATTCGTTAAGTGGAAAAAAGAAATTGTAAAATGGGTAATAGCTGTTCGACAACTAATATCACAGATTCGTTTGTAGTAGAGTATAAGCAAAGTATAATAACGTCAATTATTTTTTGTATAATTTTAACAGTACTGTATGCATACCATGTAAAGAATAGAAATTATGTTAGAAGTAGAATAAATAGAAACATAAATGTTTGATATCTGAAAGCAATCGTCTTCCTAATGCAGCGTTTAGAACAAATAGTGCAAGAATTAGAACAACTTTTGGCAAATATAAAAAAATGTAGAAATCGTCCCTATACAGAGGAGACAATAAATTTGAAATCGACAATAATTGAAGATTTAAGGAAAGAAGCAAGACAATTATTTAGCAGTGAAATAGAAGAAGAAACATTGGAATTAAAAGAGAAATTCGTAAGATTAATATCTTTGTTATCGGAAAATCTAGATAGTATGAGAGAGCAGAATAGAGTAAAAATGGCAGAGTTTAATTTAGAGATTTGTTTAAAAACAATTCCTGTCTTTGAAGGATGTTTCAAATCACTACAGCAATTTTTGAAGCTAGTAGAAATATTTTACAAGACATTATCTACAGAAGGAAAAGAAGCCCTAATTGATTTTGTGTACAATATAAAACTATCAACTAGTGTACAGACCTCTATAGTAAGTTCAGGAATTCCAAAGACATTTGAGGAATTAGCGGCAAAGTTACAAGCCAAATACAAGAGCCCAAACACCATCCCTCATATACACACCACTTTGAGTGGGTTGACCCAGCGAAAATTTAGTGTATCTGCTTATAAGGATAAAATATCAGAGCTGGTAGATGAGTTAAATAGCCTGCAAATATCTAACCTTGGTGCAAGTGCCACTCAAGATCAAAAGAACATGATCGTGAAAATGAACGATTCCTATGCCCTAACGGTATTTAAGAATGGCCTTAATGATCAATTAAGGAGCACAATCTTTGCGGCGAGACCAAAGAGTTTTTCAGATGCTACAGATTTAGCTCTGGAGGTTGAGAAGACTGAAGCAAGTCAGGTTAATAGTGTATTTTATTATAAGAAAAATAGAAATAATCAGAATCAGGGTGATAGGAGAGATAGTAGGAATTATACGAATAGAAATAATGATAATAGGAGAAATAATAGGAATAGAAATAATGATAATAGGAATGGTAATACAGACAATAGCAGGGGGCGTAACTATAATAATAACGATAATAGTAGCAATAATGAGTATAATAGGAACAATTATAGAAGAAGAGGTAACGATAGGTATAATCAAAACAATACATACAGTAGGGATAGTAATAGTAATACTATAGGTAATAGACGCAATAATGATAGAAACAGGAATAATATAAATGTAGTACAGGAACAGGAAAACTACCAGGACTCCGGAACGGAGTAAAGATTCCTTCCGGACAGAAGATATACAAAATTTCGGATAATTGTGCGAACTAAATTAGTGTATTTTGCAAAAATGCCTCACAGAACTTGAGATTTTTAATAGACACAGGAGCAGATGTTTCCTTGTGTAAATGCGAGAAAATTAACAAAAATGAGCTATTTTGGTCGGATGATAAATGCAAATTAACGGGGATTACAAGTGAAACAATTACGTCTTATGGATCAATAGATCTTGAGATGAAATTGAATGATGAAGACATCATTCAAGGAAAATTTTACATAGTGGGTAAAAAATTTCCTATCAATACTGATGGAATTATAGGTAGAGATTTGTTGGAGAAGTTCTTGTGCAAGATAGATTATGAGACCTACACAATATCTTTTCTAGTAAATGACAAAGAAGTAGTACTACCTATGCATTACAAACAAAGCAAAATTGCGCAGATTACATTACCTGCCAGAACCGAAACTATTTTTCCGATTAACTTGGAGACTAAGGAAGACATGGTAATCCTAAATAAGGAGATAATGGAAGGTATATTTGTAGGAAGCATCATTTTACCATCCAAAGGGATCAAACATATAAAAATTTTGAATTCAAGAGAGTCCAAAGTCACAATTGATAGTATTGAGGATCTTATTGATACTGTACCTTTACGCAATTATGATGTGAGAGCATTGAATAAACGCAAAAGTACTCACACTACACGACTCAAAACACTTCTAAATTCTATCAATATATCTTCATATGATCCCAAGGCTAGAGATAGTCTTCTGAAAATTATAAAAGAATATCAGGATGTTTTTCATTTGGATAATGAGAAACTGAGTGTTAACAATTTTTACACTCAAAGTTTGAATGTAACCGATAATATACCTGTTTACACAAAAAATTATCGACTTCCTAATTCTCAGTGCGATGAGATCAAAAAACAAGTCCAAGATCTTTTAACAAATAAGATAATTGAGCCATCCGTAAGCCCTTATAACTCACCGTTACTTTTGGTACCAAAACAGAGTGATGGTACTGAAAAGAAATGGCGTTTAGTTGTAGATTTTCGAAGACTTAATACTAAAATAGTCAATGATAAATTTCCATTATCTAGACTAGATGATGTCTTAGATAAACTGGGCAGAGCCAAATATTTTTCGACTCTGGACATGACTAGTTCATTCCATCAAATAGAACTAGAGAAAGAGTCAAGACCACTTACAGCATTTTCAGATAATAATGGTCACTATCAGTTTAAGAGATTACCTTTTGGTTTAAAAATCTCTTCAAACAGTTTCCAAAGGATGCTCACAATCGCACTTTGCGGACTTGATTTCGAAGCTTTCCTTTATGTTGATGATATAATTGTTTTCGGATGTAGTATTAATCACCACAACGAAAATCTGAGAAAAGTCTTCAAAAGATTGAAGAAGTTTAATCTTAAACTTAATCCTGATAAATGTCAGTTTTTAAAGACAGAAGTCGTCTACTTAGGTCATCTCATTACCAAAGATGGCGTAAAAACTGATCCTTCCAAGTACCAAGTAATCAAAGATTACCCAATCCCGAAAAATGCGGATGAAGTTCGTAGATTTGTAACATTCTGCAATTATTATAGGCGTTTTATTCCGAGCTTTGCGAGCATCGCAAAACCACTCAATTCTCTTCTTAAGAAGAATGCAGATTTTATATGGAATGAAACATGCCAGAATGCATTCAAGTCATTAAAATCAAAATTAATGAAACCACCAATATTACAGTATCCGGACTTCGATAAACCATTTATCTTGACGACAGATGCATCTAATTATGCATTAGGAGCAGTCTTGTCTCAAGGAGAAATCGGTTCTGACCTACCCATTTCCTATGCAAGTAAATCATTGAATAAATGTGAACTCAATAAACCGATAATTGAGAAGGAGTTACTTGCAATACACTGGGGTATAAATTTTTTCAGACCATACTTATATGGCAGAAAATTTATTGTGGTAACAGACCACCGCCCACTAGTTTCACTGTTTACACACAAAAACCCATCCTCAAGGCTCACACGAATCAGATTAGATTTATCCGACTATGATTTTGAGATTATTTACAAAAAAGGCAAAATCAATACGAATGCTGATGCTTTATCTCGCATTGAATTAAACACTGATATTTTACGAAGCATGATTCCTCCAGAAATAGACGAATCAGTAAAGAAAACTTTAGCTATTACAAGGGGTATGAATAAGAAGCAACAAGATACATGTGCACAAGAAAGCAAAGTAACCGATGCCAATATCCAATCGAAGCCTGATCAACTTCACATTTGGAATTGGACATCGTTAAATGACGTCAAAAATGTTACAAAGCTTAGATTTAAAATACCGCGGATAAATGAATTAAGAAATCCTACACTAGAAATCGTACGTACGACCGATGAAATAATAGTATATGTTGGTAACGATAAATTTTCCAGAGAATCAGTTCCTGATGAAAAGAAGTTATCATCATCTATCTATAAATCAAAGAGCAATAATCCTAAAAGAAATCTAGATTTCATTATGGAGAAACTCATTGATGCTTTGCGCAAAATAAAAATAAACGAGCTTGCGTTATCAAGCAGTGATAACTTATTTGATAGTGTCCACATTGAGGATTTCAAGAAGATATATAATGAGTTGCAACTAAATAATAAAAAAACGCGTTTGAGAACTAATATCTTAATATACACCCCAGCTAAGAAAATTTTGAATAAAGATACCCAAAACAAACTAACAAAAGAATACCACAGCTCACCACATGGAGGTCATCTAGGAGTTAGAAAGACTTTACTAAAATTAAAACAAAGATATTGTTGGAAGAATATGAGCGTTATGGTCAAGAAATTTATTAATAATTGTGAGATTTGTGCTACTAGCAAGTTATATAGGCACACTAAAGAAAAATTGGTACATACGAGTACACCATCAACAACCTTCGAGACAATTCAAATTGACACAGTTGGTCCATTGAGACTATCTAATCACTTTCGTTATATTCTCACAATGCAATGTGAATTATCGAAATTTGTTGTTGCCATCCCAATTGAATCAAAGGATGCGAAGACTATAGCGGCAACCTTAGTGAAAGATTTTATTCTAAAATATGGTCAATTTAAAACTTTAAAATCAGATAGAGGTACTGAATTTTTAAATGAGCTAATGAAGGAGGTTTGTAACTTGTTACAAATAGAACAGATATTTTCAACACCGTATCACCATGAAACTTTAGGTGTAGTTGAAAGGAACCACAGGGTTCTCAATGAATTCTTACTCTCATTCACTGAAGATTCGGAATGGGATACTTGGCTTCCGTATTATACTTTCGCTTATAATACATCTCCTAATGTAGATACTGGTTATACACCATACGAATTGGTTTTCGGAAAATTGGCTTATTTACCAAATGATAAAAAATTGTCCACAGAAACATACAATCTTGACAACTTTGCCAATGAATTAAAACTAAGATTGAAAACAACAATAGATAAAACAAAAGAAATAATAGAGAAAGTTAAAAAGAAAAGATTAGAAAAGCAAATAGATATTAATGCATTAAACGTTGAAATAGGTGATAAGGTATTGATTAAGAATAATAATTGTAAGAAAAATCAAAAACCATATATAGGTCCTTTTATAGTAAAAGATAAGAAAGGTGTAAACTCCATAATCGATGTCAATGGAGTATTAAAAGAATTACATAACAATCAGCTAAGATTATATAAATGTTTGTAATAAGATTATGCAACTTTATTGTTTTGCTTAATATGAATATACGCTCAACAACAAAAACGCGGAGGGTGTAATGATTCCCACTATTCCCACTAAATAGGTTGCATAAACTCAATTAAATCATTCATTCACTAAATAGGTTGCATAAACTCAATTAAATCATTCATTCACTAAATAGGTTGCATAAACTCAATTAAATCATTCATTCATAATATAGATACTCAAATTGCATTTCGTCTCATATTCCAATCCCATGGTAAGGTCATAAATAACTACCACGAGCCATTGCATTGGAATATGAAACCAAAACATGTCGCAGAGACTAATGTGACGACGAACATATGTAACATGAAACCTACCTCATTACTCAACGTTCGAATTCTTTTACTTTCACTTTTCTTCCGCATTCGATTTGCCATGTGTATGCTAGCGACCTAGTAATGCACTTGAAAAGAAATTTATGACCTAGAAAATAGGTCATAAATTGCATTGCGATGATGAGTGTGGTAAATGGGAATGCGAGGTGTTGATGACCACACAAGTTGAATGTTAAGTAATGAGGGCGTGAGAAATAGATTTACAAACAACGAGTAGAATTAGTATAAAAAGAAAAGAATGTATTGATTCGGGATCAGTAAATTCTGACCCGTCTTGTAATAAAGAGTTCGGCCAAAGTGATCTTAGGCTGGTTTTATTAAAGACTAAAGGGAAAGATTTTTATTGATCATATAATACTTTGGCTGGATATTTCGGCCAAACTTAGATTTTGTTTGCTGCATAAAAGCAATAGCTTTGGTGCACGTCACAATTTGGCCAGTGTAAAAACAGGCTAGACGACAAGTTAGGTAATTACAAATTAATTTAAATTATATCCTTTGAGTACTAACACGATACGAGCAAGTGCTGATGGAGCAGGCAGTGCGTGAGCGATCGGTGAGGACGACAGTCAAGTGATCATCAAAGGTGTAGAGATAATTATAGTTGAAGTTTGGTCGAAATAATTAATGAATAAATACTGTGTCGTGCGTGTTAAAAAATAAGTCTTTGCTCTTATCTTGTCAATTTTGAAATTGGAATTCAAGTGCAAAACTTCGTTTGCCGATAATCCGTCATCATACAAACACCCTTACATCGATGATTCTATTTTTCTTTGCATTCCGAAAATAGAGATTATTCCAATGAATGTACATAATTTAAGAAATTAGTATAATAGTTATACCTGAATCTTGGGAGCAAGTTTTTGCTAGCATATTGCTTGAATAACTTTATTGATAAAATCAATTTCTTTCTTTTTTCAAGAGTGTGTTAAATGATATTGTACATATGAATGTACGATGATGAAAAAAATGATTAATAAACAACAATCAGTAAACTATTTACTTTTATGAATCCCTTCTGGAGCTCAGACATATTTTTATTTTTGCAGGCAAATGCAAGCAGCGTAACGACAGTATTGATTCCAAGCGCTCCTCAGGATGATGAAGCTATTTCATCCTCGAAAGCCGAAAGGAGAATCCCGGAGTCTTTACTTTATTCTTTTAACTGTAGGCATTGTTCAAATCATCACCACGCAGTCAATGCCCTAGAATTTACCTTCAATTTCATATTCAAATCCATTAGTTTTAAAATGCAATCAAACAAATTGTAAATTTCATTCACCTTAGTATTTGCAATATTAAACCTAACAGAATGCTAAATTGCAATATTGTATTGAACTTTGTAGATTTCATTCACCTTAATGTTAAACCAAACAGAATACTAAATTGCAATATTGTATTGAAATTAATTCACTTTACCAATTGCAACTCATCAAAATTTGTCAACTAATTGTTAATCACCTTTTCACGCACATCAGTGATTATAAGTCAGCAAACTGTTTTTTTAATAAAGTCATTAACTTCATAATAATTGTACGTCGGCAACTTGTTTTCAAGTCATTAACTTAAGATTTGTAAGTAAGCAAAAATGTTGTATAAAAACTGAAGAACGGAGAATAAAGACAGCACTTGTTGTTCAAATTGACGCATTGATTTTATTTTCCAGAACATTGGTCCGTCGAGCCGGATTTCGGAGATTTGAAGATTCGCATCGCAGAATATCAGCATTAAAAGATACAGATATCCAACAAGTCGAATCAGGATATCCAGGAAGTCGAATTTGGGCATTCTACACAGGATATCCAGAACGTCGAATTCGGGAATTCTACAACAGGATTTCCAGCATATCGAATTAGTGATTCTCAAGATACAACAAATCGAGTTGGAGACAGGAGAATCAGGAAGACAAAGCATTTAGTCAGGACATCTTGTTTTGTACCATAACAGGAAACATGGCTAGTTCCATAGCGGCGCAAAAATTGCAGTTCGACAGTATCAGCAGGATGATCTCCAACTACAGGAAGGATGGTTCCAGTCGCCATTCTCTAGCAGCGACACATGCTCAAACACATGGGCAACTACAAGAGGAGGAGGATAAAACATTGCTGAAAAAATACACAGAAGACTATGGCAGCATGGAAGATCTCGTTCTGGAATACAGAACAATCTTTAGGGAAGGAATCAATAAATTCCGAGCTGGGGCCACAGATGCCGGGACTTTAGGTCAACAGATACAGCCCGCTTCTATTGCAGGAGAATCTGTGCGCTTGGAACGAATCAAGATTCCTACATTCGATGGCGATTATGGGAAGTGGATCGCGTTCCGTGATTTGTACCAGAGCATGGTGCACGAAAGCATGGCACTATCTACTGTTCAAAAGATGCAGTACCTTCGCAGCATTTTAAGGGGAGAAGCTGAGCGAATTATAAGTCACCTAAACATAGTTGGTGACAATTATGAATCCGCTTGGACTTTATTGTGCGAGAGATACGACAACGTGAAGTTAATATCGCAGGAGTTGATGCAACGTTGGTGGGATGCAAGTCTGTGCCAACCAAACGACGCAACCGGGTTGAAAGACATAGTCAACACCACAAACCAGTTGACGGCAAGTTTGAAGACCTTGAAAATCAATGGGTTTGATCTTGCTATAATATTCATACTAAACAGCAAGCTCAACAACGATTCGAGAGCTGAGTGGCAAAGGGCAATTAGTGGAAGCAAGGAAGTTCCTACGCTCGAGAAGTTCATAGCTTTCTTAACGCAACGATTTACCATGTTAGAATCGCTAACATTAGGCACAAGTAAAAGACCGTCAAAGAAGATTGTTGTACATACTCGTACAGCTCCAATTCAATCACAACGTTGTGCAATGTGTACTAACCATCATCGCGTGTTTGAGTGTGACCAGTTCAAAAAAGCGTCCATAATCGTACGTCGACAAATGGTTAAAAATAAGAAAATGTGTTTCAACTGCTTGTCTGACCAACATACAGTAAAACAATGTCAATCCAAGAGAAGTTGCAAACTTTGCTCAAGGCGACACAACACACTATTACACGCGGCTGATGACAGGGACGTACAGCCAGAATTGAGCAACGGCGTTAAGCCTATTTCTACAGCAATTCCTGTTTTAATACAAGCTCATAATGCAATGTTCTCTAACACCCAGGTACTTCTTGCAACAGCACTCATCGCAAATAAAAAATCAGGAAGGGACAACAGTTCAACTACGTGCTTTACTGGACATTGACTCTCAGAAGTCTTTCGTCACAGAGTCTGCTGTTCAACTGTTAGGACTGGCCCGCAAGCATTCCAAACTAGCTATTGGAGGCATAGGATGCTCAGAAGCAGTGACATCAAGAGGAGTTGTAGACGTTACAGCCCATCTAGGAAGGAATGGCAAAACCGACGTTCTACAGTTTTCGGCTTTAATCATACCAAAGATTACAACCGTGTTACCTGCTGTTACCATAAATGTAGACCTCCCTGAACATGACAAAAGGTTACGTTTGGCAGATCACAGTTTTAACCATGCATCGCACATCGACTTACTTCTCGGTGCCGATGTATATGGAAGTATCTTGGACCGAGGATTTATAAAAGGACAACCTTGTGCACAAAAAACCAAACTTGGTTGGGTACTATTCGGATCAACGACAAACACGCGCGCTGAGTCAGGCCCAAGCGCCTTTGTAGCATTTGAAGAGTTGGATAAGACTCTTAGACGCTTTTGGGAAATCGAGGAGCCATCTCAAGTACTTAACCAAACACCAGAAGACCTTGAGGTTGAACAGCACTACACCGAAAATACGACTAGAAGCCCAAATGGAACATATACAGCGATGTTGCCATTCAAATCAAGTGTCGACTTGAGAAGCAGTCTTAAGGAGTCAATACGAATAGCATATATTCGCTTCCGACAATTAGAACAGCGCCTTTCTGCTCATCCTGATCGAAGGCAAGAATACCACGCCTTCATGGAAAAATACTTACCACTTGGCCATATGGAAAGGGTACCAGATGAGTTAATTCAAAGTACTGATTGCTATTATCTCCCTCACCATGAAGTCATCAAGGAAACGAGCTCTACTACAAGATTGCATGTTGTATTCAATGCCTCCCAAAAATCAGCTGGTGGAAAGTCCTTGAACGATCTACTCCAAGTAGGCCCCACAATACAGACTAATCTGCTTCACCTATTGTTACGATGGCGCAACCATCGATATGTAATTGCTGCCGATATAGAAAAAATGTATCAGCAGATACAAGTTCATGAGGGAGATCGAGACTATCAGCGCATAGTATGGAGATTCAATGTCAAAGAGCCAATCAGGCATTGCAGGTTGAAAACTGTGACGTACGGCACAGCATGTGCCCCATTTTTGGCTATTCGCACATTACAACAGTTAGCAATTGATGAACAAACTGCCCACCCGGACGTCACTGACAGAATACTTCATGATTTTTATGTGGACGATCTTCTCACTGGCTCAGATGACGTCACTCAGCTGAGGTACGTACGAAACGAACTCAACCTGGTACTCAGCAAAGGCGGATTTCATCTGAGGAAATGGTCAGCTAATCATCAGAACATACTAGAAGCAATCCCTGAAAGCGATCGCGAAAACCAAAAGCCTCTTGAAATAGCTCTATCCGAAGAAGTCAAGACACTTGGACTGCAGTGGCATCCAGCACAAGATAACTTTTCATTCAAGGTTAAACTGTTGGAAGGCCAAAAACTAACAAAGCGATCCATACTATCAGAAGTGGCAAAACTCTTCGATCCGCTAGGCTGGTTGCAACCCTGCATTATAACGGGAAAAATTACTATGCAGAAACTCTGGCTTCTGAAGTTAGGTTTGGATGATGAAGTTCTTCCAGCTACAATCAAGGATTGGGTTGAAACACGACAACAACTACCGCTACTTGAAAAACTGCGAATCCCTAGATGGATTGGCTCAACAACAAATGCAAAGACAGAGTTGCACGGGTTTTGCGACGCATCCAGCGCAGCGTACGCCACGGCAATTTACTTACGAACTATCACCATGGAAGGACATGTGTCTACATGTCTTTTGAGCGCAAAGTCAAAAGTCGCTCCTTTAAAAACCATCTCGATTCCACGACTCGAGCTTAACGGTGCAATTCTAATGCTAGAATCGATGAAACAACTTAAACTAGTATGCAAATGGTCCAATGTCAGCACTTACTTCTGGACAGACTCCAAAATCGTTCTGGCCTGGATCCAAAAACCAGCAGCGACGTGGAAGGTATTCGTAGCCAATCGCATCAGCCTGATACATGAAGATTCGACACCTAATGAGTGGCATCACGTTCGCACCACTGATAATCCCGCTGATCTCGCGTCAAGGGGAGTGCGTCCTAACCAGCTGATCCACTCATCCCTATGGTGGAAAGGCCCAGAATGGCTCGCAAATCAGGAAATACGGGCACCAGAAAATTTTGCGTTATCGGCGACAGAAACTGAAGCTGTGACTGAAGAAACTCGTACCGTTGCAACTTTAGCCACTGAGCGTACTCAAGAGCCAGAAATATTCAAAAGATACTCTTCGCTACCAAAGCTTCTAAAGGTTATGGCATGGATACGTCGACTCAGCTATAATACAACACATAAAACTGATAAACGAACGGGACCCTTGACATTCGAGGAGCTACAAGAATCAAAACTAACATGCATACAACTATCTCAGCAGCATGCATTCGCAAAAGAAATCTCAACGCTTCGCGACAAGTTACAAGTCGCCAAAGACAGCAGCCTCAAGTACTTAGTCCCGTGGGTTGATTCCGCCGGCATCCTTAGAACTACCGGAAGACTACAGTTCGCACCCATAAATGAAAAGGCAAAATATCCCGCTATACTTCCGAGAGATTCCTTTGCCACACTGATCGTCAGATAGAACCATATGAAGACACTGCATGGAGGATTACAACTCGTATTAGCAACCATACAACAAGAGTTCTGGATCGTTAATGCACAATCCTTTGTGAAACGGATACTTCGTGAATGCATCACATGCTTCAAAACTACTGCACAGCCAGGAAACCAACTGATGGGACAACTGCCCTCACCAAGATTCCAAATGGAAAAGCCTTTTGCGGAGACAGGCCTGGACTACGCCGGGCCAATTACCATCAAATGGAGTAGCGGCCGTGGGGCCAAGACAACGAAAGCATATGCAGCAGTATTTGTGTGCTTTTCTACTAAGGCCTTCCACCTGGAAGCTGTTAGTGAGTTATCCACACCAGCTTGCATTGCAGCAATTAGAAGATTTATAGCCAGAAGAGGAAAATGTCACACTATTTACAGTGACTGTGGGACAATCTTCATGGGTAGCGAACGACAACTGCGGAAAGCATTTTCAGAAGCTGCAAACCACTGTAAAGATTGTTTGATGAACGACGAGATTCAGTGGAAATTTATACCTCCTGGAAGCCCACACTTTGGTGGACTCTGGGAAGCTGGGGTAAAATCAATGAAGCGCCATTTGGTCAAATCAGTCGGACAACATCTTTTAACCATTGAGGAACTCTACACGCTTCTATCCCAAATAGAAACATGCTTGAATTCAAGACCACTGTGCGAGGTACGCAATGACCCAAAGGATCTATCGGCCATCACTCCTGGACATTTTTTAACAGGGAGTCACTTATTTGAGATACCATCAATCTCTGCTGACAAACCCATTAGCAAAAAATGGGAAGCCGTACAACAAATTAGTAAATATTTCTGGAATCGATGGAAACTGGAATATCTAAGCAGATTACAACAGAGACCTAAATGGACAAACATACGACCCAACCTTCAAGTCAGCGACTTAGTGCTCATAAAAATGGAGAACTTCCCCCCTACTAATTGGCCACTGGCAAGAGTGACCGAAATGCATCCGGGCGCTGATGGTATGGTCCGAGTCGTATCCGTCAAAGTACATGGACGAGTCACCAGACGCCCCGTGACTAAGATCTGCCGTCTACCGTTTAACAACCCAACCCCAGATACCTCTACGAAATAAGCTGCTCAAACACCTAGTACAACAACACTTCTGACGACATCAAAACCACGCAAGTCTAAACGAGTCAAAATTGCACCTGTTGCACCCCTTGGACAGGATACTTAGCGGACGAGCCAAAAAGCAAAAGGTGGAACCCACAGAACCTGCAACAAAGAGAATAACCGGTTCTATTATACTATTATATTCGCTGCTGGTGATCTACTGCGTTTTACCACAGACACACTGCGAGGTCAATATAACCCAACTGACATCCGGATTTTACATCGAGCATCTCGGAGTTGCACGAATACATAGAGGTGCGCTGAAAATGCAAATTCAGGTACCTTGGACCAATTTGAATGATGACATGAACAATGCTAACACAGTGGTAACAAAAGCCAGAGCACTGTGCGATTCCAGTACGGCAATTTCCTCGGACATCGGCTGCTATGAGCTTGCCGAACACCTAAATGAAGTAAAGGACCAGATCAATCGCAAAATAACAACATTGAGAATGTTTCATGGGAAACAACGACGCGGAGCACTAGGATCTCTGTTAACCGCGGTGTTTGGCGTGAACGATGAGGTTCAAACTAACACAAGAATGCAACCTTTAAGTTGAAGATTCACTTTTCACTACAACATGGTCAGCCTTCACAAGAAACTTATCGGTCTACATCCTTCCACACCCTCCTGCACTTAATCAAACCATAAGCAAACAAACTATACCAGCCCTTGTTGCATCAGAATTAATCAAGGCAGACGAATCCTTAGGAGCCTACGTTCAAGAAGAACAAGCAATTATTGAAAATTACCAGTTAATATCTTGGTCAACCGTTCACCAACACGAAACTAGCATCACCTTATCTGTCATCATATCCGTAACCACTGTAGCCGGGTGTTTATTTTTGATAAGGCGTCGTCTTGCTAAACCGGCAACTACACCAACCTTACAGAGAGCAAACTGGTCGACATGCAACACAAACTAAGAACCTCGGAAGATTCATGGCGGGCGGTAATGTTCAAATCATCACCACGCAGTCAATGCCCTAGAATTTACCTTCACCAATTGTGGCGCAATGCATATTCAATTTCATATTCAAATCCATTAGTATTAAATGCAATCAAACAAATTGTAAATTTCATTCACCTTAGTATTTGCAATATTAAACCTAACAGAATGCTAAATTGCAATATTGTCTTGAACTTTGTAAATTTCATTCACCTTAATGTTAAACCAAACAGAATGCTAAATTGCAATATTGTATTGAACTTAATTCACTTTACCAATTGCAACTCATCAAAATTTGTCAACTAATTGTTAATCACCTTTTCACACACATTAGTGATTATAAGTCAGCAAACTGTTTTTTTAATAAAGTCATTAACTTCATAATAATTGTAAGTCAGCAAATTGTTTTAAAGTCATTAACTTAAGATTTGTAAGTAAGCAAAAATGTTGTATATAAACTGAAGAACGGAGAATAAAGACAGCACTTGTTGTTCAAATAAACGCATTGATTTTATTTTCCAGAACAGGCATATATTTCATAAAATGCCATTTATTATATTGTTATTGAATTTTCAAATGAATAAAAATAATTTCAAAATAATTAATTTTTATATTAACAAGCAGAGGGATATCTTAATATGAACTCTTGAAAAAGATGCTTGGTACAAACAATTCAAATTTCGTATTAACACTTTCGATCGATTCTATAGCCTATATCAACGAAATAAATTTATTGTCAGGGCGTTTACCTCTGGAGGAAATAATCGTCCTTAATGCACAAACTCGAATAAGAAAGTAGAGAACAACTTGTCTTTGATGAACTGTTTCTCGATGAACATAGTTACACCACTGATCCAACTTGTATGCCTGAATTTGCAAACCACTCTATTATCTACATCGCCGGGTTCATTGTGTTCAAATTGTACAAAGCATTGAATTGTCAACTATGCTTGTCCGCCATACGAGTAGAAGTTTCCTCAAAATCTCTGGTATCATACAAAATAAAGTGATTGTTAAAAATACCCTATGAAAGTGTAGTTTCCATATGCAAAACTACTGAAAAAGATACTAGAACCTTTCATCAATGTACCGACGGGACAATACTATCTAAAATAACTCAAATAGTATACTAAAAATTTTCAAGTGGAATGCATCGGATAGTACCTCTTTGCCGAATATGGTAAGCACATGAACAACAAACAACACTTTAATTTGTTGATTAAGTTTATAGCAGAAAAAAATCAATACAAGATACTATTTCATTGCGGAAAAAAATCAGAATAAATTTCTGTAATATATCTCTTTCTATAATATATCTCAACAAATTAGTATACCTTAAAAGCATGTGATTCTTTCACATATAGCAAAAATCAATCTCAACGATTATACATTGCACCTTAATTCCACCGAAGACGATCCCAAGCCTAGTTATGAGAGGAAAAGGGAGGCGAAAAAGTATAAAGGAATTAATAAAATAATTACCTAAGAAACATATTTACTTTTTGTTTTTCAAATCTCGTTGTGAGGTTTCTTTTTATCTAAATGGGGTTTTGCAAACTATTCAAGTCTGAAATAGGAACATTATCATTCAATTATGCAATGGCAGTTAACTTTTCATATTCGAAATTTTAGTCACCTTTTTAAACTGCACCCTTCGAAAATTAAACCAACATGCAACGTTCTGGGCCAAAACTGATTTAAGATAGGAGGCCATAAGGCAGCTGCGCTTACAATCCCACACATGACCATTAGTAGGCCGACTTTGCTGGCTAACTTACATCGCGTTATACGAAGAATTATGGAGGTGCCAATGAAAATTCGAGGTTTCGTACGGTTGAGAGACGGATTTCTACAGTAAAATCCAGATGGTCCATGGAGAAGACAATTGCGCTCCTAGTGAAGTAAAAACTATTTCAGTTCTTAATGTCGTTTAATTTATATTGCCTTAAAAAGTGAACGAATAGAAGTTTGTTTACTTCTCAACGATTACCTATCAGTGGAAGGTGCAAACATGTGCTTCATTTACTCGTCTTGAAAAGTTTAGGAGCACAGTAGACAGTGCAAAGTGAAATTCAAGTATGCATGGAATACGTTCCGTACGTTTTCTTTCGGAAAATACCCGATATAAGCATTTGCTGATGCCGCCGCTGGCTGACAGCTCACGGAAGCTTGTCCATGAATAGGCCGACTGATCCATATGCAAATTGCTACCATATGGCTTCCTATCTTACGTCACTTTTGTTCGTGGCGCATCTGGAAGTGACGCCAGCCTTTGAGGAACGGAACAAATGGAGAGGCTATGCTCATATAAGCTCCATAGAAAATGATACGACCACCTTCTGAGCATGATTGTCATTTCATTTCCAATAATTTCCACAATTTCTCCTCTCGAGAGCCCGATTGTCAATTTGACGAC
This sequence comes from Odontomyia ornata, assembly GCA_963969285.1. Lineage (NCBI taxonomy): Eukaryota > Metazoa > Arthropoda > Insecta > Diptera > Stratiomyidae > Odontomyia > Odontomyia ornata. Next base: position 221,875,414 of record OZ017739.1, read on the forward strand.
TAAACATGGACGCGAAATTTACCAGGCGCATGAGATACGATTCGGAATTTAGTGGTTTTTTCGGTTCGAGAACGTGTCCGGAGGTACATATTGACTGTAGTGAAAGTAATATTACACCTGGTTTAGGGATAACAACATTTTAAGGAGTGACATTGCAAATCGGAACGAGTAACTCAATTAAAAGTGTAATGTGCGTTATTGCTAGAAAACGATGGGTTATCGATACGACAGTGTTTTCTATCCTAAGTGGCCATAATGCTTTATTTGTATTCAATGCTATTTTCTTGTTCTGTGAAGTGTTATTTGCAATAAAACCATATTTACGAGTGCATAAGCGTTTGTTTACTTTCTTGTGACAACCCATTGGGTTCCCCTTAACTAGCTTTAGAATCACGGTCGCAGGGGTAGGTGCAAAAAGACACGTAGTTAGGCAGGCGGTCGCAGGGGTAGTTGCGACAACGTGTACACATGGATGTCCACTCCGGTTTTATCTTGTTCCTCAAAGACGCCAGCATTATAGTTGGTGTTCCGCTCCAGTGTTTCATTCTCAGAGGGTGTTTTAATTTCGATTTTTCACTTCGCAGACTGATTCAACGAGGTTAAACAAATTTTCCGGTATTGCTGCGCAAACCATAAACTTGGCTTCGCCAAGGTCATAATATTGTCCCCATATATATGTATACATATATATACATATCTTTGCATGGATATATACAAATACATATGTATGTATATATATCAAAACTGTTAGATAGGAAGCCATATTGTAGCAATTTGCATATGAATTAGTCGGCCTACTATGGACAAGCTTCCGATAGCTGTCACCCAACCGCGGCGTTAGCAAATGCTTATATTTCGTAATATATACTATTTTCCGAATAAAAAACGTGCGCAAAGCCTTCCGTGGATGCTATAAATTCACCTTGTAGAGTCCACTGTACTTCTAAACTTTTCAAGACGAGGAAATGAAGCACACGTTTTGCACATTCGACTGATAGCTCAGCGTTGAGATGTAAACAAACTCCTATAAATTCACTTTGGATGGCGATAATAACTAAACGGGTATAAGAACTGAAATAATTTTCACTTCACTAGGAGCGCTATTGTGTTCTCCGCGGGCCATTAGGATTTCACTGCAGAAATCCGCCTCAAAACCGTACAAAACCTCAAATTTTCGTTGGCACCTCCATAATTCTTCATATACCGCCATGTAAGTTAGCCAGCAAAGTCGGCCTACTAATGATCTTGTGTGTGGTAGTAAGCACCGCTGCCATATGGCTTTCTATCTGACGTCAGTTTTGATACATACACTTGCCAGAAAAAGTATCCGTACATGCAGATAACAAAGTTATCATTGTATTAAAAAGCAAATATCCACTTAATTTGAATGCTTTCTTTTATAATATCATAAAATCTATACTTTTGCATGATTCCCAGTATGTTTCATAATACTTACTATTTAAAAAGACTTGAAACTAAAACAAAATCAATTTATGGCAGACCAGAAAAAGTATCCTTACAGAACAAACCAGGGGCTTCCCCGTGTTATGCGATGACATATGCAGATGCATTTTAACGTTTTTAGGTCTGATAATAGTTCTACCTTAAGTTGTGATAGGTTTAAAAGTGAGTGCCGTTTTTTTTAATTTTTTGTGCACTAGAATACATGGTGACGCCCAAAATTAGCGAAATCAGTGCTGAGGAGAGGAAAATTATGCTGAAACTTAAGAGTGAAGGGAAAACTTACCGCGAAATTGGTCAAATAGTAGGCAGAACTCACTCCCCTGTGAAGTATGTACATATGTGGTGAAAACATTTAATACAGTAGCTTCGATTATGTCAAAGCCTCGTTGCGGTTAATCCTCGATACTGACAGAGCGCGAAAAAAGAAACGTTTTGCAGGCAGTCAAATAGAATTCTCGAGTGACTGCTTCCCAAATTGTTACATATATAAAAGACTCTTTTGGCAAGGTTCTCCACAAAGATACCATACGAAAAATACTGAAGAGAGATGGGTATTTCTCACGCATAACACGTAAGATGCAACACATTTCGGAAGTGAACAGAAGGAAACATGTGGATTTCGCAAAAAAATATGTAAACAAGTCACCGGAGTTTTGGGAACAGGTCCTTTTCTCTGACAGAAGCAAATTTTGCATATTTGGCATTAAAGGAAGAAAATTAGTGAGGCGAAAGAGTGGTACTACCCGCGAAAAAGAAAATTTCGTACCATCTGTGAAACATGGTGGAGATGGTATGACGGTCTGGGGGTGTATGGCGGCAGAAGGAGTTGGCCAACTTGTGTTTATAGAATCAACTATGGATCAATGCATTAACCTTAATATTTCGAAGGTGAATTTGAAGCAATGCATTCAGCAGATGAGTCTTGTTGACGATTTCTGGTTCCAGCAAGATAATAATCCCAAGCACACAGCACACAATATGAAGCTTTGGTTGCTCTACAACACAAAATATCAACTGTGTACGCCGCCCCAATCCCCAGACCTTAATTCCATTGAGCATTTGTGGGACTTGTTGGAGCGCAGGATCCGTCAGTACAGCATAACCTCGAAGGGAATGCTGGAAAACGTCATCACCGATGAATGGGGTAAAATTACCAGACAGGGCACAGCCAAATTGGTTCACTCCATGTCAAATCGACTTAAGGAGATCCTTAAGAAAAAAGGTTATGCGACAAGCCCTGATATGTAATAAAATATTTGAATATTTCAAGTTAATATTGACATGTACGGATACTTTTTTTGGTTCGTTTAAGTGAGGATTTTTTTTATCTTGTAAAATCTAGTTTTTAAAGGAATACCATAGGAAAAATTTATAGAAAAGATAGTTTCATTAATGAGGAAATTTTGTTGCTTAAATATTTAAATGTAGCAGCTTTCTTTAGCATGAAATTCCTAATTTGATGTTGTACGGATACTTTTTAAAGGGCTAATTTTGACTTTTGTGTCGTGTTCTGGTGTGAAACGATTTGATACTATTAAAAAGTAATATTTTAATGATAAACTTTAGGTAAGTACAGTGTTGAGTAAAGTTACAAAGTAATGTCCACTGGAATGGACATCAGGTCTTAGTGTGCAATTTGGGATAGAATGGCACTTTTGATATGAAAATGTTTTTCTCAGAATATGGCGAGAAAATATTTGACGCAGGAGCAACTAATGGAACTTGTAAACAGTTCTGATTTTTCCACCGATGAGGAAGAAGATGTTATTCATGAAAATCCTGGAGGAGAAGACAAAGATGATTACATAGAGGTAACACTGACTGAAAATGAACGTAGGTTGGAAGATTCGACCGATGAAAGTGATGAAGAAATTGCCGCTGATGCTCACGCTCAAATTTCTCAACCATGCAGCAGCAATATGTTTTTACCTTCAACTGATGCCGAACCTTCAGATAAACCTCAAGCTGATGAAGATGAAGATTTGCACTGTGAAATTACTTCAAAATCATACATAAAATGGCGAAGGCGTGCAAACCCCGTGATTCAGACGGAACAATTTCAACCAGCAACTCAAGACAACACCACGATGGAAGATCCAGTCAAATATTTTCGCAACTACATTGGACACGAAATGTTTGAGAAAATGTGCACATATACTAACATCGATGCACTACAAAATGATTTGGTTGGGTTCAAACCGTGCATCGTGAAGGAAATGAAGACTTTGGTGGGTTTTCATATCATGATGGGAAATTCAAAATACCCCAGAAAGCGCATGTATTCGGATATGGACGTTGGTCTTCCATATTTTTACAAAAATATGACGCGGGACAGATTTTTCAAACTACAGAGCTGCTGGCACTTTGTAAATAACATGGAGAAACCACGAAATAGCAAAGACGTACTATTCAAAGTAATTCTGTTTAATATTTTCACGAAAGCTTGGTTTTTATATGGTATTTTTTTCTCTTAGGTAAGACCGCTCATAAATTCAATTCGGCAAAGATGTTTGAAAAATTCAATTGAAGAGAATTTGGCGATTGATGGGCAAATGATTCCGTTCAGAGGAACGCTTTCCATCAAGCAATATATGAAGGACATACCTAGCCCCTGGGGACTAAAAGTATTTATTCTTTGTGAAAAAAGTGGTTTACCATACAACTTCATGATTTACCAAGGAGCAAACACCGAGATTGACCAATCGCTTGTCAAACACCTCGGCCAGAGCATATATACTAACTAGTACCTGCAATCGAGGAGCTGTCAAAATGAAAAGAGAAGCAAATAAACGTGTAAAAGATGGATTTAAGTTTACCTTGTGTTGGTAAAATTGCATGCAAGTTCAAGTTTTTGTTTACCATACATACGCACTTTTAGTATAATTCTCTCTACTCCATAAGTACCGTAAGAAAGAAAATTTGTTCTAATTGCAGCTGCTATTTAGTAGATATGCTCTGCCTCGGCTATGGTGCAGCAGTAATCATGCATTTGTCCCGTAGGATCCCGGATAACACAAAAGGTATTAAGTTGTACTTTGTCAATTATTTTGCATCATATGGAGTCTTCGAGTTGCTGAACAAACGTAATATTTATGCTGCTGGAACCGTCAGAGTAAATCGATTCTGCTCACCACCATTTATGAGTGACAAGGACATGAAGAAAGCTGGGAGAGGTTCTTCCGAACAATTGACAAGTCGTGAAGGAAATGTTATCTCAACAAAATCGTACGACAATAAAGCTGTCTCAATTGGATCCAATTTTATAGGCATTGGAACCACGGACAGTGTTCAAAAATGCAACAAAACCACAAAAAAATTTGATTCGATTACGCGGCCTGAAGCAGTAAAATTATACAATGGAGGCATGGGAGGAGTTGATTTATTAGATCAACTCATTTCGTATTATAGGATCTATATTAGGTCAAGAAAATGGACGCTTCGTGAAATTACCATTTTATTGACTTCGCAGCTGCTGCCAGCTGGTTGGAATACAGGCGCGACGCAGAACGCAACAATGTGCCTTCGAAGGAACTTTTGGGTTTTATTGTTTTTAGAATGAGCATCGCTAAGGTGTTAGTTCACGCGGAAAGCCAAGGACGACGATCTGCTCAAACACCAGGACTTGAGAATACTGCAGAAACTTTAAGGAGGAAATGCCGTTCAGAAACAAGACGAGATACTGAAATTCGTTTCGATAAATATGATCACTTTGCTGTGTATGATGAAAAATTAGAAGCTAGTAGGTGTAAGCTTCAAGGATGCAAACAGAAAACTCAATGACTTACACTAAATGTAAAGTTCATCTCTGTCTATTAAAAGATAGAAACTGTTTTTTAAATTTCCATTCTAAGTAGTTTTGCGAAAATTCAATAAAGTACAAAAAATTATCCAAATCTGTGTATTAATTTTTTCTTCCAATGATCATAATGAACATCGTTTGAAACCTGATGTCCACTCCAGTGAACATGCTGTAAATGTTCATCAAAACATAAAAAAAAAATTTTGAGGATAAAATCATATTCAATCAACCACAATTAGTCGATAATATGCAAAAAATTGTTGAAAGGAGCTTCGATCCTCTTTCAGGTCTGAATGGGTTAAGATGAAAGCTGTCCATAAGAACACAAAATCTTACAATTTGAAATCTAATTATATTGAAATTTATTTTTAATAAACGCATAAACAGTTAAAAATTATTCAGTCCGAATCATTCCCGGGAACATAATCTTCATCGTGCTCATCTTCTGAAGCAAGTTCCAAGTCCTCTATGTTTTGGAATAAAGATTCATCGATTTTCACATTTTCTATTGAATCGCCAGCTTCAAGCAAAAACTTAATATCAGATTCATTAAGTGTATTGTCACGAAGAAACAGTTCTTTTCCCGTAAGTTTCTTCCCATCACTAAGTGCCTTCTCCCGTCTTACTGCAATCCCTAATTCTTCCTCGAATTTCAATTTCCAATTCATGAAAGTTTCGACATTCACACGTGTTCCTTCAAATTTTTTGAGTTCAGCTTCTTCTTGCTCTTGCAAATTCCGAAGATGTTCATTTTCTTTGAGAGTTATATGTTCATCCCATCTTTGGTTAAGCCACTCCTGGGCACTACTTACCAACGAAAAAACCATTTCCATACCCAGATTTAATTCGATTGCTCCTTTGATATGCTTCAATAGCGTGTCCCTATATTCATCTTCGAAGTTAGTAGCTCCTTCAATTTCTACCTTAGGCGCTTCATCAGGATACTTCTCGGTATACGTAAAAATTAAGTCACATGCTAAACCGTTATCCGTTTCAGAATTGTATTCTTCTGTACTTATTGATATCTTGAACTTGTGGACAGGTTCCATTTCAAGAACTGTAAAATATATATTAATGCATAACATGCATTGGTGCTTGCCGATTTTTACCTTCCATTTCACCACAGTATATCGATCCTAGGGCTTCAACTTCACTTGCCTGATCTTCCCTGTAATTTCTTTCCATGTTCGACCGGGGAAAACAACCGAAAGGTTTCCTCAAATTAAACGAAAATACGCAGTCGCATCACACCTTCAAATAACAATTACCCTCCGACTTTGAGGAACGGAACAAATGGAGAGGCTATTCTCATATAAACTCCATAGGAAACTAGGAATAGCTACTACAGGGAGCCCAGCTTTGAGGAACGGAACAAATGGAGAGGCTATGCTCATATAAGCTCCATAGAAAATGATACGACCACCTTCTGAGCATGATTGTCATTTCATTTCCAATAATTTCCACAATTTCTCCTCTCGAGAGCCAGATTGTCAATTTGACGACTAAACATGGACGCGAATTTTACCTGGCGCGTGAGATACGATTCGGAATTTAGTCGTTTTTTCGGTTCAAGAACGTGTCCGGAGGTACATATTGACTGTAGTGAAAGCAATATTACACCTGGTTTAGGGATAACAACATTTTAAGGAGTGACATTGTAAATCGGAACGAGGAACTCAATTAAAAGTGTAATGTGCGTTATTGCTAGAAAACGATGGGTTATCGATACGACAGTGTTTTCTATCCTAAGTGGCCATAATACTTTATTTGTATTCAATGCTATTTTCTTGTTCTGTGAAGTGTTATTTGCAATAAAACCATATTTACGAGTGCATAAGCGTTTGTTTACTTTCTTGTGACAACCCATTGGGTTCCCCTTAACTAGCTTTAGAATCACGGTCAAAGGGGTAGGTGCAAAAAGACACGTAGTTAGGCAGGCGGTCGCAGGGGTAGTTGCGACAGCGTGTACATATGGATGTCCACTCCGGTTTTATCTTGTTCCTCAAAGGAGCCCAGTATCAGAGCCTTTGAGGAACGGAACAAATGGAGAGGCTATGCTCATATAAGCTCGATAGAAAATGATGCGACCACCTTCTGAGCATGATTGTCATTTCATTTCCAATAATTTCCACAATTTCTCCTCTCGAGAGCCAGATTGTCAATTTGACGACTAAACATGGACGCGAAATTTACCTGGCGCGTGAGATACGATTCGGAATTTAGTCGTTTTTTCGGTTCAAGAACGTGTCCGGAGGTACATATTGACTGTAATGAAAGTAATTTTACACCTGGTTTAGGGATAACAACATTTTAAGGAGTGACATTGTAAATCGGAGCGAGGAACTCAATTAAAAGTGTAATGTGCGTTATTGCTAGAAAACGATGGGTTATCGATACGACAGTGTTTTCTATCCTAAGTGGCCGTAATGCTTTATTTGTATTCAATGCTATTTTCTTGTTCTGTGAAGTGTTATTTGCAATAAAACCATATTTACGAGTGCATAAGCGTTTGTTTACTTTCTTGTGACAACCCATTGGGTTCCCCTTAACTAGCTTTAGAATCATGGTCGCAGGGGTAGGTGCAAAAAGGCACGTAGTTAGGCAGGCGGTCGCAGGGGTAGTTGCGACAACGTGTACACATGGTTGTCCACTCCGGTTTTATCTTGTTCCTCAAAGATCAGAGCATATCTTTGAGGAACGGAACGAATGGAGAGGCTATGCTCATATAAGCTCCATAGAAAATGATACGACCACCTTCTGAGCATGATTGTCATTTCATTTCCAATAATTTCCACAATTTCTCCTCTCGAGACCCAGATTGTCAATTTGACGACTAAACATGGACGCGAAATTAACCTGGCGCGTAAGATACGATTCGGAATTTAGTCGTTTTTTCGGTTCGAGAACGTGTCCGGAGGTACATATTGACTGTAGTGAAAGTAATATTACACCTGGTTTAGGGATAACAACGTTTTAAGTAGTGACATTGTAAATCGGAGCGAGGAACTCAATTAAAAGTGTAATGTGCGTTATTGCTGGAAAACGATGGGTTATCGATGCGAAAGTGTTTTCTTTCGTAAGTAGCCATAATGCTTTATTTATATTCAATGCTATTTTCTTGTTCTGTTAAGTGTTATTTGCAATAAAATCATGTTTACGAGTGCATAAGCGTTTGTTTACTTTCTTGTGACAACCCATTGGGTTCCCCTTAACTAGCTTTAGAATCACGGTCGCAGGGGTAGGTGCATAAAGACACGTAGTTTGGTAAGCGGTCGCAGGGGTAGTTGCGACAACGTGTACATATGGATGTCCACTCCGGTTTTACCTTGTTCCTCAAAGGAGCATATATACTAACTCTTTGAGGAACAAGATAAAACTGGAGTGGACATCCATGTGTACACGTTGTCGCAACTACCCCTGCGACCGCCTGCCTAACTACGTGTCTTTTTGCACCTACCCCTGCGACCGTGATTCTAAAGCTTGTTAAGGGGAACCCAATGGGTTGTCACAAGAAAGTAAACAAACGCTTATGCACTCGTAAATATGGTTTTATTACAAATAACACTTCACAGAACAAGAAAATAGCATTGAATACAAAAAAAGCATTATGGCCACTTAGGATAGAAAACACTGTCGTATCGATAACCCATCGTTTTCTAGCAATAACGCACATTACACTTTTAATTGAGTTCCTCGCTCCGATTTACAATGTCACTCCGTAAAATGTTGTTATCCCTAAACCAGGTGTAATATTACTTTCACTACAGTCAATATGTACCTCCGGACACGTTCTTGAACCGAAAAAACGACTAAACTCCGAATCGTATCTCACGCGCCAGGTAAATTTCGCGTCCATGTTTAGTCGTCAAATTGACAATCTGGCTCTCGAGAGGAGAAATTGTGGAAATTATTGGAAATGAAATGACAATCATGCTCAGAAGGTGGTCGTATCATTTTCTATGGAGCTTATATGAGCATAGCCTCTCCATTTGTTCCGTTCCTCAAAGTACTTACTAGCTTTGAGAATGGAACACTGGAGTGGAACATCAACTCAAATTTTGTCATCAATTCCCGATGCGCCACGCACGTAGCTCTTTTAGTTTAATTTTCGAAGGGTGTACTTTAAAAAAGGAGCTACAATTTAGAAATATTTGAATACGTAAAAGTTAACTGCTATTGCATAATTGATCGATAATGTTCCTTTTTCAGACTTGAATAGTTTGCAGAACTTTATTTAGATAAAAAAACTCGCAGCGACATTTAATAAGCAAAAACTAAATCTGTTCCTTAGATAATTACAAATTCAACTATTACTAATATTATTACCGTTCATTCTTCTATACTTTTTCACCTCAATTTCCCTTTCATAACCAGGCTTTGGATCGTCTTCAGTGGAATTAAGGTGAAATGTATAATCGTTGAGCTTGACCTTCGCTTTATGTGAGAGAACTACATATCTTTAAGGTGTAATAATTTGTTGAGATATCGTCTAACAGAAATATATTCTGATTTTAATTTCGCAATCAAAAAGTATTTTGTGTTAATGTATTTTACTGCTATAAGCTTAACTAACAAACTGAAGTGTCGTTTGTTGTTCATGTGCTGACCATATACAATAAAGAGTAGCTTTCCGATGCATGTCACTTGAACATTTTTAAGTATACTATTTGGAGTAAATTAAAGTTTCTCGTACGTGGTAGTAAAATACCTTACAGTTTGTATATTATAGTGCTATGGCTGAGACTTGATTGAATGGATAAAAAATAACTTTATAAGATCTTGAACTGATTTGTACGAGGGAACAAATTTGAGAGTACTATTGTTTGTAAATATGTTATTTACTACTATTGAATTTCTCAAACCAGTGATTAGTCCTAAAAATCCAACGCGTTTCTTTAAATGAATTATCCTGCGCCCCAATAATAAATTTATCTCTTTGATATAGGCTATAAAATTGATCAAAAGCATTAATACAAAATTCGTATTTGTACAAAGCATATTTTTGAGGAGTTCATAGATCCTACTGCTTGTTAATATAAAGACTAATTATTTCGAAATTACTTTTATTCATTTGAAAATTCAATAATATAATAAATGGAATTCATTCGATATATGCCTACAGTTAAAGGAATCTGCTTTCCGCTTTCGAGGATGGAATAGCTTCCACATCCAAAGAGGCACTTGAAATCAAACCTGTCGCTAAACTCGTTGCATTTGCCTGCAAAAATAAAAATATGTCTGAGATCCAGATGAGATTTATAAAAGTAAACAGTTTACCGATTGTTGTCCATTAATTATTTTTTCATCCCCATATATTCGCATGTCCAGTATCATTTAGCAGACATCTGGAAAAAGAAATAAAATTGATTTCATTAATTAAATTATTCAAGCAATATGCTAGCAAGACTTGCCCCCAAAATGCAGGCGCTACTACACGAAAACTAATCGAAAAAAATGGTCGCCATCGTAAAGTAAACATAATCATGCATGAATTGAAAGCAGTGATTTTGAATGAAAAAACACTTTCAAATTTTGTATTTTCTTTTCTACGTTTTATGTTGCTACTAACCTAGGAAATGCTACTCCTGTGAGCTGGCGGGTCGTTCTATTATTACATATTTTCACAATGCTCCATATTTTTGAAACTTCTTGCAATCTAACCGATAGATTGTCTCTTATTGATTTTAACATCCAAATTACACAGCAATCGAGTTTGTTTACGCGTTTTCACAACCGAATTTGACAGCGAATGCAAAAAAATCATATGTAGTATGAAGATTTCTCCTTATCGACAGCGAGAATTGATGACAAGAAAATTCAGTGTTCCATTAGCATCGGGCCGTTCCTGTTAGCTACCTGTTCCAATCTAACTAGCAACTGCAATCGAGGAGCTGTCTAAATGAAAAGAGAGGCAAATAAACGTATAAAAGATGGATTAAAGTTTACCATGTGTTGGTTCAATAGCTTCCAAATTCAAGTTTTTGTTTACCATACATATGCAATTTTAGTCTGATTCTCTTTACTCTATAAGTACCGTACGAAATAAAATTTGTTCTGATTGCAGCTGCTATTTAGTAGATATGCTCTGCCAGTATTCCCCTTCACGCGTAGTAGAATTTTTTAGAGTTAGTAAAACATGTTCAATATATTGGTACATCAGTGCCGTAAGGAATAAAGTTATTTGAGTAGGGGCAAAATTATTTAGATTTAAATTTAGCGTGAGGAATACTAAGGAGAAGTCAATCTCTTTATTTGCTTTATATAAACAATATATTCAATATATATATATATATATATATATATATATATATATATATATATATATATATATATATATATATAAATATGTATATATATATATATATATATATATATATATGTATATATATATATATATATATATATATATATATATATATATATATATACATATATATATATATAAATATATATATATACATATATATATATATACATATATATATATATATACATATATATATATATATATATATATATATATCTATATATATATATATATATATATATATATATATATATATATATATATATATATATATATAAATATTATTCATCTTGGCTTCTTTGCTTTGCCAATCATTAGCAAAGGTAGCCGATGGTTGCCTGTAGAGTTAGCACAAACGAGATTGTTGATGTGTTCTTTACTAACCTTATGCCCTGAAGCACTTTCCTCTCTTTTGGATGCCAGTGATCTCCTAGGCAAAGCCTTTTAATTTAAACCAGTTTCATGCTTTTTAAAAGTTTCAAGCTTTTGGCAGCTTCACGATCGGCAGACAGTTTTTCTTTCGCTACACCTAACTCCCAAATGCCATGCCTAGATTTAAAATTATAAAGCCAACCATGCCCATTTTTCACTAAATATCAGTGCTCTTTTACATGAAATTTGACCTGAAATCGTTTGTCCAATTGAACGTTGCCGTTTTTAGCTTTTTTCACCACTTTGCTAGATGAAGATCCATCTTCAGTATCTAATGCACTTACAAAACTTGAAATTTTTGGGCTGTTAGTTTTAATGCCTGATATTATAGCCGCTCCGATGCCAAATCTCTCGGCAAGTTGTTTCTCAGGCACATGTTTATTTAATTGATTGACAATTTCCACTTTACAGGTATCACTCAGTGAAAGCACAACACGTTTACGTTTTGTACTCATTTCGGACACTAAATCCAGCAGTAGACGCTAAACGCAATGTCAACACGAACGACAGCAGAAGACGCTAAACGTAATGTCAGCACGTGCAGCGTTCGAATGCTCGGATGCGGATGGATACTCTGGTGCGCAGGCGCGGGTCAACTTAACCAACAAAGATTAGAGCAGCAAAGTAGATAAGGCAGACTGGTGGGAATGTAGGTAGCGCATGTTAGAGGAACGGTGGATAGTGAACACGTCGTTGCTATAGTAATGACACATAGGCATTGCCTGTACACTATCCTATCGCACGCGCTTGCGCTGTATTTTTAAACATTTATTTCGCCGAAAATCGATTCGGATAATTAGAGTTCCACTATATATATATATATATATATATATATATATATATATATATATATATATATATATATATATATAAATATATATATTTATATATACATGTCAATATAACTGTATATATATATATATAAAGGTATTTATATATATATATATATATATATATATATATATATATATATATATCTATATATATATATATATCTATATATATATATAAATATATATATATATATATATATATATATATATATATATATATATATATATATATATATATATCTATGTAAGCATATACACTGTATATATATATATATATATATATATATATATATATATATATATATATATATATATATATATATATATATATATATATATGTATATATATATACATTGTGTGTATATATACTCGTATATAGATACATATATATATATGTATATATATATATATATATATATATATATATATATAGATTTATATATATATATATATATATATATATATATATATATATACATATATATATATATATATATATATATAGATATATCCTTATATACATATATATATATGGATATATCTATATATATATATATATATATATATATATATATATATATATATATATATATATATATATATACATATATACGAGGTGTGTTCAAAAAGTATCGCGAATTTTGAATTTTCGCGGGTTACGTATATTCGATTTTCGATTTTTTGGTGGCGTTATGTTGGTACTCATGTCTGTCACTTATGCCGACAAGCTCGGCCATTTTGAATGTTCACTTAATTGGTGATAGCTGCTTTACTTGCACGTGTTTTCAATCGTCTTCGATTTTTACTTATTCAAAAAAATGGATCAAAGAACGTGTATCAAATTTTGTGTGAGAAACGAAATTAAGTGCGCGGATGCATTCCGAATGTTGACTGTGGCATACGGAGAAGCTACCTTGGACCGAAGCAACGTTTATCGGTGGTATAAAATGTTTTTAGAAGGCCGAGAAGATGTGAACGACGAAGAGCGTGCCGGACGCCCGAGCACTTCAACAACAACCGAAAAAATTCATGAAGTGGAGAAAATGGTATTGGCCAATCGTCGTTTCACCGTTAGAGAAGTTGCTGAGGACCTAAACATATCGATTGGCTCGTGCCATTCGATTTTTATCAACGATTTGGGCATGAGACGGGTCGCCGCGAAATTCGTACCAAAATTGCTCAATTGCGACCAAAAACAGCAACGCATGAACATTGCTAATGAGATGTTAAACTCTGTCCGCGACGAACCAAATTTGCTCCAGAGGGTCACAACTGGTGACGAATTGTGGGTTTATGGTTATGACGTGGAAACCAAAGCTCAATCATCTCAATGGAAGCTGCCGCATGAACCAAGACCGAAAAAAGCGCGCCAAGTTCGGTCCAATGTGAAAGTTTTGCTGACAGTTTTCTTCGATTGCAGGGGCGTGGTGCATCATTAGTTCTTGCCACAGGGAAGAACGGTCAAAAAGGAATATTACCTGCAAGTTATGCGCAATTTGCGCGAAGCAATCCCCCAGAAACGCCCGCATTTGTGGGAGAACAAAAATTGGCTTTTGCACCACGATAACGCCCCTGCTCACACATCGTTGCTTGTGCGTGACTTTTTGGCCAAAAACAACACACTAATGATGCCGCAGCCACCGTATTCCCCAGATCTGGCCCCCTGTGACTTTTTCTTGTTTCCTAAACTGAAGAGGCCCATGAAAGGACGACGTTACGCTACGCTTGACGAGATAAAGACGGCATCGAAGGAGGAGCTGAACAAGATTAAAAAAAATGATTTTTTGAAGTGCTTCGAAGATTTGAAAAACCGTTGACAAAAGTGTATAATATCTCATGGGGATCACTTTGAAGGGGACAAAATAGATATTCATGAATAAATAAATAATTTTTGAAAAAAACAAAATTCGCGATATTTTTTGAGCACACCTCGTATATATATATATATATGTATATATATATATATATATATATATATATATATATATATATATATATATATATATATATATAATGTTTGGCTTCTAGCCTCTCAACGCAGATGCTAAAAAATAAGTTGAATAGTTTCTCGGTAATCAAAGTTTTATATCATGAAGCAGATCTTACACCAATATATATAATTCTCACCTGTATTCAAAGAAACAACATTCAATGTTACTTATTCACTAATTTCGCTATTCACAATTTTATCTTAGTTTTAGAAGTATCGCTTAGTTGTGTTTCATAAATTCTGGCTGTCAACTCTTAAATTCTATTTGCATGTGAGTGAATCTTATTCCGGATTGTAAAAGTCTACCTTACCAACAAGTACGATAATGCAGGAACATTCAAAATGCTTTAAGCACTGCCTCCTTTAACACTGCCTCCTAAAACCTGGACATCTTGCTAGGTTTGATAATGCAGTGAAAAGGTAAACTGACAATCAGCTGTTTCATCAATGACGTCATTACTTTTTTGCTTTTTTTATCAGCTCCCGTGACATTTCTCCAATAAGTGTCAGATTATTGTCAAATTGTGGAAGCAATAGTTATTGGCGGTAATTTGTTGCCTGAGAAATAGTTCAGCAGGATAGCCTGAAATATTTGTGTGAGTCGTATAGTCGTGAAGGAAGTTGCAAAGCAGTTAATTAAGTATTTTATACATATTTTAGTCAACATTAATCTGAACTGCATTCAATTTCAGATCGTTGAAACTTCGTTTATGAACATTGTGTCATATCTCATCAGTGCTCGTTAAGGACCATTTTGAATATTTCATCCGAGACTGAATACTAGACAGAATCCGGAAACAGTGTGGTAGGCTTAAAAGCGTTTTATAATATTTAATATCATGTAATATTAGTATTGATTCCTTTCAGTAAATTATCAACTTTGCACATTACAGAATGCTACAGTTAAATCGCTTGCACTAGAAGTAGTCGCATTGGTTTCCCGCAATAAGGAATGTGTAAGCGAGATAGCAGCGTGCAAAATACAGGGAAGCTATTTTGTTGCGCTAAAAGATCCTGATTTAAGAGACCAACAAATGAAAGTACTGAAAACACTTTCAGAGCTTCTGAATTCACAAGAGATGATAAAAGAAGCTCAAAACAAAGGTAAAGTGAATTCTTGGCAAACAATTATAAAATATTTACTTCCTGTTTAGGTACTGTGATATATATACTGGACATGTTCTGTAATTCAAGGAAGCCTCAAATGCGAGAACTTTGTGCTGAAATTCTCGGTAAAATGACCGCTGACCGTTTAAGCGAACCTATGGTAGGAAATTATAACATATACAAAATGATAGAAAGCTAATATTGCAGAAAATTCTGCAGGTCCGCCTAACAGTTTGTAAATTTCTACCTCCATTATTCATCGATGCAATGATTGAATCTCCGGCAACTTCCATCCAATTATTCGAATCAATTCACAAGCATCCAGAATTAATTTGGAATGTAAAGACAAGATCAAAAGTATGTGATGTTGTTGCTGATATGTGCGATGGGTAAGCTAACAGAGATTGCGTAAAGTTTTCAAAGAGCCAATATAATATATATTTACGTATAAATGCAGTTTTTGTAAAACACAGAAATAAAATCCAAAAATTTTGTGGAAAGACCCAGATATTCTTAAAGATATTATACCCAATGAGGTGATTGTATCTGGCGTTTATTTGCGGCTGTTTGTTAGTAATCCAGCTTGGACTCTGCGCAAGCCGAAGTTATTATCAGATTTACTAGACTTCGTTGTAGACTTTATCAACGAAAATTCGCCGGGTTAATTTTTTAAATCACCGGTAAACGGTCTTCTGGAATCCTCACAACGTTCTCTTCAATATTTTTAGAAAGATGCATTGGAATTAGCATCTACTGCATTAGTCGAATTATTAAGAGCGCAGCCAATTTACTTAACGTACAACCAAAACATACATTGTCAGTATTACATCAATTAGCTCTTTCAGAGGTAAGATCAATTTGCCAGAATTTAATTGATTTTAGATAAACATGTATTTTATTTTAGTACTGCGTGACAGCAGTGTCGCAAACTGAATGTATCTTGCCTTTAAAACGGTGTATGGAAAATAACAAGCCACTGATAGAAAAAGTGTGTGAAATGTTAGGCCGTTTGTTTAAATACCAACATGTGAGTGTAATGATTCGATAAAAAAGCTTACCTCTAACTGTTATTGCGTTAATTGTAGGATTCATTGATTAGCCAGTCTTTAGAAAGTAATCTAATACCATTCCTGTTAAATTTGCTTCAAAATCGTATGGAGTATGTAGGCAGTCCTTCTACGGTGAAGGCACAAGTTGTAGCTGCACTCAAGGCGATGACACAATTTAAATTATGGTGATCGTGTACCGCAAATTTTATTGGAACATCCAGTGTGGGCAGAGTTTAAAGATCAGAAGCATGACTTATTCATAACGGATACAAACGTCAGAGGCTATTTAACAGGTGAGTTATTTACTTATTTATGAATTATTGAATGAAATATCGATAAATTACCAAAATGGATTAAATACTTTCCGCATATTTTCTTGCCAAGTATCGTGTTTGTTTCTTCTAATTCTCAATTCGGCTATGATGGGTATTAACTCAAAGTTCAAACAATTACACATTGTGATAATTATCATTGCTTTTCAATGGCAAATTATTGAATATAAGCTTAAAAATTTCGTGTCATCGATTTTGAGCCTATCAAAGGATACACAAAGATATTTTTAATTTTGATCTGGTTTCACGATTTTCGCTTAATCCCTATCTCCTTGCTTATTCTAATTATGAAACGGACAACAATAAGGTTTTAGTCATACATTCCTTATAATAAAACGTTTCAGGGAATCCTCAAACTGCTAAGCCTATACAGAAAATTTTTGGAAAGAGCTATCTTTACAGCAAATGTTGTGCTTATGGGCGTAGATAATTAGCATATCGATGTATGTTTAATAGAGCAATTTTCTTCAATTCATCCTAAAAGCTGATTTACAATTTCAGACTGGTCTGGTTTCTACTTATTCCTTCTTAAAGTTGATTTCCAATAGAACTGGCTGTATTTGTAATCAATTTAATTAATTTTAATTCAAATCTCGTTCTTTTCTAACATGCAATCCTAAACATCAATAGATATTGTGAACCTTTGCAGGGAAAAGGTATAAATGCTAGCATCTAATCACGGGTATTTTAATGGACCATGCAACCCATCGCTCATAATTTTGTTTTCATAAATTGCAATTAAGCCGATTGACGCGAGCATTAAAAAGGTCTTTCCATTTCATATATCTGCAGAGGAGCCAGATAAAATGATTGCGTTCTGTCAACAAAACATTTTTTAAAGATTAACTGCGTGCTTGTTTTATACGGCACGTTTATTCCAGATGAGTCGCGCTTGGTCGGCTATGCGGATGATGTTGCGGCTCTTGTCACCGGACGCACCGTTGAACAAGCGCAACTTAGGCTAGGTATGCTAATGCGCCGAGTGAGGGACTGGATGACTGCTCGCGGGCTCAGTTTAGCACTGGAGAAAACCGAAGTGGTCATCTTGACAAAAAAGAGAATCCCTAGAGTAAGGATGATCAGTATTGGAGATATACAGATCGAATCGAAGCCAGCGGTGAAGTACCTGGGGCTACTGATCGACTCGAAGATGAGTTTCTCTGAGCAAATCAGGACAACGGCTGAGAAGGCTGCTTCGCGAATATCGGCCCTGAGTCGACTTATGGCCAACGTAGGGGGACCCAGCCCATCAAGAAGACGCCTCTTGATGAGTGCTGTAGGGTCAGTGCTAATGTACGGAGCAGAGGTATGGGGCGACGCTCTCAGCAAGGAGGTATACCGAAAACGATTGGCACAGGTACAGAGAAGAGGATCACTGAGAATTGCATCTTCGTATCCGACAGTCTCCGACTCGGCGGTGAGAGTGATTGCAGGCGTGATACCTGTCGCCCTCCTTGCTCGAGAGCGCCACGCTATTTACCTGCGCCGAAACGAGGATGCGAGGGAGATCGTTGTCCGCGAGGAGAGACAACGCTCGCTCAACGATTGGCAGCAGTCTTGGAGGAATTGCACGATGGGAAGGTGGACTGCGCGCCTCATCCCAGATGTGAGACTTCTATCTGACCCAGCTTTTGAGTGGGCACGGGTGTTTTCAGTCTTACCTGCACAAGATCGGCAAGTCACGGTCTCCCGATTGTCGGTTTTGCCCAGGAGAGGAAGACAATGCGTGTCACACATTTTTTGCGTGTACCAAATGGGCCAGGCTGCGAAGGGAACTCTACAGGGAGACGGGAGAGCTCACCCCGGATAATATAGTTGCGGTGATGCTCGAATCGGTTGACAAATGGAACCAGGTGGCACATTATGCTCGGGCATTCCTAAAATATAAAAGGGACTCACAGCAGCCGGAGGCACTGGGGCTGGGGGATCGCTCTTCTGGCAATTCCTTTTTCCCTCTCCCCTCCCGCTAGGAAAGGGACTCCCCAGCTTGAAGGCGCCCCACGGCGTAACAAAACGAGACCTGGCCCGAAGTAATGTGTCAAACGGTTCCAGGCTAGGTTCTCAGATTGACAGGGGAGGTGTTTAGTGGGTAGTCCAAAGGTATCCTCCATGGGAGTCCAACACTGCCAGACTCGGCGGGCATAAATGCCTTCACCTCCCTACCACGAAAAAAAATTCCTCGTTTTGTTGTCTAGAAATGTGACTTTGCTCGTTCTATATCGTTCCATAAATCAATACTTGATCATTTCGCTATTCTTCTTTTTTTTAGCACTACAGCCCTTCTCGGGCCTTCGCTTAGAGATAGTTAGAGTATCTCATTTTCATGACCGTATTGATTTTTTCGGAAGTTGGTTTGGTCAGTATCATGCTCCCGTGTGCTTGCTCAGCTACGATATGATCTGATTAAATCAGTACATATAACTACTGACTGAACACTCGTAGTCTGTCCGAAAAATCCCCTAAACTAAATCACGTTGCTCCCAACGAGATTTGAACCTGGGACATTATCGTCATTTAATTCTAATTTGTATACAATTTGACTTTCAACTGCTGAAGATAAGGATGATGCTACAGCATCATTACTCGTTGTTGAATTTGCATTTCACACTTACGACTTTAAAATAGTTTGCTTTATTTTCTAACTTTTCAATCAACGTTTTCAGAAACGTAATCGGAAGCTGATACCACGAAAAAAATCGTCAGAATCGGAACAAAATGCCGAGGGAACGTTAACTCCTGAAATAACAACAGACGGAATCCGCCCCAACTACGCCAAGTGCGGAACAAGAACTGGAAGTGCATGTTTTCTTTGCCGTTATTTTAAAAATACCTTTGTAGCTTGATCTGTTTTTCATTATAGCTTAATTGAAAATAAAATAAATTTTAAACAAAATCATTAAACTATACGTTTCAATATATTTTATAATTTATCAAGGCTGATGACATCAATTTACAAATTTTTTTATAGATGTTAATGCAATAACAGTGAGTATGGACGTAGAACCGTGATGATTCGAGATGGCTAGTGAGTGCTAAATCCCGATTTGATGTGTCGCGCTGCTGACAATGAATCAATCTCATTGAATATTCTTGTATCCTGATTATAAAACGTCTGTTGTTTTAACTGTGCTGATGCTGTAATGTTGTTAAAAAATTTATGAAGCAAGTATTATGAACTGTTAAATATTATTTCAAACTAATTTAAGAAGAGATTGAGGATTTCGGTGGATTTAGAGGAAAAAGGATATGCATCTAAGCTAGTGAGGGAAGCAGATAAGAAATATTATCTTATAGAAAGTCATTTAGATTTAAAGTTTTCGGTAGGTTAACAGACAACTCTACCTTAATTTAACTATTGAAGTTACTTAAGAGTTTCTAGGTGGATAAACAGTCTGCGATAATTATCTTTATCTATAAAAGCTAAATCTGTTATCGCGTGTATTTCTGTTCTGGATAACTTCATGTTAAAAACTCCTATTAAACTTGCTGTCTTTTTGTATGTAGCTAGATTGAAAAGCAAGCATACGACAGTATTGATCGTAACGTGCTGTACTAAATAATGCTTTGCTTTGGCAACCTAGCCAAATTAGTCCATCTTATCAGAATGACGTGGACAACCTCCCAAGTCTGCATTAATAACCAACTCACCGACGCCTTTGACACCAAAAGCGGACTAAAGCAGGGAGACGGGCTGGACCCATTGCTATTCAATTTGGCTCTGGCTAAGAAAGCTACCTGTCCATACAAGAGATACGCTTTTATACAAGTTAAGCCAAGTGGTAGCCTATGCAGATGATAGCAACATTTTTTTACGGTCGCTAGCAACTGCCAAAGAACTTTTCCCGAAACTCGACAGCGAAGCAAAACTAGTAGGGCTACAAATCAATGCGAATAAGACAAAGCTCATTACGAAGTCGAGGAAAAATACCTAAAGTATACAAAATATCGCACTTGGCGAATACACTAGTGAAAATGTGGGCGAACTTGTGTATCTAGGCACCGAAATAACGAGAACGCTAATGAAAGAGAAGAAATACGCTGACGAATACAGCTCGCAAATAAAATATTGTGTTCAGTTTTGACGATCTTGAACATGATGACAAAACATGAAGAACATATGAAAAAACAACTAATTCAATATTACTAGCTTCGATTTGGTCAGCAGCTTTGATATACTATTTAAATGTTGCTTTGCTCATTGACTCCAAATAAGTACTCCATTATGTAATTTCGTCAGGATAAACGCATTTAAAACAAGTTTCTTAATGTGCACTGAAAAAGACTCATCTTTTTAACAAGCCTATTATTGGGGCTAATTGCCTCCTTCAGCTATTTATGTGTGGCAACTAGGTCACATAATGGTCTATGATAAGACCAAGATATTTCATTTCTAGCACTCTTTACAATTTTTCGCCGTTAATACGTTCGACATCGATGTCTCATTATTTTGGTTTCTGATCGGCCAGCGCCTACTTTATTTCCAATGCTTCATTCGATCGAGTATTTCCTCTGCATCGGAAAAGCTGATTGCTTAACGAGAAGTTTTTGGAATGTTCTGACAGCAGGATTCTCGGACTGCAAATAATTAAATTAGCAATTAATTAACCAATTCAACATATAAACTTGCGAAAATAGTTCCTATATTTAAGGGTGGTGATCATCTCGACCCGAATAACTATAGCCCGATTACGCTGCTGACGGGATTTAGTAAGATATTTGAAAAAATACTGAACAATCGATTGACATCATTCTTAGTTGAAAACTCTATCGTAAGCCAATATCAATTCGGTTTTCAAAAGAACAAGAGTACTTTGGATGCCCTACATTCTGCCACACGTTTCATCAATCTAGGACTTGACAGAGGTGATTATGTCATCGGCATTTTTGTGAATTTGAAAAAAGCATTTGATACAGTTGATCATGAACTCTTGCTTCGTAAACTTGAATCGTATGGCATTCAGGGTAGTCCTAAGCAATTGTTTAAGAGTTACTTGGAGAGAAGATCACAGAGAACTTTAATCAACAATGTCCTTAGCGATCGAGCACCTACGCAAACAGGAGTTCCCCAAGGCTCACTACTTGGCCCAACTTTGTTCCTGCTATACACAAATAGTCTAAATACATGTGGACTGACGGGATATCACACATTATATGCTGATGACACAGTTCTACTTTATTCAGGACGAGACAAAACATTGAAAACACTATCAACCTGGATCTAGGAAAATCCCATCAGTGGTTAATCGAAGATAAACTAGTACTGAACACTGCAAAGACAAAATAAATTGTTTTTAAGCAGAAGAACAAAGGAGACATAGATGTCGACCTAAATATTAACGGCGAAAAATTGCAAAGAGTGCTGGAAATGAAATATCTTGGTCTTCTCATGGACCGTCGTATGATAAATAGCTTAAGGAGGCAATTAAAATCAATAATAGGCTTGTTGAAACTTAAAAAAAATGAAAGAAAGTATATACCCTTTAATTCTACTATTTATTTTAAATTTCGTATACAATTGTTTCGTTCTCTACTTGAGAAATTCCTCAGTACTACTATTTCCTAAACTATAAGTGTCCTAATATTTATACTAAACTCATTAACGTATTAATATGAATCTCTAATTACATCTAATCCCTCAAAGTACTTTTACTTAATCTCTAATTACCTGATCCTTTACCATTCAAAAATTTGTTTTTCCTTAATTAGTACTTAACTACTTTCATTATTTTGTAAGCTTGAATAGCCAGGTGTATCCGTTACCTGGGTCGCCGTTCCAAATATCCTGCGTCTTCCGATTGAATATCTCCAAGCTTTCTGCTACATCAAGCCTCCATCCGTTTGTAACCGTTTTCAGCATGCTTACGTTGTCTGCAGTGATGTCATGTTTTTCAAGGACTATATGCTCCGCTACTTTCGATTTGAAGTTTTTTGCATCCTTCTTTTTGTTTTTGTTGACTGCTTCCCTTAAGTGTTCATTCCATCTGACACCTAGTGATCTCCTCGTTTATCCAATGTAACATCCATTACATTTCGTACACGATACCTTGTAGACTCCACTCCGCTCCATTTTGGGAATGGGGTCCTTGGTTGATCCAAGCAAGTTCTGTATTTTTGTGGCCCAGCTCGTATAAACTAGGTCGATGTCTACGTTCTTCATAGCCCTCTTCATTGTTTCCGTCCTTGAGTCAAACGTTACAACCAACATCTTCCGTTGCTCGACTTCTGCAGTTAGCGTTGTGAACTTTTTATTGAAGATCTCCTTCGTTCGTTTGGCTATCAATTTGGTGACTTCATCCGTAGGGTATCCATTCCACTCGGCTAGCTTATAAATGTGGGGCGTTTCTTTTCTCAGGCCTTCCTTATTCAATGGAAGCGTGAGCATTCGATTCACAAGCCAGCTAAATGTCGCCCATTTTTGCTGTTGGCAATGGTTCGAAGTGAAAGGAATTATCCGCATGGTGCCCGTTGGTTTGCGGTATATTTCGAATTCCAATCCATTAGCTCCTCTACATACCTTTACGTCAAGGAATGGTAGCCGCCCCTCCGACTCCAGCTCGTGGGTAAAACTGATGTTGTGGTGTATTGAGTTGATCGCCGTGAGAGTTTGCTGGACCTGATCCTCTTTGATGATCGTGAAGATATCGTCTACATAACGCACCCATCGATGTGGCGGTTTACCTTCTTGTGCTAACTTCTCCTCAAAAATGCCATAAAAACTTCTCTTAGAAACGGGGAAACTTTTTAACTATTGTTGAAACTTGTTCTAAATGCATTTATGCTGACGAAGTTACAATATGGAGTATTATTTGGAGTCAATCGGCAAAGCAACAGCTTAATAGTATATCCAGGCTGCTGAACAAAGCATATAAAAACATTCTGAAACTGCCAATGCTTACTCGAACTCGTTTGGTTTACCAATTAGCAAAATCATTAACCTTTAGTCAAATCATTATAATGAAGAAGGCTATGTTTCTTTACAACAATTTAAAAACTAATGGATTGGAACGAACATCATTAATTAAGGTATCACAGTTCAACCCATATAATGCGAGGAATGCAGATAAATTCGTAATACCTTTTGCCGGAACGGATAGTCTAGA
Organism: Odontomyia ornata; assembly: GCA_963969285.1. Classification (NCBI taxonomy): domain Eukaryota; kingdom Metazoa; phylum Arthropoda; class Insecta; order Diptera; family Stratiomyidae; genus Odontomyia; species Odontomyia ornata. The sequence goes on from OZ017739.1 coordinate 221,899,828, forward strand.
GAACGATGCAACGAATGATGCTCTGCGTATATACAACAATCTACCAGAAATGGTTCAGAAAGCAAGGTCTCTTTTGGTATTTAAGAAAAGACTAAGGACTGATTGAAGCGTGCACCTGTTACTCAGAGCTTTTTTTTGAATGCGTCGTACTATATTGAATTTTTTTTTTATCTTTGAGAGCTGCTCATGATTTTTGGGCTAGATGTTCATGAACAGGATTAGTTCACATTATTGTGTGTGCCCTCTTATACCGATGAATTAAACATTGTCTGGGTAGCACAAAGGTCGAAGCGAGGTCATGTGAATGCAGATCGCACGAGCGTTGTGCGACGGAGAAAGAGTGATGGAGAGAGTGGTAGGGAGTGGAGGTACTAAAAAAAAGTTTTATTTTTTTTGTTTGGAGTTTGCTTTATATTCTTTGAAAATTTATGGCGATTAGTATTGAATACAGCGCGATTGACTTTGACGTGCGAGGAATACAAATTAATTCATAATGCCTTTTTTCAGAACCTTTCGTCTAAAGAACGATGCTCTGTGTACGAGTACATATAACAATCTTCCAGAGATGGTTAAGGATGGAAACTCACTATTGGTATTTAAGAAAAGACAGGGATCATCTGATGAACACTGATTGAAGCGTGGACATGGATTTTTCAGTACAGTATCTTAGGGCATTTTTGACCCTATCGACGAGATACTTGAAGAGACAGTTACTCAGAGTTTTGTTTTAGTTTCGTGTTATGCGGTTTTTTTTAATCTCTGAGACCTGATTACGAATTTGAATAAATATGCACGAAAGGATAGATTCACGAATTTGAATAAATATGCACGAAAGGATAGATTCATTTCATTCTGTGTGCTCCTTTATGCCGATTTATTGAACACACTTCACAAAGCGGACGAGTGTTGATGAACGAAGAATGAATGAAGATAGTGGTAAGAAATGGAGGTGCTTAAAAAATTCGGTATGTACCACTTCCTCTTTACGATTTATCAGTTTCAGCCAGTCAGAATGAAACAAAAGCTACAGACGCTGGTCAATATAAAAGTGGATATTACTTCCGTAAGCACATAACTGAAAATTGATGTACACTTTATGCTATGAAAATAATTTGGCACCCTATAGAAACCAAACATTAGGCTATAAATAAACATGTAGAAAAGTTTTCTCCATACCTGCATTCGAGAATACGACTCAATGTTTCTACATAAATTTTGTTCCAGCATTGTACCATACAATGTACCTAGATGTGCTTTGACAATTACATCTTCCTCCAGCTCTTTTCGATATTCCTTCAGCGTGTCCTGAAAATCAGCTAGGGATCTTTTGTGAGATGCTTACGCAACGGATTTCATTGCGTCGATGTCTCGTCCTGAATATGTGATTGCCTAATAAATAAAAAATATTAATTTCTATGCAACAAACTTTAAATCAACATCCTTACCAGCTTTCCACTAACAATTTGATTTCCATCTTCCGCCTTTCTCAGCATTATTTTGCAGAGCAACATATATTTGAGTGCAGTTTATGCCCTGTTGCTTTCGACACTGTCAAAACCTTCGAATGCTTCATAAAAATATGAAAAAGCTGTTTTGAAGTCCCTTTCATCTGCCGCATGTAGGATACCCGATTGCAAATCTAAAGCCCCCTGCATTTTAGGCGGACAATAGATAGCATTTGCCGTAGTACGTGCCGAGGTCAGGGCAGCACGCACTTTTGGCAAATTGCTTAGAGTATGATAGGTCTTACTTTCAAGAAGTTGAACTTCTACGAGCAAATTTTTATCGCCCAACTTTTTTAAATCATTCAGCAGCTGTGACCCCAGTGCTAGCGCTTCTGAATACAATCCAGTATCGAAAAATAAAGCAATAAATCGAGCTTCCTGCGATTGTCTTAAGAATGTTCGTTTCTCTTGTTTCGCCCATCCTATACATTCTTTACAAAGTTGAACCTCGATACGAGTACCAGCTTCCGAGTCTTAAAACAAATCCACTAACGACCGCACTAACCTGCCGGCCTTACGTTTGCTAATCAGGCCAAGAAACAGTCTCGTCACTTTGATCATATCCGCTAGCTCCTTGCCCTTTCTTTCTTGTTTGTACAATTCACCTGATTCCAGAATGCCTTGTTCCTTGACACGAATAAGCTCTTCGTCATTCTCGGCTATTTCTTGCTCGCGAACAATTTTGTTGAGTAGCGAAACTCCTTCCTCGCGATTCACAAGGGATACAGCTTGTGCTCGTTCGACTAACAATGACAGGAATTTTGACGTCTAATTGTTAGGAACTGCATTAACTGTCAGGAGTTGTCAGTCTTACTTTTGTATGAGGTCATGTCACAGAAATTGCAGAGCAAGACAGCCAGGTTTAAGGAGGCAGTGTCCTTTAACCTGGCCATCTTGCTAGGTTTGATAATGCAGTGAAAAGGTAAACTGACAATCAGCTGTTTCATCAATGACGTCATTACTTTTTTGCTTTTTTTATCAACTCCCGTGACATTTCTCCAATAAGCGTCAGATTGCTGTCAAATTGTGGGAGTAATAGTTATCGGCGGGAATTTGTTGCCTGAGAAATAGTTTAGCAGGATTGCCTGAATTATTTTTGTGAGTCGTATAGTCGTGTAGGAAGTTGCAAAGCAGGTAATTAAGTATTTCATACATATTTTAATCAACCATAACCCGAACTTCATTCAATTTCAGATCGATGAAACTTCGTTTATGAACATTGTGTCATATCTCATCAATGCTCGTTAAGGACCATTTTTAATATTTCATCCGAGACTGGATACTAGACAGAATCCGGAAACAGTGTGGTAGGCTTAAAAGCGTTTTATAATATTTAATATCATGTAATATTAGTATTGATTCCTTTCAGTAAATTATCAACTTTACACATTACAGAATGCTACAGTTAAATCGCTTGCACTAGAAGTAGTCGCATTGGTTTCCCGCAATAAGGAATGTGTAAGCGAGATAGCAGCGTGCGAAATACAGGGAAGCTATTTTGTTGCGCTAAAAGATCCTGATTTAAGAGACCAACAAATGAAAGTACTGAAAACACTTTCAGAGCTTCTGAATTCACAAGAGATGATAAAAGAAGCTCAAAACAAAGGTAAAGTGAATTCTTGGCAAACAATTATAAAATATTTACTTCCTGTTTAGGTGCCGTGATATATCTACTGGACATGTTCTGTAATTCAAGGAATCTTCAAATGCAAGAACTTTGTGCTGAAATTCTCGCTAAAATGACCGCTGACCGTTTAAGCGGAAAGGTAGGAAAATTATAACATATACAAAATGATAGAAAGCTAATATTGCAGAAAATTCTGAAGGTTCGCATAACAGTCAGCAAATTTCTACCGCCATTATTCATCGATGCAATGATCGAATCTCCGACAACTTTCGTCCAATTATTCGAATCAATTCACGAGCATACAGAATTAATTTGGAATGTAAAGACAAGATCAAAAGTATGTGATGTTGATTGCGTAAAGTTTTTAAACAGCTAATATAATATATATTTACGTATAAATGCAGTTTTTGTAAAACACAGAAATAAAATCCAAAAATTATGTGGAAAGACCCAGATATTCTTAAAGATCTACCCAATGAGGTGATTGTATCTGGCGTTTATTTGCGGCTGTTTGTTAGTAATTCAGCTTGGACTCTGCGCAAGCCGAAGTTATTATCGGATTTACTGGACTTCGTTGTAGACCTTATCAACAAAAATTCGCCGGATGTAAGTTAATTAATTTTTTAAATCACCGGTAAATGGTCTTCTGGAATCTTCATAACGTACTCTTCAATATTTTTAGAAAGATGCATTGGAATTAGCATTTACTGCATTAGTCGAATTATTAAGAGCGCAGCCTAATTTAGCAGATGACATTCCAGTTTGGGGTCACATACCAAAACTCTTCAATTTACTTAACGCACAACCAAAACATGCATTGTCAGTATTACATCAATTAGCACTTTCAGAGGTAAGATCAATTTGCCAGAATTTAATTGATTTTAGATAAACATGTATTTTATTTTAGTACTGCGTGACAGCAGTGTCGCAAACTGAATGTATCTTGCCTTTAAAACGGTGTATGGAAAATAACAAGCCACTGATAGAAAAAGTGTGTGAAATGTTAAGCCGTTTGTTTAAATACCAACATGTGAGTGTAATGATTAGATAAAAAAGCTTACCTCTAACTGTTATTGCGTTAATCGTAGGATTCATTGATTAGCCAGTCTTTAGAAAGTAATCTAATACCATTCCTGTTAAATTTGCTTGAAAGTCGTATGGAGTATGTAGACAGTCCTTCTGCGGTGAAGGCACAAGTTGTAGCTGCGCTCAAGGCGATGACACAATTTAAATTATGGTGATCGTGTATCGCAAATTTTATTGGAACATCCTGTGTGGGCAGAGTTTAAAGATCAGAATTATGACTTATTCGTAACGGATGCAAACGTTAGAGGCTATTTAACAGGTGAGTTATTTACTTGTTTATGAATTATTGAATGAAATATCGATAAATTACCAAAATGGATTAAATACTTTACGCATATTTTTTTGCCAAGTATCGTGTTTGTTTCTTCCAATTCTCAATTCGGCTATGATGGGTATTAACTCAAAGTTCAAACAGTCCCAAATTCAATTACACATTGTGATAATTATCATTGCTTTTCAATTGCAAATTATTGAATATAAGCTTAAAAATTTCGTGTCATCGATTTTGAGCCTATCAAAGGATACACAAAAAATTTTTAATTTTGATCTGGTTTCACAATTTTTGCTTAATCCCTATCTCCTTGCTTATTCTAATTATGAAACGGACAACAATAAGGTTTTAGTCATACATTCCTTATAATAACACGTTTCAGGAAATCCCTAAACTGCTAAGCCTATACAGAAAATTTTTGGAAAGAGCTATCTTTACAGCAAATGTTATGCTTATGGGCGTAGATAATTAGCACATCGATGTATGTTTAATACGAGCAATTTTCTTCAATTCATCCTAAAATCTGATTTACAATTTCAGACTGGACTGTTTTCTACTTATTCCTTCTTAAAGTTGATTTCCAATAGAACTGGCTGTATCTGTAATCAATTTAATTAATTTTAATTCAAATCTCGTTCTTTTAACATGCAATCCTAAACATCAATAGATATTGTGAGCCTTTGCAAGGAAAAGGCATAAATGCTAGCATCTAATCACGGGTGTTTTAATGGACCATGTAACCCATCGCTCATAATTTTGTTTTCATAAATTGGAATCAAGCCGATTGACGCGAGCATTAAAATGTCTTTCCATTTCATATATCTGCAGAGGCAGATAAAATGATTGCGTTCTGTCAACAATACATTTTTTAAAGATTAACTGCGCGCTTGTTTTCTACGGCAAGTTTATTCCTCGTTTGGTTGTCTAGAAATGTGACTTTCCTCGTTCTATATCGTTCCATAAATCAATACTTGGTCGTTTCGCAATTCTTCTTCTTTTAAGCACTAAAGCCCCACTCGCGCCTTCGCTTAGAGATAGAGTATCCCCTATTCATGACCGTATTGATTTTTTCGGAAGTTGGTTTGGTCAGTATCATGCTCCCGTGTGCTTGCTCAGCTGCGATATGATCTGATTAAATCAGCACATATCACTACTGACTGAACACTCGTAGTCTGTCCGAAAAATCCCCTGAGCTAAATCACGTTGCTCCCAACGAGATTTGAACCTGGGACATTATCGTCATTCAATTCTAATTTGTATACAATTTGACTTTCAACTGCTGAAGATAAGGATGATGCTACAGCATCATTACTAGTTGTTGAATTTGCATTCCACACTTACGACTTTAAAACAGTTTGCCTTATTTTCTAACTTTTCAATCAATTTTTTCAGAAACGTAATCGGAAGCTGATACCACGAAAAAAATCGTCAGAATTGGAACAAACTGCCGAGGAAACGTTAACTCCTGAAATAAAAACAGACGGAAACCGCCTCAACTACGCCAAGTACGGATGAGGATAACGAAAATGAATACGATCGTGGCTCAACAAGAACTGGAAGTGCATGTTTTCTTTGCCGTTATTTTAAAAATACCTTTGTAGCTTGATCTGTTTTTCATTATAGCTTAATTGAAAATAAAATAAATTTTAAACAAAATCATTAAACTATATGTTTCAATATATTTTATAATTTATCAAGGCTGATGGCATCAATTTACAAATTTTTTTATAGATGTTAATGCAATAACAATGAGAATGGACGTAGAACCGTGATGATTCGAGATGGCTAGTGGATGCTAAATCCCGATTTGGTGTGTCGCGCTGCTGACAATGAATCAATCTCATTGAATATTCTTGTATCCTGATTATAAAACGTCTGTTTTTTTACCACGGATGCTGTAATGTTTTTAAAAAATTTATAAAGCAAGTATTATGAACTGTTAAATATTATTCAAACTAATTTAAGAAGGGATTGAGGATTTCGGTGGATTTAGAGGAAAAAGGATATGCATCTAAGCTAGTTAGGGAAGCAGATATGAAATATTATCTTATAGAAAGTCATTAAGATTTTAAGTTTTCGGTACGTTAACAGACAACTCTACCTTAATTTAACTATTGAAGTTACTTAAGAGTTTCTAGGTGGATAAACAGTCTGCGATAATTATCTTTATCTATAAAAGCTAAATCTGTTATCGCGTGTATTTCTGTTCTGGATAACTTCATGTTAAAAACTCCTATTAAACTTGCTGTCTTTTTGTATGCAGCTAGATTGAAAAGCAAGCATACGACAGTATTGATCGTAACATCCTGTACTAAATAATGCTTTGCTTTGGCATCCTAGCTAAATTAGTCCGTCTTATCAAAATGACGTGGACAACCTCCCAAGTCTGCATTAATAACCAACTCACCGACGCCTTTGACACCAAAAGCGGACTAAAACAGGGAGATGGGCTGGACCCATTGCAATCAATTTGGATCTGGCTAAGAAAGCTACCTGTCCATACAAGAGGTACGCTTTTATACAAGTTAAGCCAAGTGGTAGCCTATGCAGATGATAGCAACATTTTGTTACGGTCACTAGCACCTGCCAAAGAACTTTTCCTGAAACTTGACAGCGAAGCAACACTAGTAGGGCTACAAATCAATGCGAATAAAACAAAGCTCATTACGCAGTCGAGGAAAAATACCTAAAGTACACAAAATATCGCACTTGGCGAATACACTAGCGAAAATGTGGGCGAACTTGTGTATCTAGGCACCAAAATAACGAGAACGCTAATGAAAGAGAAGAAATACGCTGACGAATACAGCTCACAAATAAAATATTGTATTCAGTTTTGACGATCTTGAAAACCAGTTGCATACACAGGAAAACAAAGCTCCAAGTATACAAATCTGTGATAAGACCTGTGCTATGCTATGGATTTGAAAAATATGGGCCCTAATTCAAGCAACCGCAAACATATGCAACGCCTTGGAGGGACGGGTCCTGAGGCGGATGATTGGAGTGAAGCTAGACGGGGACCAATGGTGAATTCGACGCAACCATGAGCTGTGTAAAATGTTTGACGAGATAGAGGTCTCAACGATTGTAAAACTGCGGAGGCTGCAATGGGTTGGCCACATGAATCGTATGGATGAACAACGGATACCCAAAAAGGTATTCGTTGGGAGAACTGAAGGGCGGAGACTTGTGGGGAAATCGAGGAAACGCCGGTCTGACTCGATCGACGAAGGCAGTTCATCGCTACTCGGATTTCAAAATTAGAGGACGCGATTGATGAACCGAGGCGCTATTTGCAGGAAGCGAAGGCCCGAGAGGGGCTGTAGTTCTACGAAGAAATTGAAAAAAGGGAATTTCACACTTATGTAGACTAATGAATTTTTTATCTCAAAAACAAAGAAAATCATGTCTTACAAAAATAAATATTTAATGAAGAATAAATTATCACAATATTGCCAATTTCTTTTGGATAAAAAGTATTACTTTAAGCCTTAATTAAATTAATTATAAAAAATTTTGTAGTTAGTTCTGAATAAATAAATTCAATACTTCCAAATGCTATGAATTAAAAAACACTCAACAATTTGTATCATAAATCAAAATGTTAATTTTGTTTAGACAGTCTTTTTTTCTTTGGAATAATATTTTAAAATATTGCTAATCTTGATTAAATTTTTAGTCAATGATGAATAAATAATTTACGTATATTCAAATAGTATGAAATGCAAAAAAATCAATATTTTGCATATTAAATGAACATATGAAAAAAAAAAAAAACAACTAATTCAATATTGCTAACTTCGATTTGGTCAGTAGCCTAGATATACTATTTAAATCTTGCTTCGCTCATTGACTCCAAATAAGTACTCCATAATGTATTTTCGTCAGGACAAACGCATTTAGAGTTTCTTGATATGCATTGGAAAAGACTCTTATCTTAACGACTTAAGGCGACATAGATGTCGACCTAAATATTAACGGCGAAAACTTGCAAAGAGTGCTGGAAATGAAATATCTTGGTCTTATTATAGACCATCGTATGATAAATAGCTTAAGGAGGCAATTAACCCCAAAAATAGGCTTGTTGAAACTTGTTCTAAACGCGTTTGTGCTGACGAAATTACATTATGGAGTACTTATTTGGAGTCAATCAGCAAAGCAACATATTAATAGTATATCCAGGCTGCTGAACAAAGCATATAAAAACATTCTGAAACTGCCAATGCTTACTGAAACTCGTTTGGTTTACTAATCAGCAAAATCATTAACCTTTAGTCAAGTCATTACAACAATTTAAAAACTAATGGATCGGAACGAACACCATTAATTAAGGTATCACAGATCAACCCATATAATGCGTGGAACGCAGATCAATTTGTAATACCTTTTGCCGGAACGGATTGTCTAAGGAACGATGCAACGAATGATGCTCTGCGTATATATAACAATCTACCAGAAACGGTTCAGAAACCAACCTCTCTTTTAGTATTTAAGAAAAGACTAAGGACTGATTGAAGAGTGGACCTGTTACTGAGAGCTTTTTTTTTGAATGCGTCGTATTATATTGAATTTTTTTTATCTCTGAGAGCTGATCATGATTTTAGGGCTAGATGTTCATGAAAAGGATTAGTTGACATGATTTTGTGTGCCCCTTATACCGATGAATTAAACATTTTCTGGGTGGCACAAAGGTCGAAGCGAGGTAAAGTGAATGCAGATCGCACGGGCGTTGTGCGACGAAGAAAGTGCGATGGAGCGAGTGGTAGGGAGTGGAGGTACTAAAAAAAAGTTTTATTTTATTTTATTGTTTGGAATTTGCTTTATATTCTTTGAGAATATATGGTGATTAGTATTGAATAAAGCGCGTTTGACTTTGAAGTGCGAGGAATGCAAATTAATTCGTAATGCCTTTTCTCAGAACCTATCGTCTAAAGAACGATGCTCCGTGTACGAGTACATATAACAATCTTCCAGAGATGGTTAAGGATGCAAACTCACTATTGGTATTTAAGAAAAGACAGGGATCATCTGATGAACACTGATTGAAGCGTGGACATGGATTTTTCAGCACAGTATCTTAGGGCATTTTTGATCCTATCGGCGAGATACTTGAATAGACAGTTACTCGGAGTTTTCTGCTAGTTTCGTGCTATGCGATTTTGTTTATCTCTGAGACCTGATCACGAATTTGACTAAATATGCACGAAAGGATAGACTCATTTTATTTTGTGTGCTCTTTTATACCGATTTATTGAACATTGTCTGAGAAGCAGACTTCACAAAGCGGACGAGTGTTGTGGAACGAAGAATGAGTGAAGATAGTGGTGAGAAATGGAGGTGCTTAAAAAAATCTGTATGTACCACTTCCTCTTTACGATTTATCAGTTTCAGCCAGTCAGAATGAAACAAAAGCTGCAGACGCTGGTCAATATAAAAGTGGATATTACTTCAGTAAGCACATAACTGAAAGTCGATGCTCACCTTATGCTATGAAAATAATTTAGCACCCTATAGAAACCAAACACTAGGCTATAAATAAACATGTAGAAAAGTTTTCTTCATACCTGCACTCGAGAATACGGCTCAATGATTCTACATAAATTTTGTTCCAGCCTTGTACAATACTCGTACAATGTACCTAGATGTGCTTTGACAATTACATCTTCCTCCAGCTCTTTTCGATATTCCTTGAGCGTAATCCTGAAAATCAGCTAGAGATCTTT